>OX359267.1:38004291-39204291 GCA_947179155.2 Hedera helix | reverse complement strand
TTGTCAACGTGTCAAGGCAGAGCATCAAGTTTGTAACGACCCCGAAATTCGACCCATATTCTTACCTTAAATTTTGTATTTATGATACATTATCTTTCTTACGTCCAAATTTCGGTTCGTTAATATATCTTTAACCATCTTAACTGATCCATTATCTGATATTTAAAATCATCAATTATCAAAATTCTCATATAAATTTTTTTCTTTTTCTCGATTCAATCGTTATATTAAAATATTTGGATATTTAAAATCCTTACATTTAGATCCTAGTCCCTGGATCGCAACCTTTACTTTTTCTTTCCTTCATGTACCATAAAGTTCAACATTTAATTTTAATGTTGATTATATTTCCACAATCTTTATTTAAAAATTCATAATTAACTATAGCGTAATTTTCTATCGAAACATTTATCTCATACATTTACAGATCATAATTTAATTTTACTCATTCTGTCTGGATTCGACATATCCGTACATACATAACATCTATAGAACTTAGCACATGTATTCACATTGAATGGAAAATATAACGATAACATTTCCCCACCTTCTAGGCAATTCATCTCTAATTTAATCCAATATTCTTGAATTTCATTTCTTTCCTGCAAAAAGGTTTATTAAGCAAGAAATGAGCACAATGGCTCAGCAAGTTCAACAGTTATACATCACGTAGCACATACCTTATCATGCTTGGTGTGTGTTATACATCATGTGCTTGTGCTTCTACTATAGCAATATATCTCATATATATTCATATCGTTGCACAAAATACATATTGTGGTCATATTAATCACGTATCACGTAACACATAATTTGTATGCAGTTAAAACAATAATTACATACCATAACATTCTAACATTTAACATAAAAGGGACTGAAGAACTTGCCTGGCGTCCAGTTATTTAAATTGTTAGCTCAAACCCTTAACTCGATCAACCTATGATCATAAAATAATCAAATAATAATTATTTATCTCTTTATGATATTCATTTACTTAATTAATATCATCTCTGGGCCAATTATTAATTTATATGGTTAATTATATTAACCTCGTTCCTTAATATATTCATTCAACTTAATATCTAATATATTCAATACGGACAACCCAGCTTATCGGATAAATTTTAGCATATTCGGTTGTCCAGATTTTCATTTAATCATTTTCTACCCTTTAAACTTAATGGATTAATATTTAAATATTAATCCTCAATATTTAATATTTTTACAAAAATATTAAATTATATGCACAAACATCATTTCTGTATTTCTAGTATTTTTCTATAATTTTCTATAATTTTTAAACAATTTTTAAACATTTATTTCAATTAAAAATCATTTCTGGGGGCATTTTGGTAATTTCCGCTGCTTTAGGGATACATCCGAAATTTTCCGGAAAGGCTGGGGGCTTATCCGTAATTTTAGTAACGTTAGGGACAAATCCGGAATTTTCCGGAAAGTTCAGGGGCAATTATGTAATTTCCGTGCCTCTATGGACACGGTTGGTATTTCAGGAAAAGAAGAAGGGCACGGTTGTAATTTTACAGGGTCAGGGGACACGGTCGGTATTAACTGAAAAGACCAAGGGCACGCTGGTAATTTCCAGCCGTGCCGGTCGTCGCGCAACGCGCGGCGACTGTTTCTGCCGACGCCCAAAAACGACGTCGTTTCTTAGCTGTTTCTTGGACTGTCGCGCATGGCGCGTCCCTTACTCCCGCACGCCCCAAAACGACGTCGTTTTGGGCGCGCCTCAGCGAAATACGGCCGCGCAATGCGCGGCCTGCTCTTTTCTTCTCCGACTTTCCTCGCGGAACAGTGCACCAACTTAACAAAATAACCCATTTTTTTCTCAAAAATTCACAACAAAATTTCTCCAAAAATCATATAATTCACATATATACCTCCATAAATTATTTGGAATAATTTTCTTAATTATCTACTAATTTTCTATAAAATTATTTTAACATCATAATACCAAAATAAATACATCAAAAATAATTTATACCTTCTTTTAAGCTTTTCTACACCCATGTTAGCACCAATCTTTTCTCTTCTTCTTGTCTATGGCTGCTACGGTGGTGGAGGGTGGCGGCTACTGTAATATCCCAGATATTTTCAAGATTTTAACTAATATCTTAATTGATTTTATTAAAGGTTAAGGTTTAAAACCTAGAATGTGAGAAGTAAGATGTGTAGAAAATAGGTGAACATTTTTTTTAACATAATTTATTTGTTAGAAATTAAATGTGGGAATATTTTAATGATGCATGTAGAGAATTTATTAAGGAAATAAATTCAATTGAGAAGTGAAGGTGTTTATATTAATATTTATATATATACCTAGAGTTAAGTTTGTTAATCAAACAAGATGATGTGTGAAGTAAATTAAATACTCAATAAAACTAATATGATTAATTAGTTTAAGTATGGATTAAAAAGGAAAGTCATGTAATATAATTAATTGAGTTAATTATTTAAGACATGAATTAAAGTTATGAGTAACAAGTAGAGAAGTGGAATATTGCCTAGAATGACAATATTAAGAAGTAATTAATTTAATTATTAAGTTGTTGTATAGAGTCCAAGTAATTTAATTACTACTAGTGGACTAGCCCAAAAGGATTATAGATGTTAGCCCAATATGAGAATATTGGTATGAAGTGGGTAATTAAATATTAAGTCCAAGTGTTATGTTAATTAATAGTCCAAGAGATAATTAATATAAGACCAATTAAATAATATTGGCAAGTATTGTATATAATGTGGTGGTAGTCCAATTAAATTAATTACCTAGCCCAAGTTATAAAGATGTGTGAGTTGTGTTGGGTAGCCCAAATAATTAAATAAGGGAGTCCAATGCAAAATAAACTAGTAGCCCAAATATTGAGTCCAAATTTAAAAGTCAAATATTGGTCAATATGTTGGGAGAATAAATTCAAGTATTGTTAAGTGTAGAGAATTAACTAATGTAGGGTTAATTGAATAACCCTAGTTGGTAGACAAGAGAGAGTATTAGCCAAACATTGGTTAATTGCTAGGTGAATGAATGTGATGATGAGAATTAACTATGGATGAGTTAATTGAGTAACCCTAGGTAGTAAATAAATTAAAGATTTAACTATGCATGGGTTAGTTGTAGGAAGAATATTATAAATACAATTATGTATGTATATAATTCACCAAGGTAGAATTGGTAGGTAACCATGGGTTACATGTTGTAGAGAATTAACCATACATTGGTTAATGGTTAGTAGAAATTGCAAGTAATATATATATATATATATATATATATATATATATATATATATATATATATATAAAGGAAAAATGGTGGAGTGTTGACCAAACATGGGGTCCCACTTGGAGATTGAGTAAAGATGCATGTTGCTTGTATTCAATTTAAATTGGTCAATTCAAGCTATGGTGTAATTTAAATAAAATGTTATTGGTGAATATGTAGAGATATATATGTTGTAAGTATATGAATTGGTAGAGAGTTAACCAATGTTGGTTAAATGAATTAACCAATGGGTGGTTCACCAACCCTAGTCAATGAAGATGGTCAATTCTTATGAATTTATGTTGTAGAGAACTAACCATTGTTGGGTTACTTGTTAATCCTAAGTGGTAATAAAAATAAAGCCTTAACCAATGCTAGAGTTAAGTGTTAGTAATTATATAAATATATTGAATATATATGTATAATTGATTGTAGAGAATTAACCCTACTTGGGTTATTTGGTGAAAGATGTGTGTATGTTTAATTGATGAGTTTAGACCATGGTTGGGTGAGTGAACCAACCTAGGTCATTTTAATGTAGAGAATTAACCACATTGTGGTTAGTTGTTGTGAGATATATAAATAAGATGAGCCTTAACTAAGGTTGAGTTTTAAGTGATCAAGGTTAAGTGTAGTACTTTAACCATAGGTCTTATGAGAGTTAACCACATGTGGGTTAAGTGTTGGGTGAATTGCTCACCAACTACCCAACCACCCTAGTCAATCAAAATGGTCATTCATGGTGGTCAATCACTTGGTCAATCACCAAGTCCATCAAGTAGTCATTCACTAAAATAGTAAGCATGGATTAATCCTTTAATTCACCTATGTTAGTTGATTAGTGGATGATAAGTGAGGTTAGTTGAGTCCTATAAATATAACTCATTACCAAGGCTTGGAAAAGTTTGGTCATTTATTCATTTCACCAAGTTATAGAGAGAGGTTCTAGAGAGAAGGGAGAGCACATTTGAGAGATTCATCTATGTTCTCCAAAGTGTTAGTGAATATTGGTAAGAAGAAGGTTAAGTCATCAAGAAGGATAGCTATTTTGGGTAGATCAAGAAGATCAAGAAAAAGAACATCCATATCCAAGAGGTTAAAAAGTGTTCTAAACTTTCCTTAAGTTCATTTTTGTAGTCTAGATATGATTTGAACGGTTAAAAAGTATTTTTAACCGATCAAAAGTTATTTTGATGATCTATAAGTCTAAATCTATGATATATAGGTAGATTCATGGTTTGATAGGTTTAAATCATGTATTGGTATGAGTGGTATGCAAATAAATGGAAGAAAATTCCATATTGTGATTACCGGTAAAACCTTAAGTGGTTCGATCTTTAAATTTCGTGTCAAACATTTTCAAAAATATGATTGAACCATGAAATATTGTAAAAGAAGAAGTTATAAAGACAACAACACTAAGTTGGTGTCATTTGGATATGTAGAGTTTATTTTATTCAAGTTTGACCCTTTAAAATCAAGGATTTGTGATTTTAGTTTTCACTTTGTCCTTGTGAGCCATTTTTAGTCCAGTTTCGTTCGGAATTCGGATTTGTGATCTAAAGAGAAATTGTAGAGGGGGAAATTCTGATGAGAATGGACTCAAGAATCACCCCAAAATGTTTTAAAATGAAGAAGTTATGGCTGTCGTAGCGTCGGAGGGTCGAGCAGTCAAAAAGTTGACTTTCGGACAAAATGGCTGACGCAGCCGCGTCAGGACTGACGCAGCTGCGTCAGAACAATCTGCTAAGCAGATTTTTGGTGCTCCGGGTCGGGTCGGGTCGGTCCGGGTCGGGTCGGGTCGGTCCGGGTCGAGTTTTCTTTGAAAAATTAAGTTGAAATAAGTGTAAAATGAATGTGTTTGGTTATTAAACCAATATATATGAAATCCATTAATGATTAATTGGTAACTAAATGTTTAAAATAAAGACTAAAGTTAACACAATTAAAAAGTTAACTATTGGTATTATTTGAAGATTATTAAAATATTATTAAATGATCAATAATATTAGTATATGATTAAAAAGTTATTGAACGATGAATACCATTTGTAAATGATTAAAATATCATTACATGGTTAATAATATTAGTGAGTGATTAAAATATTATTAAATTATTAATAATATTAATGAATGATTAAAATATTATTAAATGGTTAATAATATTAATGAGTGATTAAAATATTATTAAATGGTTAATAATATTAATATGTGATTAAAATATTATTAAATGGTTAATAATATTAATATGTGATTAAAATATTATTAAATGATTAATAATATTAATAAGTGATTAAAATATTATTAAATGATTAATAATATTAATAAGTAAGTAAAATATTATTAAATGGTTAATAATATTAACAAGTGATTAAAATATTATTAAATGGTTAATAATATTAATAAGGAATTAAAATATTATTAAATAATTAATAATATTAATAAGTTGGTTAAGTTTACCGACATGTCCAACTAGGTTTGTTGGGCTAGGATTTTTGTCCGGAACTTAAGGGTTCGTTTATCGGACAACTAAAGAGTTAATAATTTGAAGTTAAGGTCTTAAGTTAAGACTAATTAAAAGTCCTGGTAGCTAATGATTATGTCAATTTGTTATATAAATTGTAGGTTGAGCAAATGACGCAAATAGGCGTAAATGGTAGAAGCGACCAGGCAAGTTTTTCAGAACTTGCTCCTATGTGCTTTAACATGCTATAATGTGATGTTAAATTATTAACATGAAAATATATTGATGGTAAATGTGATATGTGAAAAGTATGATGCATGTCTACATGTAAAATATGTGTAAGTATGAAGCATGAAATGCTAGATGTTATATGTGATGCATGAGCAGTATGACATAGACTGAAATGAATGAAAAACATGACGTAAGTATAAATGGCAGTGAATGTATTATATGTGAAGCATGAAATGTGTTATGTGTAACTGTTAAACTTGCTGAGCCGTCGTGCTCACTCTTGCTTAAAACAAATATTTTCAGATAGTGCAAGTTAGTTGAAGTTCTCGATAAAGATCAAAGAACAGGAAAGCATATTATTTTCACTAAAGATCTAAATGTCTATTGTAGATATCAGTCCGAATTGGACAGGTAAATGATTATGTAGTATAATACTTAGTTGGTATATTATATGAGTATTAAATACTCAATTTGATTGTAATAGAATGTCGTATCATGTATGATATTGAGACATACTAGGAATGTATAAAGATTTCGATTCTGGAATAGAAAGAGATGTTGTAAAATTGTAAATAAATGATTATTTAGCAATTATAATATTGTTGTAATTCATGAACAATAAGGAAAAGGTAGTACATGTGATGAACCGAGTTCGAGGTTCGGGGGACCCGGATTCGGGGTCGTCACAAGTTGGTATCAGGGCTGATAGGTTATAAACCTTAGGTAAGAGTACCTTAGGCTATAACCGTGTAGAAGATAAGTAAAATGGTAAATAAATAAACTCCGGAAGAGTTTAAGTAATAAAAATGAATTTGCAAAATTCATATATAGAAGATTATCCAAAGATGGATTTGAGAAGAATGAAAAAGGTCATGTTGTACCTAATTTGAAGAAATGATAGAAAATATCTTATGATAAGATTTTGAGAAGCATAAAGAAAATGCTAATAAGGTCATGAAATGATCTAGAGAGATGAACTCGTAATGAGGCAGATGTGCTAAAATATGAATGGATAAAATTCGTATTCAGTTAAGAAAAATTAGTGGTTTGTGGGTTTTTAATTGAGGACTCATATTAGTGGTTGAGTTGTACGATTCCTTGTATGGGCAGGGAATTTGTGCTTTGGTTTTAGAACCGCTTAGCTTCCTATATTAATATAGTGGTTGAGTTGAACGAACCCTTGTATGGGCGGGGGCTATGATATGTCAGCGAACCAATTTGGGAGATGCTGCTGCGAAACTTGGCACGATCAGTGTGTATCGTAGAATAAACGTATGCACTGATGGCAGGTGTTCCTTACAGTGTTGAAGAGTTGGGAAACTGATGTATTTGTTCTTGGTTTAACGACCGCTTAACTTTCTATATTGATTAGTGGCCGAGTTGACCAATTTCTTGTATGGACAGGAGATTGTGTTTGGTTTGACGACCACTTAGCTTCCTATAGTGATAATCGATTGAAACCTGGTGTTGCGCTATTTGTTAGATGAATGTTGAGAAGGTGATTCTTTTCTCATGTATAACGAATAGGTAGAGGATGTTAAGTTAAGTTCGTGTTCTGAGAACCGACACGCATGGAAAGTTTGTGACTCATAGTTATGTGGTGGAACCCCTCAGCGAATGGGCGACTTTGGCCTGACTAGGACAAGTTCCTCAAACCATATGATTGTGGTAAGTTCCTGAACCCAAATACGTGGTGAGTTTGATGAACAGTGAGTATGGATAGAGTTAAGTAGTCAGGTTAAGGCTATACTAGATATAGTTATTAAGCTGGAAAAGAATGTGGAGGAAAAATTTGAGGTGTTTTGAGGTTTTAGGATATTCCAAATCCTCTAGCTATGCTAGACTTTGAAATTCTTAAAATCGTGCTAAATTCGCACTGTTGTGCTTTTGAAAAGACAAATGTATTTTTAGAAATCATTAATGCACTTAGTGCAAAGATGATAAAGGATGGAGTCATCAATGCAGAATAACCTAGTGTTGGATGTATTTTTAAGCCCACTATGGTATGATGTAATATGACAAAGTCAAAATGATTTTCAGTATTTTGAAACGTTTAAAGAAGAGTCTATGCTAATTGTTTCGGCTAGACAAATTGATTTGAAAATATCAAAATGTATTTATAAAATCATCACACGCCATTAAAGCCATGGTGCAGAGATGAAAAAGACGGAATCCTCAACGCACTGTTGCAACGGTGCGGTATCATGAAGTCCTATAAATGAATTTTAGTTACTTTAACTAATCTGAAATGATTTTTGAGTCGTAATATACGAACAGTTCAATGATGTGAGTCTATGTCATTTATTTTGACTGGACACTTTTTGGTCAGAAATGACTCAAGTTTTTATTTTCCAATCCAACTTATGCTGGAGCGGAATTTTGTAGTAAGTCTGAGGTGAACAACCCCATAATGGGGGATATGTCAGAGCCATGAATAAAGAACCCGCGAGGGGGCGCCCAACAGTGGTGGCATGCTGATATGGGTTGGTAAATCCAAAGAGTTCGACCCCGAGAGAAGTCGTTGTGCACAGCGCTAGAGTACGATAGGCTGATCACCTAGCGTACGAAACCATTGTGGTATGTTTTCAGTCTTTGTGATTGATAAACATTCTCGCAGTATGTTCACAGTCTTTATGACTCCTCAGAATAGTATGAAAGTTTTAATGAATATTTTGATTTTCAATTTATTCTTTTATAAGATATTGATTTTCAATTTATTCTTCTGCAAGATATTCCATTGTTCTGGAATTGTGAAAAGTATGAACTTCCTAGAAAAGGGTGGTCATAAAATTTGATGAGTAAAGAGATATTCTCAGAGATGAAAATTGGTAGAAATGAGTATGATAAAATTTCGGGGACGAAATTCTTATAAGAAGGGATGAATGTAATATCCCAGATATTTTCAAGATTTTAACTAATATCTTAATTGATTTTATTAAAGGTTAAGGTTTAAAACCTAGAATGTGAGAAGTAAGATGTGTAGAAAATAGGTGAACATTTTTTTTAACATAATTTATTTGTTAGAAATTAAATGTGGGAATATTTTAATGATGCATGTAGAGAATTTATTAAGGAAATAAATTCAATTGAGAAGAAAAGGTGTTTATATTAATATTTATATATATACCTAGAGTTAAGTTTGTTAATCAAACAAGATGATGTGTGAAGTAAATTAAATACTCAATAAAACTAATATGATTAATTAGTTTAAGTATGGATTAAAAAGGAAAGTCATGTAATATAATTAATTGAGTTAATTATTTAAGACATGAATTAAAGTTATGAGTAACAAGTAGAGAAGTGGAATATTGCCTAGAATGACAATATTAAGAAGTAATTAATTTAATTATTAAGTTGTTGTATAGAGTCCAAGTAATTTAATTACTACTAGTGGACTAGCCCAAAAGGATTATAGATGTTAGCCCAATATGAGAATATTGGTATGAAGTGGGTAATTAAATATTAAGTCCAAGTGTTATGTTAATTAATAGTCCAAGAGATAATTAATATAAGACCAATTAAATAATATTGGCAAGTATTGTATATAATGTGGTGGTAGTCCAATTAAATTAATTACCTAGCCCAAGTTATAAAGATGTGTGAGTTGTGTTGGGTAGCCCAAATAATTAAATAAGGGAGTCCAATGCAAAATAAACTAGTAGCCCAAATATTGAGTCCAAATTTAAAAGTCAAATATTGGTCAATATGTTGGGAGAATAAATTCAAGTATTGTTAAGTGTAGAGAATTAACTAATGTAGGGTTAATTGAATAACCCTAGTTGGTAGACAAGAGAGAGTATTAGCCAAACATTGGTTAATTGCTAGGTGAATGAATGTGATGATGAGAATTAACTATGGATGAGTTAATTGAGTAACCCTAGGTAGTAAATAAATTAAAGATTTAACTATGCATGGGTTAGTTGTAGGAAGAATATTATAAATACAATTATGTATGTATATAATTCACCAAGGTAGAATTGGTAGGTAACCATGGGTTACATGTTGTAGAGAATTAACCATACATTGGTTAATGGTTAGTAGAAATTGCAAGTAATATATATATATATATATATATATATATATATATATATATATATATATATATATATAAAGGAAAAATGGTGGAGTGTTGACCAAACATGGGGTCCCACTTGGAGATTGAGTAAAGATGCATGTTGCTTGTATTCAATTTAAATTGGTCAATTCAAGCTATGGTGTAATTTAAATAAAATGTTATTGGTGAATATGTAGAGATATATATGTTGTAAGTATATGAATTGGTAGAGAGTTAACCAATGTTGGTTAAATGAATTAACCAATGGGTGGTTCACCAACCCTAGTCAATGAAGATGGTCAATTCTTATGAATTTATGTTGTAGAGAACTAACCATTGTTGGGTTACTTGTTAATCCTAAGTGGTAATAAAAATAAAGCCTTAACCAATGCTAGAGTTAAGTGTTAGTAATTATATAAATATATTGAATATATATGTATAATTGATTGTAGAGAATTAACCCTACTTGGGTTATTTGGTGAAAGATGTGTGTATGTTTAATTGATGAGTTTAGACCATGGTTGGGTGAGTGAACCAACCTAGGTCATTTTAATGTAGAGAATTAACCACATTGTGGTTAGTTGTTGTGAGATATATAAATAAGATGAGCCTTAACTAAGGTTGAGTTTTAAGTGATCAAGGTTAAGTGTAGTACTTTAACCATAGGTCTTATGAGAGTTAACCACATGTGGGTTAAGTGTTGGGTGAATTGCTCACCAACTACCCAACCACCCTAGTCAATCAAAATGGTCATTCATGGTGGTCAATCACTTGGTCAATCACCAAGTCCATCAAGTAGTCATTCACTAAAATAGTAAGCATGGATTAATCCTTTAATTCACCTATGTTAGTTGATTAGTGGATGATAAGTGAGGTTAGTTGAGTCCTATAAATATAACTCATTACCAAGGCTTGGAAAAGTTTGGTCATTTATTCATTTCACCAAGTTATAGAGAGAGGTTCTAGAGAGAAGGGAGAGCACATTTGAGAGATTCATCTATGTTCTCCAAAGTGTTAGTGAATATTGGTAAGAAGAAGGTTAAGTCATCAAGAAGGATAGCTATTTTGGGTAGATCAAGAAGATCAAGAAAAAGAACATCCATATCCAAGAGGTTAAAAAGTGTTCTAAACTTTCCTTAAGTTCATTTTTGTAGTCTAGATATGATTTGAACGGTTAAAAAGTATTTTTAACCGATCAAAAGTTATTTTGATGATCTATAAGTCTAAATCTATGATATATAGGTAGATTCATGGTTTGATAGGTTTAAATCATGTATTGGTATGAGTGGTATGCAAATAAATGGAAGAAAATTCCATATTGTGATTACCGGTAAAACCTTAAGTGGTTCGATCTTTAAATTTCGTGTCAAACATTTTCAAAAATATGATTGAACCATGAAATATTGTAAAAGAAGAAGTTATAAAGACAACAACACTAAGTTGGTGTCATTTGGATATGTAGAGTTTATTTTATTCAAGTTTGACCCTTTAAAATCAAGGATTTGTGATTTTAGTTTTCACTTTGTCCTTGTGAGCCATTTTTAGTCCAGTTTCGTTCGGAATTCGGATTTGTGATCTAAAGAGAAATTGTAGAGGGGGAAATTCTGATGAGAATGGACTCAAGAATCACCCCAAAATGTTTTAAAATGAAAAAGTTATGGCTATCGTAGCGTCGGAGGGTCGAGCAGTCAAAAAGTTGACTTTCGGACAAAATGGCTGACGCAGCCGCGTCAGGACTGACGCAGCTGCGTCAGAACAATCTGCTAAGCAGATTTTTGGTGCTCCGGGTCGGGTCGGGTCGGTCCGGGTCGGGTCGGGTCGGTCCGGGTCGAGTTTTCTTTGAAAAATTAAGTTGAAATAAGTGTAAAATGAATGTGTTTGGTTATTAAACCAATATATATGAAATCCATTAATGATTAATTGGTAACTAAATGTTTAAAATAAAGACTAAAGTTAACACAATTAAAAAGTTAACTATTGGTATTATTTGAAGATTATTAAAATATTATTAAATGATCAATAATATTAGTATATGATTAAAAAGTTATTGAACGATGAATACCATTTGTAAATGATTAAAATATCATTACATGGTTAATAATATTAGTGAGTGATTAAAATATTATTAAATTATTAATAATATTAATGAATGATTAAAATATTATTAAATGGTTAATAATATTAATGAGTGATTAAAATATTATTAAATGGTTAATAATATTAATATGTGATTAAAATATTATTAAATGGTTAATAATATTAATATGTGATTAAAATATTATTAAATGATTAATAATATTAATAAGTGATTAAAATATTATTAAATGATTAATAATATTAATAAGTAAGTAAAATATTATTAAATGGTTAATAATATTAACAAGTGATTAAAATATTATTAAATGGTTAATAATATTAATAAGGAATTAAAATATTATTAAATAATTAATAATATTAATAAGTTGGTTAAGTTTACCGACATGTCCAACTAGGTTTGTTGGGCTAGGATTTTTGTCCGGAACTTAAGGGTTCGTTTATCGGACAACTAAAGAGTTAATAATTTGAAGTTAAGGTCTTAAGTTAAGACTAATTAAAAGTCCTGGTAGCTAATGATTATGTCAATTTGTTATATAAATTGTAGGTTGAGCAAATGACGCAAATAGGCGTAAATGGTAGAAGCGACCAGACAAGTTTTTCAGAACTTGCTCCTATGTGCTTTAACATGCTATAATGTGATGTTAAATTATTAACATGAAAATATATTGATGGTAAATGTGATATGTGAAAAGTATGATGCATGTCTACATGTAAAATATGTGTAAGTATGAAGCATGAAATGCTAGATGTTATATGTGATGCATGAGCAGTATGACATAGACTGAAATGAATGAAAAACATGACGTAAGTATAAATGGCAGTGAATGTATTATATGTGAAGCATGAAATGTGTTATGTGTAACTGTTAAACTTGCTGAGCCGTCGTGCTCACTCTTGCTTAAAACAAATATTTTCAGATAGTGCAAGTTAGTTGAAGTTCTCGATAAAGATCAAAGAACAGGAAAGCATATTATTTTCACTAAAGATCTAAATGTCTATTGTAGATATCAGTCCGAATTGGACAGGTAAATGATTATGTAGTATAATACTTAGTTGGTATATTATATGAGTATTAAATACTCAATTTGATTGTAATAGAATGTCGTATCATGTATGATATTGAGACATACTAGGAATGTATAAAGATTTCGATTCTGGAATAGAAAGAGATGTTGTAAAATTGTAAATAAATGATTATTTAGCAATTATAATATTGTTGTAATTCATGAACAATAAGGAAAAGGTAGTACATGTGATGAACCGAGTTCGAGGTTCGGGGGACCCGGATTCGGGGTCGTCACAGCTACGGTGGAAGAAAGTGAACCAAAGGAGAAAGCTTTGTTCTTATTTTTCTTTTCCTCTCTCTTCTTTTCTTTTCCTTTTTCTTGCCTTTTTTATAACAAAACAATTTAACCAAATTTAAACCAAACACACAATTCCACCGCCTCTCTCTCTCTCTCACGCCAACCAACTTGCAAGTTTCCGGATAATTCTCATGCAAAAATTAAAATTTTAATACATTACGTAGTTATATCGTGTAATAAATATTTTATATAATGTATATAAAATATTTATTTTAATTTACTAAAACTCATAACATGATTTACGAATAATATTAATTCCTCTTTTGGATATTTTACTTGACAATTTTTGTACACGCATAACGACATGCATGTAATTATTTGAGGTAATTTACATCTCCAAAAATCATAAAATAATTCATAGGACATATAAAAATTATTTTTCATAATTTTTCACTTCGTTACTTGAACAACATGTTACATTAACATGTTCACATTTCCGAAATATTATCTTTCATAAAAGTCATAATAATTCCATTATACATAAATATAATTTTTAATAACTTAAAACATTCCTTTTTCTTATTTATTATTCAATTTCTTTAATATTCATATTAATTTCTTTATATATAAATTATATAATTATATAATTTATATAATTACATTCTCCTTTTAAATAATTTCTTAATTTCCTCCAACTTTATTCCATTTAATCGCCTTATATAAATTACATAATTATTCTTATATAATTTATATAATTATTATTATCTTCATACCTTATTTTAATTTCCTTATATAAATTATATAATTTATTATTATATAATTTATATAATTACCTTTCCTTCTCAATTAATTTCCTAAATTTCTTCGAAAATTCTTGATAAACTCTAAAATCAATCATTACAATTTTTACCAACTCTCTCATTCACTTTTTATTTAAATTTGGATTAATTTAATTATTAATCCCTTTAATTTTCATAATTAATAACATTTATAATTATAACAATTAAACATGAACACATATATACATATATAATTCATATTTCTTACATTTCCATATAACCTCATTTGAAACATAATTTCTACACTTCCATAATAATTTAATTGTACAATTTATTGTACATTTTCCTCAAATTTCTCTTATTCTTAATAAATTGTTTTAAAACAATTTATTTACTTTTTTTTTTTTTTTAATTACTTTAATTCAATACTATTCATCATAATCTCTGCAAATATTTAATTTACTAAATAAAATCTCATCTCATACATTAAATCACATAAAACAGTAATTAACTTAACAATCTTGATGATTTTATCAATTAAATTCTCATTTAATATTATTAAAGAAATACTGGAAATTCGGATCCTCACAAAGTTCCTAAAGGTCCATTACAATCACTTGAAGTTCCCGAATGGAAGTGGGAACACATCAATATGGACTTCGTGACGGGTCTTCCAAAAGTTTCTCAAGGCTTAGATGCAATTTGGGTGATCGTAGATAGATTGACCAAATCTGCTCATTTCTTGCCTATACGAGAAAACTTTTCACTTGAACGTCTTGCCGGTATCTACATAAATGAGATCGTGAGATTGCATGGCATGCCAGTTTCCATAGTTTCTGATCGAGATCCTAGATTCACTTCACGCTTTTGGATCAGTCTACAAAAAGCTATGGGCACTGAACTACGTTTTAGTTCTGCATACCATCCTCAAACGGACGGACAATCGGAAAGGACGATCCAGACCCTCGAAGATCTTTTGAGACTTTGTGTATTAGACTTCAAAGGAAGTTGGGATAAGTACTTGCCATTGGTGGAATTTTCTTACAACAACAGTTACCAAGCAAGCATAGGCATGACTCCATTCGAGGCTTTGTATGGAAGGAAGTGTCGCTCCCCAATATGTTGGAATGAGGTAGGAGAAGCAAAATTGTTGGGACCCGAGTTGGTACGCTTGACGACCGAAAAGATCCAAATGATCCGACAACGAATACAGACCGCACAAGAACGACAAAAGAGTTATGCTGATCTTCATCGGAGAGACGAAAGTTTCAACGTCGGAGATCATGTATTCTTACGTGTTTCTCCATGGAAAGGGGTTACGAGATTCGGAAAAAGAGGAAAGCTCAACCCTCGATTTATTGGCCCATTTGAAATCCTCGATCGAATAGGAACCGTAGCCTACAGACTAGCCCTACCACCAAGTATGTCTCGCATCCATAACGTTTTTCACATATCTATGTTACGTAAATATGTGAAGGACCCAAACCACGTCATTGAGTTAGAACCAGACGTTATAGCAGAAGATTTAACATACGAGGAGGTTCCTGTTAAGATCCTGGATAAGAAGGAGCAGATCCTACGCTCAAAGGTTATACCTCAAGTTAAGGTTTTATGGAGGAACCAAGATACTGAGGAAATGACCTGGGAGCTAGAATCTGAGATGAAATCTAAGTATCCTTACCTCTTCGATATGTCAGGTACGTCAATTTCGGGGACGAAATTTCATAAGGAGGGGAGGTTGTAAGACCCCGAATTTTATGAAATACAAAATTTAATTTTTCTTCATATATATATTTTTTTGAAACAGTAAGTGGTTAAATTAACAAAATTGAAAGTTAAGGATGTTATGTGCAAATTTTATTTTGTCGGACAATATTCGCTTTGTCGGGGAATATTCGTTTGGTCGGGGAATATTCGTGCCGTACGACGGCGCCGAAATAATAAATTATTGAAGGACCCCACAACGGAATATTTGTCGGATATAAAAAACGACAGAAGTAACCTTTTTAAATAAAAATAGTCAACGGAACTGTTAAAATACCGGTGATAAAAGAATAGTAGCATACGGTAGTTTATGGTATTTTCTGTAGTACACGGTACTCTACAGTAACACACGGTATTGCATAGTGTCTCATATTATTGGTCTGATAATTGACACCGTAACTGTTACGCATCATTTCATCGATAATTGTCACTGCATAATATTTTATATTATCAATTCAATAATTGTTGTTACACAGTATTTTGCATTATTGATTTAATAATTGTCATTACACTGTATTTTATATCATTGAGTCAATAATTGTTGTTGCACTGTTTTTAAAATTATTGAACCTAATAATTGTCACAGTAACATATGCACAGTAATTCACATTATTGAATCAATAATTTTCATTACACAGTAACGTATGCTTTATTTTACATTATTGTTATCTCTATTATGATGTTATTTAAACAGTTGTATTTCATTAATTTATTGACTTGATATCTAAGAGCTAACTATACTGTATTTATAACAATTAGTCATAATAATTGAATTGATAAAGTTATTTGTTTATAATATAAAGTTAGGTGATTATTAGGTGATATGAAATGAATGGTGTAGATTAAAGATAATATAATATTTGAAATGGATGGTGTAGATTAAAAGGTGATCTTAAAATGAATGGTTTAGATTAAATGAATGATAAGATTTTTGGCTATAAATAGAAGCCTTAACTTAAGGATTTTTCATAAACTTCCTTACTTGTTCTTTCTTTCTCTCTCTAAATACTTCTTGTGAAAGTTCTCTCTAAGTGTGCTTAAGTCATCTTGAGTATTTGTGAAGATCTATAAGTATACGTGTACTGTTCAAGTTAATCAACCTCATTTAAATCAATATCCAGTCACGTGTTACGGTAAGGGATACCATCTTTTTCATCTTCCATTATTCAAACGTACTATGGTAAGGGATTATCATTATTTGATTCTCGATAATAATATTGTTTCTTCCTTACTCATAAGACGTGCCTTTTATTTCCATGTATTAAATTGTGGGAATAACCTTACGGAGCGGATTGCCGCCTGTTGGTGAATAACCTTTCGTATTCATTCATTATTAATCTCTGAGAATAACCTTACGGAGCGGATTGCCGCCTGTTTGGTGAATAACTCTTTGTACTCAAATTCTATTAAATTGTGGGAATAACCTTACGGAGCGGATTGCCGCCTGTTGGTGAATAACCTTTCGTATTCATTCATTATTAATCTCTGAGAATAACCTTACGGAGCGGATTGCCGCCTGTTTGGTGAATAACTCTTTGTACTCAAATTCTATTAAATTGTGGGAATAACCTTACGGAGCGGATTGCCGCCTGTTGGTGAATAACCCTTGTATTAATTTCCTTCACCTTTTGTTAATCAAACCTGCTACGGTAAGGGATATTATTTTCTTTCATACTCCTAAATCGAAATTTATTATGGAACTATTGCTTCTATAATTCCTGAAAATATTATATGTTCCATAATAGTTGAACTTCATTATTTCAACTGAACCTTCCTATTTATGGGAACCTTTCTATTGAATTGTAACCGTTATTCTGAACTGTGGATCTTGAATTTCACTCCACATCATGTTGACAATTTGGACATTATTTGAATCTGTACAAAGTAAACTTCCGATACTTATTGTTATCCTATTTCTTCTGTTCATCATTTATATCATTCTAATCATCCAAAAATCAAGCTGTTGTGAATATCTGTGGCCGGGGGCACAGATGTGATATATTTGTTGAACAGATGATAGGTTAAAGGCGATATAATAGGTTAAAGGCGATACATCTGTTCGGTGTCTTTTATGGCACGTGGTGAATGTTCTCTTTGGCCCGTAGTGCAAAGATGAACTGTTGTTTGGTATGATTATGACCAAAGGCTGAATCTGGTATAATCATAACCGTTGGTGTTATATTGAATGTCTTTGGCCTGTAGTGCAAAGATGAACTGTTGATGTGCATGATTATGATCAGGAACTGTGAATTTATATTATCATGACTAATGGTATTTCAGATGATAAAAGTTGATGATGTTTTTACGAAAAAGAGAAGCGAGTGGACATTATAGTCTGCATTATTCTTCTAATAGATTGCTCATTCCGCTGCTATTATTGATCTGAACATTGTTTAAGAATTTAACTGCAGTTTTTGATATAAACCTTGTAGTCTATTGTATTCTATCAAGAACTCAACTGTTGAAGACTAATGATAATTTATTCGTCATTATCTTAGTCATGATATTCTTTACTGGGCTATTTGAGCTCACCCTTTCTTTTGTTCCATTGTTTTTCAACAGGAGATGAAAACATAACAGGGTCTAGCCGGGGAATGGAGTGAGGGTTCGAGGAATAGTTATCATAGTCTTCACGTTTTGTAAAATAGTGTGGCAATAATAGTGAAGACTTAGTTGTGTATTATTATACACTGTATTGTTGTACGTTGTGCTTTGTTGTAATAATTTTGTTGTAGTATTTTGACGACTCAAGTTTGGGCTGTGTGGGCCCAGATTTGGGGGCGTCACAAATAAGATTTTAAATAATCAATTAAAGGTTATGGTTTAAAACCTAGAGTTTAAGAAGTGAGATGTGTAGAATTTGGGGGAACATTTTTTTTAACATAATTTATTTGTTAAAAATTAAATGTGAGAATATTGTAATGATGCATATAGAGAATTTACTAAGAAAATAAATTCATTTGAGAAGTGAAGATGATTATAAGGATATATATATACATAGTTATATATTCCTAGAGTTGTGTTTGTTAGCCAAACAAAAAGATGAGTAAATTAGATACTCAATAAAACTAATAAAAATTAGTTTAAGTATGGATTAAAAAGGAAAGTCATGTAATATAATTAATTGAGTTAATTATATGAGTCATGAATTAAAGCTAAGATTAGCAAGTAGAGAAGTGGAATATTGACTAGAATGACAATATTAAGAAGATAATTAATTAAGTAATTAACTTAATTATTTAGTTTTTATATAGAGTCCATTAATGGATTTAATACAAGCCCAATATGGGAATACTTGCATGAAGGTGGGTAATTAAATAATAAGCCCAAATGTTATGTTATGATATAGTCCGAGAGATAATTAATATAAGTCTAATTAAATAATATTGGAAAGTATGGTATATAATAGTGTGGAAGTCCAATTAAATTAATTATCAAGCCCAAGTTATATATGATATGTGAGTTGTGTTGGGTAGCCCAAGTAATTAAATAAGAGAGTCCAATACAAAATAATCCATGTAGCCTAAACATATTAAAGTCAAATGAAGGTCAATGTGTTGGGAGAATATTTTTCAAGTATTGATTTAGTGTAGAGAATTAACTAATGGAGGGTTAATTGAATAATCCTAGTTGGTAGACAAGAGAGAGAATTAACCAAACATTGGTTAATTGATAGAGGAAGGAAGGTAGTGTTGAGAATTAACTATGGGTGAGTTAATTATGTAACCCAATGTGGTAGGATAATTAAAGATAAGTCTAATTGAATTATATTATAAGTCCAATTGATGTATTAAACTAAGTTAAATAAATTAACCTAGTAGTTAATATATTTAATTTAGTGATGGTTTAAGTTATATTTAAAACTAGCCCAATGCTTAATTTAATTAAATGTAGCATGTGTTAGTTAATGTTAGCCCAATGTAGTAATTAAATTGAGCCCAAACCAATTAATTGGATGAGCCCAATATATTAAATCCTAGAGTCCAATGTGGAGCCCAAATGGTAGTCAAAGTTGTGGTCAATATATATATATATATATATATATATATATATATATATATATATATATATATATATATTGGTGTATATATATATGAATACTTATATAATGATATATGATATAAAAATAAAGCCAAATTGGTGTAATATTAGAGCAAATTCTGAATTTTGGGGTCCACTTGGTGAAAAGAGTGTAGATTTTGCTTGCTTGTTGCTTTATTTACACTCAAAAGGAAGCCTAGACTCAAGCTTGATAGATGTCACATTTTAGTCAATCAACCAAGTCCATTCCCTTAAATCAAGCCAAGTTTTGATGGTTGCAAGTAATGTTAGTCAAAGTGTATAGATATATAATATATATGTATAATGTAGAGATTTAACCATATGTTGGTTAAGTGATGGGAAAAGGTGTGGTCAAAGCCAATGTTAAATGAGATAAGAACTAACCTAAGGTTAGTTGCTAGCAAAATTAAACCACATTGGGTTTAGTCTCTACAATAGATAGAGAGAGTGAGAGTGAAGGAGACTTAGATCATTTCATTTGTTTCTTTTCTTCTTCATTTCTCCAAGTAGAAGAGAGGAGAGCTAGAGAGAAAAGAGAGAAGCAAGATTCTTGATGCTTGGATGATTGGATGAAGAAGAAGCAAGGTTTAATGATGAAGGCCTCCTCATGGTGAAGCTTTCTAGCTATGAAAGTGAATCATCCAAATTTGGTAAAGTTTCTAGCAAAGAAGATCATCAACCAAAGGTTCAAAAGTTTTCTAAAACTTAAGCTTGGTTAACCTTGTCTTTCATTTAGGTTTATTAAGTTGATTTAAAACCTAGAGTTGGTTGGGTGATTTATAAATCTATGGGTGTATACCCTAAATCTACAAGTTTTATATTAACTATGTTGGGACAAAATGAGAAATGGAGTCTAGGTGAACTCCAATGGATTTTTATATAAACTATGTTCTTCGTGTTGCTCGTGTTCTTGAGTAAAAGTCATAAAATTTACATAAGTAGGTTTATGATTTGGTTATTTGTATGTTATGAAGTTGTATTGGGTGATAGAACATGTTATCTTAGCAAATTAATACTTGAGGTGTCATGTTTTACCAATCGGCTCAAAGAATGATGAACCTATGGTTCATTCTGACTGTAATCACCATTTTTCGACCCCTTTCACTCGGAATATGGAAATGGAATGCAAACAAAAGTTGTAGATCTTGAAATTCTACACAATTTAGACTCAAGAATCACTCAAAAATAGTTCCGTATGAAAAAGTTATGGCAATTTGAGTAAAGGAGGTCCAGACAGCCAAAATGAGCGCCGCCAGCGCTCGGACATTCTGTTTTGAGCGCTGGCAGCTCTCAATTAACACTATGACTAGCGCTGCCAGCGCTGGTACAGTGTGAAAAATTCCAAATTTTGATATTTTAAAGTTTTATCAAGTCGGAAACTCCGGTTTAACTTGTCGGTTAATGAAAAGTCTAAACGAAACGTCGTTAGGGACTTAAAACCTAAGATAAACTTGTAAAATAAATGTATTTGAATATTAAAGTAATATAAATAAAGTCTATTAGTGACTCATTGGTAGTTAAATGTATAAAATAAAGACTAAGGTTAACATTATTAAATAGTTAACTATTTGTATGGTTTGAAGAGTATTAAAATATGGTTAAAGGATTAAATATGTAAGTAACTAAAATGTTATGAAATGATTAATAACATTAGTATAAGATTAAAAAGGCTATTAAATAATTAATGACATTAATAAATGATTAAAATATTATTAAATGATTAATAATATTAAGAAGTGATTAAAATATTATTAAATGGTTAATAATATTAATAAGTGATTAAAATATTATTAAATGATTAATAATACTAATATGTGATTAAAATATTATTAAATAGTTAATAATATTAATAAGTGAATAAAATATTATTAAATGATTAATAATATTAATAAGAGATTAAAATATTATTAAATGGTTAATAATGTTAATAAGTGATTAAAATATTATTAAATGGTTAATAATATTAATATATGATTAAAATATTATTAAATGATTAATAATATTAATAAGTGATTAAAATATTATTAAATGGTTAATAATATTAATAAGCAAGTAAAATATTATTCAATGGTTAATAATATTTGAAGGTAGTTGTATATTATCAAAGATAGATAATATTTTGAGATATTTGGTTTATTATTAAATGTCCGAATCATTAAGTTATGTAAAAAAAGAAAGTTTAATTGAATTAAAACAATCTAAATAGTCCATTTGTGACTAATTTAGACAGCTTATTAAAAGTGGGTTTTACGAAGCATGTATAGTGAATGCGTAAGTTGGTTAAGTGTACCCGACATGTCCAACTAGATTTGGGCTAGGGTTTTTGTCCGGAACGTATAGGTTCATTTGTCGGACAACTAAAGAGTTAATACTTTGAAGTTAAGGTCTTAAGTTAAGACTAAGTAATAGTCATTATATCTAATGATTATTTCAATTTTCCTATATAAATTGTAGGTTGAACGAGAGACGCAAATAAGCGTAACTGGTAGAAGCAAACCAGACAATTTTTTCAGAACGTGTTACATTATGTGCATAATTTATATGTTTGTTATTAAACCGTGATGTGGTCATACGTGGTTATGTGCAAAGATGTTTTAATGTGCCTTTGTGCAATAAGTTGATTTGAACTGTTGATATGCAATAGTTGATTTAAGACAATTGTTCTGCATTGAACTATATGTCATGATAGAGGCTAGACATGAAGCATATATTAAATGTGAGGCATGATATGCATGAGCAGTATGTCATAAACTAAAATGCATGAAAAGCATGATGTTAGTATAAATTGCAGATTTTATGTGAAGCATGTAATGTGTTATGTGTAGCTGTTGAACTTGCTGAGCCGTCGTGCTCACTCTTGCCTAAACCAACATTTTCAGATAAGGCTAGTTACTTGAAGTTCTCGGTAAAGAACATGGAACAGGAAAACATATTACTTCCATTGTAGATATCAGTCCGAATTGGACAGGTAAATGATTGTGTAGCATAAGACCTAGTTGGTATGTTATATGAGTATTAAATACTCAAATTGATTGTAATAGAATGTCGTATCAGGTATGATATTAAGACAGACTAAAAATGTATAAAGATTGCGATTCTGGAATAGAAAGAGATGTTATAAAATTGTACTTAAATGGTTATATATCAATTATAATATTGTTATAAGTCATGAACGATAAGGAAAAGGTAGTACTCGTGTTGAACCGGATCCGAGGTTCGGGGGACCCGGATTCGGGGTCGTCACAAGCACACGGTATAGCACAGTGTTTTATATTATTAAACTGATAAAATGGCTGATGTACAATATTGACTTTATTGAACCAATAATTGTCACATGCACAATAATTTATATTATTGAACTGATAATTGTCACAGTAGCATTTGCACAGTAATTCATATTACTAAATCAATAATTGTCGTTACACAGTAATGTACTCTTTCCTCTATTTATTTTCAACATTATTGTTATCTCTTTTATGATGTTGATTAAACTGTTGTATTCTATTATTAGTTGATTTTTCTGCTTATCTAACTCAGAAAGCCAACTATATTGCATTTATAACAATTAGTCATAATAATGAATAATTATTAATTATTGTTGAATAATTGAATTGATAAAGTTATTTGTTTTTATTATAATAAATTATATAAAGTTATTCGTTTTTATTATAATAATTTATATAAAGTTAATTACATTATATAAATTATGTAAAGTAAATTGTTTTATTATGATAAATTATATAAAGTTATTTGTTTTTATATATAAAGTTAATTGAATGGTATAGATTAAAGGAGATTTGAAATTAATGGTATAGGTTAAAGATAATGTAATAATTATAGAATTTGAAATGAATGGTGTAGATTAAAGATGATCTTTAAATGAATAGTTTAGATGAAGGAAATCTTAAAAGATAAAATGAGTGGTATGGATTAAACATTATCTTGAAAGATACGGTTTGAATTAAATTAGGAAATCTTTGTTTATGATAAGATTTTTGGCTATAAATAGAGGTCTTAACTTAAGAATTTTTCATAAAAAATTCCTTGCTTATTCTTTCTTTCACTCTCTAAATATTATTTTGTGTAAATTTTCTTTGAATGTGCTAAAGTCATCTTGAGTATTTGTAAAGATCTGTAAGTGTACGAGTACTGTTCAAGTAAGTCTTTTTATAAAGGTTATATAAGCAACCACACACGTCACACGGTATTTATAAATCTTCCTTTAGAAGACTCTTCTTTTAAAATATTTATTTTGAAAAACTTCATTTGGAAGATTTATTTTGAAATATTATTTTCTTTTAAAAACTATATTGAAGTTATTCTATTTTATTGTATCAAATCACTTTTGATGATTTCATACGAATTGGTATACACCATAAAATTATATGTGGTAGTTAATAATTATATTATAAATATATAGGTTGATCAACTTCATTTTTATCAATATCCAATACGTGATAAAGTAAGAGATTATCATTCTTTGATTCTCGAAAATAATATCGTTTCTTTCTTACTTATAAGATGTGTTATTTATTTCCAAGTATTAATTTGTAAGAATAACTTGACTACGCGGACTACCGCATGTTTGGTGAATAACCTTTCGTATTCATTCCTTACTAATCTCTGAGAATAACCTGACTACGCGGACTACTGCATGTTTGGTGAATAACCTTTCGTATTCATTCTTTATTAATCTCTGAGAAAAACGTGACTACGCGGACTACCGTATGTTTGGTGAATTACTCTTAGTATTCATTTCTTATTTGTCTCTTGTGGAAATAATTTGTCTACACGAATTATCGCATGACACTTTTATTCCATATTCGTTTGTAATATCATTTTCTTTCATATTCGTAAGTGATATTATTTTCTTTTATACAAGTAAGAGATACTATTTTTTTCATCTTCCATTATTCAAACTTACTATGGTAAAGGGTATCATTCTTTTCATACTCTTAACTTACTGTGGTAAGTACTATTTGGTAAAATTTTCTGAAATGATTATATGTTCTTTAATAGTTTGAGCTTCATCTAATATCATTTCAATTTAACCTTCCTATTTTTCTAAATATTTCTATTGAACTTTAACCGTTATTCTGAATTGTGGATCTCGAATATCGTTCTTGAATTTAAGTCCACGTCATGTTGACAATTTGGATATTATTTGAATCTGTACAAAGTAAAATCATAAACTTTCGATATTTATTGATCATCCTGTTTCTTTTGTTCATTATTTATATCACTGTTGTTATTCTAATAATCAAGAATCATTTTGTTGTGAATATCTGTGGCCTGGGACACAAATGATAGGATAAAGGCAATATAATTATTGTGTCTTTTAGAGCACGTGGTGAATGTTCTTTTTGGTCGGGGGGAAAGAAAAACTGTTGTTTGGTATGATTGTGACCAAAGGCTGAATACTGGTATAATCATGACCGTTGGTGATATTTTGAATATCTTTAGCCCGTAGTGCAAAGATGAATTGTTGTTTGGTATGATTATGACCAAAGGCTGAATACTGGTATAATTATGACCGTTGGTGATATTTTGATTATCTTTGGCCCGTAGTGCAAAGATGAACTGTTTACTTGCATAATTATGACCAGGAACTGTGAAATTATATTAACATGACCAGTGGTGTTTCAGATGATAAAAGTTGATGACATTTTTCTTAAAAAGAGAAGCGAGTAGACATCATAGTCTACATTATTTTTTTCTAATGAATTTCTCATTCCGCTGCTATCATTGATCTGAACTTTGTTCAAGAATTTAACTGCAGTTCTTGATATAAAGCTTATTGTCTATTATAGTCAATTAAGAACTCAACTGTTAAAGGCTAATGATAATTTATTTGTCATTATCTTAGTCATGATATTTTCTTACTAGCTATTTGAGCTCATCCTTTCCTTTTGTTCCATTGTTTTTCAATAGGAGATGAGAGAATAGCTGGGTCTAGCCGGAGAATGAAATGAAGGTCTGAGAGATAGCTATAGTAGTCTTCACATATTGTAAATAATGTGACAATAATAGTGAAGATTTAATTATGTATTATTCAATTATGTATTTTTGTGCTTTGCACTGGATTGTAATAATTTTATTGTAGCCTTTTTGGTGTCTCAAATTGGACTGTGTATGCCCGAATTTGGGGACGTCCTATTCGAACTCTCAACTTAGATATTAATACAATTAAATCGTGTCAGTAAACCAATGCTATGTTTGTTTGTAATAATTATAATTCCAGAATTATAATTCATGAGATTATAATTCCAAGACCATTAATCTTATGATTATTTTTTATGGGATTATTCATAGGATAACTTAAAATAAGATCATGTTATGTTTGTTTTTTTAGAATTAATTAAATGATTAGATAAAAACTATAGTTTGAATTATTATACTCTTACCAATAATAACATATTTTAAACTATAATTTAAATTTGTTTATACATAAAAAATTGATGAATAATTAATTATAAACTTTTAAATACTGCTAAAATAAATTAGTGAGTTTAGAGTGTTTCATAATTTTTTATTTTATAGAAATATATAAGATAATATATTTTTTGTTTATTTGTCATCACACATTTATTATTATGTAATTATTACGAGACTAGTAATTTATTATATTTAAGAACAAAAATAAATATCAAACTATATATATATATATATATATATATATATATATATATATATATATATATATATATATATGTACACACACACACACACACACACACACACACACACACACACACAATGAGGATCTTGAACATACCCACTTAAACAACATATCCCCTCTAATTGACATACTTATATAAGCCTTCTTAATGATATTTCTCTCTCCTCACTTAAACAAAAATAAATAAAATAACTCATGATATTTCTCTCTCCTTCGTTAAACAAAAAAAAGGAACTCAGTGATTATCGGTCAAAAACTTCCCACCCTCGTCCGCATCCGTCATAGCCTCCTTCATTCGAAGAAAACTTCATACCAAGGCAGATCGGTAAGCCTTAATTTCTTACAAAATTTGGGGGTTCATTGGTATAATTTGTGAAGTAAAACATATATTTGAATCAAAAAGTAGATGAGAAGGACCCTAATTTTTATTGTGTAGCATCAATCTACGTTTCCAGTGCCCACAATGCCTCATGGATTAGTTAAAAACTTGGATACAAAAGGATGCTACAAATGATTGGACAATAAAACCTAAGGAAATTATTCATGAGATCCTAGTGGTATGAGGATATGTTTTTTCTGTTTGTGTATATGTTCTGTTAATCGTTTAGGGCATGCCATTTTCAGTTGAAATAGGGTATATTATTTAGTCTAATTTTATGTGTTTTGTGTATTTGTTTGACTTCTTGTTTGAATTGTATATTATTTATTTATTTTTCATCTCTTGTAAATAATGAAATAATGATGTTGTATTCTAAAAGTTGGATCAAATTTTAAAATTGACTCTGCATGTATACATTATTTTCAGGTTTATTAAAAATAGATGACATGGACCATGAAATAGAGAGTTGTGGGGATAATGCAAAAATGAACTTAAACTACATATACAATTTAGAAATTAAAATGGAGGGGGATGATTTGAGTGCAGAGGGGTTGGATGTAATGCTAAAAGTTTTGTCTACTATCCTCAAGTAGCCAATAAGTTAACGCCTAAGTAAGGTCAAGAATTTTAAACATTAGATAGTGTCCACACTTTTTACAATACATATGCAATGCATGCTGGTTTTAGTGTGCGAAAGTAAAATGAAAAGAAAAAAAGTGTGTTATAAGCAAGGAAGGGGCAAACTATTAGCCGGTGTAGATATAAAAAGAAAACGTGGATCTGCAAAAGAAGGTTGTACTGCAAGAATTGTAGTGGTAAAAAAAAGACTTATACGTAGTTACTAAATTTGAGGTGGGTCGTTGTCAACCCCGCATAAAAGGCATCCTTTAAGATTGCACCGTAATGTGTTAATTGCTCAAAAATATTTGAGTCAACAACTTGGCATGGTGAATATACCACAATACCAACAATATAAATTTCTTGTAGTGCAGGTGGGAGGGTTTGAAAATATTGGTTGCACATAACGAGATTTGTATAACTTTGAAAGAGACAAGCGCAATGAGTTGAAGGAACATGATGACGGATTGTTGAATAAGTACTTGAAGTTAGAACAACAAAAGAATCCTTCATTCACTTTCATAATTGACATAGACAATGAAAAAAGGATTATAAGTTGTTTTGGGGCCGATGCAACTTCTAGACGAGCTTATAGATTTTACGGTGACGTTTTCATTTTTGATACTACAGACAATACTAATCGTTACAAAATGATATTTGCACCACTAATGGGGGTTAATAACCATTATCAAACTACTATATTTGGTTGTGTTTTCTTAAATGATGAGACCATATATACCTTTGTTTGGCTTTTCAATTATTTTTTGAAAGCAATGCCAGGTGATGCACCTAAGATGATTATTATCGATTAGGATTCGGCTATGACAAATGCCATTTCATAGGTCCTTCCTAATACATTTCATAGGTATTGTAGTTAACACATTTTTGACCAAATTTTTAGAGAAGATTGACTCAATAAAATTTAGTTCTTATTATAAAGAGTTTTCAAATTGTATTTGAAATTTGGTAATTATGGAAGAGTTCGACTCCACTTGGGTGGAGCTGATGGAGAAAAGTGGGTAGAATGATAATAAATGGCTACAAGCAATGTATGACATCCGTTCTAGATGGGTACCCTCATATGTTAAGCATGTTTTCTCAATCGGCATGTCAAGTAGCCAACGAGCTAAGAGTTGTCATTCATTTTTTTAAAAAAATATTTCTAAAAGAAATTCCTTAGTGAATTTTATGATTCAGTTTAGTCAAGGCCTTCAACATCAACAACATGAATAGTTGATTTCGGATAATAAAGATTTGATTAAGAGACCGAAAATAAAAATTGGCCATGACTTCTTATTTCAAATGGTTTATATTTATACACACTCTATATATTATAAATTTGAAGATGAATTGTGTGAGAGCTTAAATTATAGGTTTTAACTTATGAAGGAGGATGTCAACTGCCATATATACAAGATTTACCAAAGGAATGTCAACAAGTTTAAAGTAAGAGAAATTCATTATGACAAATCTTTGGATTGTGTAGCATGCACTTGCAAAAAGTTTGAGAGTTCGGGAATCCTTTGTTGGCATGTGATAACTTACTTGAACAAGTACTATGATCTTGACAAATTGCCTACAAAATACATTTTGAAGAGGTTGACAAAGATGGTAAAATAAAGTAGTGTAATTGATGATAATGGTGTGGTGATAAAAGATAATAAGCCATATTTACTCTTGCAGAGTCAATTCATTCAATAATCTTTAGATTTGATTGATAGGGTTCTCACAAATGAAAAAGCCACAAATATTTTAAAAGAATGTTTAGGTAATGTAGATGAAAATATCAATAAAATTATTGGGAAGAATGGTTCCAAAAGAAACAATGAAATAGAGTGTGGTGGAATGAGTGTATCCAAGTTAGTTAACATGAATTGTACTTATGAACATAGTTACATTGAGCCGAACCAAGTGCGAGCAAAAAGATATGACATAAGGCTGAAGGGTGGCAAAAAAAGGGCTTTGGGTAAAAGTAAAAATCCCAAAGGTAGGGGTTGTCATGGATGTGGCAAAATTAGTACGATATACGATAAAAGAAACTGCCCGGTGCTTATTAATCGATAAACAAGTTAACTTACTTTGACTTTACTATTTGTTTAAAATTGTCTTTGATATTTGTTTAAAATTGACTTTGATATTTGTTAAAATGTAGAATTGGTATATCAATTGATGATGCACAGGATCCAAGTCTAGATGATGATAGCGATTCAGCCACAGGTACGATTGCTATAACAACTAACACTTGTATATCTATATTTTTTTATTAATTTTTTTTGCATTTTTTCTTACAGAGTTGGCTTCAAAATTGCACTAATCATTGCAGTGAATTGGGATGCTTCAAAATTTCATAATTGAAATAATCATGGGAGTGACTTGTATTTTTATGCTATTTTTTCATTGTGTACTGGAGACTTGTAACATGGTATTTAACTGAGAATTTCAGAAATTCAGTTATGCATCAAGTCCACTGTATGCCAAATGAGCATGAATAAATTTTTTAATTTTTTTATGCAAATGTCATGGAGAGTTTTATCCTAGATCACAATGAATGTTGGCTACATGATTAAATGTATAGATGATATGCAAATGTCATGAGAAGCTTGATGGCACTAAAGAATTAGAAACCATACAACAACTATACTACTAAATCAACAATATTTATCTTATCATTTCAGGACACAAAATGAAAAAAATATACTACAAATCAACTACAACTTCATTTCAAATAAACTACAACTTCATGACAAATAAGAAAATCACCTCCGTTACATTCAACAATTCATTACAAATAAACTACAACTTTATTACAAACTTTTTCAAAACTTCTATCTCATACTTCAATTCATTGTTTTCTTGATAATACTAAGCAATTTATTAGCATGGTGACAGTAATGACCATGAATTTCATTAGTCATTGTAATTATAATTAATATATAATTAGCAATGAATTAAAAAAATTGTATTAATTAATTGTGCATTAGATAATTAAATAAATGTACTTGTGTATGTGTATTTTTATTTAAAGAAATAAAGTAAGGTGTATAATTAATTAAAGCAAGTCTAATTTGATTATATTTTAAATCCAAATAGGGTATTAAACTAGGTCAATTATATTAACCTAGTAGCCCATATAATTAATTAAACCCTAGCCCATGTAATTAATTAAACAAGCCCAATGCTTGATTTAATTAAATGTAACCTAGAATAATTAATGTTAGCCCAATGTGTTATTTAAATTGAGCCCAAACCAATTCAATGGATGAGCCCAATATATTTAATCCTAGGGTCCAATATGGAGCCCAATAGGAAAATAAACCAAAAATGGGTGATTAAATCCCATTTTTGCTGAGATTTTAGGGGGCCCACTTGGGGTTGCTTGATTTTCATGTCGCTTTTTATATACAATTTGTCATAGTAGGTGAACCACCCAAGTCAATCAACAAGTCTTTCACCTAGTCAATCCATGCTATAGTAATCCATATTAGCTCTTAATTTGACCAACATTGGTTGATTAGGAGAGTTGATGATAGATTACCAATGTGCTATAAAAGAAGCACTCCACACTTGTGTTATGTTTGCTACTTCATTTCCTAGAGAATACAAGAGAGAAAATAGAGAGCATTTCCTAGAGAGAAAGAGAGAAACACTTGTAAGTTGTGAGAAAAGGCTAGAGAAGGATCTTGGTGAATGTCCAATAGCCTCATCACATACTTTGGTAGTAGAAGAAGAAGAGCATCCAAGACCACAAGGTTTAAAAGTGCTCCAACCTTCTCAAATTTCATTTTTGTAGTCTAGATAGCTTTTGAACGGTTAAAATATATTTTTAACCGATCAAAACTCATTTTGATAGTCTAGAAGTCTTTAACTATGTAATATATGTGTATTCATAGTTTGATGTGTTTATATCATGATTTGGTATGTGTATTTTGCTTAAAAATGGTAGAAATGTTCATAACAAACTTTACCGGTAAAACCCTAACGAAGCATGTAATGTTTAATGTTGTAGTTTGAAACGTACAAGTTGGAATTTGGATTTTTATGGCTATAAAGCTACATACATGAGTTTTAAAGAAAACCCAACTTGTAGCTTTCAAAAATAATGAAAAACAAAGGAGTTATGGCTTTTACCGCAAAGTAGGTCGTTTTTAAACCCTAAGTGGTTCGATCTTTAAATTTCGTGTAAAACGTTTTAAAAAATGTGATTAAACCATGGAATATTGTAAAACAAAAAGTTAGGAAGACAAAAACACTAAGTTGGTGTCATTTGAATGTGTAGAGTATATTTATTTCAATTTTGAATTATTAAAACCAAGGATTTATGAAACTAGTTTTCATTCTGTCATTGTGAGTGATTTTACTGATACTTCCGTTTGGATTTTGGATTTATGATCCAAAGAGAAATTGTAGATCATGAAATTCTAATAAACTTATACTCAAGAATCACCTCAAAATATTTTCATATGACAAAGTTATGACCAAATTAGTAAGAGAAGTTTCTGTAGACTAAATGGGCCCGGCGTCTAGACACCTAAGTCTACGCCCTAGCATTTTTTGGTTCTGCCCATGGGCATCTAGACGCCCCAAAAATGCTTTGGGACAACGTCTTGATGCCCTGCTTGATAAAAAAAAAATATTTTATTGTTATTTTTTTATTTTTAAATCAATAAATGTATTTTTAATGATAAATAATTGATTTAATAATTAAAAAGGATAAATATTATCAAATGTTTAATATTATAATTAATATTATTATTAATATAATAATATTAAACAATCATGAAAATATTATTAATTGTATAATAATATTATAAAGTCAATAAAATATTAGTAAATGGATAAAATATTATTAAATAGTTAATAATATTAGATAATGAATAAAATATTATTAAATGATTAATAATATTAGATAATGATTAACATATTATCAAATGATTAATAATATTAGTAAGATAATAAAATATTATTAAATAATTAATAATATTAGATAATGATTAAAATATTATTAAATGATTAATAATATTACTAAGATAATGAAATATTATTAAATGATTAATCATATTATAAGACTAATTAAATATTATTAAATTATTAATAATATTAGAGAAGAGTTTGAACTATATTAAATAATTAATATATGTTTTATGTGATTGAAATATTATCAAGTGATGATAATATTTCCTAAGTGTTTATATACCTTTAACTACATGATTATTTGGTTAAGTGTTAGAGGTGTAAGAAGTATAGTGGTTATCATATGAATGTATATATGATACTAATTTAAGATTAACTTGATTAATTGTTAGGTCTACTCAAAGAGATATAAATTGAATTGGTTAGCAGTAGATTACGCACGAGACAAGTTCTCTAACCCTACTCAATTATTGTTGAACAAGTTTCTATACTTGTATTTATTGCCAGAGCTTGAAGTGGTTTAATTATTTAAAATTATTCCACATCTATATTGTTTATAAAATCGCACATGGTGCATTTGAAGCTTAATAGTTCTTGTTTCATGAACTGTATTAAAAATGTCTAAGCTAATTGTTCAGCTAGACATTGCGTTTAGAAATTCAATAACTTGAATACCTTTAAGAGCTTATCCAAACCATTGTTGGGTGCGGATTCTTATAATAAGTTTGAGAATTGAACAACCCTAAATAAAGAGGATTTTATGTCGGGAAATCGACTTTGGCGCCAGAAGACTAAAAGTAATGCATATACAGCGGGTTGAATAGGCTGATCCCCTTGAAAACCAAACTATTGAAAGGGTCAGAGGAAACTCTATTATACCCTCATTAATTCAAGGTCCTTGGTGACCACTCAGCATTTAAGTTTCAAATATTTTTTCAATGAAATTTGAGTCTTGTTTCTTTCACAATTGTTATATATATTGTTGAAGCACTTGATGTTATTCCCCTTTCACTCATGATATAATAAATCTCTATGATTGTTATTCAACTTGCTGAGCAAACCAGTTGCCCACCCTTGCTATATCATGAACCATTTTCAGCTAAACCCGAATGCTCCAAGAAGGTCAAGGGAAAAGGGAAAGCCAGAGCTTAATTTATGCATGCTAATTAAATGTTTAATATGTAATTATCGTTGGTAAAACTTTTGTAATTCCTTAAGATAGGAACTGTTGATGTTAAGGTTAATCGACCTTGGGTATTGTAGCCTTTTTATAAGGAACCTTTTGTATTATTCTGCGATGTTTAAATGCAAATTATGTATTTAATTGTTATTAAACTATTGTACAGTGAGAACCAAACCCGAGGTTATGGAACTTGGATTTGGGATCGTCACAGTGACATTAGTGGAATAATTCATTCAAACGAGTCACAAGGTATTGTTTTAAAATTTGTGTAACCAACAAATTATCTCCCGGGATTTGTTGTGGTCCATGAAACCTTCACAGGTAAAGGAACTCTACATTTGCAACTACGGGATGACTTTGTGTTCATGACTTGGAAAAACATATTACAGTCTGTAGTTCTAAAAACAAAATCAAACAAATATGACAAACCCTAGGTTGACCACACATGAAGCACAAACGTAGTAGCTATCAATTAAGCTGCCCAAGAAGCATAAACGTAGCATGCATATATAACTGGATTGTTCAGCAAATATGGCTGGTCCTAAAGCAAAGATTTTTATAAGCCAAAAAAATAAGGATTTAAGGTAATATTTTAATAGCCCCTTTAAATTAAATAACACGATGAATAACAGCGCCTTCAATAGTCACTTTCTAATACTAGCATAGCAGAAGAACTCTAACAATGTTGGCAAGAATGGTGAAATTTCAAAATACATTCTCACATGCCACAAATTATCGTTGGCAGACATCTACTATAGGACAATGTTAAATTACAACAACTTTACAATGGGACTGTTAAATTATAACAACTATACAGTGATTAAATTACAATAACTTTACAAAGGGACTGTTAAATTACAACAACTATACAGTGGATTAACATTTTTTATCTCAAAAATCAGTAAATTAAAAACCCAATCAGTAAATAACTTGTGGCTTTGCTTTATAAAAATTAAGAGTCTATTTTGCCCTACTATGACCTTCTTAGACCCAATTATTGTTATCAATCTATTGAGACCTAAAATGACCTTCTTAGACCCAAATATCAAGTGTCGAAAATAGATCAACCCAATCTTGCATGAAAATTAAATCTACAGCGGGATAAAACTATTTTTCTATGTAAAAGCAAAACACAAATCACCATCGTCCATATACCACTGAACCCCAAATTCAGTAAAAAAATTACGGCTTACCAATATGGGTCTATATCCGAATGGGGCGACGTCTCTGACTTCGTGTAGGAAGGGCAATGTTTCTGCCTTGGTGGGTTGCTGGAAATGCTTTAGATCAAGTAGGAAGGATGAAGGAGAAAGGCTTATCGATCTGCATTTGTGGGTCGCTGGAAATGCAAGGATGAAGGAGGTTGTGAAGTTTCTTCAGATGAAGGAGGTTATGAATGTAATATCCCAGATATTTATAATGTTCGAAAATAAGAATCGAATACAATTAAAGGTTAAGGTTTAAAAGCTAGATTGGAGGAAAGGAGAATGTGGATGAGTAATTAAACATTTAATCTAATTTATGTGTTAGGAATTAAATATGAGTAATCACGAACTATGAGAATTAAAACCTAGATAAAAATATTTTGTGGTATTTTAAAAGTTAGGTATTTATACGATGTGTAAATACAAAGTCACGAATCATGAATAAGGAATAAGACAAAAGGAAGGAACTTTCCATAAATAGAAAGTTTTCATAAAAGGAAAGTCTAAAGAAAATGAGAGATGACCATTTTACCCTAGAATATTTTGTAATGACTATAATGTCCTAATAATCATCTAGAGACCATTTTACCTTTGGTTGGTGAGGAGTAATGACAAGTTTACCCTTGGGGTAAAATTAGATTTTAATTAGCCCAAACCATAATTCATTAAATATTTAGGGCTAAATTATTGTAAACTTTATTAGAAGCCCAACGTGAGTTGTAGAGAAGTCTAATGGCAGAGTTAATTTAAGCAAGCCCAAACCTTGAGATGGTTGTATAGGTAAAGCCTAAGTGTAGAGAATTAAGTTAGTTTAAATCAAGAGTCCAACCAATATTTATAAATTTAACATAATGAGGTATAATTACATGTATAGTTAATGTGATCCAAATGAATTTAAATTCTACTCCATTTTCGTAGGAAACACGGTTACACTTAGCATGTGCAACAAGCCTTTAAACCCCAAGGTTACCCCAAGTGGACGAGTTTTGTCTCGTGAGGGTTTGCAGTGAATTTACCCACAAAATTTAAAATTTCAAAATTTTAAAATTTCCTAAAATAAAATAAATTTTCTTTTTTTTTTAAAATAAAACAAAATTTTAAAATTCCCTAAAAATAAAATAAATATCCTAAATCCCTTCCCCCACACTTAAAATTTACATTATCCCCAATGTAAAATAAAATGCAAAGAAAAAGACACAAATAAATATAAAAAAAAAAAAGGAAAAGAAATGCAAATCTGATTTCTTGGGTTGCCTCCCAAGCAGTGTCTTTGTTTATTGTCATTGGCTCGACAGCAGGCCAAAGTACTACGTTACTCCAACCTCATGAATTTTGAATACCCCATCCATCACGTCATTCTTTATCGGTAGATTTAGTCTCCCTTGCATGTGACATGAACGTTTGACTCCCTCTTCAACGAATAGATATTTAATATGATTGGAGAGAGTCTTTATATTCGGAATGGAATCCTGCAAAGCAAAAGATGAAAATTTATTATGATTATCAGGCAATGGAATGGAAACTATTGCATTATTATCAAAAATCATTGGCAAAGAATTTAATGGAGTTTTATCCTCCTTCAAATCTAGTTTCAGCTCAATTGCTTTTTCTTCTTCTAACTCCAAATTGTTGATAATTGCAATTTCTAACTTTTTTTTGTTTGTTTCCTCAACAACTTCCACCACCTTAGGCATGTCATCATAAAAAATAACATCATTTTCTACATTGTCCGCTTCATTGATGTTGTTTGCTTTCTCTTGTTTCGGTGATGGAGGGACTTTCTTTTCTGGATCTTCACTTCTTAACACTTGTGCACTTGTATTCTCCATTGGATTATTCATCGTTTAAGAAGGTACTTGCTCAGAACTTTGCTCCTCCGATTGATCGATTGTGATTTGTCCCAATGGAGTACCCAAACGCTGAATAATTGCATTAGTTTCTTGAATACGTGCTTGCATGTCTTGTTGATATTGCAAAGTATCCTGTTGAAATTACAAATTATTAATTTCAATTAATTTAATCATATCCTCTAAAGACATATCAGAAGTATTTGTTTGACTCTGTTGTTGTTGGGGATATGGCTGCATGTATTGTTGATAGCTTGAAAAATTCTGATTTGCGGGCGGATTCATTTGTGGATTCTCATAGCCAAAATTAGGATGATCCCTCCATCCCGAATTATACGTGTTTGAATTTGGATCATATCTCCATTGGGGTTGACCAGAGAAACCACTTGCTATATTGACTTGCTCATAGGGCTCCTCTCGAAGAATGGGGCACATATTAGTTGGATGTCTTACTACCGCACAAATCCTACAAGCTTCCATTGGTTGCGCATTACCTGCAACCATTTGATAAACAAGAGAAGTTAGATCATTAATTTGTTGCTTAAGAGAAGAAATTTCTACCTCCTCAGCATAATTAGAGGCTGCCATGACTTCCTTCCTTAACCTGCAAAACTAAATTAAATTATGAAAATCTAAAAAAATAAAAATAAAAAATTACTAAATTAAATACATATTTACAAAAGCACAAAATTAAATTAAAATCATTCCCCGGCAACGGCGCCAAAATTTGGTGTGATGTCGCAAGCACCCAAAAATAAAATCTTACTTTGAAAAAATAAATATGTAGTAGTGTAAGTAAGAGTCGATTCCACAGAGAATGATTATTTAATTTTATGTTTTTGCAAACAAAAGTTGGGGGTTTTTAATTAAAGAAATAATTTAAATAAAATTAACTAAAATAAATATGCAAGAAATAAATAAGAAGAAAAAAACCTTGGTTTAAGTTAACATCCACCATCAAGAATTTACAACTGATCACTGATGCAAAAATAAATGAATTCATATTTTAAATATTCAACGTGGAATAATTACTCCCATTCGAATAATTTTCCCATCTCTCCTTAATTTTAGTTAAGCAGAAACAAGCGATCTAAATAATCCTTACTACTAAATAATCTCAGACAAGCGCTAAAGATTTAACCTAGTAGCATCATAAAGAAATAGAGAGATCGTTGAACTAAACAACACAATCCAAGCGTCTGCATTTAATCTAGATGAATATTTTTCCTAAGATAAATAATCTTTTGATAAGCAAAATAATTATTAACCTTAGTTGCTTCGCAAATTAAAGTGACCAAACAATTACGGATTTTATGAAATACAAAATTTAATTTTTCTTCATATATATTTTTTTTGAAACAGTAAGTGGTTAAATCGATAAAGTTAAAAGTTAAGGATGTTATGTGCAAATTTTATTTTGTCGGACAATATTCGCTTTGTCGGGGAATATTCGTTTGGTCGGGGAATATTCGTGCCGTACGACGGCGCCGAAATAACAAATTATTGGTGGACCCCACAACGGAATATTTGTCGGATATAGAAAACGACAGAAATAACCTTTTTAAATAAAAATAGTCAACGGAACTGTTAAAATACCGGTGATAAAAGAATAGTAGCATACGGTAGTTATTGGTATTTTCTGTAGCACTCGGTACTCTACAGTAACACACGGTATTGCATAGTGTCTCATATTATTGGTCTGATAATTGACACCGTAACTGTTACGCATCATTTCATCGATAATTGTCACTGCATAATATTTTATATTATCAATTCAATAATTGTTGTTACACAGTATTTTGCATTATTGATTTAATAATTGTCATTACACTGTATTTTATATCATTGAGTCAATAATTGTTGCTGCACTGTTTTTAAAATTATTGAACCTAATAATTGTCACAGTAACATATGCACAGTAATTCACGTTATTGAATCAATAATTGTCATGACACAGTAACGTATTTTTCTTTTACATACTTTCTGTATTATTGTTATCTCTATTACGGTATTATTTAAACAGTTGTATTTTATTAATTAATTGACTTGATATCTAAGAGCTAACTATACTGTATTTATAACAATTAGTCATAATAATTGAATTGATAAAGTTATTTGTTTATAATATAAAGTTAGGTGATTATTAGGTGATATGAAATGAATGGTGTAGATTAAAGTGTGAATTATTGTTGAATAATTGAATTAATTTGTTTATAATATAAAGTTAGGTGATTATTAGGTGATATGAAATGAATGGTGTAGATTAAAGTGTGAATTATTGTTGAATAATTAAATTGATTTGTTTATAATATAAAGTTAGGTGATTATTAGGTGATATGAAATGAATGGTGTAGATTAAAGATAATATAATATTTGAAATGGATGGTGTAGATTAAAAGATGATCTTTAAATGAATGGTTTAGATTAAATGAATGATAAGATTTTTGGCTATAAATAGAAGCCTTAACTTAAGGATTTTTCATAAACTTCCTTACTTGTTCTTTCTTTCTCTCTCTAAATACTTCTTGTGAAAGTTCTCTCTAAGTGTGCTTAAGTCATCTTGAGTATTTGTGAAGATCTATAAGTATACGTGTACTGTTCAAGTTAATCAACCTCATTTAAATCAATATCCAGTCACGTGTTACGGTAAGGGATACCATCTTTTTCATCTTCCATTATTCAAAACATACTATGGTAAGGGATTATCATTATTTGATTCTCGATAATAATATTGTTTCTTCCTTACTCATAAGACGTGCCTCTTATTTCCATGTATTAAATTGTGGGAATAACCTTACGGAGCGGATTGCCGCCTGTTGGTGAATAACCTTTCGTATTCATTCATTATTAATCTCTGAGAATAACCTTACGGAGCGGATTGCCGCCTGTTTGGTGAATAACTCTTTGTACTCAAATTCTATTAAATTGTGGGAATAACCTTACGGAGCGGATTGCCGCCTGTTGGTGAATAACCTTTCGTATTCATTCATTATTAATCTCTGAGAATAACCTTACGGAGCGGATTGCCGCCTGTTTGGTGAATAACTCTTTGTACTCAAATTCTATTAAATTGTGGGAATAACCTTACGGAGCGGATTGCCGCCTGTTGGTGAATAACCCTTTGTATTAATTTCCTTCACCTTTTGTTAATCAAACCTGCTACGGTAAGGGATATTATTTTCTTTCATACTCCTAAATCGAAATTTATTATGGAACTATTGCTTCTATAATTCCTGAAAATATTATATGTTCCATAATAGTTGAACTTCATTATTTCAACTGAACCTTCCTATTTACGTGAACCTTTCTATTGAATTGTAACCGTTATTCTGAACTGTGGATCTTGAATTTCACTCCACATCATGTTGACAATTTGGATATTATTTGAATCTGTACAAAGTAAACTTCCGATACTTATTGTTATCCTATTTCTTCTGTTCATCATTTACATCATTCTAATCATCCAAAAAAATCAAGCTGTTGTGAATATCTGTGGCCGGGGGCACAGATGTGATATATTTGTTGAACAGATGATAGGTTAAAGGCGATATAATAGGTTAAAGGCGATACATCTGTTCGGTGTCTTTTATGGCACGTGGTGAATGTTCTCTTTGGCCCGTAGTGCAAAGATGAACTGTTGTTTGGTATGATTATGACCAAAGGCTGAATCTGGTATAATCATGACCGTTGGTGTTATATTGAATGTCTTTGGCCCGTAGTGCAAAGATGAACTGTTGATCTGCATGATTATGATCAGGAACTGTGAATTTGTATTATCTTGACTAATGATATTTCAGATGATAAAAGTTGATGATGTTTTTCCTAAAAAGAGAACCGAGTGGACATTATAGTCTGCATTATTCTTCTAATAGATTACTCATTCCGCTGCTATTATTGATCTGAACGTTGTTTAAGAATTTAACTACAGTTTTTGATATAAACCTTGTAGTCTATTGTATTCTATCAAGAACTCAACTGTTGAAGGCTAATGATAATTTATTCGTCATTATCTTAGTCATGATATTTCTTACTGGGCTATTTGAGCTCACCCTTTCTTTTGTTCCATTGTTTTTCAACAGGAGATGAAAACATAACAGGGTCTAGCCGGGGAATGGAGTGAGGGTCCGAGGAATAGTTATCATAGTCTTCACGTTTTGTAAAATAGTGTGGCAATAATAGTGAAGACTTAGTTGTGTATTATTATACACTGTATTGTTGTACGTTGTGCTTTGTTGTAATAATTTTGTTGTAGTATTTTGACGACTCAAGTTTGGGCTGTGTGGGCCCAGATTTGGGGGCGTCACAGTTGGTATCAGAGCCATATAACGAAGAGCCCCGAGCCTCTCGCTGGTGACTTCCTAGGGAAAGGGGATGCACCGAAGCCAGACTCTCCGTAGGGGACGCCTATAGTACAGGTGGCAAACTGATAGGTACCATTGTGGGGTGCTGTCCCTATGGTGGGATGAGAGTCACAGTTGGCATCAGAGCTTAGGGATATGGTCTTTAATGGAGATCTGGGGTAGAACTAGGAGGGGAGAGACGAATAGAATCAGTCACTAGTATGTCCTACCTAAATTAGATTTTGTTATCTAACGAATCGATTTGAATGTAGGAACAGGAAGTGATGAGTCAGTTTGTTTGAACTAACAATTATTTTGTGACCACAGTTTAGTATGGCATCTGAAAATCAGGAGGATAACTATGAAATGCTAGGTACGTCAATTTCGGGGACGAAATTTCATAAGGAGGGGAGGTTGTAAGACCCCGAATTTTATGAAATACAAAATTTAATTTTTCTTCATATATATTTTTTTTGAAACAGTAAGTGGTTAAATCGATAAAGTTAAAAGTTAAGGATGTTATGTGCAAATTTTATTTTGTCGGACAATATTCGCTTTGTCGGGGAATATTCGTTTGGTCGGGGAATATTCGTGCCGTACGACGGCGCCGAAATAACAAATTATTGGTGGACCCCACAACGGAATATTTGTCGGATATAGAAAACGACAGAAATAACCTTTTTAAATAAAAATAGTCAACGGAACTGTTAAAATACCGGTGATAAAAGAATAGTAGCATACGGTAGTTATTGGTATTTTCTGTAGCACTCGGTACTCTACAGTAACACACGGTATTGCATAGTGTCTCATATTATTGGTCTGATAATTGACACCGTAACTGTTACGCATCATTTCATCGATAATTGTCACTGCATAATATTTTATATTATCAATTCAATAATTGTTGTTACACAGTATTTTGCATTATTGATTTAATAATTGTCATTACACTGTATTTTATATCATTGAGTCAATAATTGTTGCTGCACTGTTTTTAAAATTATTGAACCTAATAATTGTCACAGTAACATATGCACAGTAATTCACGTTATTGAATCAATAATTGTCATGACACAGTAACGTATTTTTCTTTTACATACTTTCTGTATTATTGTTATCTCTATTACGGTATTATTTAAACAGTTGTATTTTATTAATTAATTGACTTGATATCTAAGAGCTAACTATACTGTATTTATAACAATTAGTCATAATAATTGAATTGATAAAGTTATTTGTTTATAATATAAAGTTAGGTGATTATTAGGTGATATGAAATGAATGGTGTAGATTAAAGTGTGAATTATTGTTGAATAATTGAATTAATTTGTTTATAATATAAAGTTAGGTGATTATTAGGTGATATGAAATGAATGGTGTAGATTAAAGTGTGAATTATTGTTGAATAATTAAATTGATTTGTTTATAATATAAAGTTAGGTGATTATTAGGTGATATGAAATGAATGGTGTAGATTAAAGATAATATAATATTTGAAATGGATGGTGTAGATTAAAAGATGATCTTTAAATGAATGGTTTAGATTAAATGAATGATAAGATTTTTGGCTATAAATAGAAGCCTTAACTTAAGGATTTTTCATAAACTTCCTTACTTGTTCTTTCTTTCTCTCTCTAAATACTTCTTGTGAAAGTTCTCTCTAAGTGTGCTTAAGTCATCTTGAGTATTTGTGAAGATCTATAAGTATACGTGTACTGTTCAAGTTAATCAACCTCATTTAAATCAATATCCAGTCACGTGTTACGGTAAGGGATACCATCTTTTTCATCTTCCATTATTCAAAACATACTATGGTAAGGGATTATCATTATTTGATTCTCGATAATAATATTGTTTCTTCCTTACTCATAAGACGTGCCTTTTATTTCCATGTATTAAATTGTGGGAATAACCTTACGGAGCGGATTGCCGCCTGTTGGTGAATAACCTTTCGTATTCATTCATTATTAATCTCTGAGAATAACCTTACGGAGCGGATTGCCGCCTGTTTGGTGAATAACTCTTTGTACTCAAATTCTATTAAATTGTGGGAATAACCTTACGGAGCGGATTGCCGCCTGTTGGTGAATAACCTTTCGTATTCATTCATTATTAATCTCTGAGAATAACCTTACGGAGCGGATTGCCGCCTGTTTGGTGAATAACTCTTTGTACTCAAATTCTATTAAATTGTGGGAATAACCTTACGGAGCGGATTGCCGCCTGTTGGTGAATAACCCTTTGTATTAATTTCCTTCACCTTTTGTTAATCAAACCTGCTACGGTAAGGGATATTATTTTCTTTCATACTCCTAAATCGAAATTTATTATGGAACTATTGCTTCTATAATTCCTGAAAATATTATATGTTCCATAATAGTTGAACTTCATTATTTCAACTGAACCTTCCTATTTACGTGAACCTTTCTATTGAATTGTAACCGTTATTCTGAACTGTGGATCTTGAATTTCACTCCACATCATGTTGACAATTTGGATATTATTTGAATATGTACAAAGTAAACTTCCGATACTTATTGTTATCCTATTTCTTCTGTTCATCATTTACATCATTCTAATCATCCAAAAAAATCAAGCTGTTGTGAATATCTGTGGCCGGGGGCACAGATGTGATATATTTGTTGAACAGATGATAGGTTAAAGGCGATATAATAGGTTAAAGGCGATACATCTGTTCGGTGTCTTTTATGGCACGTGGTGAATGTTCTCTTTGGCCCGTAGTGCAAAGATGAACTGTTGTTTGGTATGATTATGACCAAAGGCTGAATCTGGTATAATCATGACCGTTGGTGTTATATTGAATGTCTTTGGCCCGTAGTGCAAAGATGAACTGTTGATCTGCATGATTATGATCAGGAACTGTGAATTTGTATTATCTTGACTAATGATATTTCAGATGATAAAAGTTGATGATGTTTTTCCTAAAAAGAGAACCGAGTGGACATTATAGTCTGCATTATTCTTCTAATAGATTACTCATTCCGCTGCTATTATTGATCTGAACGTTGTTTAAGAATTTAACTACAGTTTTTGATATAAACCTTGTAGTCTATTGTATTCTATCAAGAACTCAACTGTTGAAGGCTAATGATAATTTATTCGTCATTATCTTAGTCATGATATTTCTTACTGGGCTATTTGAGCTCACCCTTTCTTTTGTTCCATTGTTTTTCAACAGGAGATGAAAACATAACAGGGTCTAGCCGGGGAATGGAGTGAGGGTCCGAGGAATAGTTATCATAGTCTTCACGTTTTGTAAAATAGTGTGGCAATAATAGTGAAGACTTAGTTGTGTATTATTATACACTGTATTGTTGTACGTTGTGCTTTGTTGTAATAATTTTGTTGTAGTATTTTGACGACTCAAGTTTGGGCTGTGTGGGCCCAGATTTGGGGGCGTCACAGTTGGTATCAGAGCCATATAACGAAGAGCCCCGAGCCTCTCGCTGGTGACTTCCTAGGGAAAGGGGATGCACCGAAGCCAGACTCTCCGTAGGGGACGCCTATAGTACAGGTGGCAAACTGATAGGTACCATTGTGGGGTGCTGTCCCTATGGTGGGATGAGAGTCACAGTTGGCATCAGAGCTTAGGGATATGGTCTTTAATGGAGATCTGGGGTAGAACTAGGAGGGGAGAGACGAATAGAATCAGTCACTAGTATGTCCTACCTAAATTAGATTTTGTTATCTAACGAATCGATTTGAATGTAGGAACAGGAAGTGATGAGTCAGTTTGTTTGAACTAACAATTATTTTGTGACCACAGTTTAGTATGGCATCTGAAAATCAGGAGGATAACTATGAAATGCTCGGTACGTCAATTTCGGGGACGAAATTTCATAAGGAGGGGAGGTTGTAAGACCCCGAATTTTATGAAATACAAAATTTAATTTTTCTTCATATATATTTTTTTTGAAACAGTAAGTGGTTAAATCGATAAAGTTAAAAGTTAAGGATGTTATGTGCAAATTTTATTTTGTCGGACAATATTCGCTTTGTCGGGGAATATTCGTTTGGTCGGGGAATATTCGTGCCGTACGACGGCGCCGAAATAACAAATTATTGGTGGACCCCACAACGGAATATTTGTCGGATATAGAAAACGACAGAAATAACCTTTTTAAATAAAAATAGTCAACGGAACTGTTAAAATACCGGTGATAAAAGAATAGTAGCATACGGTAGTTATTGGTATTTTCTGTAGCACTCGGTACTCTACAGTAACACACGGTATTGCATAGTGTCTCATATTATTGGTCTGATAATTGACACCGTAACTGTTACGCATCATTTCATCGATAATTGTCACTGCATAATATTTTATATTATCAATTCAATAATTGTTGTTACACAGTATTTTGCATTATTGATTTAATAATTGTCATTACACTGTATTTTATATCATTGAGTCAATAATTGTTGCTGCACTGTTTTTAAAATTATTGAACCTAATAATTGTCACAGTAACATATGCACAGTAATTCACGTTATTGAATCAATAATTGTCATGACACAGTAACGTATTTTTCTTTTACATACTTTCTGTATTATTGTTATCTCTATTACGGTATTATTTAAACAGTTGTATTTTATTAATTAATTGACTTGATATCTAAGAGCTAACTATACTGTATTTATAACAATTAGTCATAATAATTGAATTGATAAAGTTATTTGTTTATAATATAAAGTTAGGTGATTATTAGGTGATATGAAATGAATGGTGTAGATTAAAGTGTGAATTATTGTTGAATAATTGAATTGATTTGTTTATAATATAAAGTTAGGTGATTATTAGGTGATATGAAATGAATGGTGTAGATTAAAGTGTGAATTATTGTTGAATAATTAAATTGATTTGTTTATAATATAAAGTTAGGTGATTATTAGGTGATATGAAATGAATGGTGTAGATTAAAGATAATATAATATTTGAAATGGATGGTGTAGATTAAAAGATGATCTTTAAATGAATGGTTTAGATTAAATGAATGATAAGATTTTTGGCTATAAATAGAAGCCTTAACTTAAGGATTTTTCATAAACTTCCTTACTTGTTCTTTCTTTCTCTCTCTAAATACTTCTTGTGAAAGTTCTCTCTAAGTGTGCTTAAGTCATCTTGAGTATTTGTGAAGATCTATAAGTATACGTGTACTGTTCAAGTTAATCAACCTCATTTAAATCAATATCCAGTCACGTGTTACGGTAAGGGATACCATCTTTTTCATCTTCCATTATTCAAAACATACTATGGTAAGGGATTATCATTATTTGATTCTCGATAATAATATTGTTTCTTCCTTACTCATAAGACGTGCCTCTTATTTCCATGTATTAAATTGTGGGAATAACCTTACGGAGCGGATTGCCGCCTGTTGGTGAATAACCTTTCGTATTCATTCATTATTAATCTCTGAGAATAACCTTACGGAGCGGATTGCCGCCTGTTTGGTGAATAACTCTTTGTACTCAAATTCTATTAAATTGTGGGAATAACCTTACGGAGCGGATTGCCGCCTGTTGGTGAATAACCTTTCGTATTCATTCATTATTAATCTCTGAGAATAACCTTACGGAGCGGATTGCCGCCTGTTTGGTGAATAACTCTTTGTACTCAAATTCTATTAAATTGTGGGAATAACCTTACGGAGCGGATTGCCGCCTGTTGGTGAATAACCCTTTGTATTAATTTCCTTCACCTTTTGTTAATCAAACCTGCTACGGTAAGGGATATTATTTTCTTTCATACTCCTAAATCGAAATTTATTATGGAACTATTGCTTCTATAATTCCTGAAAATATTATATGTTCCATAATAGTTGAACTTCATTATTTCAACTGAACCTTCCTATTTACGTGAACCTTTCTATTGAATTGTAACCGTTATTCTGAACTGTGGATCTTGAATTTCACTCCACATCATGTTGACAATTTGGATATTATTTGAATCTGTACAAAGTAAACTTCCGATACTTATTGTTATCCTATTTCTTCTGTTCATCATTTACATCATTCTAATCATCCAAAAAAATCAAGCTGTTGTGAATATCTGTGGCCGGGGGCACAGATGTGATATATTTGTTGAACAGATGATAGGTTAAAGGCGATATAATAGGTTAAAGGCGATACATCTGTTCGGTGTCTTTTATGGCACGTGGTGAATGTTCTCTTTGGCCCGTAGTGCAAAGATGAACTGTTGTTTGGTATGATTATGACCAAAGGCTGAATCTGGTATAATCATGACCGTTGGTGTTATATTGAATGTCTTTGGCCCGTAGTGCAAAGATGAACTGTTGATCTGCATGATTATGATCAGGAACTGTGAATTTGTATTATCTTGACTAATGATATTTCAGATGATAAAAGTTGATGATGTTTTTCCTAAAAAGAGAACCGAGTGGACATTATAGTCTGCATTATTCTTCTAATAGATTACTCATTCCGCTGCTATTATTGATCTGAACGTTGTTTAAGAATTTAACTACAGTTTTTGATATAAACCTTGTAGTCTATTGTATTCTATCAAGAACTCAACTGTTGAAGGCTAATGATAATTTATTCGTCATTATCTTAGTCATGATATTTCTTACTGGGCTATTTGAGCTCACCCTTTCTTTTGTTCCATTGTTTTTCAACAGGAGATGAAAACATAACAGGGTCTAGCCGGGGAATGGAGTGAGGGTCCGAGGAATAGTTATCATAGTCTTCACGTTTTGTAAAATAGTGTGGCAATAATAGTGAAGACTCAGTTGTGTATTATTATACACTGTATTGTTGTACGTTGTGCTTTGTTGTAATAATTTTGTTGTAGTATTTTGACGACTCAAGTTTGGGCTGTGTGGGCCCAGATTTGGGGGCGTCACAGTTGGTATCAGAGCCATATAACGAAGAGCCCCGAGCCTCTCGCTGGTGACTTCCTAGGGAAAGGGGATGCACCGAAGCCAGACTCTCCGTAGGGGACGCCTATAGTACAGGTGGCAAACTGATAGGTACCATTGTGGGGTGCTGTCCCTATGGTGGGATGAGAGTCACAGTTGGCATCAGAGCTTAGGGATATGGTCTTTAATGGAGATCTGGGGTAGAACTAGGAGGGGAGAGACGAATAGAATCAGTCACTAGTATGTCCTACCTAAATTAGATTTTGTTATCTAACGAATCGATTTGAATGTAGGAACAGGAAGTGATGAGTCAGTTTGTTTGAACTAACAATTATTTTGTGACCACAGTTTAGTATGGCATCTGAAAATCAGGAGGATAACTATGAAATGCTCGGTACGTCAATTTCGGGGACGAAATTTCATAAGGAGGGGAGGTTGTAAGACCCCGAATTTTATGAAATACAAAATTTAATTTTTCTTCATATATATTTTTTTTGAAACAGTAAGTGGTTAAATCGATAAAGTTAAAAGTTAAGGATGTTATGTGCAAATTTTATTTTGTCGGACAATATTCGCTTTGTCGGGGAATATTCGTTTGGTCGGGGAATATTCGTGCCGTACGACGGCGCCGAAATAACAAATTATTGGTGGACCCCACAACGGAATATTTGTCGGATATAGAAAACGACAGAAATAACCTTTTTAAATAAAAATAGTCAACGGAACTGTTAAAATACCGGTGATAAAAGAATAGTAGCATACGGTAGTTATTGGTATTTTCTGTAGCACTCGGTACTCTACAGTAACACACGGTATTGCATAGTGTCTCATATTATTGGTCTGATAATTGACACCGTAACTGTTACGCATCATTTCATCGATAATTGTCACTGCATAATATTTTATATTATCAATTCAATAATTGTTGTTACACAGTATTTTGCATTATTGATTTAATAATTGTCATTACACTGTATTTTATATCATTGAGTCAATAATTGTTGCTGCACTGTTTTTAAAATTATTGAACCTAATAATTGTCACAGTAACATATGCACAGTAATTCACGTTATTGAATCAATAATTGTCATGACACAGTAACGTATTTTTCTTTTACATACTTTCTGTATTATTGTTATCTCTATTACGGTATTATTTAAACAGTTGTATTTTATTAATTAATTGACTTGATATCTAAGAGCTAACTATATTGTATTTATAACAATTAGTCATAATAATTGAATTGATAAAGTTATTTGTTTATAATATAAAGTTAGGTGATTATTAGGTGATATGAAATGAATGGTGTAGATTAAAGTGTGAATTATTGTTGAATAATTGAATTAATTTGTTTATAATATAAAGTTAGGTGATTATTAGGTGATATGAAATGAATGGTGTAGATTAAAGTGTGAATTATTGTTGAATAATTAAATTGATTTGTTTATAATATAAAGTTAGGTGATTATTAGGTGATATGAAATGAATGGTGTAGATTAAAGATAATATAATATTTGAAATGGATGGTGTAGATTAAAAGATGATCTTTAAATGAATGGTTTAGATTAAATGAATGATAAGATTTTTGGCTATAAATAGAAGCCTTAACTTAAGGATTTTTCATAAACTTCCTTACTTGTTCTTTCTTTCTCTCTCTAAATACTTCTTGTGAAAGTTCTCTCTAAGTGTGCTTAAGTCATCTTGAGTATTTGTGAAGATCTATAAGTATACGTGTACTGTTCAAGTTAATCAACCTCATTTAAATCAATATCCAGTCACGTGTTACGGTAAGGGATACCATCTTTTTCATCTTCCATTATTCAAAACATACTATGGTAAGGGATTATCATTATTTGATTCTCGATAATAATATTGTTTCTTCCTTACTCATAAGACGTGCCTCTTATTTCCATGTATTAAATTGTGGGAATAACCTTACGGAGCGGATTGCCGCCTGTTGGTGAATAACCTTTCGTATTCATTCATTATTAATCTCTGAGAATAACCTTACGGAGCGGATTGCCGCCTGTTTGGTGAATAACTCTTTGTACTCAAATTCTATTAAATTGTGGGAATAACCTTACGGAGCGGATTGCCGCCTGTTGGTGAATAACCTTTCGTATTCATTCATTATTAATCTCTGAGAATAACCTTACGGAGCGGATTGCCGCCTGTTTGGTGAATAACTCTTTGTACTCAAATTCTATTAAATTGTGGGAATAACCTTACGGAGCGGATTGCCGCCTGTTGGTGAATAACCCTTTGTATTAATTTCCTTCACCTTTTGTTAATCAAACCTGCTACGGTAAGGGATATTATTTTCTTTCATACTCCTAAATCGAAATTTATTATGGAACTATTGCTTCTATAATTCCTGAAAATATTATATGTTCCATAATAGTTGAACTTCATTATTTCAACTGAACCTTCCTATTTACGTGAACCTTTCTATTGAATTGTAACCGTTATTCTGAACTGTGGATCTTGAATTTCACTCCACATCATGTTGACAATTTGGATATTATTTGAATCTGTACAAAGTAAACTTCCGATACTTATTGTTATCCTATTTCTTCTGTTCATCATTTACATCATTCTAATCATCCAAAAAAATCAAGCTGTTGTGAATATCTGTGGCCGGGGGCACAGATGTGATATATTTGTTGAACAGATGATAGGTTAAAGGCGATATAATAGGTTAAAGGCGATACATCTGTTCGGTGTCTTTTATGGCACGTGGTGAATGTTCTCTTTGGCCCGTAGTGCAAAGATGAACTGTTGTTTGGTATGATTATGACCAAAGGCTGAATCTGGTATAATCATGACCGTTGGTGTTATATTGAATGTCTTTGGCCCGTAGTGCAAAGATGAACTGTTGATCTGCATGATTATGATCAGGAACTGTGAATTTGTATTATCTTGACTAATGATATTTCAGATGATAAAAGTTGATGATGTTTTTCCTAAAAAGAGAACCGAGTGGACATTATAGTCTGCATTATTCTTCTAATAGATTACTCATTCCGCTGCTATTATTGATCTGAACGTTGTTTAAGAATTTAACTACAGTTTTTGATATAAACCTTGTAGTCTATTGTATTCTATCAAGAACTCAACTGTTGAAGGCTAATGATAATTTATTCGTCATTATCTTAGTCATGATATTTCTTACTGGGCTATTTGAGCTCACCCTTTCTTTTGTTCCATTGTTTTTCAACAGGAGATGAAAACATAACAGGGTCTAGCCGGGGAATGGAGTGAGGGTCCGAGGAATAGTTATCATAGTCTTCACGTTTTGTAAAATAGTGTGGCAATAATAGTGAAGACTTAGTTGTGTATTATTATACACTGTATTGTTGTACGTTGTGCTTTGTTGTAATAATTTTGTTGTAGTATTTTGACGACTCAAGTTTGGGCTGTGTGGGCCCAGATTTGGGGGCGTCACAAAAGCTCTTAGATTGATTTGCTCTTCAGTCACTCCAGAAGGTTTCAGACTTGTGCACACCATATGGAATTCCTTTAAATGTTTGTGAGGATCTTCACCTGCAAGGCCATGAAAATTTGGCAATAGATGGATTAAACCTGATTTTAATTCAAAGGAAGTGTTAGCATCTACATTTGGAAAAATTATGCTTAAAGGTTGTTGATTCAAATCAGGGGCCGCAAGCTCTTTCAAAGTTCGATTCCTAGCCATGATTTTCATCTTCAACCTGCACAACTTAAATAAAATATGAAAACTAGAAAAATAAAAAAAACTAAGAATAATTACTAAATTAAATTAATATTTACAAAAGCACAAAATTAAATTAAAATCAATTCCCCGGCAACGGCGCCAAAATTTGGTGTGATGTCGCGAGCACCCAAAAATAAAATCTTACTTTGGAAAGATAAATATGTAGTAGTGCAAGTAAGAGTCGAACCCACAGAGAATGATTAATTTAATTTTATATTTTTACAAATAAAAATAGGGGGGTTTTTGAATTAAAGAAATAATTTAAATAAAATTAATTAAAATAAATATGCAAGAAATAAATAAGAAGAAAAGGCCTTGGTTTAAGTCAATATCCACCATCAAGAATTTACAACTGATCACTTATGCAAGAATAAATCAATTCATATTTTAAATATTCAACGTGGAATAATTACTCCCCTTCGAATAATTTTCCTATCTCTCCTTAATTTTAGTTAAGCAGAAACAAGCGATCTAAATAACCCTTACTACTAAATAATCTCAAACAAGCGCTAAAGATTTAACCTAGTAGCAGCAGAAAGAAATAGAGAGACCGTTGAACTAAACAACACAATCCAAGCGTCTGTATTTAATCTAGATGAATATTTTTCCTAAGATAAAATAATATTTTGATAAGCAAAATAATTATTAACCTTAGTTGCTTCGCAAATTAAAGTGACCAAACAATTACGGATTTGATATTTAATTTAGCAGTAGATTTCAACGAATAATAAACTAGTATGCATCTAAGCAATTAAACGAATTAATCATAAAATTAACACAGAAAAATATTCAATACTCAAAATATAAATTGAACAATTAAAATAAATTAGATCTCACAGTATATAAATCTTGATGGCTTCAATCACTTAAACCAAGAAAAATAAATTAACTACTCATAATAATAGAGAACACTAAAGAATAGAAGAGAGAATTTTTATTCTAAGAAAAGTTGTGTCTTACAATGTGTCTCAAGCCCTCTATTTATAGGCTTCATAAACCTCCTAACTTGTCCAAACCCTAATAGGATTTACAATTAAAAATAAAAGAAAAGTAAAATAATTATTTTCCTAACCCTAGTTGGAATTAAAATCCAATTTGGAATCAAAAAGTAGCAAAATTCGCGAATAATCTCGTTTTTGGCAATTAACGCGCAAGCCAAACACGCTCTTCGCTACAGTGACGCCGCACAGCTGGCCGCGCATTGCGCGGTGCCTCATATGCCGAAACGACGTCGTTTTTGCTTTTCCTCGGTCTGCTGCTAGGCCGCGCATTGCGTGGCCCTTCTTCTTTCGTCTTTTGGCCAAACGACGTCGTCGCTCCTGATTCATTTCACTATGCGCGCAATGCGCGGCCTGGTGTTTCTGGAAATTACGGTAATGCCCCCGCACGGCCAACTTCAGCTTAATTACCATTTTGCCACTCAGCTTTGCTAAATTACCTTTTTGCCATCCAGTTTTTGCAGATTTTACAGAAATGCCCTCAGCTTTTAATTTTCCTACAAAAATAAGTATAAATTAATTACAAATAAATAAAAATAATATAAAATTACTAAAAATAATAAAAATGCATAATAATAAATAAAACACCTAAAACACTAAAAATAAATAAAAACACATAAATAAAAAGAAATATAAAATTACTAAAAAATTACCTAAATTAACATAAATTAACTAAAACCCTATAAAACCTATTAAAACCAAAATAAGCTAAATAATTAAACATTTAAGCACACAATAAATATAAAAACTAAGTATTAGGGAATAAAAATATTGTATAATTCAACCCTATCACACAGTAACGTGTTATTTTTTTATTTATTTTCAGCATTATTGTTATCTCTTGTATGATGTTGATTAAACTGTTGTATTCTATTATTAGTTAATTTTTTTGCTTATCTAACTCAGAAAGCCAACTACACTGCATTTATAACAATTAGTCATAATAATGAATAATTGTGAATTATTATTGAATAATTGAATTGATAAAGTTATTTATTTTTATTATAATAAATTATATAAAGTTATTCGTTTTTATTATAATAATTTATATAAAGTTATTTACTTTATATAAATTATGTAAAGTAAATTGTTTTATTATGATAAATTATATAAAGTTATTTATTTTTATATATAAAGTTAATTGATTTATATAAAGTTAGTTGTTTTATATGTAAAGTTAGTTGATTTATAAAGTTAGTTGTTATATATATAAAGTTAATTGAATGTTATAGATTAAAGTAGATCTAAAATGAATTGTATAGATTAAAGATAATGTAATAATTATAGAATTTGAAATGAACGGTGTAGATTAAAGATGATCATTAAATGAATGGTTTAGATTAAGAAAATCTTAAAAGATGAAATGAGTGGTATGAATTAAAGATTAGCATGAAATATACGGTTTGGATTAAATTAGAAAATCTTAGTTTATGATAAGATTTTTTGCTATAAATAGAGGTCTTAACTTAAGAATTTTTCATAAAAACTTTCTTGCTTATTCTTTCTCTCACTCTCTAAATATTATTTTGTGTAAGTTTTCTTTGAGTGTGCTAAAGCCATCTTGAGTATTTGTGAAGATCTGTAAGTGTACGAGTATTGTTCAAATAAGTCTTTTTATAAAAGTTATATAAGCAATCACACACGTCACATGGTGTTTATAAATCTTCTTTTAGAAGATTTATTTTGAAAAACTTCATTTGGAAGGTTTATTTTAAAATATTATTTTTCTTTCAAAAACTATGTTGAAGTTATTCTATTTTATTTTATCAAATCACTTTTGATAATTTCATACGAATTGGTATACACCATGAAATTATATGTGGTAGTTACTAATTAAATTATCAATATATAGGTTGATCAACTTCATATTCAGTCATATATGTTAAGGTAAGAGGTATCATTCTTTTCATACTCTTGACTTATTATGGTTAGAGGTGAAAATGATCCCGAGTCGATCCGAACACTCTGATGCTCAAGTTCGACTCGGATCAGAAAATTTGTGTTCAGGTTCAACTCGAATTCGAAATGATAATTTCTAAGGCTGCTCAAGTTCGACTCGATGAATTACTCGATACTACTCGGCTCGAAGTTACTCAACTCGTTTTCACAACGAGTAATTCGCGAGCCTCTATTCGAGCTCGAATCTGAGATGGATCACACCAAAATAAATAAGACATAAAAATGAAAACTTAAAAAAACTTCAATTTTATTTATATATAAAAATACAAGTTACAAAAATTACAATGATAAATTTATAATATTAATTATACTATAATACAATTTCTAGTAACATCATTATATTTATCCAATCTCATACATCGAACCCCTAAACGAGTAGGGTTCATTGAGGAAGGATCGAGTATGGATCAGATGAAGGCAGTGTACTCGAACCCTAAAACGAGCGAACAGTGTGCTGCTCAGATTCGAGTTCAGTATTATAATCCCATAAACGAGCTTGGCTCATATTCGACTCGGATGCCTACCGAATTCGAGCCCCGGATCATATTCTCGAGTCGAATCCGATTCGGGTACCGAGTAACTCAGACCGATTTTCACCCCTAATTATGGTAAGTACTATTTGGTAAAATTTTCTGAAATGATTATATGTTCCTTAATAGTTTGCGCTTCATCTAATATCATTTTAATTGAAAATTCCTATTTTTCTAAATCTTTCTATTAAACTTTAACCGTTATTCTAAATTGTGGATCTTGAATTTAAGTCCACATCATGTTGACAATTTGGACATTATTTGAATCTGTACAAAGTAAAATCATAAACTTTCGATATTTAGTGATCATCATATTTTTTATGTTATATCACTGTTGTTACTCTAATAATCAAAAATTATTTTGTTGTGAATATATGTGGCCTGGGGCACAGATGATAGGATAAAGGCGATATAATTGTTGTGTGTCTTTTAGGGCACATGGTGAATGTTCTCTTTGGCCTGGGGCAAAGAAGAACTGTTGTTTAGTATGGTTATAACCAAAGGCTGAAGACTGGTATAATCATGATCATTGGTGTTATATTTGAATATATTTGGCCTGTAGTGCAAAGATAAACTGTTGGCTTGCATGATTATGATCAGGAACTGTGAATTTATATCATCATGACCAGTGGTGATTAAGATAATAAAATTTGATGATATTTCTCTTAAAAAGATAGGCTAGTAAACATCATAGTCTACATGATTCTTCTAATGGATTGCTTATTCTCCTGGTATTATTGATCTAAAACTTGTTGTTTATTATATTCTATCAAGAACTCAACTGTTGAAGGCTATTGATAATTTATTTATTGTTATCTTAGTCATGATATTTCTTACTGGACTATTTGATCTTACCCTTTCTTTTTTTTTATGAAATGAGAGAATAGTTGGGTCTAACCAGGGAATGGAGTAAATGTCCGAGAAATAGCTGTAGTAGTCTTCACGTGTTGTATATAGTGTGGCAATAATAGTGAAGACTTAGTTGTGTATTATTGAGTTATGTATTTCTGTTCTATGTACTGTTTGTTTTACTTACCGTGTATTTTATGGTGTCTCAAATTGGGCTATGTAGGTCCAGATTTGGGGGCGTTACATATAAACTATTGTGCATGCACTTATTGTATGTGTAAATTGATTTTAAATATGCATTCGAAGAGTCATATGATGTGAATAGTTGATATACAATTTATAGTATGAAATTTTGTGTGTTATATGAATTATATAACCTATAAATATTGAGATGCATTGTAAGCTTGAAGTAATTGAATAAATGCAAAGCATAAAGAGTGTGATGCCTATATAAAATGCGAAACATGGAGTATGAAACATGATTTAAATATGAACTACACGTTATGTAATAACTGTTAGACTTGCTAAGCCGTCGTGCTCACTCTTGCTATAATCAAACACTTTTAGCGAGGTGCGAAAATTTTGAAGATCCCGATAAATGCAAAGAAAATGATTGAAGTTATTTTGAGGTTATAAAATCTGGTTGTTATAATTGTTTAAATCTCATGATTTAATAGGTTAGAATAATTATAGTTTTGTATTATTCATAAATTAAGACATTGTAATGGTAGTGAAAGAAAGTTATATATTAAGACGAGTGCTAATAATTGTGAACTCGATTAGTTAAGAGAAGTCGGTAAATAGTCATAGCGACTTATTGTTGAAGTGTGAACTTTTATATACTCACAATAATTATAATATACTAGGTCATTATTTATAAATGATCTGAATTTATAAGATTAGTGTAAAGATTTTGAATATGAGGTAAAGTCCAAAAAAAATATTATAAAAGTTTGAATTTATTAAATTTTTAGTAATATATTATTATATAATATTGTGATTAGTTATAAGAAGGATGTTTGTTAACGTGCGGAGGTTGTCCGTGGCCAGCGCAGAAATTCCCGAGATTATTACAGTGAAGGATGCGGATGAGGGTGGAAAGTTTTCGAATGGTAATCGCTGAGTTCTTTTTCTCTTTTTTTTGTTTAATTGAGGAGAGAGAAATATACTGAGTTCTTTTTTTTGTTTAAGTAAGGAGAGAGAAATGTTATTAAGAAGCCTTATATAGGTATGTCAATTAGAGGGGATATATTGTTTAAATGAGTATGTTCAGGATCCTCACTATATATATATATATATATATATATATATATATATAATGGAGAAGAGACTACTAATGGTGGTATTATTATATAAGAGATTGTAATTATTTCGTTTGACTGATTTTATTTTGTTTTCTAGAACTCGGTTGACTAATTATTGATTCATCAGCTTTTGATTACGTTTTTTCTTATATAGTAAAGACAATAGTTAGGTAAAATCCTTATTTTACAGTTTTGTCATGTATATTATGAAATATTAGGAATTGAGTTATTCTTTCAATTTTCTGAAGACCAAATTTTTGGGACAACACAATATTTTAATAGTAGCACAAGACTAGCAAATGTCAGAAGGCCACTTACTTTAATTTTGTAATGGATTAGCGGAAGAAAGTGTTGGTCATAGACGGTGGTCCGTTACCGTTAGAACTAAATTGTGTGTTAAGTTGATATATTAGTAGATGGATATAATAGGATATTAGGATTGTTTTAAAAAAAAATTGAGGTTAATTTTGTTTAAAAAATTTTAGTCTTAAATAGTGAAAATTATAATATTTAATTAAATATGATATTAAATAGTCTCTTATATTAAGTATTTTTATAATTTGTGGACTAAATTTATTTTAATGTTTACTTGATATTTTGTCAAAGAGAGAGACATCAGTCTTAATAATTTTAATTTTAAATTTAAAAATAAATAATATATTTAAAATTAATAATTTTATCTTAATTATAATATTTATAAATAAACATAATCTAAATAACTATGGAGAATATATATGTATCACATTTTTTTGATTTATTCCCATTAATTATTACTCGATTAATTTACTAATTTTCCGACACGTTGATCGTCAAATTTGGCCAAATGATAAGTATATACTCAAATGTATGGAATTGAATAACTTTATTATCGCACCCTATTCTTCTTCTTATTCTTCCTGATTTGATGGTCCTAAATAATTACCCTTCTTTCATTATATGTCACATCCCGCAACCTAATTCTCATTCAAACCATTGAAAGTCAAATTGTCCACAACTTCTACCGACTTGGATACACTCTACTACAACTTGGGTAGATATAAGCTGTACGCATTCATGTCAACAACAATACGGCCCACAGGTATATTTTATTTTTAAAAAATAATTTTCAAATTAGGCATATATATGTTTTAATTCGTTTTAAAATTAAAGATACATTTTTATTTTAAGATTATAAAATAAAATAATATATTTATTTTTTTAATATTTTTTTACTATCATTTTTAATATCACATCACCATAATTGAATTTTTATCTAATATTAATACTATATTTAAAAATATAAAATTATTATTAAAAGTCGTTATATAAATAGGTTAAATCACTTTTTTATCAATGTACTGGATCTTAATTTATAAATGTACCATTAAACTGATTTTTTTTACAATCTTATCATTATGCTGAATTTTTTTTACAAAACTTGAAGGTTCCGTCAAAAACTGTTAACCATTTAATATAAAAATGACGTGGCAATATTAATTTAAAAATACATCATTGAACTGGGAGTTGATTTACAGTTGAATCACTAAAAGAGAAATAAAATAAAATAATAATACCCTCTCCGCGTTACACACACACAAAAAAAAGATTAGTTTTACTTTTCAAAAATTAATTTGAGGTATTTTAAAATATAAATTTTAATTTAATAATAATAATAATAATAATAATAATAATAATAATAATAATAATAATAATAATAATAATAATAATATCCTCTCCGTTACAAAAAAAAAAAAAAAAGAAGCAAAACTAATCTTTTTTTCTTCTTCTTTTTTTGTGTGTAATGGAGAGGATATTATTATTGTTATTATTATTATTATTATTATTATTATTTTCACTTTTAGTGATTCTATTGTAAATCGACTTTCAGTTTAATGATGCATTTGTAAATTAATACTGTCACATTATTTTTTTGTTAAATGATTAACGGTGTTTGACGAAAACTTCAACTTTTGTAAAAAAAAAAATAGTACAGCGATATAGTTGTAAAAAAAGTCAGTTTAATAATATATTTATAAATTGGGGTCGAGTAAAGTGATAAAAAAATAATTTAACCTTTTTATAAATATATTTGTACTGTAGAGACGGAGGGAGTAACTTCTTTTGTAAAAATAACCAAGCATAAGTTTCTCATTTCCCGGGGGAAGAAGAGTTTTAACTTTTCTCCCAAATGTAAATAATAGTAACTGGGGGACTAATTAGGGTGCTCATTTTTTTTTTATTTTTTTGCTATATAAGGTATATTGGATAGGTTCGAGTCGGCCAGCTTAGAATACAAAAGATCAGTTTGGTATCGATTCGGTTTATCAATTCAATCAATTTTGGTATCAGTTAGTAATTTCAAAAGTTCGGTATTTATCAAACTGTACCAATTATACCGATTTCTTAATTTTTTTTATATTATTAATAATAATAATAATTTTCGGTATATATACTATAAAAATGATATCAAACCAACTTATCAATTTGATGTACCAATCCAACTAATACCAAATTTTAATTAATTTCGATACGGAACGATTCGGTACAACACACACCTTGCACATGAATTTCCTCACATCACTAAAGATAGGCCTTACGAGGGTTCTCAATAGTTGTGATCACTGATTAATTAACAGTATCACTAGTATTTTGATGTACTCATATATTACTCCATTGGTATTATAAAAAGAATTTCATTCACCAATTTTGAAAATTTTAAAAAATATATATTCTTTATTTCGTATTTGTTCTTAAATTTGTTAACTATTTAATTTACTAATTATTACATAATAATAATAATAATAATAATAATAATAATAATAATAATAATAATGTCAAACGCGAGGTTATTATGTCATTTTACAACCATAAAAAAAAATGAGTATTCTTAGCACAAAACCTTTTAACAAATTAAACTGTTTTATGAAGTAGGTGAAATTTTATAGGAAAATCAAGAAAGCACCTTAGCAAATATAAGTTTGTCTTTGATTTTTCTAAATTTCCACGTGGTTTTCTCTAGGTTGCTAAAATTGAAATGTCATCCCATAAATTGTTCACCAATAAAAACAAGAGTATCTTATGCTCTTTTCGTCCCATATTAAGCGCTCACTTTCCTTTTTGTATTGATCCCAAATTAATTATTCTATTTCTAGATTTTTATTATTTTTGCTCATTTTTTTTCAAATATATCCTCCACAATTTGTAGATAAATCTAATTATTTTATAGAAAAATAAAACCATTAATAACTTGTCCATCTTAAGAAAATGAAAAGTTGACTAAATGCTAGCTAATATTAATTACGTGAACATAAATACGTAATTAAAGAATTAAAAATTAAAATATACTTGTGAACATAAATACGTAATTAAAGAATTAAAAATTAAAATATACTTATAAATTGAATGAAAAATAATAAGTTGAAGATATTAATATAATAAAAATATATTATGAACAAACTTATTATTTTAATGCGTGTATCATTTAAAAATTAAGTATTTAATATAGGACGGAGGGAATAAGAGTTTTCATGGAGTAGTGCATCCATATTCGTATAAAACGGAATAAATTACATAAAGAAGACGACTATGCATGAGCTATATGTAGGTAGAAAATGGCATGACAACAAAGAATTAGACGATCTCATGGCATACGTAAACAAGGCATATTTTTAGGAAAAATAAAATGTTTTATTTGTGGACCCTGCAGGTATTTCTTTTATTTATACATCAATATACTTTCCGTACAATTCTTTTGTTTAACCGGCAGTATACTGTAGAAAGAAGAAAGAAGAAAGAAGAAAGAAGAAAGAAGAAAGAAGAAAGATAATTACTTAAGGATGTTTGACTTTCAAATTTAGACGAATTCTTCTTTGGGACATAATAATTTGCCATAAAAATTAAATATAAGTGTTTTATAATTTTGTCTATTTATATTTTTATCTTAAAGTTAGATAGAATGTATGCATCTTCAACTAAAAGGATATATTTGAAACTTAAAAACTCTTATATTGCGTTTGGATTGAATGAATGAATATGAGAATTGAATGACTTATTCTTATTGAATAAAAAAAATTAGGTTTCGTTGCTCTATTAAAATAGAATTGATCATTCCCATCTTTCTCAAATTTATGAAATTTATTCTTTACAGTGAGTGTATGAAATAACTCATTCTAACTGGAATATAATGAATCATTCTATTCTCCATTTAATTCCTTTCTTTATTACATTTTATTCAATTATTTCTCAGTTCTATTCTTTCACCCATTTCATTCCTCCAATCTAAACATAACATTAAAAAAAAAAAAAAAAATATTTATGCAAGGAATTAAAAAATATCTTAATGAATGTATCAAGTACAAAGTTAAATAGTGAGTAGTATATATATATATATATATAGTTAAGAATACTCCAATCAATAAATTTTTAGATTTCTATTCTTTTTCTTTTTTCTCAAAATTTTCAAGGTCCAATTATATCCTTTAACTATACAAGCACATATTTCTGGTGTCCCACACACTAAAGTATCAACACAAAATTCCGGTGTTTCATATACAGAACAAAAAAAAAGGAGAGCTAGGGGTTTAATAAAATAAAGAGCATTTTCTAAGTTTAATCAGAGGCTCTTACAATTTTGCCAGGTGCTTTTCCATGGCCATGGACTTTCAAAATATTTTTCATACCACCTGTCCTGTGTGGAAGCACATTTCTGAATCTTCTTTCTCTCCTCTCTTTGTACACTGATGCCGGATCAGTTCTTGGTGCCTGCAATGTGCAAACCTGCAATAAAAAATAAAAGTGAGTGGACACATCAATGACCAAGAACATTTTATTAGAGACAAGTCAACGTACACAATATTTAAACACTAAATCAAACATTATATTTATCTTAATTATTAAAAAGTAAGACATGACACGAATTTCAATGTTATGTCTTACTTTTTAACGATTAAGATGAATATAGTATTTTGATGCTGTGTTTTGATGTTGTGCGTTTATATTTAATCTTTTATTAGTTTGTAAACAAGAATTATGAATAATTACTCTAGCCTGCAATGAAAATCGTGTCTTTTTTTTTTTTGCAGCTCAAATTGTAACAAAATTAAGTAATTTAAAATAATTGTATTTTACTAGTAGCATTAGTCACGTGGAAAATGTAACGAAAATGGATTTTTTGAGATTTAATATAGGTTTTGACATATTATACCTCATCAGTACATACAAGAACGGCCTCTTCTGAATGTGTTGCCTTCTCCTTCTTTTTTCCATCTTTTTTAACTGCATCGATCAAAAACTAAAATTCATACTTGCTCTTAAAATCATCATGCATTCTCTTTGTTGTAAATGTTTTCTTCTTTATTAATTATTTCAAGTTTTTTTTTATTTGTTAGTTTAAGAAAAATTTAATAATTTTGACTTTGTCAATATTGAATCTCCAATCACATAAATATTATGAGGTGAGTATTACCGCTCAACACCATGAGGTCAGGTATTATTTAAAATTTTAAAAAGCCTTAATATATAATAGAAATTGATGGAACTATTTCGTTGCCTCCCATATACGTGTTTTCATCCACGTTTTTTCAACAATATACAGAGAGAGAATGATTCATAATCATAATTGACAATAGATCTCTTTTCAATCAGACCATCTAACACCGTTCAATGAGAGATTGCGCGGCTGAGATTTAGAGGTTCAATTGGTGGATGTTGATCAAATTGTACCATAATTTTATTTTTATTTTGTTAACGTGTTGTTAATTTGAGACATAATTTAAATATAAATACTCAATTTTAGTATAACACCCCAGTATCATATCGATTTATATGAGACATGTATATAAGAAATCAAACAGTTATCATTATAATATATTCAGTCATGACCTTTTGGATGAATTTGTGATGTGATAAGATGATTCAAGAAAATATTATTAAGAAAATGTATTGAACCCTATTGTGTTATGATTTGGTTCGGATTCAAAATTTGACCCGAAATATTACATATAGTATCAGAACCGACTCTCGAAAGGTCGAAAACAATTATCATTAATACATTTAGTCATGATCTTTTAGGTGAGTTTGTGAGGCATTTAATCTTATTGTGTTATAATTTGATTCGAATTCAAAAATTGACCCGAAATATTACATTTAAATATTTAATAGTTGTTGTACCATAATTATGGACGCATGTATTTTGCATCAAATAAAGAAAGAAGACACATGTAGTCAAAACAAGGAATTAATCGAATAAGAGTAAAAAATTAGTACAAATTAAGAAAAACTGACCAGCATTAATATTCTTGATGCTACCATCAGAATCACAATGTACCAGACAATAATCTCTGAAACTGGGTGATTGCACCCAAAAATATCCGTCAGAATCAGAAATCCGTCCTCCGTCTTCGGGGCCATCTATAGTACTAACGCTATGGACATTTTGCATTTTGCCACGTCCGTATACAAAGGGGCCGCATGAGTTGCCATTGTCAAATATATTGAACATCGACACGCCGGAACCCATTTTAATTGAAACTAGGGGACCGGAGGAGGCGGCGGCGGAGCAGCATATGCAGAGACAGAAAAAAATGGAGGAAACAATTAAGGTTGCTAAACAAATTAATGATATGACAAGGAAAAGGATACGCGAAAATGATTCTTCGCATGAGGGATGTTACGAATGTTGCGGGACGAGGATAAGTTCTGCAACAAAATACGAGAGGTGGGTCTTAAATTTGTCTCAAATTAGTAAATTTTCATATAAATGCACGATATTAATTATGTGTTTGGATTATGTGATGACATTTGACTCAAATGGATCATATTTTCTTAGTTACGTTTTCATATAATTTTTTATCATCTTTTTAATATTAAAATTACAAAATTAAGCCATCTCTTGGACCGAGTTTAGCTTTCCTTTCAGAAGTACTAGTTTGTAAAGATTAATTCATAAAGACATTTTTATACTGCCAAAGGCATGGAAAGAGGTAAACACGGGCTTAACTACCCACCAAACCCACTATTTGGTTAAACTTATGATAGAGGCTACTGCCGTGGGCTTCATTGAGAATCAGTGGGCTAATGAACTTTTCACAATGGGCTTGGACTGAAGAAGTTAGTCCCGTATACACTTATGTAGGAACTATTTTTGATGATTAACCTCACCAAAAAAACAAACACACACAAACGAACAAACTATTCTTGCTGATTTATTGATTTTATATAAATATATCTTATACAAATCTCAATATTCGTATGATTTTTTTCTTTTACATATTTGTTCAATCATGCTTAAATAGTTATACCCTCGATCAAAACACAAGCATGTTTTCCTCCTAGGCTAGACCTAGCAAACGGGTCGGATCAATTTAAACGAGATAGGTTATAGGTAAGTCAGGTCAAATTTGGACTGGACCAAAATAACCCATTTTTTTTTTTTTTAACTTAAAATAAGAGGTCTGTGACCCATGTTGGGCTGGCCTGGCCTGTGAGTCAATTTTTTATTTTTAATAAACTCAATTTTGTGAAAAAATAAAATTATTAAATATTTTTTTACAATTAAAGACCCATAGTTGGGCTAAGGAAATTTAATAAAATCAGTAGTGGCCCCTTAGCTAGCTTGAACTCAAATTAATTCTTACTTGAGCATAATAGATAGTAGTAATTTGTTGAGCACTTCGAAATGATAGAAACTTGAAGACAAGTTCATTAAACTATCACTGCACTGCTGCAAATTAATGTTGTTCCCCTTTATGACTATACCAAGATAGTTCCATTCACCAAAGATATCTATATGATGCTTACTGATGAGACAAGTACTGAATTGTGCCCACAATTTTCTCCTCCTTTTCATTTACTACTATATAATTGGGTAAAGTAGCTAATTACACATTGTTATGCTACACTTAGGCTTCTGAAAACTACAGGAAAATGCATGCATGTCCACTGAGTGTGTTCATATGAATGCATGACAGTATATATCCAAGAACTTATGCAGAGAAATTAATAATTGGTGGATGTAGCTAATTACTGTAAATAATTAATTTGCATGCTTTTTTCTTGTAGATTATGCTTTTCTCCCTAATTATCGGCTTTAAAAATAATACTATTAGAAATTCCTCCAAGACTATCAAATCACATAACCAAAAGCAGAATAGTAGGGGACAGATGAAGGATTGTGAATGTAGTAGATTTAATTAATTAATTTATTTAGAATATATATAATTAAGGAATATGGCCATGCTTTAGGTGCACGCAATCATTTAAATGTGATATATTGAAGAATCTGAAGGCCAGGTGCGTGGGGATTAAGAATTCTCCTCCTCCTCAATTCAAACAATATATTTGGAACACCCAAGTCCCTAAGCATGTTTGTTTTCGCATTCATTCACAAGCAGATTAAATATATACTCTCTCCCTTTTTCGAAAGGATGATTAAAGGTATATATATATATATATATATATTTTTTTTTTAAAAAAGATGAATTAAAGTATATAAAATGAAAAGTAAGTATGTTATTTAATGAAATCTATTAGTATAAAAAAATAAAAATATTCATCACTTTATGTAATTTTCTAAGTCCCTAAAAATAAATTTAGAACCTTTTTTTTATTTTTTATTTTTAATATGTATAAAAAATATGTTTTACTCATCATTTTGAAAACGGAATAAATATTTCTTACTTTATTATTAGGGAACTTATTATAATATGAAGACTCAGTATTCAGGGTTGCACTGTTACTATTACTCATCCCTCCATCTCACTTTATAGCCTTTTTTTCCATCTTTTCTATTTTTTTTCCATTTTTGGATGCCCCAAAATTATGCTTCTTCCAAATTTTAGTCTTGCAGCAATAAGCATTTATCCTTCGATTAATCTTTAACTAAAGTGGCATCCATTAGGGAAGACACAATTAAAACTAACCTTTTTTTGAAGATACTAATCTATTATAATAATTTATCATAACCTATATATGGGAAGAGAAAGGATCGGAGTTTAGGTAAAAAAAATGAATAACTTATCGTTTTTAATTTTTATCAAGCGTTGCTACTTTGTAAACATGTTTTCGTAATCTGTTGTCACAATTTTAACTAAATTCTACACAATTTTTTTACTTTTATAAAATCAAAAAGCAAATAAAATGAGAGAGAGAAATGAACTCCTATTTTTATCTTTATAAAAGTGATAAATTCACCTCATTTTCATGGCCTATACCCTTCTGTAAAGTGAAAAGTAATTAATTTAGTGTTTAATACGTTGTATGTAAAACCAAATTAACTAACAAAATATAGTGTGAATTCATCTTTCTGTTCCTTTTCTTCATTTTACTTTCTTGAAAGTAACCCTTTAAACTCAATATTGGCACGGGGTGCCCGGTTCGGGGAAAGAAGTCGAGAGTGCACGCATCGCATGCGCATAAACGATACACAAGAATAACACGCATTTAAAATTTAACTAGGCTTAAAAGTTTAAACTATTAAATTTTAAACTTAGGATTGGAAATAATAATCGAAAAATTGGTATTCGTTTGTATTTGTATTTAAAAAAAGCAAATATTATTTGTATTAGAAACAAAACAGATATATTTATATTCGATTTTAAAATATCCGTAAATAAACATATACGAATATGGATATAGACATATTTGTATTCTTTTAACATCTGACCGTAAATATATCTGACAGATAACGAATATCCGGTATCTTATATTCGGATTCGTATTTGGAATTCATATCTGAATAACTTGTATATATATATATATATATATAATTTAATTATCAATCATCATATATTAAGTAAACATAATTTTTCAAAAACACATTCCTTACATATATAATAATTAATTTTTACTGTCATACGAAAATTATTTTTAAAATATGTCATTTCACTTTAAGAAAATAAAAAATAACACTTTTAAATATAATATTAAAAATTAAAATAAATTTATTTAATTTGAATTAATATATTTTTATTATTGTAAAGTGTAAAATATCTAAAATGTATTATTTAACGTGAAAATTATATACTACAAGAATCAAATTATAATTATTAGTTTATTAAAAATATTTTATTTTCAAAACTTACATGTGAGAACAAGAGAGAATGATAAATTAGTATTATCTTTCATTAAAAATGCTGTTAATTTGATACTTTTTCTAAGATTTTAAATTTTGATTGATTTTTATAATCAATGATGGATGATGACTTGCTTGACAAACTTTAAATGACGATGAATAATTTTTTTTAAATTTTTTATAAATAATTTATTAGGTAACTGATAAATAAATTTGGATGCTTGAATATTTGAATAATCTGTTCATTCGAATAAAATAAATAAAAACGGATATTATTCGTATTTAAATATTATTTTAAATACCAAATATGAATTATATTTTTAAAATCTATCGAATACTGAATACAAATATTGATAAAGATAATTTTTTAAATACGAATACCACTTTATCCGATATTTGTAAATAGGTTTACAATCCTACTTAGACCAATTCATGTATGCAGTTTTTTAATAACTCTTATTAATTTTTTGATATAATATTTTAACTCATTTATAATATCATAACAGGAGATATTGACCCATCATTTGATATGCGCGATATAAATTAAATCAGAAATCTCCTCCTTTTTTTTAAGAAAAATAATATTTACAATGCAATCTACAACTATTAATACTATGATCTATATATTACATTACTTATATCGATTTTTTGTTGTTGGTAATTTGAAGTCCTTGGAAAATATTTTATCAAATCCTACCGGGAGTAATGGATAATTGATTGATGGTCAAGACCCAAGATTCCCCGTCAGCTACAGTAGCCAAACTGACCAAAAATGAAGTGCCATTTCTCTGATTATTGACCAGATTGTGTTTCTTACTTTCTGTTCTTGATGTGAATGCTATGAAAACTGTGCTGGCCGGCGTGGCAGCCTACAGTGCGTGTTTGTTGTAGGTCAGAAATTAAGCACCACCGAGATCAGTCTAATTCTATTTAATCTGAAAAATTTATTCAGCTTTTCTCGAATATTATCGCGTAATATTTTAAATTAATTATATATTATTATTTTGACATATATAATTTGTTTAAATATAAAAAATTCACTATCACAAGCAACTCTGGCCCCCTTGGCCATGTCGGATTGACCATTTCTCCGTTTGTTTTAAATTATATAATAATTATTAATTTTTAAAAAATTAATTTAAAATATTTTTAAATTTAAATTTAATATATATATATATATATATAAATTTAATTAATAAAATAATAAATATTATAAATTATTTAAAAATTTTATTTATAATAAATTTTATTATTTTATAATTTTTAATAATTAATCTTAATTTTATATTTTAAAATATTTTTTTTAAATTAATAATAAAACTAATATGCAAGTCCATATGCAATGATTTATGGGCTGTGGAACATGGATTGGTTGATTTTTAAAGTATTGGATGTCTTCCTGCCTCATGGCTATTGGCTGACAGAACGAATCTCTCAAAGTCCGCAAGGGAGGGGGTAGAAATTTGCAGGGTCTGAAAATTCTGAGAAGAAAAACTTATCTTGTTCTTTGTACCGATTTCCAAACACTGCAATTGCAATTCTTTCGGAGAAGACCAATTAATGCCACCCACTTAGTTTAATCATTTTTCTTAATCTCTAAGAAAAATCAAGAGCTAAGTAGGGGTACCCTAGGTTAGGAACCAATTGAATACACCAGAGATTCTTTTCTAAATTTTATATAATATCAAACTATAGTAAGACAGATACATAATCGTTTTCGTTGACTTAACAATTGAATTTATTTATTTATTTATGCGTTTTATAGATTTATTTAGACTTCTAAAATTTATAATTTATATTGATTTTTTTAATTCATAAATCAAGTGTATTATATCATTTTTTTTAATCTTATTCCATAAAAAATATATATTAAGGTAATAATCTATAATTTGTATTTAGTATGAATTAAAAATAGACATATACAATTTATAAAATCCATTTTAAATATCAATGATCGAGATTAAATTAAAAAATACGGTGTTTGCTAATAATAATAGCGGACGACGGGTTTTAATTTTTTAATCACAGTCGTTGATCCTTATAATGAATTGTATAGATACTATTTATCCTATCTTACTACATAAGAAATACTTATTATGAATCATTCTCTAATATATTATAATGATTTCATTTGAAATTAAATAAATCATTATTATTATTATTTTAAAAAAAATCGTTCAAGTATATTATATTTAAAACTTATTAGACAAGTTTTTAAGTTTACCCTATTAACCTTGTTACTTACAAATATAAAATTGGAGATAAAAAGTCATCAAGATTCCATCTTTGGTAAAGGGGAATTTAGTTCTTTCTTCTTTCATGGAAAGAAATACAAATGCGCACCCAAAACCAATCTCTATTTGCATCATCTTGTTCATCTATGGGTTGGGATTCTCCTTCCCTTTTTTCTCTTTTTCCCCACAAAATTCTGATTTCCCTCTTCGTCTGGATGCCTCTCTTTAATCCAACTTTGCATCATCTTTTTTCCTAAAAAATCATTCACCTTTTAATAATAAATTATATAAGAAACTAATATTTTCACATGTAAGATGCAGATGTAGAGTCTATAGTAATAATTTAACCGTCTATACATTTATAAAATACTTTTGATAAAACCTACGTGTAAAAATATCAAAATCTCATTTGAAAATATCAGTTCCCATTATATATTATTTATAATGCTTAATCATTTGCAAAATATAATTTCTCAAAATTTTCAGACAAATAACAAGTTGATTCAACTATATTTATGTAAAATGAAAGGGGTAACAGAAGGAAATGATCAAGAAACTTCAAAGTGGTTCTGTTTCCATATTGCATAGGAGTAATTTAACATAAAAGGTTGATCTAATACAAGTTCTTGAAGATGGCGTTGATTAATTCTCTCAAAAACAAGAAAAATATGTGCCAAAACTATTGCTGCTGCATTCCTCCTCCTCCTGATCTAATAATTCATTATTACTAAAGGTGCTGTTCCCACTTGAATATGACGGAGAGGGCGGAGGAGGCCCAAACAGATCACTGCTGTCCAAAATCATGAAATCCATCATACCATCACAACTGGGCACAGTCACCTCCTCCATATTCCTCCTAGTTTTGTTGCTGTTCCCATGATTCTTGGTTTTTCTTTTCCTTTGATATATGCAACAGACAACCCAATCTTCCAGCTCCTACACAATAAATTAATTGGAAATAAAACCCATTAAAACTCTGTAATTAAGTTTCACTGAATAATTAATCAGTGCTCAATATGCGAAATTTTAAATTTTATTAAACACAATTATTTAGTTTTAAATTAACCACCTTATTACCTTAACAAGTATCATATTTGTCATTTTCAAAACTTAAATGAAATCATATCAAATTTAAATTTTAGGATTTCGCAATTGATTCTGTCAGATATTTAAGAACACTTGCCCGGAGAGTTCCTTTATAGTGGAAAGGGATATACCGAATGAATTGCATGGAACAGAGGAAGCAGTATAAGATATGAAAATGGGTAGGCACCTGAGTTGATTTTGTTGTTGCCTGAGAGGGGACAAGGCGATATTCAAACATTAACCATCGAGTCTTTAAAGCACGGGGACGGGTTCCTTGGTAGAAAACGAAGGATTTCTTTGTTCCAACAGCAGCATGTGTAACATTAATGGCCTTGTCTTTGCCGATAGCCTTCCAGTAGCCAGAGCCATCAGAAATAGTAGTGATTCTGCATTTTTGAACATTATTCCAATTTCTTTTGCAGAAGAAATACCTCTTCTCCTTGGAATCACCTTCACACACAAAAAACAGGACAAAATAAAAAATAAAATAAAAAATAGTACTATTAGCTAGGTGGGTACTGGGCTTTACATATATATATATATATATATATATATATATATATATATATATATATATATATTATCACAAACAAATCAGAAGTAAAAAGAAAGGGAAAAAGACCCATATAATGATAATTTGTGATAAGTACCTGGTAAAAGAGAGGGAGGAGACCGGAAAAGATGAAAATGGTCAGGAATGACAGAGGCGGGCAATGGGAGAGAATGAACTTTGGGTTTGAGGTAGTGAAGGAGGAGCTCTTCATCTGTGGGACGGAATCTATATCCTATGGGTACTTGAATACCATTGCCATTCCCATTGTTGTTAATGTTGGCCATGGTGTCTGTTCAAGAACCAAAAGGGTCGGGGCTTTTAGGATTTTGAGAATTTTGGGTTTTGGATTCTCTCTCCAAAACTGTCTTGTTTAAAGAGCCAAGTTGAGTTGAGCTAGTAGGACTAATTTATTTCTTCTAGTTCAGGCATTTCATGGACCCAAAAAGTAACCCATTTATGATATTGGAGTATGTGTATGTATACTATATATATTTATATATAGAGGGAGAGAGTGTTTGTGTTTGAGGGGAGGAGCTTTTGGGCTTTCTACTGGAAATGATGGGAGTGGTGGAAGTAGTAGAGGAGGAGAGAAATCCAAAACCAAATTCTAACATTACCTCCTCTGCTTTTTTAACGATAAAATTTATATTTTTACGAATTAATTTGATATTTTTATAAGATTAAATAAGATTCACATATAAAAATATTAAATTAATTCGTAAAAATATTAATTTTTAAAATAAAATCTATTTATAAAAATATTAAATTAACTTATAAAAATATCAATTTCTTTTTAACAAACGTGTGACCACAACAAACGAGTGAAGAAGTTGTACACACTTTGTAACATACAGAATTGTCCTAGAAAAAATATGCAGTTGACCAACTCCCATTTTAAAAAGTGAGTGAAGCTTAGCCTGCAAGTATTTATGTGCTTAGAAATATATTCCCAAGGAAAGTAGACACAAAAATTCGGAAATACTGAGTAGATGGTAATAACCAACCGTGTGAATCACAACACATGGCAGCTGAGGATACATCAAATGTTGTCGCTAGTTGCCACTATTAATTGGAATTGGAGGCACTTAAAAAAATTTATTTACAGATTAAATGAAGCAGAATATAAACTAGCATGTTTATGAACGGAAATCACGGAGGTTATATATATATATATATATATATTATTTTTAGGGATTATATAAACTAGCATGCTATATTTGTAGGGATTATCCGATGGTTAAATGTTCAGAGTGTCCTTCCTTAAGAAGGCACGTCTTAACTCTTATTCTTGAGGGGTGTTGATATTTTGATCCAACCTTAATTAATAATTACAACAGAATTTGTTTTACCAAAATCGATCACAAAAGCGTAAATAATACTATAATTAGAACGAACCAGGGTATTTTCTTTTGGGAGATTTTGTTTCCAACTCCCTCCACTACATTTCCCCATTTTCATATGTTTAAACAACTAACCAAACTATTCAAGTGATAGCCTACGCGTAGCGTGTGGGATGGTAAAAATAAGAATCGGTGACAGTTGACAAGCGTTTTATTCCTCAAAATCCTAGGCATTTGTTGTTTGGGCATTGGCTTAACATTATTGTAACAAAACTATACTCCATTTTTTCTATTATACATGTTGTTTAAGATATAATCACGCATATTAAAAAATTTCATTAATATTAATGTTAGTTAATTAATGTTAATTTGAAATTTCATTACTACCCATACACTAATTAATTACTCCTCCTCCTTCCTCTCTCAATTACTCTATCTTTATGGATAAAATAAGAAATGGTAAGATTTTTTCTCTTATATAAAACGTCTTATATTATCAAAAAAATAAAAATATCTAAAAGGACTTATATAATGAAAATGAGAGTTGAAAATGTAATTATGGAGAGTCATCACATTTGAATTTAGGAAATTTTTTAAAGCATATTATGATGGAAGTGCACTGAATGTAAGAGTATTGCTATGGTGACAAAACAATCTTGTAAAAAATAACTTACAAAATGATGTGACAAAATATAATTAGTTGATAATTCATCATACATGAGTGAACCTAGTAATAATATCCAATTACAATTAACCACATCATTTTATATTATTTTTTATTTCCAAAGTATTATTGCTCAATGTAGTACTCTTAAATGCTTAATTAATAGTGAGAGGTAAATTTTGTGAAATCAAACGAGGGCTTTAAACCTTTAATAGAGTTCATCACGATAATGGGCCTATATTCAAAGGCCATAACATTTTTTACTCCAGCTTATGGGAACGCTCAGTCTCCTCCAGGTCAATCTAAAGATTCCCCCTCCCGGCTGTTTCCATGTATGCGTTTGGGCTTGGACACACAAACCCACTTTATTAACGAGTTTCCGAAATGCAACAACATCAATGAAGGTAATCTTTTCTACCGACTGGATTTTCTAACTTTCCTAAAGTTGGTTCTGCAAAAATCATTCCATTGATTTATGCAGTAAATATGATAGAAATCCCAATAGATCCCTTGATTAATGCAGTAACTATTTGTCTAAAAAGATTTTAGACTTAATCACTTTTCTTACTCATTTTTCTTACCCGCATATAAAATAAATGAGTGCGACCCACTTATTTGGGTTAAAAATAAAATGAGGTGTGACCACACTCATTTGTCTTATATGTGTTATATGCGATAAAAAAAGTGAACAGGTTTAAAAACACTCATTTGTCTAAAGAACCCCCACATTCCATCTCTCTTTTGACTCTATATAGGTGGGCACCTTATATTTATGAGGGTTCATCGACCCGATTACAGCATTCCTTTCTATTTGAGCAAAATCCAAAATGGATCATTCAATCTTTTTATTAATTTAAAATTATAGTCTTGTTAATCAAGTTTAAATAGTCAGATTAGAGGAAATATATTTTATTATCTCACGCATTACTTTTTCTATCTAATTGTGCACATAGAAAAAATGAGAACCCAAACAGAATTGAACGAGAAACAAAGACTACTGAATTGAGACATTTCTTTGTAGTGATCGAATGGAGGGCCAGACAAACATTTTCACGAACAGGTAAAGACTAGAGACCACTTGTGTACAAACAGTGTGTCTGTATTTTGGCTGCCTCCACTATTAAATCTTCTTTTAAAGGCTAAACCAAGGTGTATCCATCTCCCGCCTAAAATATGGAGCATTTAGTGGCAATTTCCCCCCTATTTATAGCTGTATCAATTCCGGGATCAGCTTGAACAAAAATGACAACTCTCTTTGAGAAAATTGAGGCTTGGCTTTTAGTTGGAGTATCTCTTCCCCACCTTCAACCTCGTCCTCCTCCCCCGGTGGATTGATCATATCGGACACCGCCTCCGTGATTTCTTGAACCAGATCTACAATGACTCCTTCAATACCCATTAAATGTTGCATGTACACTGCTTCCGGCACATTACTGTACAACATAGACAAGTATGACTTAGTAAACATAAAGAACTCTACAGGAGTCTACTCGTGTAGAACCCATGGCGTCAATCAGGCCTAATATAACTATCAAAAATGAATTGTGGAAATAGCAATTCCTAACACTAATCCATTATTAAAGAATTGAAATGGATCAACTTACTTTAATTTGCCATATGTAAGGAGGGATAGATTTGATTCTTTAATCTTGCTTACTGCAGCGGGGTTTCTGAATATCCCCTTAACTTCAGAAACAATCCCTTCCAATCCACCCTCTAAGCAGAGTTTAATTGCTTCCTCATAGGAATTCCTTCTCACATCATAGTAAAGCTCAGTTCCTCCATTTGTAAGGAAGAATACCTGGATTCAATCAGTAACAAAAACATCATTAGGACTATGTTTGGGTATTGATTCGTATCTGAATTATGGGGAGAGAAAGTAAACTTACGGGGTAAGTGTTCTGCAATTTCTTGACAAGAAGCGCCGCGTCGGGATGGAAAGATGAAAAGATTATAGGCCTATCTTTAGCATGTTCAAACACCACCTAAATCAAGAAGTTCAAAACAATTCGCTACAAATTAATACATGAAACATCAACAATTTTTTTTATTAAGGATCTTAAACTAAATTAATGGGGATTAATTTATACCCGCAAGATGCACTGAAGAACGTGTACGAGATAGTCATGTTGATAGACAACGTGGTCATCAAACTTCAATTCAATGTTAAATCCCAAAGAGGGGTTGACTCTCTGGAAAGCTTCTTGCAGCGTGCATGAAGCAGCATCAGTTTCAACATCCCAACTCACAATCTTTCCCTCCTTCGTTTTTCTTAGCAGAGATTTTCCTGCCTTTCCGGGCTCTCTTTGGGGGCCATAGGCAAGGAATTCACATAGAGACAATTCTGTGACTCTTTTCTCAAATATGATACCCTGTAGATTTAATTAAAAACAAAATTAACCACCAGTTAAGAACCAAAAAAATGACAAATAATTTGGAGCAACATAAAATAGAGAAAAAGATAGAGCATACGTTTTCTTCAGAGAGGATGAAGTTGTCGTGGAAAATGACCGGGCAGTCATCTCTTGTCACCTACAAAAATCACAATCTTTGTTTTACTTTCCCGCCCTAACTTGCCTCAGCTCCATGTACTTACACTTTGTTAAGAAAATGCAATATCATCTATAATAAAAGAATTTCACCCCAAAAGACAAAAAATAAAATTTAAAATTATCAGTAACCTCGTATCATAAAAATCCGAGTTTCTTTTAGAGCAACAAGTTTCGCTTAAAATTGTTTAGCGTTGTTAGACAATTACGAAAATTGCATTTAAATATAAATTTACTTTAGTGGAATCTATTTTACTCTCGCCCTATTTTAACTCACTTGACCATTTCAAATAAGAAAGCACGTGATTTCCTTAAACAGTAACAACTTTTTTGTCAAAACATTTGTAATGTCATTAGCAAAACAAGTATAGTGAGTTGAACATAGTGAAATCAACTCCAGCAGTTATATGACCAAAACTGCAACCATCTAATTTTTTTAAGCCCTCGATTTGGCTTCAAATTGTTTGCTATCAGCTACCAGTTTAATTGACTCAAGTACAGCTTTCTTTTTAAAAAAAAAAAAAAACCATTAAGAACCCCACCCCTCTAGATCAAATCAAATAATTGAAGCAAAATTAAACTGTTAGCTGGTTATATTATATTTGAACTTAAATACCTTACCCTCTAAAAATCAACCGTCCTAACCAAAACTAACCAAAACACATGCACAAATATTAGATCATTTAAAATTTTAATTTAATTTTAAGATTATGAAACACTTATAATTGTGTAAAGTACTCTCTCCCCAGAAAGATGCTTAACCTCAAAAGCATATCTAAAATATAAGTCGACTAGATAAAATTTATATTTAAAATATAAGTCGACTAGATAAAATATAAAATTTATTTTCACAGTGAAAAATCTTATTTTCGCATGCGGATTTTTTTTTTTTTTTTACCTATAACCGTCGCTATATACCTATGACTATATTTTACATGTTAAAACCATCTATATAAATAAAAAAACCGGACTGCGAAAATATCAATTTTTATTAATTTATTATTAATCATATTACATCTTAGCCAAATAATAAATTAACTCAAATTAATTCGCTCTCTCTCTCTCTCTACAAACCCTCTTTACAAACTTCAAGAGTCCATTAAAATAATACATACATATCAAAACAAGACAAAACAAAAACTAAATTTATACTCTCCAGCTTAATTTGGACAAGTCTGCACACATAATAATTAATTACAATATTATCATAACTATTAAAAAATATATTTTTACGTAAAAATTTGTACCATACAAATCTTTTTAATAGTTAAAATAATGTTACGATTGATTTTTGTATTTTATTTTTGTATACCTAGACTTTTCCGTTTAATATTTGTCCGTAAACTACTTTTTTAGAGATGACGACGGAGAGAGTATGTGTTCCGAGAGTTTCAAATTTTTAACATTTCGACCGAGTCATATTAAAGTTTGAATCTTTTTATATATATATACTAGTTTGTAATATGTGTTTTTGGTACTATTAAGAGTGAAGAGTGAGATTTATTTTAAACTTTGAACAATTTTGATGCTTTATTAGTTGAGTGAAAAATTCAAACACAGTTGTGTTTTTGTTATATATATATCGCCATTTAATACTCTGTAGACAGAGAATTTTACAAAAAATTGAAAATTACGAAAATATCCTTTCACGTAAAAACAAAGTTATTATGAGGCACGAGGAAGCTGGCGCGCTGATAACAGAACATGACTTTCCAAGAAAAAAACACAGAGCACGTACAGCATGTTGTTCTAATCCTAGATCCAGACCACCCGAAACCGGAAAGAGAAAATACTAAACAAGATTTCTCGCCGGAATGAAAATTACCTGAACGTCAAACTCAACGAAATCAACAGGGAAATTAGCTGCCGTATTGAAGGATATTATCGAATTCTCCTTCACGGCCTTCATTCTCCGATCACCTGAGTGCAACATATTCATCCCAATCCCTCTGTGCCCAATCACTACGAATTTTGGGATCTTAAATCCACCTCTTCCCATTTCAATCCCTGTGTATAATTAAAATTCATCACCAACCAATATTGAAATGAATTCCGACTAACGTAAAATTATAAATAAAATAAAATAATAATAATACGAAACACGATGGTTGCGCTCGTTTTGTTAGATATTCTGATAAATTTATCGTCGTATATAATAACATTCATCAGCATATTTAATGAAGAAGAGGGGGAGAGACACAATAGTTTTAGTCGATTTTTTTTTGTAATTTACCTGTGGGAAAGCGGGTGGAATGGAGCGCCAATGACACGTTTTCCGTGACATGATCGAGATTTGGGACATCGGAGACATGAACGGCCTTCAGAGCCATTAGAAATACAGAGGAGGAAGGTTTAAGGAACTAGGAGGGGATACAATGGAATTACGTGAGTTGTTTGGAGGAAAGGAGGTTTGAGAAAAGGTATTTAAAGGAGTGGGAAAGGTAGACGAATTAAAGGCGACCGGATCCGGATCTCCTTCTTCGCCTGGAATATTCCCTTATCCACTTAGGTTTATGCCTTAGGATATTCTTGGTTTTTCCCATTTTGGACGAACACGTAGATATTCCGTCTATTTTTAACGGAGACGGCTTGCATGTTTTCCCTACAAGAAAATATAAATTATTTTTGGTTCTTTTCTTAAATTCTTGCGTTTATTAGGTAAATATTGTATATGTTTTGGACACTACTACATACATAATTTTAAGACACAAATTAAAACGCAAACTTTCATCTAACAATTAAAAAATAAGGCTTGTACAAATTTTTATGCAAGATTCTATTTTTTAATAATTTAAATAAAAATTTATGTTTTAATTTATGTCGTGCTTAGTCATTCATATATTTTTGTCTAAATAATTTTTGGTTCTCTTAAACGTTTATATAAACGGGGGTTAGAAAATGTAAGTTAGACGGTGAGGTAGTTGCCAGTTGGCTTCATAATATAATTTTGACCATTTGGTCAAAAGAAAAAAATTAGAGAATTAATAAAGTCTATTGGTAAAGGCGGGGGTTAGAAGGTCTCAAATGAAAGGGTGCCTATAATAATTAATTAATGCAGAGATGATGTGTAGCCACGGGTGTTTGAAGCTGTATGTATATATATCGCCTTCACCACATATGTATCATGTATGACTACGTATGATATGTAACTCCGATCCCAAAATAAACAATTCAGCCAGCTAGGGTGATCTGGACATTGCGTAAGATCTTCCAGATTTTTGTCGACTCAAACGGTGGTGCTTGTCTGCCAGCAACCACTTACATTATCCCATTCCCATTTTTTAAGCCATTTTATTGGCAGAACAAGTATTTTTAAATTATTAAATGTTGAAATAATTGTAAAAATATTGTTATATATATATATATATATATATATATATATATATATATATATATATAGGCATGTGCACTTTGTTTAATTAAACGTCAAAAACCAAAAGGATTTGTAATTTGGTATTAATAAGTTAATTTTCAGATGACTTGCGAGGTTGGGAATTGGCTGGCATTATGCGTAGAGATTGTTGCGGTTTTGCTAGGCTTTAGAAAGTCAAAAGCTTGTATTTATCCATCTTCGTTTGCATGGATCTTGCAGTAGGGTTAGCGCGCTACCTCTCAACTCTTTTTTATTTAATATAATTAGTTAAAGTTTTAGTTCAGCCCTATGTGACCACAACAATTTTGGTCCCATTTAGTACTTACTAATTTCGTAACCATCCCACCTTCATTTATCAGCTAATCGAATATTTAGCGTGTTTAGAGATTCAACACATTTAAAATATATTATTTATTTACAAATAATTATGTAATTTATTTATATAATATTAAAAGTTTAACGCACGACATCATTTTGATATCATCTATAATAACTTATACATAACTTCAATTCATAATTTAAGGTGTTGTATAGATCCAGTCACTGCTCTAATATAAGATATAATAAAAGTACTTAAATTAAATTAAACAAAGATTTAATTTATTGACCAAAAGCATGTATAATTGAGTAATCATGACCCATCACAGTTATATTTAAAAATTATGGTAAATTATTAATACTCTGAAAATATAATTAAATCTATATATTTTATATATACCTGTCCAATTCATTTTACATATTCTAACGGGAATTGATGTCATGGCTATGGTCCTAACGTTCACTATTTACACAAGCAACATATGCCTAGGCAGAATGTGCTATCCCAGAACGGAATATGCAAATTTAGATTGGGAAGGAATATGCTAATTAGTATATGCCAATAGCGACAACACTCCAAAATACTCCAAAATATAAAATTAATATCAAACTTTTAAAATATATTTAAAATATTTAAAATTAATATAAATTAATTTATTTAAGATATTAGCTTTATTTTTCAGTTTGTTGTTTACATTTTTTTTTTTTGTTAAAATGTTATTTTTGCATACATGGGGTGGAAAAGTTGACTTTTTTTTAAACTTAAAGTTGGACCAACGACCCATAAAAATCAAGGTGAGCCCATCAGTTTTCTACTTTTATAGAAGATTAGAAGTTCATACGACAAAGCCCAGGATCGGAACCCATATTTTCGTTTTTAGTCGGCGAACCGGCTCAAAGATTTCAGCCTTCGTATGTCAGGGTTTAACGAGGGTTTGCGCAGAGAAGTGTCGATCTGGAGAGTGTGAAATCAAGACCCAAAACAATGAATTCTCCTTATCAGAACCCCGCCGAGTTGCAAAATCTTATCCAAGTAAGATTTTTCCTTATCTTTGATATTCTCGATGATATATGTTATCTGCCATTATTATATGTACATGTATGTATAATTGGTTTTGTTTTTGGCCAGCCTTAAATTGATTATATAAGAATTTATGATCTCGGTTGTGGATTAAAATTTCCCTTAATTGATAGTGTATAGTGGGATTTGATTGTTTTATTTTGTAGTATTGTTTTGAATTTTTTTGATAGACATCAATTCAAACTTAACCTTGCCTTTTGATTTATACTTGGTTAAGATTTTCATTTGAATGCCGAGAATTTATATCAGATCGATCTTTTATGCTATGTTTGTCTTCAGAAAATGTAAGGAGAAGGAAAATAAAATAAAATTAAATAAAATCAAAGAAAAATAACTTCTTTTTATTGAAGAATGAATCCTTGAGTTCAAGTTTTTCGAAAATAGATGAAAAGTGCGTTCATTAAGAAGAATGTTTTATTTTGTTTCGCTTTTCATTTGTTTTCCTTTTCATTACTATATCCATGTTACTATTCCCTCTTTCCCCCCAAATTTAAAGTCTGTACACAGTTCAAATGTAGGCCTTCATAGTTGACCAACATCAATACATAAGTTTTAAGTATGTGCCTTCTAATTGTGGTTATCCTGTTCAGAAGATTGTAACAAGGGCATTTCAAAGTCACAACCGTAAAATGTGATTTTTTTGTTTTTTTTTTTTTGTAATTTTTTTTTTGGGGGTGGGGCGGTGAGGAAGTGTTTGGGTAGGTTTCATGTACCTGCTAATGGTGGATATCATATAATGGTTTCATAAAAGTGACTGATAATTGTGAAAGTGCCAAGTTGTACTTTTTGTTCCTTGATTAATTGCCTTTTATTGCAAGAAGAGTAGTGTGCTAAATGTTAAATGAAAACATAAAATCGTAATAACTTGCCGTATGTGGGAATCAAATGGTTGATGCTCAGTACCAGTCTTTAACCAGTAAGTTCATTTTAAATCAACAATAATAAAAAAACGAAGCATATGGCTTGCCAGTTGCCACATATATGCTGACTGTTAGATTATGTACTATAATAACTTGTCTCTGAGACTAATGTTCCTGTCTTTCTGCGTTGTATGTTGGCTTAAAACTGTCTCAATGTTGCCTATACAACAAGAAACGCAGAAAGCTATGCTCAATCAAATGGATGCAAAGGTGACAAACGAATGTTGGGATAAGTGCATAACAGGTGCCCCTAGCAGCAAGTTAAGCTCTAGTGACTCAAGTTGCCTTTCAAACTGTGCTGGACGATATTTGGACATGAGTGTCACCATCATGAAACGCTTTCAGTCTATGCGTTAGGTATTAGTGTAAGTATTGGCTTAATATTGTTTACAGTCAATTGATTTTGCCCGTGTCCTAGTACTTCCGTGAACTTACAGAAGTAATTTTATTATGCGACTGCGTTCAGTTTATTCTGTGACAATGAATTACATGTAGTGAGCGCCTTAATCTTTTGAAATGAAACCTTTTTAGGGTGAAATCTTATTTTATGAACTTAATCAATATATTGAAGTTTGAAAGAAAGGTTCTTGTATCATATCTCTGTGGAATCACTAATGTGAACCTTAGTCTGCCTGATGGCCGCAACCAATGAAAAATTTCCAATACTAAAGATCTATCTCTTTGGTATAAAGAAATATATTTTGGCAACTGGAAAAATCTCTTAATCGATTTCAGCCGGAATTTTGTCATGGGAAACTTTAATAGAACTTTTGTTACAGGGACTGCATGTCTTTGTTGGAAAATTCCTGTAGAATATCTATTTCCTTTTGGTCTTTGCATACACACTACTCTTAAAACCTTGTTCGGAATACCAAGTTCTCAGATGGAGTTAGCTGAATACCTATTTACACACGTGACAACACATTATTATATTTTGGAACTACTAGCATCTGAATGGGCAAATATATGTGTCTGATCCCCTAGAGTTAACACAAAGCAACGTGCTTAAGTGTCAATGTTCGATCATCATGTTTGAGTTATTAGCCGGTTCCCAGTTAATTGCTCTAGTTTTTTAAATTAGTGCAGTTTTGGGTGTAGTGTGCAGGCTTTGCAGTCACTGTTATCTTCTGGACAAATCCATAACTTTCATATATTAACATTACTGAAAGAGTTAAAGGTGTAACTGTGAGTAGCCTATATTGGCATTTATATAGTGCATGGAGAAGTGTAGGCACAGATAACTAATTAACTATCAAACTTAAAACTTTTTATGACTGTTAGCAACAGCAGCTTTCTTCTATCTTGGGTACAGTCTTTCTTCTTGTTGAAAGTCATTGTTCTCCAACCAGCCATGAATGTTTTAAACTAAAGGGTATAGGAGCCTCTATTACTATTAATACTATACCCTTAATGTAAAGGCAACTTGCCATTTCAAATGTTTGAATATTAACAGGCCGTTTTGTCTCATCACAAGTTTCACAAGCTTTCAGAGTTCATAATGGATGATGAAGAAACACAACTAAACAATTCAACATATAATTAAAAAACAAAGTACTACTCCAATACATATTTAACCATTAATGCTTTCCCTATCGATATATTAGTAATGGTTGAAGACAGAACCGCTTAATATTGATCTGACCAGTAAACGTATTAATGGGCTTGCTTTATATTACTGCAATTTTCTGTCCTCACCCTCCACACTACTTTTAATTCTACCCATCTGCCCCTTTAAATCTTAATCACTATTTTTTCCCTCTCCCCCCTCAATTCTTTCTGCAAATCACTCCCCAGATCTCAATTAATGAATCTCTTCTATGTAGACATGCAGTGACTTATTTGTCAAATATCACTTGAAGAAAGAAAAATATTTTGATGTAAAAGTGAACAACTTGTTTAGGGAACAAAACGCTGGAGTTAAAAACTTCGGGAGAACTACAAAATATGGCAGGGTAATTAATTATGTCGGGCGTTTTCTCTTTCCTCATCAAGCTGTATCTTCTTGTTGAGCATAGAGTGATTTCATTGGAATATAACTGTTGCTTGTTGAACCTGGTTACTGATCAAACCTCAACTACTGCTCCATTATGTACCGAGGTCATTGACTTACCTTCTGCTGCTGATTCTTTCATTAATGGAGGATTTGATGGTCTCATTGATGGCGGTGGTGCTACACATACTGGGATTGCTGACCTTATTTGAACTGCTAGGGCAATCCTTTGTGGGTAGTAGTAGTACCCACCCTGACCCTCCATTATTATGTGTTATCCTACTCCTCCCCATGTGGCTACTACTACTACATGTAGGAGGAGCCTTAAGAAAAGAAGAGATCGTTGCCATTTGTGACTGAGTTGGATCTCCAAGAAGTGTTTTTTCCATGTGGGTTTTTTGTTCACTTTGGGTTGTGTGATCAGGCTGTTCTAAAGAATTGAGCTTCCCAGTATTGGACAGAGAAAAAGGCCTGTATATATGGGCTTCCCCATAAAATAATCTTAAGGTTGATTTGTTGGAATGCTTCTTTTCTGTTGGCTACTTGATGAGCTCTGATTTCCCATTAAGCTATTCATCTTCATCCCCTTGACGCTCATCATGTGGAGGTGGTAACACATGCATTTTAGCTTGTGATTTGCTCATGACGGTTTTTGGTGGAGAAAGAGAATTAGATGAAGTTTGTGGTAAGATCTTGAAGTTGTTCTAGGTGGGGGAGGTGGGAGTAATATGATACAAAGCTGCTCTGTATCTTGTTTGATGTTAAGCCTTCTGATGAAGCAGAATCCATTAGTAGATCCAAAACCCTCTTTTTTTGATACTGAAGAGAATTACTGGACCCTGCAATATCTTCGCAGTGACCTCCTAGCATTCTTCTTCCTGCGGCTTGGTTCTGATCCCTTCTAATTGATTTAATTTCATCTTTTCTTCCAAAATTTGATAGAACCTTAGCCACATTTATCTGATCTTGTTCTTTCCCATTTCCTACTGCAATTTTGCTCGTCTGAGACAATGACATTAAGTTTGCACAGAGATGAAAAGAAATAACAAATGGTAAACCAGAAGTAGCTTACTTGTTTCCCATGAAGACCAGGCTGCAATTGCAGCATTCTTCTCAGCTTGCTTCTTTGTCTTGGCAGGCTCCCCGTGAAATTCATACCAGCTTGCTCCACACTACAAGTAAAAACTGGTACATGGCCAGGACCTGATCTTACTGTGGTGTATACAGGGAGCTCGAGACCAGCTCTGTGTGTAGTTTCTTGAAGAAGGTTCTTATATACTCCTGTTTCATCCTTTTAGTTTAGTGTTAAATTGAAGACAAAACACAATAAACAGAGGAAGATAATCAAGACAATTATAACTCTAAAAACACCTCTTGCAGTAAGAGACTTTGAAGGTCCCCTTGAGGAAAGGACATTAATAGCAACTTGAGCAGCTGCATGCTCAGCCTGCCTTAAAGGTGGTGCTGTAAATTGGGCTCTCAAAGATTTCCCCATTGAAGTTAACTGAAGCTTTGAATCTAGGTGCATGATCAGGCCCTTCTCTGATGCATCCATAAGAAGGAAAGTTGAAACAACAACTCTGTGCTAGCTCCTGCTACTGATTCTTATACATATCTGCCATTAACAAATCATCCAGAGGAAAATTAAACCAGTCAACAGAAGAAGAAATAAAAGAATAACAACTCATATTGTGAGTCGGGAGAAATCAAACTTATAGATTGAAGAAAATGAAGTGAACCTAATAAAACTAAGCAAAAATGTACCAGATTTCCTTTGCCTACATTGGCAATTTGGCATGGCAATTTTGTCACAAATGAAAGAAAGAGAAGATGTAGGTGTAGAAGGTGGTGACTTTCTTTTTTTTATTTCTTTGATATATATATTCTCTGGTCTACAGGGAAATTTTGCCCTCAATGCTACTTACCTACGGCTGCCGCTACAAGGTGTAGCTCCTTGTAGCGGCATGGTCATAAACGACAACATTTTTAGCGGAAGTTTTGAAACAAGTTCAATGGATAAAAATGAATGTTTTTAGTGGAGGCTAAATTGGCTTTATTCCTTGCTGCTAGTTTTAATAATAATAATAATCTTTATTAATTTAAAATAATTATTATTATTATCGGACAAAATTTAAAATATATAGGTAATATACTAATTTAAAATTTATAATTTTTTTCTAACGTATTATTACAATTTTATAAAAAACTTATAAAATTTAAATTATAAATTTTATTATTGTAATTACAGTTTTATTATCATGAATTTATGATAAGTTAGAAAAAATATATAATCTTTATTAATTTTATAATCTTTATTAATTTAAAATTATTATTATTATTATTATTATTATTACAAGATAAATTTTAAAATATATAGGTAATAAACTAATTTAAACTTTATAATTTTTTTCTAACTTATTATTACAATTTTATAAAAAAAATTATAAATTATAAATTATAAATTATATTATTGTAATTACAATTTTATTATCATGAAATTCACATAAGTTAGAAAAAAATTATAATATTTATTAATTTAAAATTAATATTATTATTATTATTATCGAAAAAAATTAAAATTTTAAATTATTGAAATTTGTATTATTATTATTTGGTAAATTTTAATTTTAAAATTATTATAATTATTACTGAAACTAGAAGTAGGGAATAAAGCCAATTTGGTCCCCGTTAAAAACGTTGTATCAATTGATTTTGTTTCAATACCTCCGTTAAAAATGCTATCGTTTGGGACCCTACCGCTACACCTTGTAGCAACAGGTAAGTTGCATTCAGATTAGTAATTTAGCGTGCCGCCAGGAGGGATATAACTGTTGCTACACTTTGTAGCGACAGGGGAAATTGTTTCCAATATGGGTCATTCAATGTTCAAATCAACGGCTAAGATCATGGTTGTTGGAATAGTGTTTGTCAACCGGTTGTCACGGATGGAGACACACACACACACACACACACATATATATATTGGGGGGGGGGGGGACCGATCCATTGACAACGTTGTAAAAGTAGATTTATCTTTATAACAGATCTCAACCGTCTAGTGTAAGACCTCAATTTTTATTGAATAAAATTTAATTTTCTTCATATATTATTCTGAAACAGTAAGATGTTATATTGATAAAAGTTAAGGATGTTATGTGTAAATTATAAAATAAAATGGAATATTCGTTCTGTCGGTGAATATTCGATTTGTCGGGGAATACTCGATTCGTACGACGGCGCCGAAATAATCAATTATTGGTGGACCCCACAACGAAATATTGTCGGATATAAAAAACAATAACATTAACCTTTTTTACATTAAAATGGTTAACGGAACTATCGCTTTTAACTATTTAAATATCGAGTGATAGAAGAATAGTAGCATACGATATTTCATGGTATTTTATAATAGCACATTGTAGACACCCAAATTTTGCACTAACCTTGACAGGAGGGCAAAATCGTCACTTGACCCGACAAACGAAAAGGAAGGTGGACCCCAACACGAAGCCACCACAACAACTTACGGTCAAAACTGCCACAACGAACAACGAGCATCAGGTTACTTGAGGCAAGACAAACAGTTGATCCAGAAAAACTTGATTTGATCACTAAAGACAACGAATGACCAATATGTTTACGGTAGTCGGGGTTCAAGCACAAAGAGCAATTTCTATATCAAGTAACATCCTTCCGAAGTAATACAACAAAAAATTATGATTTAAGACTGCGTGACATGGAAGTCGAGAAAAGAAAGCCGGGCAGCCGCAGATGCATCAGCGGCCAACGACAAGTTGCATTTTTCGTGGCTCGAGAAAATACACGGCAGCCGAGGCGACGACTCAGACGGCTATCGCAGGCAGCCGCAGATGGATCTGCCGTCAGCCGCAGATGCACCTGCGGCTGCCCCCAGTCAGCTATACATCCCCATTTGCTCGGCCGAGAGAAGAGAAAAAAGAAAAAAAATAGGAAATATAGAGAGAGAAAACAAGGTTTTAGAGAGAGAAGGCCACGGGTTGGCCAAGAAAATAGGATATTTGATTGTTTGTTGCTCAAATACTTAGCCAATCTCGTGTTATTTACTTGATATAAGGCGTTTTCTTGACGTATTGCAAGGTGAAAAAGGATTTATTCTTGAAGTTTTAGCTTGTTTTATTATCATAATCTCTTATTTTTTTGGGTCGTTTAAATGTAGTATTTTGTTGTATTATTGAGGATCTGTGAATTAGGGATTATTAGTGAGGGTTCCGTCAGAACAAAATCTCCTCATAATGTCCCGATGACATCCGTATGGTGATATGTAGTTCATTGCGTTAATGTGTAGTTCATAGTTTTATTTGCAATTTTCGGTCTTTGTGGTATAGTAATAACTCTAGTGTTGTTAAGCTTTCCCTTGTATGGTCGTGTGGTGATTTTGGGGATTGTGAGCCTAGGAATGAGATTCTCGTGATCAAATTCCGAAGATGGACAATTTTGGTGTAGGTAGTCACGACAATAGGTCATTTTTGTACATATGTAAATATCGGGTCTTAAAATAATATCGAATCGAAATCGGGTTTAAGGCCCCGTAATAGTGAAATATGTGACTGTGGGTGTTTGGGGTTTATTTAGATGGTTCACATGTCTGTGAATAGCCCCGACACATTTTTGAATGCTTGATTTGAATTCCGACGGGAAAAGCAATTTCAGAAAATAAGGCAAATGATAAAGACTTTCTAAAAGTAATCAAATTAAGGTATTAGAATCACGAAGCTTAAAATTAAAAGTTTTTATGGATGTCGATTCCTGTTTGACGAAAAGGCTACAAACGTTTTTAAACATCATGAAAAAATGGTTTTTGTAAAAATATATATAAACGTTTTCATTAAACTTTGGTGCATAGGGTTAAATAACTCCTAGAAGTTGCCTTCATTTTATCTTTAAAAGGCAATGTATAGTCTCGATTCCTATTTGACGAAAGTTTAAAAAACCTTTGTTTTCTAAAAAACAACACATAATAAAAACCTTATCGCTTTCGAAAATAAAATCAATATCTATTATAAAATAAAACCTTGTCATTTGAGTCAAATGACGTTCCAAAACACTTTCCAAATAAAGCACGTTTTCTATAAAAAAAAATCAACGCAGTTTTTTTATACAAATTTTATCATAACATTCATTTAGGCACACACACACACACACACGTTTTAGGATTTTAAAAAAGGGTAGGAAAATATCAAGATTGCGGTAACCGTGTTTTCACGGAAGTCGGGGGGTGCCTAACACCTTCCCCTCGCTTAAGCAAGCCCCCAAACTCTATGAATCTCGGTTCGCCGACCAATTAATTCGAAGTTATACATGAGCCAGCAATTACTAAAACTAAACTCGGATGAGTTGGTACATCCATTGCAAATATACCAACTAGTGACTCTGGTCAATTGGTTCATCATAAAATCAACCTTTCAAACCTCGTCGACACTCAAGCCGACCATTTTCAAAATCACATCTTAAATCCAAAGGCTAAAATTGGAAAGGGTAAATTATTAAAAAGGAGACGATTTTCCCGGCGTCGACACACATAATAGCATATGGTATTACACAATATTTTATATTATTGAACTGATAAAGTGACAATTATATAGTATTCATCAATAATTGTCTTACACATTATTTTATATTATTGAATCAATAATTGTCATTGCACAACATTATACATTATTGAGTAACATTCTACATTATTGAGTTAATAATCGTCACAATGCACACCATCTTGTATCGTTGGACCAATAATTATTACAGTAGTAGTCATGGGTATTACATAGTTAGACAGACTCATTATTTGAATAACACTTAATATTTAAATAATTTTGATATTAAGTCAATAATATAATAATATAAAAGATGGATAATATAATCTTTAAATGTGTAGTGTGAAGCTTAAAAATGTGAAACATGTGATTAATGGTGTAGTTTAATATATGAATCATGTGATTTGCTAATGGATGGTGTAAATTAAGTTAGATTAATGTGTGAATCGTGTTATTTGCTAATAGATGGTGTAGATTAAGTTAGATTAAGGTGTGAATCATGTGATTAGTTAATAGATGATATAGATTAAAGTGTGAAAAATAATAAGTGGTGTAGATTAAAAAATGTGAAATGTATTTTTGGAATAGTTGGTTAAGTTTTGGCTATAAATAGGGAAATTAGTATATGAAATTTTTATATCCTTCTTACTTATCATTTCTTCCACTTTTTTAATATTCTTAGTGTAAGATTTCACTAAGTGAGTTATGTAAAACCTCGACTTTTATGAAATACAAATTTAAATTTTTTCTCTCTATATATATATATTTTTTCTGAAAACGGTAAATGAATAAATTGACAAAAGTGAAAATTAAGAAATGTTTGTACAAATTTTATATTGTCGGAGAATATTCGTTTTGTCGGAGAATATTCGATTCGTACGACAACGTCGAAATAACCAAATATTGGTGGACCCCCACAACGAATTATTGTCGGATATAGAAAGCGACATACGTAACCTTTCTAAATAAATATAGTCAATGGTACTATCACTTTTAACTGTTAAAATATCATATGGTAAAGGAATAGTAATATACAGTATTGCACAGTAGCACATAATATTGAATAGTAGCATACGGTATTGCACAGTGTTTCATATTATTGAACTGATAAAGTGGTTGTTGTACTATATTGACTTTATTGAACCAATAATCGTCACATGCATAATAATTCATATTATTGAGCTGATAATTGTCACAGTAGCATATGCACAGTAATTCACATTACTAAATCAATAATTGTCATTACACAGTAACGTGCTATTTTCTTATTTATTTTCAACATTATTGTTATCTCTTTTATGATGTTAATTAAACTGTTGTATTCCATTATTAGTTGATTTTTCTGCTTATCTAACTTAGAAAGCTAATTACACTGCTTATATAACAATTAGTCATAATAATGAATAATTGTGAATTATTGTTGAATAATTGAATTGATAAAATTATTTATTTTTATTATAACAATTTATATAAAGTTAAATTATGTAAAGTAAATTATTTTATTATGATAAATTATATAAAGTTATTTATTTATATATATAAAATTAATTGATTTATATAAAGTTAGTTGTTTTATATATAAAGTTAGTTGATTTATAAAATTAGTTGTTTTATATATAAAGTTAATTGAATGGTTTGGATTAAAGGAGATCTGAAATGAATGGTATAGATTAAAGATAATGTAATAATTATAGAATTTAAAATGAACGGTGTAGATTAAAGATGATCTTTAAATGAATGATTTATATTAAGGAAATCTTAAATGATGAAATGAGTGGTATGGATTAAACATTATAATGAAATATACGGTTTGGATTAAAGTAGAAAATCTTGATTTATGATAAGATTTTTCGCTATAAATAGAGGCCTTAACTTAAGATTTTTTCATAAAACTTCCTTACTTATTATTTCTTTCACTCTCTAAATATTATTTTGTGTAAGTTTTTTTTTAGTGTGCTAAAGTCATCTTGAGTATTTGTGAAGATCTGTAAGTGTACGAGTGTTGTTCAAGTAAGTCTTTTTATAAAGGTTATATAAGCAACCACACACGTCACACGGTGTTTATAAATCTTCCTTTAGAAGACTCTTCCTTTAGAAGATTTATTTTGAGAAACTTCATTTGGAAGATTTATTTTGAAATATTATTTTTTTTCAAAAACTATATTGAAGTTATTCTACTTTATTTTATCAAATCATTTTTGATGATTTTCATACGAATTGGTATATACCATGAAATTATATGTGGTAGTTACTAATTAAATTATAAATATATATGTTGATCAATTTCATATTCAGTCATGTGTTAAGGTAAGTGGTATTATTCTTTTCATATTCTTAACTTACTATGGCAAGTATAATTTGGTAAAATTTTCTGAAATGATTATGTGTTCCTTAATAGTTTGTGTTTCATCTAATATCATTTCAATTGAACCTTCTTATTTTTCTAAATCTTTCTATTGAACTTTAACCGCTTTTCTGAATTGTGGATCTTGAATATCGTTTTTGAATTTGAGTCCACATAATGTTGACAATTTGAACATTATTTGAATCAGCACAAAGTAAAATCATAAATTTTTGATATTTATTGATCATCTTGTTTTTTATGTTCATCATATCACTGTTGTTATTCTAATAATCAAGAATCATGTTGTTGTGAATATCTGTGGCATGTGACACGAATGATAGGATAAAGGCGATATAATTGTTATGTGTCTTTTAGGGCATGTGGTGAATGTTTTCTTTGGCCTGAGACAAAGAAAAACTCTTGTTTGGTATGATTATGACCAAAGGCTGAAGACTGGTTTAATCATGGTCATTGGTGTTATATTTGAAAATCTTTGGCCCGTAGTGCAAAGATGAACTGTTGACTTGCATGATGATAAACAGGAACTGTGAATTTATATCATCATGATTAGTGGTGATTAAGATGATAAAAGTTGATAATATTTATTCTTAAAAAGAGAAGCTAGTGGACATCATAGTCTACACGATTCTTCTAATGGATTGTTCATTTCGCTGTTATTATTGATCTAAAACTTGTTATTTATTGTATTCTATCAAGAACTCAACTGTTGAATACTAATGATAATTTATTCATTGTTATCTTAGTCATGATATTTTTTACTGGGCTATTTGAGCTCACCCTTTCTTTTTTGTTCCATTATTCTTTTGAAAATGAGAGAATAATTGGGACTAGCAGGGAAATTGAGTAAAGGTCCGAGAGATAGCTGTAATAGTCTTCACATATTGTATATAGTGTGACAATAATAGTGAAGACTTAGTTGTGTATTATTGAATTCTGTATTTCTGTTCTATGTACTGTTTATTTTAGTTACTGTGTATTTTATGACGTCTCAAATTTGGCTATGTAGGCCCAGATTTGGGGGCATCACAAGTTAAGTATATCTTAAGTGTTGGTGAAGATCGATAAAAGTACGGGTATTATCCAAGTAAGATTTTTTTTCTTCTATAAAAGTTATATAAGCACTTACACATGTCACATATTGTTTACAACTTTTTCTTTAGAAGACTCTTTTTTCAGAAGATTTATTTTGAAAACTTTCTTTGGAAGATATTATTTTAAAATATTGTTTACTTTTCCAAAAATTATTTTAAAGTATATTCCACTCTATTGCACAAATTTATACTATCAAATCACTTTTAATTATTTCATACGAGTTAATATACACCATGAAATTTATATGTGGTAGTTACTAATTAACTAATACATTATATATATATATATATATATATATATATATATATATATAGAGAGAGAGAGAGAGAAAGGATACATGACATACCTCCTTAAAGAACTCACCAAGCTCACCCCCTTTAGCGACGGACTTGGCGACGGTTTGGTCCGTCGCCATAGGTTCGTCCGTCGCTAAAACTTTTAGCGACGGATAACATATCGCGACGGACGAACCTATGGCAACGGACCAAACCGTCGCCAAGTCCGTCGCTAAAAGGGGTGAACTTAGTGAGCTCTTTAAGGAGGTATGTCATGGATCCTTTCTATATATATATATATATATATATATATATGTTGATCAACTCCATAGAAAACAGTATACAGTCACATGTTAAAGTAAGAGATATCATTTTCTTTCATCCTCTTAAACTTATTATGGTAAGTATTGTTCGGTAAAATCTCTAAAATGATTAATAGTTTACGCTTCATCTAATATCTTTTAACATGAACATTTCTATTATATATTCATCGTTATATTTGAACAGTAAACTATTAGACCTTGAATTTTTGACCTATGAACATTTACTTGAACTGTGAATATTGTGGATTGTTTGAATCTTAGACATTATTCTTGAACTTGAACACATTTTTCTTTACATCATGTTGATAATTTGGACATTATTTAACTCTGTACAAAGTAAAAATTATAAACTTTTGATATCTATTGTTTATTCTCTTTTGAATATTCTCTTTCTTTTGTTGATCATTCATATCACTGTTTTTAGTATTAATCATCAACAATCAAGTTGTTGTAAATATCTTTGGCTTGGGCACAGATGATAGGATAAAGACAATATAATAACGATGTGTCTTTTAGGGCACATAGTGAATGTTTTCTTTGGCTGAGGCAAAAAAGAACTGTTATTTAGCATGATTATTACCTGTGATGTTTCAGTTGATAAATGTTGATGATGATTTTTCAGAAAAAGAAAAACTAGTGGACATCATGATTCACATGATTCTCTTAATGGTTGTTATTCCGCTGTAGTTGTTGGTCTAAACTTTGTTCAAGAACTTAACTACAGTTGTTGATTTAAAACTTGTTGTTTATATTATTCTATCAAGAACTTAACTGTTGAAGGCTAGTGATAATTTATTCGTCATTATCTTCATCATGAAATTCTTTACTAGGCTATTTGAGCTCACTATTTCCTTTTTGTTCAATTGTTCAGGAAATGAGAGTGTGTCGAGACTAGCATGGAGAAAAGGAGAATGGAGTGATGGTCCGAGATAGTTGGTATAATAGTTTTCACCATATTATAAAATAGTGTGGCAATAATAGTGAAAACTTAGTTGTGTATTACTGGGTAATGTATTATTGTATTATATTATAATAATTTTGTTGTAGTCTTTTGACGACTCAAATTGGGTGGTGTGGGCCCGATTTAGGGGCGTCACATCTAGGCTTAGATCTGACGATTTATATAGCCCTCGTCCGCAGTATAATATCTAGGTATCCGTAGTATTATACTGCAGACGAGAGATATTATCCAAAATGTCCTCAACATTTAAAATAACAAACTCATCATCTGCAGTATAATACCACAGACGATGAAAATTACGAAAATGCCATCAGTAATATTAATATTCACCGTCCGCAGTATTATACTGCGAACAATATGAATTTTTGGCTTTCTCCCTAACTGCGTCATTTTTGGTTTTCCTCCGTTGTAATATTATACTGCGAACGATATGAATTTTTGGCTTCCCCCAATATGAAACTGCGAATAACTTTATTACTTTCTCTATATGAACACTACTCATATTCATCTACAATAACATCAAAAACTAAAGGGTTTTGACGAGAAAAGATGTATACCATTCCAAAATTTTGAGGTCCTTGATTAGCTAATCTCATAAGTTGGCCATGAAATTTACACAATTGTTAAAAATTGGGGAGTTAACTAATTGAATAAGGTTAGGCATTCTATTCACAAAATTTTAAGGTATCATCTTCAAGCAAAAAAAACTACGTCTCTGATGATTTATAGAGTTGAGGTAAATATGATTTGCATGTTTCAAAACATGGATCTCTAAGAGTTGGTGCATCCAATTAGTGGTTTGCTCAAATTTCGAGTCATTTATCAAACATGCCAAAGAGTTTGTTCCGCTGGAAATTAACTCTCGGCTTACAAAACTTGATGGGCTAACTTGATTATAGTACTCTTCATTAAAATTGAATCACTTAGTTTTTTATGTTATTGTAGATAAAGAAAAGTAATGTTTATATATATAGAGAGGGTAATAAAGTCATTCGCAGTTTAATATTGGAAAAAGTTAAAAATTCATATTGTCCGCAGTATAATATTGTGGACGGAGGAAAGCCAAAAACGACGCAGTTTGGAGGAAAGCTACAAATTCATATCGTCCGCAGTATAATACTGCGGACAGGGCAAAGTAAAAAACAACGCAATTTGGGAAAAAAATCAAAAATTCATATCGTCCCCAGTATAATACCGTGGACATTGAATATTAATATTGCGGATGACATTTTCGCAATTTTCATCGTCTGATACTGCAGACGATGAGTTTATTTATTTAAATGATGAGTGTATTTTTGACAATATCCTTCGTTCGTAGTGTAATACTGCGGATACCTGAATATTATACTGCGAACGATGGCTATATAAGTCGTTAAATCTCAGCATAGACGACTGAGATCTGTTGTGATGCCCCCAAATCTGGGCCCACACAGCCCAAACTTGAGTTGTCAAAAGACTACAACAAAATTATTACAAGGAGTACAACGTTTAACAATACAGTGTATAATAACACACAACTAAGTCTTCACTATTATTGCCATACTATTTTACAACACGTGGAGATTACGATAGCTATCCCTCGGACTTTCACTCCATCCCCCGGCTAAACCCAGCTACGTTCTCATCTCTTGTTGAAAAATAATGGAACAAAAAGAAAGGGTGAGCTCAAATAGCCCAGTAAGAAATATCATGACTAAGATAATAATGAATAAATTATCATTAGCCTTCAACAGTTGAGTTCTTGATAGAATACAATAGACTACAAGGTTTATATCAAAAACTGCAGTTAAATTCTTGAACAACGTTCAAATCAATAATAGCAACGGAATGAGCAATCTATTAGAAGAATAATGTAGACTATAGTGTCCACTCGCTTATCTTTTTAGGAAAAACATCATCAACTTTTATCATCTGAAACACCACTGACTATGAGAATACAAACTCACAGTTCCTGGTCATAATCATGCAAATTAACAGTTCATCTTTGCACTACGGGCCAAAGATATTCAATATAACACCAACGATCATGATTATACCAGTATTCAGTCTTTGGTCATAATCATATCAAACAACAGTTCATCTTTGCACTACGAGCCAAAGAGAACTTTCACCACATGCCATAAAAGACACCAAACAGATGTATCGCTTTTAACCTATTATATCGTCTTTAACCTATCATCTGTTCAACAATTATATCACATATGTGCCCTCGACCACAGATATTCACAACTTGATTCTTGATGATTAGTACAAATAACAGTGATACAAATGATGAACAGAAGAAACAGGATAAACAATAAGTATCAGATGTTTACTTTGTGCAGATTCAAATAATGTCCAAATTGTCAACATGATGTGGAGTGAAATTCAAAAATGATATTCAAGATCCACAGTTCAAAATAACGGTTACAATTTAATAGAAATGTTTAGAAAAATAGGAAGGTTCAATTGAAATGATATTAGATGAAGCACAAACTATTAAGGAACATATAATCATTTCAAAAAATTTTACTAAATAGTACTTACCATAGTAAGTTAAGAGTATAAAAGAAATAATATCCCTTACTATAGTAAGTTTGAATAATGGATGATGAAAAAGATGGTATCCCTTATGAGTATAAAGAAAAATAATATCACTTACGAATATGAAAGAAAATGATATTACAAACGAATATGGAATAAAAGTGTCATGTGATAATTCGTATAGACCAATTATTTTCACAAGAGACAAATAAAAAATAAATACAAAGGGTTATTCACCAACAGGCGGTAATCCGCGCAGTAAGGTTATTCCCACAATTTAATAAAATTTGAATATGATGAGTTATTCACCAAACAGGCGGTAATCCGCGCAGTAAAGTTATTCTCAGAGATTAATAAGGAATGAATGCGAAAAGTTATTCACCAACAGGTGATAATCCGCGCCGTAAGGTTATTCCCACAATTTAATACATGGAAATAAATGACACATCTTATAAGTAAGAAAGAAACGATATTATTTTCGAGAATCAAAGAATGATAATCTCTTACCGTAGTAAGTTTAAGAGTATGAAAGAAAATGACATTCCTTACAAGTAAAAAAATAATAACATTTATGATGATGAAAAAAATGATACCCCTTACCTTAACATGTGACTGAATATTGATTTAAATAAGGTTGATCAATCTATATATTTATAATATAATTAGTAATTACCACATATAAATTTCAAAGTGTATGATAACTCTTATAATATGAACTATTAAAATTATATATATTTGATATAATTTTTGTAGTATAATATAACAACTTTAAAATAGTTTTTAAAATAATATTCCAAAATAAATCTTCCAAAGAAAACTTTTAAAAATGAATCTTCTCAAAGAAGAGTCTTCTAAAGGAAGATTTGTGAATACCATGAAAAATAAGAATTTATGAAATTATTACTTTTAAAATAAAACACTTACTTGAGAAATTCCTGCACTCCTTCTAGTTTAGAAACACTCAAAATAACCTTACAATTTTCAGAGAAAACTCATAAAATACTTATAGAAAATTTTTATGTTATAGGTGTAATTTTTCTATTCAGCTGAGCAAGCTATTTATAGGGAAAAAAAAATATTTACTATGCACATGATAGGTGAGCACGCCAGTGCTGAAAAATTTTCAGCAGCCACACCTCACCAACCCAGCAAATACTCACATTTTCCATACTTCATGTGGGCCCCACAGTGGGTCCACGTTACTATTTACATAAAATAATAATTAATTATTTTTTTATATTATTATTTTATATTTTCTTCCTGTGGGTCCTGCATATAAAATAAAATAAAATAATGCTACAACAATAATGTAATAAACACGTTACAGATTATTATTAATTTAATAATATAAATTACTGTGTATTTGCTACTGTGACAATGATTTGGTTCAATAATTTTAACATACAGTGCAATAACAATTATTGAATCAATAATGCAAAATACTGTGTAACAACAATTATTGATGAATACTGTGCAATGATCACGTTATCAGATCAATAATATGAGACACTGTGTAATACCGTGTGCTACTATAGAATACCGTGTGCTACAGTAAAATACCATAAATTATCGTATGCTACTATTATTTTATCACCGATATTTTAACAGTTTAAGAATGATAACACCGTTGACTATTTTTATTTAAAAATGTTACTTCTGTCGTTTTCTATATCCGACAAATATTCCGTTGTGGGGTCCACCAATGATTAGTTATTTCGGCGCCGTCGTATGACCCAAATATTTTTCAACAAAACGAATATTCTCCGACAAAACGAATATTCTCCGACAAAATAAAATTTACACATAACATCCTTAACTTTTAATTTTGTGAATTTAACCACTTACTGTTTCATGAAAATATATATATATAAAGCAAAATTAAATTTTGTATTTCATAAAATTCGGAGTCTTACATCTGTTGTAAGGATAAATCAACTTTTACAACGTTGTCAATAGATTGGTCTCCATATATATACACTCCATTTGACATTTAAATCCTTGAGGATTTGTCATTGAGTTTGGACTAGGGGTGTTCAACTAGTTTTAATCGGACTGGACTCGACCGGTATCGAATCCTTTCAAAACTCGGTACCGATACCGATACCGATACCAATTGGACTAATTCGGTACTAGCTAATACAAAACTAATAGTAATAATAATAATTATTATTATTATTTTTTATTTTTTTTTATTATTATTAATTAAAAAAAATTAGATAACCAGTACGGTCCGGTATATATCAGATCACCAAATATTTTAACCTGTATCAAATCAGTTATACCAGTATATCAAACCGATCACTATTATATCGGATCGTCCGATACAAATTAATTCACTGTACTTTAAATATCAGTTGAACCGATTTTTTTAAATATCTGTAGTCTAGACCGCACCTTTGGTTGACTGACAAGGTAGCCGTTGAATTGGAGGATTTTAACACCAGACAGAAGCCCAACTGCTCGTCTGTTAGGCTTTAATGGTCGTGTAGTGTCCTATGGTTCGAATTATCCCATGTCTTCCACTAAGCAGTACATTGGTACTACATTGCACAAAATCATATATTCAAATTAGATTATAATTACTTTTAATTTTTTGGACTTCAAAAACAAGTTTATATTTCTTCTGATTTCGTTTAATTTTTGTTATTAAATTATATAAAGAATTATATTTTGACATATTTTTGTATCCGTATAGTTGGATTATTTGAGTAAATATCAAAATTATTTTAATTGAACACTTTAGGTGAACGTAGAAAAGTTTAATTTCAAAAACCGAAACTCTGCATATAAATAACTAATAGACAACCCCTTCGGTTGACCAGAAGAGTAAAATTTGATGTATTTTTTTCTTCATTTTTATATTAATCAAACATATATTAGATTACATTTGACTATTTGAGATAAATAATTAAAAGCACCTAACTAATAAAAATCTAAAGTTACCACTGAAGCCCACTATTTACACGGACGGAAATGGACAGTCCTTTTACCCCAAAATAATAAATAAAACCACAAATCAGCCCAAAGTAATTAAACATGGGCTTACTATGGCCCATATTGCCAGGCCGACACCTTAGTAAATCAAATAATAAGACAAATAATTCCAGACTGCAATATAAAATCAGTGACGAAGAAAGCAACTCCCGAAAACACAATGGTAAAACCAACATTCAACACTCGGTGGAAGCAAGACCGCGGAATGCATTAAAATATTTTCTAACTCTGAATGCCACAAATCATACCACCATCAAACAACCCATATCAAACCACCAAATCTATTCAATACTCATTTCTGACCCTATATCTTATATATATCGATCTATTACAATTTAGGTTCTGCAGGCTGGGAAGTAGTAAAGCTGCTACTACTGCTCCCACCCATTCAGTTTTGTTCTCCAACTCTAGATGACATAGCAAGAACCTCGGGTGACATATCCCAGCTTCCGCTTTTCCTTCCCCAACTGGATCGCCTAATATGTATTCCAACACGATCCCCCTCATCTACGGCAGTCCTTATCTCTGGCGACATTTCACTTAATCCACCATCCTTCGTGTTCAGGCCATCAATGTCAGAAAATTGCCTTTCACGGTAATCTTCCGCAACCCCAGACCCATCTCCCCAAACAGTTTTCCTGCCCATTTCAAGGTCCTCGACAGCTTTCCCCATGTTTGGACTAACAAAACCACCAACAACAGATCGAGGCGTTAACCCAGGTTCCCTTGGTGCCTCTGCTCTGAAATTGTTCTTAGATGGAGGAATACTGGTATAAAATATCTCTGAGAAATTCTGCACCACTCCTTTGTTATAGGGATTGGCACGCCGATCATATCTATATCGGAAATTCTCATATGTTGTCTATAAAACAAAACACAAAAAGATACATCTCAAATGATATAGAATATTACTCCATGGATCAAATATCAGGTATTGCTCTACATGAATAAGATCAAACTCATACCTGATTTGTACTGATGAGATATAAATGGAAGGCAGTAAGGCCACCAACAAACCACACTGCTATGAAGGTGTAAACTATTAAGCAAATGGATGCAGGGGTCTTGATCATTGCTTTCCATATTGTTATATCTTCTGAATCCATGATCCTCCTTATGTAGACCCAGCAGAAACTAAAAACATATATACAAAGAAGAGTAGCCGAACACACGAACATAAAGAAGAATCGATAATTCCGCTGCGCCAAAAGTATGGAACCTCAGATTAGTACTGTACACGAATTCAAGATATAAACAGGTAACTAAAATATAAGCTGGCAAACACAATTCATCCAGCAAGGTATGTCCATACTCCATACACATCAGTTTTACAAAACTTTTAACTTAGAGCGCAGCTAGGCCAAAAGATGAAATTATTACTTCTAATTTTATACTGAATTAAAAGGAAGAGGAAGATAGCCATCCAGGATTAAGATAAGTTGGTGTAATATGCTTGACACTCAATTTGGAAAAGTAAATGGAACGGCTCATGTTGATGGCTGGTAATATGCACAAATTGATTGGATGTAATACACACAACTTGTCTAAGTTTCATACTTTTGTATAAATGAACCAAGCTTGTGTTAAAGATTTTGAGCTTCTAATTAGTCCAATAGATGTCCCAGCAGTATAGTGCTTCAAATTAGGACTTCTTCACCTCCAAATGACTTAATAACAATATGCATGCGATGAGTTTACTGAAAAGCTAAATCCAAGATGAAATCAAGCTTCAACTAATGTCCAAAAAGAGATTTGTTAAGCTCAATTCAAGCTCAAGTGGAGGTGGACGAAAAAATCTACTGAACATGCTTGAGCTGGTTAGCTTGGCCAGGCTAGGTTGCAGTAACCAGTGAGTTTTTTACTAGTTTTTATTCTATTAATCGTGATTTAGTAAGATGTCTAAGGCCTCGATAAAGGACCCACCTTGCCATAATTAATTATCTGAAATGTACTAATAAATGAAAAGCAAAAAAAAACAGATTTTCAGTCATTCAAACTTGAATTAGTCACTCAAATGGTGGTTGCCCTATGTGTACTTCAAGAAGATAAAGGTATAACCATGGGATTCTTTTCATTTTCTGCGACCTAGGTTGAAGTTGACTTTCCAACTAAATCCAAAGAGATTTTAGTAAACAGAACAGTAAGATCTTACAGTAAATAAAGCAAGACGAAAAATTGCTCCATTGTAGTGTGGTGGAATCCCTTCTAACGATGACATTCGAGCAAAAACTGGAGATTTATATCCCAAGGGTCAAGAGAAAATTTTGAAACCATAATTATCTGGACAGAGAAGGCAGGAAGGACGATTGATCTTGTCTATCTCAGCTTTTCTCAAAATTAAGTATGATGGTCCAAAAAGTCCTCCTTGCTTGGATGATGCTAAAGCAAAGTATGCTCTTAAAGATGAGAAGGACCAATGCATAGCTTCACAAAATGCATCAAGTATCCAAAATGAATAAATTAAAGATAATGCCTTGAAGTTTGGAATGAGAGTATCGAGTCAATTATAGCAAAACATTGACCCTCCTAGAAATTAATCACTGGCTAAAAGAATTTGAAATTCAAGTTCATCATGTTCTTTAGGGTACTCAAACAAATCAATCAATCTAGGAAGTAGAAACACTGTTATATTAGCATTGATAGCACCTAGTTTTTGATGAATAATGCTAAGTTTGAGGAGGTTGTTCATCATCCATGAATGGATATTAGTCACAACAATAACTAGGTCATTTTTATGGCTACTATGGTAGACTAATATTTTTATATGTACCCATGAGAAAACTCAAAACAACAGCACACAAGTTTCATTAAGCAGACTACAGGGATTTTTACAAGATATACTTCATAATTCATATAACATTCGGCAAAAGTGCAATAAAAACCATTTGACACCTACTCATCTAACATTTTGATATTGAATAAGTTAAAAGAGTGCACATATTACCAGCCCTATGCACTGCCCAACCCAAGGGCAGTGGTGATCAAATCGTTCAACGCAGTTGTTGCAGATTGAACAATGCGAGCAGCGGGGAGGTCTATAAAGCATGCAGGTATCACAATACTTAATTTTCACGGTAATGCCATTGACTTCTACTTCCTTAATGCGAGTCAGGCGTAACTGTGGGGTTTGACCACCCCCTTCTGCACTCCCATCATAGCCTTTTGGTTCTGGAGGGTGAGCATTACGAGGAATGATACCGGGATCTCTTCCAGATGTTAGTAGAAGAAGAGCCAAAACCTGTGAAATACAACAACTCAATCAGCTCAGAGTAACTCCTACAAAAATCGAAAAGGTAAGGCAAAAATGATTGCTTAACAGACTCATGTGGCAAAACACTTTTTTTAAGTTCAGTTCAACCGCCACTCAGCCCATTCTATCCATTAATGTGGGCATTGCACCAATATTTCCGTGGTCATAGTGCATCGCATAATCAGCTTTCCATATTCGTTGCAGATTTAAGAACGAGATATATATGAAAGGCAATGTTGTGAAAACACCACTACGACTCGAAAAATACTATTCAATGTCATTGGATAATTGATGGTAAAGCTAACAAAGAATCCTAACTATGATGGGACAGGCACCCTCCAAAAGAAATTTTCCTGAAAAAAATTGAAAAAATAATCTGCCGCGTCTTCCATTTTGGGACTATAAACTATTAGTAGCAGCAAACTTCCATTAGTGTAGAATCCTATAATAAGCAAGGGACAAACCAGCTTATGATCATTATGAATCCATCTAAATATTAAGCCCGGTACAAGTGTGGGGATTTGAACCAACCTGATATCATTATGACTCCTTGGAGTCTATTTATCCAAGGCTATGCTATCAAGGTGAAGAAGAGAGACAAGCAAAGGCATAAAATCATTATGATTCCATTAATAAGCAAAGAAAAACCAGCCTACTATCATCAGCGTCAAAGAAAACTTACATGGAATGTCAACAGAATAGCTACAACCATTATTGATATCCCCAAATTGTGAGAAAAATCATCCATGAGTTTTCTAGCAACAAAAGCACAAAAAGCCATGGCAGGAACCAGAATGAGGAGCATGGTCACCACCAGAGATCTTACATCGGGTCCAAATATGAACCTTCCTTGAAGAAAAAATATCTGCAAGATAACATGGAATAGATTTGCCCAATTATGCATGTATAACGTATATCATCTTCACATAATGATTGCAGGTCCTAAATTGGCAATATTACATTGATGTCATAGTATATAGCATGAACATATGACTTCTTGCTTTTAACATGCAAAGCATGCGGAGTAACTTAAAATGCTTTTGAAGAAATAACAATAAAAAGTTAAGCTACAAAGAAATCTTAGTAAACCCCATTCCATAAAAGAGTCCAATTTGCAAATATAAAGGATGTTGTTTTGTACCATGATTAGCCCTAAATTAACAAATTGTTAGTTCAGTGATGTTGGCGTGATATGAACTTAAGATGACATCCTAGAAGATATTGTGTCATTTTATACTATTATGAATAAAAAGATCTCTTTTTGTGGAACAATTTTTTTGCAAATGAGACTCTTTATGTGGAACTGAGGGTGTATATCATAAATTTCCAAATTTCCGTAACAGAAGCTAGCAAATTGTTCACGTGATCGCATTGAACCCAGTTCAATATTTAAAGAGCCATTTTCAAGCAGCCCAACTTAAAACAAAAACAAATTTAGTTTGGTTTGTATATGAAAAGTAAATCACTTAAATAAACTCAATAACATCAATCTAAGGTCGGTAACACAAACCCAATACTAATATCCTACTGAATAAATGTAATACACAGTATATTCTAATGACGTTCATATATGTAAAACAAAAAAAGGAAATATTTTGACCCAAAGATGTGCACAAACAAAATCTGACAGTCGACACAAACTTGCCAATTAAATTTTTAAATAGTAATGAAAATGGAATCTTGTTGACAACAATCTTAATTTGACATTTTGACTACAAGAAAAAAAAAAAAAAGGTTAGGTGATTAAGGTCAATAAAACAAAGAGATAAAAACCCTAGAAATGCAAATAGAAGCTTACATTGCTGCCTCTCCATATCTGATAAATCCGTGCATTATCCAACCCATTAGCGGATCCGGCCATCGAATCGGACCGCTTTGGAGGAGGAACCACGTACATCCCACTTTTCTCTCAACAAAAAAGGCTCAAGTTGAGAATCAATATCTCCAAAGACAGCAAAAACACCGAGGCGTAGATACCGAAACTATAATACAACGGAAAGGTGACCGTAGAGTATGTTTGAAGTTGTTATTCTAGTGATTTTAGCTCTCCGGCGAATTAATTAGACGAAATGTGTTGGATTCCGGCGACTTCCCGGCGGCAATAGCTTGAGTCTATAATGTGCAATGGCCGACAAGCCATGAGAGGAGTTTATCTTTGGGGACTTAGAAAACGGTTCGGCAGCGTGTGTGTGCGTGGGGTAAAATAATTTCGACCACAACGCATAACTTTAATTAGTTTTTTTTTTTTCTAATAAAAAAATTACGGCGTAATTAATTAACTGAAATAATTAAATAATTGTGTTTGAAATTTTAGAATAGAGATTTAATATTTTCACGAGATAAATTGATAATTTTCCAAGATCTCATTCACATAAATGGTAAGTGAGATCTACTTTCATATGAGTTGAACTATCAATTTCGCTTCGCTTATGAAAATATCAAGTCTCTGCACTCTATTTCTTAGTTTTAAAATGAACAAAAAAGAAAAGAAATAGACAGAAAATTTAATTCTTGTATTTCTTAGTTTTTTAATAAACGGAAAAGAAAAGAAATTGATAGAATATTTGGTGACTTTTTCTGTCAAAGTTTTTTTTTATTAAAAATTAGCATGATTTGGACGGGAAAAAAAATAAGATAAGTAATATTTTCATAATTCTCATATTATCCTTATTTACAATATAATAAATTTTTAATTATAATTTATATCCCCAATTTATATTTTTTCTACAGCATCTTGTTTGTTCATGTGTTTCACACAACATTAGAACTCACCCGCAATTACATTGCCGAAAACTTACCTTGGACATGGCCGGACTTTGTTGAGATTGGCATGACCGGACTTTGCTAGAAAAGTGAAGCGGACTTGGCCAAAAAACTGAACGAAAATTTTGTTTTGATATTATTTAAGTATTGGGTTTACTACAATTGTCTTGCGGCACTTTTCTACTTAAAGTTGGTATGATGTATAAAATGAGATTGAATAAGAAGCTCGTCAATGGAAATTTTGAATTTCAGTAGCAGTTTTCCATACAAACGTGAAATTATATATTTATCTTGCTTTTGGATTAGAGGAATAGAATTAAAAAAAGAATAAAATAATTTTAAGATATTTCAAGTATATATTTAATTGTTAGTGGAAATGAGTGGTCTAATATGATGGTAAAATTATTATACATGTATATTCCATTAGAATGATTTTTATTCTACCACTTGTCACATGAAATAAAAATCAAATGGATGTAATGATTCATTCCATCCACTAAAATAATTTATCCTCCAAAATAATTATCTAATATATTATTTTTTATTACATTCTTCCTTATATTCTATTCTCTTAATCCAAACGTAGCATTAACATTTTCGTTTATAGCTGCTTTCCAAAGTTTGATTTCCCTTTCCATCCAATTAACGTTTAAAACTGGTTAATAATATTTAATATTTGATTACTACATCTGTTCTAAAATCATAGTTGTTTTTAAGAATATTATTTTTCAAATGAATCCTTTAGTATTAGTGAGAGAATTTAGTAATAGTAATGTAATGTTAAAATAATAGTAATAAATTAGAAATATCATACTATCATTTTATGTTCAAAAAGATAAACGTATATTTTTACTTGAAATAGTCCAAAAAATGCTCCATCCATTCCCGAAAAAGAGTGACATTACAAAACAATATTACTCTACACAAAAAATCTATTTTTAAGTAATAATATTATAAATTAAAATAATATTTTTAAATTTATCATTATAGTTTTTTGCGTCTGAATATGTTTATTTTTATTTTACCCTTCTCCCTGTTAACAGTTAGTCGCTCGAACTGTAAGATTGTCAGTTGCTTATTCTGCATTCAAAATTATAAATTGTGGACGAAAATGGCAAGCGATTTGGTTGTCTTACCTGGTTATAACCTCACCTCAATTAGAGACTTGTAGTATTTTGGTCTTATTGAATTCAATTAGGGACGGAGGAGAAAAACTTGTTGCTGCTGAGAATAAGCCGACGAGGCGAGTGGAAGAAAAGATAAAGAAACTAAGGAATAAGACATCCCCTTACGAAGGAGATCATCAAGCAAGCGACTAATCAATTTAACCTTAATCTTATGGCAAATATTTAAGTAAAGAATATTGAGTAATTCAAAAGAATAAGTAAAAAAGTAATTGGATAAATTTATAAAAGTAATCCTATTCTTTTCTTTTCATTGCTAAACTAATTAACTTTTTTATGTATAAAATTTATATGTTAAAGCGCAAATTAGTGCTCAAATATAACGTGATAGATAAAATATAATCGTACATTCAATTATATTAAATATAAAAAAAACATAACTATGTGTACACAAAATGCAATCTTTAACAGAGAATTATTAATTATTAATATTTTTTAATAGATATTATTTTTAATTAATGATATTAAATAAATAATTTATAAATTTTGATATTGTTTAAAATTAAATTAATTCATGTCTATTCATAATTTTTATCAAAGCAAAACTATTGATTATTCATGGGTGGTTTTCTCTAGAATATGTCTCTTAGCAACTAAATAATTTACAGTGAAAAAAAATTTCGTTTTGGCTTAAGAGAGCAATATCAAAACCACGCCGTACTTCTGGCTGTTACCTTAGTGGTGGATAGGACAAGGATAAAACGACGTTGTTTACCGGTCAATTTTTTCGGCGATCGAATTTTTTTTTGGTCTAATCGTCACTAAGGGTAACGAATTTTATTTTTCTTCCCAACCTTTATTCTTAGTGGCCACTAGGAAAAAATTACTTTCAAATTGGACCCTTAGATTGCTTTGTCAACGATGTAATTGCTATGAATTACTCACACACATATATATAGGGAATTGATCTATAACAAACGTTTGCTATGGATACTATTCCACTAACCTGATCTCTCACCGTCCAACCGAATATCTAAAGGTTAGGAATTGGGCCTAACCGCTAGTAAAAGTAACACTTGCCACTATTCTTACTAGCTGTAAGACCCCGAATTTTATGAAATATAAAATTTAATTTTTCTTCATATATTTTTTTTCATGAAACAGTAAGTGATTAAATTGACGAAATTGAAAGTTAAGGATGTTATGTGCAAATTTTATTTTGTCGGACAATATTCGTTTTGTCGGGGAATATTCGGGTCGTATGACGGCGCCGAAATAACTAATTATTGGTGAACCCCACAACGGAATATTTGTCGGATATAGAAAACGACAGAAGTAACATTTTTAAATAAAAATAGTCAACGGTGTTAACTGTTAAAATACCGGTGATAAAAGAATAGTAGCATACAGTAATTTATGGTATTTTACTGTAGCACGCAGTACTCTACAGTAGCACACGGTATTGCATAGTATCTCATATTATTGATCTGATAACGTAGTCATTGCACAGTATTCATCAATAATTGTTGTTGCACAGTATTTTGCATTATTGATTTAATAATTATCATTACATTGTATTTCATATCATTGACTCAATAATTGTTGGTGCACTGTAGTTTAAAATTATTGAACCTAATAATTGTCACAGTAGCAAATACACTGTAAATTATATTATTAAATTAATAATAATCTGTAACGTGTTTATTACATTATTGTGGAATTATTGTTGTAGCATTATTTTATATGCAGGACCCGCATGAAAAATAAAATTAAAAAAAATTAATTAAGTCATTATTATTTTATGTGAATAGTAACATGTGGGCCCCTGTAGGACCCACCTGAGAAAATTTGCACAAAAATGTGCTGGGAGAAAAAAAAATTCAAAAGGACGTGGGCGGCTGCGCTGCTGAAAATTTTTTAGCACTAGCGTGCAACACGCCACCACCTACCGCGCATAGTAACTTATTTTCTCTTATAAGTAGCTTGCTCAACTGAATAGAAAAATCACATCTAAAACATAAAATTTTTCTATAAGAATTTTATTAGTTTTCTCTGAGAATAGTAAGGCTATTTTGAGTGTTTGAAAGCTAAAAGGAGTGCAGGATTTTTCAAGTAAGTCTTTTATTAAAGAGTAGTAATTTCATAAATTTCTATTTTTCACGGTATTCACAAATCTTCCTTTAGAAGACTCTTCTTTGAGAAGATTCATTTTTAAAAGCTTTATTTGGAAGATTTATTTTGAAATATTATTTTAAAAACTATTTTAAAGTTATTATATTATACTATAAAAATTATGTTAAATATATATAATTTTGATAGTTCATATTATACGAGTTATTATACACTTTGAAATTTATATGTGGTAATTACTAATTTTATTATAAATATATAGGTTGCTCAACCTCATTTAAATCAATATCCAGTCACGTGTTAAGGTAAAGAATGTCAATTTTTGGAATATCAACTTCTTTCATATTCTATTATTTAAACTTACCACGGTAAGAGATTATCATTCTTTGATTCTCGAAAATAATATCGTTTCTTTCTTAAGATGTGTCATTTATTTCATGTATTAAATTGTGGGAATAACCTTACGGCACGGATTATCGTCTGTTGGTGAATAACCCTTTTTATTTGTCTCGTGTGGAAATAATTTGCCTACACGAATTATCACATGACACTTTTATTCCATATTCATTTGTAATATCATTTTCTTTCATATTCGTAAATGTTATTATTTTCTTTTATACTCATAAAGGATACTATCTTTTTCATCTTCCATTATTCAAACTTACTATGGTAAGGGATATTAATTACCTTCACCTTTTGTTAATCAAACCTGCTACGGTAAGTGATATTATTTTCTTTCATACTCCTAAATCGAAACTTATTATGGAACTATTGCTTCTATAATTCCTGAAAATATTATATGTTCCATAATAGTTGAACTTCATTATTTTAACTGAACCTTCCTATTTTCTGAACTTTTCTATTGAACTATAACCGTTATTCTGAACTGTGAATCTTGAATATCATTTTTAAATTTCACCCCACATCATGTTGACAATTTGGATATTATTTGAATCTACACAAAGTAAACTTCCGATACTTATTGTTTATCCTGTTTCTTCTGTTCATCATTCGTATCACTGTTATTTGTATTAATCTTCAAGAATCAAGTTGTTGTAAATATCTGTGGCCGGGGGTACAGATGCGATATAATTGTTGAACAGATGTTAGGTTAAAGGCAATATAATAGATTAAAGGCGATACATCTGTTCGGTGTCTTTTATGGCACGTGGTGAAAGTTCTCTTTGGCCCGTAGTGCGTAGATGAACTGTTGTTTGGTATGATTATGACCAAAGGCTGAATCTGGTATAATCATGACTGTTGGTATTATATTAAAAGTTCTCTTTGGCCCGTAGTGCATAGATGAACTGTTGTTTGGTATGATTATGACCAAAGGCTGAATCTGGTATAATCATGACCGCTGGTACTATATTGAATATCTTTGGCCCGTAGTGCAAAGATGAACTGTTGTTTGGTATGATTATGACCAAATGCTGAATCTGGTCTAATCATGACCGTTGGTATTATATTGAAAGTTCTCTTTGGCCCGTAGTGCATAGATGAACTGTTGTTTGGTATGATTATGACCAAAGGCTGAATCTGGTATAATCATAACCGCTGGTGCTATATTGAATATCTTTGACCCGTAGTGCAAAGATGAACTGTTGATTTGCATACTTATGACCAGGAACTGTGAATTTTTATTATCATGACTAATGGTATTTCAGATGATAAAAGTTGATGATGTTTTTACTAAAAAGAGAAGCGAGTGGACATTATAGTCTGCATTATTCTTCTAATAGATTGCTTATTCCGCTGCTATTATTGATCTGAACATTGTTCAAGAATTTAACTGCAGTTTTTGATATAAACCTTGTAGTCTATTGTATTCTATCAATAACAAAACTGTTGAAGGCTAATGATAATTTATTCGTCATTATCTTAATCATGATATTTCTTACTAGGCTGTTTGAGCTCACCCTTTCTTTTGTTCCATTGTTTTTCAACAGGAAATGAGAACGTAGTTGGGTCTAGCCGGGGAATGGAGTGAGAGTCTGAGGGATAGCTAATATAGTCTTCACGTGTTGTAAAATAGTGTGACAATAATAGTGAAGACTTAGTTGTGTATTATTATACACTGTATTGTTGAACGGTGTACTACTTTGTAATAATTTTGTTGTAGTCTTTTTGACAACTCAAGTTTGGGTCGTGTGGGCCTAGATTTAGGGGTGTCACACTAGCGGCTAGAGAAACTCTCATTTTAGTCTAACCGCTAGTATGAGTAGCGGCTAGGCCCAACTCCTATTCATACTAGCGGCTAGGCCCAACTCTTATTTTTCTACCCCTAGCAGGAGTAGCGACTAGTACCACTCCTACTAGCGGCTAGGTCAAACTCTTAATCCTTAGATCTTTGATTGAACAATGAGAGATTAATTTGTTAGAATAGTGTTCATAGCAAATATTTGTTATAGATCAGATCATATATATATATATATATATATATATATATATATATATATATTCTTAAAGAACATAAATCAAAATAGTAGTATTTCAGAAATTGTTGCATGTATACAAAAGAGTATTAATCTCACATGAATTTCATTTAAAAACAGTAGTTAATTAATTTAATTAATTAGTTGGATTTGTTTGAATAAATACAAAAGTAAATTATTTAAAGTTGAGTGAAATCTATATGTGTGGCCTTTGACGAGGTTTAAGTATTTTCTCTAGTTGACCCCTCTCTCTCTGTTTGACGTGGCTTGTCATTTTCTTTTTCTTTTTAAAAAAAATTATTCTTTCTTTTGTTATTAATATTTTAATTTTCACAGATCATGCCCAGAAAATTGCGCTTATCAATGTTCTTTTTTCTTAATTATTTTTTCTTCTTATTGTGAAATAAATCAACAATGTTTTTGACCATATCAAATGATTAATTAATGCAGAAAAAACTGACTAGTTAGATTTGGTATAAGCACAAAAAAAATAAAAATAAAAATGGACTAGTTTATATACTGAAAAACACAATATTGTTGATATTAAAATTAACCTATTAATTTTAATATCAAAAATATCACATCATATATTAGCTAAAAAATATTATTTTATCCGTTCCACAAAAAGAGTTTTCATGAAATTTGTAAATATTAATTTTTTTCTTCCTTGTATACCCTTAAAAATGCGAATCATTTTGTTTAGTAACATGGCATGATAATGAAATTATGATGATAAATTTAAATATATTGTGCCATTTTATACTACTATCACTAAGAAGTAAACTCTTTTAATGGAAAAAAAAAAATCTCGTCTTGTGGAACGGAGTGTGTATAAATTATGTGGGATAAAATTAAAACTTTATAAATTTAGAAGACTAAATAAAAAGATATAAAAAAAATTAAATTAAAAATGATAAAATAGTAATATATCTAAAATTGTAATGGCAAAGGATGGAAAAAAAGTGTGACAAAATTACCAAACCTCCAATGAAGGTTTATAATATAGATAGATAGATAGATAGGTAGATACATAGATAGACAAACAGATAGATATTACTATCAAATCATAAATTAATTTCTATTAATTTTAATTTTAAAATTTTATAAATTGACTCAAAAAGTCAACATGTACCTCTATTTAAAAGAAGTATTAAGAGCTGAATTTAAATTAACCATAAGAGGTTCTATGGTGTAGTGGCCAACACTCTGGACTTTGAACCACGGTCGGACCTTTTTTTTTTTCCATTTCCTACATATATTTTGTTCCAAGATTATATTAGAGTAATGCTAGAGGTATTTAATTTTTGACTTCAAATGGTCCATATTGAATATTTTAATGATAATTAAAGTTTATCTTGAATTTTGTTGTTATGCCATCGAATATACTAACTTCCATCTGATTTACAAAACAAGTCTCATTTGCCAATTTTTTATTTCACAAAAAATAAAATAAAAAAATCTTGTTTTTATTGATATTTATAGTAGCGTTTGAACGACACAATTTTTTTAAGTTTAGCATTATAATTTTATTATCGCATTATAGTTTTATTATCACGTCACCACTAATAAAGTAAAAATGGAACAAAAATACATCCTTGATAAATTTGCAAATGTGACTATTTTTGTATAATAGAGAGAGTATATCTTAAAAGAATGTAAATAAGAGAAACAAGAATCCTCTCCCCTAATTGGTGCCCTATTCTTCATATTTTTGGCAAGCAAAGCAGGTACCAACTGTAAACTATTGAATATGTTTACAAAACTCCAGATTTTCAGAGTCTAACCTCAATTACATATAGGATGATCCCATCTTCAAGCATACCAACACCAAACTAATTACAGAGTTGGTAGCCTGTAGGTACACATATAGCTTGCTTGCCCCTGTAGACGATATATTACTGGATCAAAAAATCAACATATCAAAAGCTGAATCTGAAAGATCATGAAGAAGCTGGAGAAAAGCATGAATTTTGGGTTGAAGTACCATTTATATTATCGAAGCACATTATGAAACTGTCAAACTGAAACTTATCCCTCTAAATATACTCACCATGTTCAAATTTAGTTAGTCGACTTGCCTAAATTCGTCTAAAAAATAAGCATAAGGTGAATAGGAATGTTCTATCCTGACAATTTTCTATTCTCACAGAAATCCTACAATGAAATTGAAAGACATAATGTGAGCCTTCCCTCATATGCTATCACCTATTTGAGAGATCATATTCACTTTGCGAATATAGTCACCTCTTTTCTCTCCAAGTCTCTCCCCATATCTTAGCCTCTGCAACTGCTCTTTCTCGTTCAAGAGCCTTGTTCGATATATCTGTGTCCTTTGGAATATCCTCAGACCCATTGACAGATGCGACCACTTTCTTGTCTATTTGTGCCACTCTCTCTGCTATCCGTGTATCTCTTTCACTTGCAGAATTATTTCCATGAGCCCCATTAGGTTCATACTTTTGAGATGACAGGTAATTTAGTGCTTGCACTACTTCACTCATGCTAGGCCGAGAATGTGAATCAATCTGGACACACATTAGTGCCACCTCTACAGCCCTGCGTACGCTAGGCTCTGGAAACTGGCCTTTCAGTAGAGGATCTGCTAGTTTAACGAAGTTCTTCCGATCTCTCAACATGGGACGTGCCTTTAGAAAAACAAGCAAACAATAATTAGGTTAATGATGATAACCCTGTTACTAACGAAGTACTAAAAACATATATTAACAATTACAAAACCAAGATCATAACTAGAAAAATAAACCAGTTATCATGTCAAACTACAGTCTAAGTGCCTGTTATGGATATTGTCACAAACTTGTGCATGGTCAACCAACAATAGAATACAAACAATTGGAATCCTCCAAATTGGGTTCTCTTGGTTCCTAATTGTACATTGGCAACCGACAACACTATGCATAGTTGTCCTAATGGGCACTTCAGAGGTAAATACATTTGCCTTTAAAATTGTTTTTAGGAAATTGATATTTCTACAGCACTTTTTTATATTTTTACATGAAAACTGTCGTTATTAGACCTATAGCGACGGTTAAAACCGTCGTTATAGACCTATAGTAACGGTTTTCATGTGAAAATATCAGTGTTCTTGTTTTTATTGACTATCCGATCAAGGTCCATTTCCCATCCTAACATCACATTAGAACATATTTTATACACATCAACCATCTCTTCCAAAGTAAGTTAAACACACTATCAGTGTTGAAGATTACAGCCATCCATCCAACCTGCAGACCTTTAGCAGAACTGCAGAATTATATAAATATAATGAGTTTGACATCATTAATTGTCATAGGAATAAGTTCAGAAACTAACTGAAGGAACTTCCTAGGTCCATTAGCAGTGCCATGTTACATTAACATTACGCAACAATGACAACCATTAGCAGTGCCATGTTACATTAACATTATGCAACAATGACAATATAAATGAGAGTCAATATAAGATTTTGTTTAGCTCAGAATCTATCAACTACACGGAATATTTGACAATCAGCAGGTATATAAGCATCTAAAATTGCATCAAGTTGATTACCCATTGAAGAATCATCTGGTTTTCACGTGTTTGAGTCACATCCAATGCTCTGCGCCCAGTAATCAGCTCCAACAAGACCACCCCAAAACTGTAGACGTCAGACCTCTTTGTCAGTTTTCCAGTGCTTCCATATTCAGGTGCACAGTATCCATGGGTTCCCATAACCCTAGTAGAGACATGTGTATTATCTTCACTAGGGCCAAATTTTGCAAGCCCAAAATCAGAAAGTTTTGGATTATATTCTGCACCCAGTAATATGTTAGATGATTTTAGGTCCCTGTAGATAACTGGAGGATTGGCATGATTGTGCAGGTAATCCAGTCCTTTGGCTGCTCCAGTTGCTATCTTCATTCTAGTAATCCAGTCTAGTGGTTCCATATCAGGTGTAAGATCTGTACAGCAATGATAAGATTTGCAGTTTACATTGCAGAAATTATACTCATTCAGAACCAAAACAATACTTTGTTAAGAACGGAGACTAGTACTTCATATACATGTATGCAATCATTGACTTTTTGCTTCCTTTATATATATTGTAAAGCATAAAAGACTGCTCTAGAGACTATTTCGTGTGTTTGTGTTTCTGTTCTTTTGACTTCACTTGGTTGGATACAGCAATTGGCTGTTGTAAGTTATAAATATATAAATAACTCTTCAAGAGAAGTGAACCACAAATTATTTTTTCTTGCAGATTATGACAGTTTAGTGTTTAAAATACTGCTGAGACACATTAGTGTAATATAAGAGTGGAGAGCAATGCTTAGTGGGTATTAAAGCCGTAGGCTTCAAGAATCATTTGGCCACAGCCCACGGGTACAAACACCCAACGTAATAATCCTCCACTGCGATCCTCATGGCATCAAGTCTGAAGCAGCTAAAGCCCAACATGTATCCACAAAAGATAGCAAGAAGAAAAAAGAACATTTCAGGGTTTCTTAGGGGAATTCCTGTATTGAAAGATATATGATGGGTGAGGACTTTCACACAAGGATCCAAGTGAACAAATTACCAACCTCCCTCAAAGAGAAGAGCAGAAGGTCGAGCAACAAGTGGAGACCCAAAGACAAAGCTAGGACAAGGAAGACAGTATGAACTACTGCAAGAGTTGGCAGCACAATAAGGATCTTCATTGAAGAGCACTTCCAAGTATTTCGAGCCCAAAGTCACAAGGCAAATACTAATGACATGTGGTGATGTAAAAAGCGTGGACATAGGCACAAGACACATTTATGACATGAGTGGGCACAGGCAGAAGACACATTTATGACAAGAGTGGACTCACCAATAACTAATGACATTGGGAAGAAGGGCAAAGAGTAAACGCAAAAGTAATACATGGTGGATTACATTAGATGATGAATATTCTGAAACAACGACAGGAACTACAATGAAATAGAAGACCTTCAAAATTTAACATATCACAATATTTTTTTGTCTATCTGACATACTAACTCTAACGGAAAATGAGGGACCTACTTTTTATTGATTTTTTTTAACATTAAGGTTAGCATAGGGCACAGTTGGACACATTTTTTTCTAATAATATATTTGACAAAACGGGAGATCAGCAGTCCCTGACAAAAAAATTGCAACAGTCTCCCCAATTGAAGAGAGTGAGTCTAGCATTTAAACATCCACATGAGTGAGAGAAGAGACTAAGAGAAAAGGAGGGTGGACCACCCAATTGAAGAGAGAGAAGAGGGAGAGTGTCTAGCATTCAAAATTCCACACGAGTGAGTGTAGAGAAGAGAGAGGAAGGATAGCAGGCCACCTAATTAAAGATAGAGTAAACGAGTTAGAGAGGAGAGACATAACCAATTGAAGTGAGAGGAGAGAGAATGAGTCTAAAATTAAGAATCCGCATTAATAAGAAATGAAAGAGAAGAGAGGTTTACTAACCATTTTTTTATCAGGACTGCTAATGCCCGTGCATTCATAAAAGAAGCTGACAAAAAAGATATGCTCTCTTTTCCAGACGGAGTATATAAGAAAAGTAAGTCAAAACATAAACTGATTGCTTGGCATCTTACCATGGAGATGAGATTCAAGAGATCCTAAGGGCATGAATTCATATACAAGGAGGCGTTGATCCCCCTCAGCACAGTATCCAATCAAATTGACAAGGTTAGGGTGACGCAAAAGAGAGAGCATGAGAATCTCCACCAGAAACTCCTTGTCCCCTTGAACACCTTTCTCATTTAGTTTCTTAATAGCAACGACCTGCCAAATGAGAATCAAGTTATATCTGGAGAAGAAAGTCATCCACTTTTTACATCATAGAAGACAAAGGAAATCAAGAAACTTGCTGCAAGCACCATAATTTAGGATCATGTTCTTTCTTGAATGAGAACGAAGTCCTGTAAGTAAAAGTCTGAAACTATTGAAAATCACCTGACCAGTTTTTTCGAATTTCCCTCTATATACTGGACCAAAGCCACCTTCCCCAATAAGGGAATCATTCCTGAAATTGTTTGTTGCAGTAGCAAGTTCTCGAAAAGTGAATATCTGAGCATCATTTTTTGCATTAGGATCATCTTCTGGAACTGATGATTCCAGTCCCGACTCCAATTTGTTTTTCGTTTTTATCTCATGTACTGTCAGATAAATTTTGTAAGCAAGCATAAACAAATTTAGAGGTGCAGGAAAAGTGATTGGTTATGCAGACAGGTTCCAAAATGTTAAAGAGATTAAAGTTTTTAATTTCAATATAAAAGTAAGTATTAAGAAGGAATATCTTTATGACAGAAAAAAAATTCCTTCTTACTTTAGGAGGGTATTCAAGAGCCCTAAGAAGATAGAAACTGAGAAACATTTTATTTTAATTGATCATCAAAAAGAGTTCGGCGCAAACTCTTCCTTGACAAGTTTTAATGATTTTTTTAACCATATAAATAAGCCCCTTGCAAGCTAGTTTAATGAAGATCAATTCTGCACAAGCTGGGCTGACAGTCTACCACAATTCCATTATAGGGACAAGTAATGTTCTAGAGTAGCTACTTCAACTAACACAAAGCATGATCTGATGAAAGCAATCCATCATGTTTTTTCTATAATGTTATGCACATTCCGTTGCAAACTAAATTATGAATTAAACCATATGCAACCTAACAATAATACGAACAAGATTTATCAAACAAAAACAAATATCGAAACATTACCAGTTTCTTGAGCTACTATGTAAACATAAATTATAATACTAAATTACTAATTGAAAAAAAAAACTGACTGCAGCCCAAAAAAAAGATAATGCCCAAACCAAATTATGAGACTAGCAATCAACTATTTAGATATATGACACAATTCAAAGAATTTGACAGTCCATGCATCAAACTGAACAGAATTAAAAAATATAAATAAAACTATAAAAGGTTACAAAATAAAGAAATAAACCCAATTCAGCTATGCGGGTGACATCTTGAAAAAATTAAATACAAGCAAATAAAATAAAAACCCAGTTCCCAAATGATGATTGTCAAAAACCCAGTAAAAAAAACAATTGACATGGCAAAATAAATATTTTTTTTGCTAAATAAAATAAATTAATTAATAATAAAGAGAGAGAGAGAGAACTAACCAGAGGAGAATTGAGAAACGACGGTTATGTGGGGTGAGTCGATTTCTCTCTCATCCTCAATCTTGAGCGTCAGTCCCTTCTTCCGGCCAAAACATGGACAAAACCCCATTATGTCCAATCTGTCAATCATACTTCGGAAAAATGATACGACTATTAGATACATCTACATCTATATACATGCATGTGTATATAATGTACATAAAAACGTAGGTTGTGGTCAGTAAATCTGCTCGAGAAGAAGAAGAGTTTGAGTAATTTGATTATACACATGGAGACTACGGAGTGGCGTGATATAAATCGTAAATTGACTCTGCTGATATTCCAACGTGGGTTGGTAAGTAATTATAAAATCACGTAATCTGTTATATATAAGGTATTTTCTGGGACCCATTAATATTTTAATATTAATTGGTGATATTCTTCTTTTATTTCCTTCCCATTTTTAATATTATTACCCAATTTTATAAAAAGAAAATTTAAAAGAAAATTCAAATTTAACATAATGGGTGGCTAAAATCACTAAGTTACTTAATAAGTAATCAGATTTGATATTTAAAAATAATATATGAAGTCTTAAAATATGGCAAAAAATTAACTTAATAAAATTGGGTGAACCCAATTTTATCAGTTATACTTTACTATAGAATAAATAACCTTGCACTGGAGTGCAAACGACACAGTTTTATTGCTGGTCAAATTCTATCCGGTATCCATGGAGATATGATAAATTAAATCTTTACCAAATTATAGATATTAATGCCTAAATACCAGGTCTAAAAATACTTGGTCCATCATTTTTCATTTCCACAAAAATGAAATGAAATTAGGCTTACTACAGTTTGCATGTTAGCTGCACTAACAAGGGTATTACAAATAAAGGTTGTGATTTTCAGGTAGCATACACATACTGAATTGTAGATTGTAGGGGGGAGAAGAGGGCTATGTGCGGTGCAGTTGTAAGCTCTCACCACAATCTCATTATCAACCGCAATGTGTAATTTTTAAAATTAACAACCACGATTATGCAATTGCTTGCGATTACGGTTGCTTGTAATTACGGTGCGGTTGCGATTACATAACCACTTTAAAATATTTAAGAAATTAAAAGAAAATACTATTAAGTTACCAATATACATTGTAATAATATACTCGCTTCAAATTAACTTTAAAAAAAGAAGAAGAAGTAATTTTCAAACAACACCAATTCAATTAGAGAAATAAAAAAAGATGTCTATATTATTTCATTGACATGTTATAATATTCCTTTGCCAATATAAAATATTATATCATTAACCTTCAAATAATAATTCATAAAGATAGATAAAAAGGATATTGAAAACTAAAACTAGCCTCGGATGCACTGCAGCCCCTCCTCCGCCTGATCATTAGGAAAGATAAATGGTTCAAGTTCACAAGTCCATATTAACAATGTTAATGATTTGGGCAGGAGCCACCCTGTGACTTCCACCTAATAGATAGCAGGAAGATCTAGAAAGCATACTCGATTAGTATTAAATATGGTAAACTATTCTTAATATTCAATCTAAATATATAAAAAATACTCTCTCCATTCTGAATATAAGATTATTATTCACATTTTAAAAATCAATTTAAGAAATTTTTAAATTTAAAATTGACATAATTTATTCAACTTTTCAAAGTAATAAATTTTATAATTAATAATACTTTTAAATAGTTTATAATATTAATAAATATATTAACATAAACTAAATTAATTCATATTAATTTTGAGTTTGAAAATATTTAAAATTGACTTTTTAAAAGTCAATATTAATTTTATAATTTGAAATGAATGAAATATATAATAAACTTTACTATGTGGTGCATTGTGGTGCAGTTAGAGGAGTATATCCACAACTGCAACCACAAATATGCAATTAAAAACCGCATCCCATAATCGCCCCGCATCTACAATTGTGCCTTTTTTTTTGCAGTAGCGGTTACGGTTTTTTGCTCTCCCCAGTGAATTGCCATTCTAAACCAGCATCATCAAAATATAATAAACTTTGAGCTGAGAGTAGAATTTTATGTGAAACCTTATGATAAAATTCTAATGTTACATCAGAAACAATAAAATTTTTGTTTGATCTAATGTTTTGCAGGCTGCATCTGCTAAACTTCACAATAATAGTTCAAAATTCTGTCGATTATACAGAGAATCTCTACATCTAGATGAGCATCAGGATCAAATCTGCAGCCACAATGCGGAATCAGCCAAAAACAAATTACCATGGTATTTTACAGAACCACAAGAGGGAAGACAAAATGAAATAATAAACGTGGGAACATGAAAATCCCGCTGTCCTAAAAAGATACAAAAGGAGTTAGATTAGAGGAACAGTTACTATATGTTTTTTCCTTGAATCACAGAATGAATTAAGGTTTTCATCATCCAACGTGCCAAAACCAGATAGTTGAATTCCATATGCATTCATCCTGTGGATATCTCGTGGAATAGGAGATTGCCAGAGTCCATCCCACCAAGCAGGAGGGAGAAGGGGTGTGAAAGCGCATTGAGTAGATTGATTATGACAGCTCAATGGGCCAGCAAATCTGTTCCATACGTGTCCCCACCCAACCTGATTCCGCAATCCTTCTATGAGCAAATTACTTTGGAAGCTACTGAAGAATGAAAAGCTTGAACTTGCAGAAGAATTCTCCACTGAGGAAGATGAAAATTAGAAAAGAAAATAAAGATAGGGTCAAAAACAGATGGAGCAATTTCCAGAAGAAATGAATCAGGACTAAGGCATGAAATTACCAACACTGTGCGCTGCTGCCAGAGCTGCAACTAACTGAGCATAGGTTGTTCCAACACGCCTGTGAGCCCCAGCTATGACAGCATGTTTTGCACGTGATGCAAGAAAGAAGTCAACAAATGCGACCCATCTTGGTGCTGGTCCCCAATCCTTCACCCTAAAATTTAAGCTATGCAGTCCATTCACTTTACCAGATATATTTCCGTCAAAAAGTTCATAATCAAAATGAAGAACCTGGAGGAAGAAAAAAAAAAGCAGCAGTTGGGCAAGGTACTCCATATATTAAGATAAAAATGAAGGAATACTAACTAGCAGATGTGGGGATAACTACAATATTATTGTCTCGACTCTCGACGACTTGAAATTGTAAGAATTCAGCATCTAAAATTAAAAAGAGGAATACTTTATGCTGCCCACAAATATCAACTAATGGTTGACAATATGACACTTGATTAATACCTCAGCTAAATCCTCTAACAATGGTTTGATGTCTTTTACTACAGAGGGGCTATCTGAAACCAAAACCAATCTGGGTCTGGACCCCAGCGGCATTTCATGCACGGCTTTTCTTATGCAACTCAATGCTGCCTGAACTGCTCTGACAGACCTGTAGCAGAGGAAGTAAGAACCCAGATCACTAATCAGGAGAAATGATAAGCTTGGGTAGATTAAGACATTTACATTGACGCACAAAATCAATAAATAATACTAGCAATTTTCATTGTGTGTGCTTTGTGAATGTATCCACAGTTTGTTTATAAGGCATTGCAGTCTCAAGTTAAGAAGGAAACTCCACTTTCTTAAGGTTAATGCCAGTAAGAGAATTATTCGCTTCATCAAGTAACTGATGCATACATCAAGTAATATTGCTCAACAAAATGTGCAATATTCCAACGTCTAAAAGGTTTTATGTAAGAACAAATTAAATTCCTCATGTGAAATCAGGTGGAAGGAACAGAACAATAAGTCAAAACAATTATAACCTCTTTCAAATTGAAAAATAATGCATGATATTCTTAAGTGAAGACCTGAATTGTAATACCTGTTCATAAGCATTCGCATGTGCAATGCAATATCAGGATCCCTTCCTCCATCAAGAACCGAGTTCACTGCCAGCTCCACATCTTCTGAAGGAGATATGAGAACTCTCATAAGCTCTCCGAATACATTAGGCCTATATTGAAGATTTTGTGGCTGCCCAAATAGATTAGAAGCAGCCTGCCTCATTTCAATGTGAATATTCTTCAAAAAGAATTGAGCTGCTACAGCATCTGTGGTATTCTGGAGCCTGTATATGAAGGTTAATGATCATCTATTGATTTCTTCAAGGAGTAACAACTGAAATGTTTGGACTTTACCATATAATAGGTTGCTCCCATTCCCTCCAATTGCTACATAGAACATTTGTTCGTGCTGGTTTCTGGAAATCATCAATTCTCATAACTAAATGCCTTCCGTATTTTGTCACACAATCATTCTGTCTCCACAGATGCTTAACTTCGTTCAAGGTAAATGAAAGGTTTGAATAAGTGATGTAATCCCCAAAAGGATATTTTCGTCTGAGAATATGAAGTAACCAAGTATTGGTAAAACCAAAACATGACAACGTATTCAAGCCATTTCACCTCTGTACAACAAATTATTCCAAAGTTACTCTAGACAGTCAAAAAATGCATGGCAGGATCTAGAGTCCTTTGATAAAAATTGTTTTTCTTCCGCAAGAATACATGATCCCATTTTACTTTATAAGTGTACGAAGCAAAGATAGAATGCTGGTGCCGATAAGTCCAACTTTGGCATGGCATTCGATAATCCAGAAACAAACACAACTAAGATTTGATAGCTAGATGATTACTGACAAGTGCTCTTGCTCATAATATAACTTCTTAATGGAAAAGGTAATACCAAATTTAAAAAGATATAGAAAAGCTTGAGAAAGAACCAATATGCCTGGTTTGCCCAAGTATCAGTGACCGGTCCAACATTATACTCAGTGCTGCAGCAGTTAAGATCTTGTACATTTCATTCCCAAAGCCTGCCTCGGATGCTTTTCCTAGAACAAAACCATGTCTGCAAAACTGCTCTGGAGGAAGTTCACGAACTCGCGAAGCTCCTGAAAGATTGAAATAAATCAAATTAGAATCCAACTCCTACAAGTGCCTCCAAGAAGAAAAACTTCTCCACAAAGAAAAGTATACAACATTTTAGCAATGATTTTGACTGAGCCATTGGAAAACAAAATAAATTTATACTTCAAGGCGTTACCGATTAGTCTCACTCTATGTATGCATATTTGCAACTTTTTTGCTCTTGTGTAAAGCAGGTTTACTTTCTTGCTTGGTTGTACCCTAAACGGCTATATCTTGTTCTCTCTCTGTCTGTCTTAATTATAAATTCATAATGCATGTTTAAGAACTTTCCTATTTCTTCGGGGGGGGGGGGGGGGGGGGGGAACCTTATAGAAGTATCATTTTCCACATACTAGAGCTTCTTCAAACTCATTACCACGAAGCAACAGTTTCCTCCACCTTTGCTAACCCCAAAATAGTCTCTTCCTAAAGTCTTCATCAACAACCATAAATCAATGATGTTCCAAGATATAACTGCGCTCCTTTAGCACATACTCAATTACACATTACCAATCCTATGTTTTGTCTCCTTCTCCTACTCCATACTAATAACTAAAATTCTTCATATTATTGCCCAAAACTACAGTTTGTCCCCTATCACATTACATTTACACACACACTATTCCTATAAATTCATAGAAATGATTAATTCCAAAACTACCAATTTCACGTCAAAATATACCACTTAACCCTAAACTGTATTAAAGCTAAACCTTAACTGATAATTAAACATTTTCAAATCATGATTCAAAGCTATTGCTCATAAATACGCACAAGTTAATAAAATTCTATAAGAAACATGGAGAAAAAAGAAATATATATGTAAAATGAACAAAAATAATACCATTAAGAGCAAAGTGACGTTGAATAATATTTCTGACTCTGATACTTTCTTCCCAAAACCCACCACGAAAATCTTCCCCCATCTGTTCGACCGTTGCGCATTCTTTGTTTCTTGAGCTGGAATTTTTAGCTCCACTATAATCTGCTTCTTCAACTTCTTGCGAAATGATTGGAAGGTCCAGATTGGAGTGCAACGGATCGATGGATCTAATAGTGAGAATCAATAGACTCACACCTGTAAAAATTGCTGATGCGATCAGTAAGCTGTGTACCGACACTCGCTGTCTCCGTCGTGATGATCCCACCACCCTCATTTCCTTTTTGGATCGCGGCACTGCTCTGTTTTCTCTTTCCTTATCCTTTTTAAGCCTTTGTTCTTCCTTTGTTCTTTCTTTTACCGATAGATTTATTATTTATTTATTTATTTTAAATGCCTCCAGGAAAAATATTACACAAATTGACAAAAGTATAATGAATTATAATTTTTTTTTAACAATCTCAACCAATATTAACCTTATGTTTTAGAAATTGATATTTTCACGTGAAATTTTAATATTTTTATATATAAATCTCATTAAAAATATTATCATATATGTATAATGACTGTTAAACCGTCGCTATAAATTAAATCTCATTAAAAATATTATCATATATGTATAATGACTGTTAAACCGTTGCTATAAATTTTATATTTGAATCTTACATATAAAAATATCAAAATCTCATGCGACAATATTAATTTCTTATGATTTTTTTGAGCTTTTGAAAGTTAATCCCAAGGAGTTAGCATGATGATTATAACATTTGCTCTCTTTTTTAATTTTTTAAGTTTTAACCTTGGGTAATATCTAATACTAGAAGAATTTTTTGAATAAACCAGACTGATAAACATCTCATATTTTTACGTAAGGTGTACATCGAATTTAAAAAATTATAAAACACACTTTTACACACAAGCGTATAAAAATATATACAATTAGACACGATAATCTTTTGTGTGGTAATTTATCAAATTATGTGTTGTTCCTTACCTTCTTTTTTGCCAAAAAATAAATAAATTATAGTAGTGAAAATTAAAAAATTATAAATTTCTTACATGTTTTTACTGAATTTATAAAATAAATTTAAGCTTTACATTTAAATTAATATTTTATCTTTATTTTAAGTGAATTGATATTTTCACAAGTAAAATTTGATATTTTATAATGTCTCTCTCACATGAGTGTGAGACTTATCTACTATTTATGTAATATAGGTATTGTAAAACTATTATTTTTATTTATAAAAATATCAATTTTTTATTTTAATTATATTGTGTTTGCATGTATAGAGTGTAATCGAAACCGTAAAAGATTTTTTTATTTTATTTCGTTTTTTTCTATAAATTCGTCTTTGACCAACTTTTTCATTAACTTGTTTGCTTTTCTTAAAGAACTCAAAAATAAAAAAATAGGTAGGGCACGAGTTTTTCTTTTCTTTTAGGTTCCATTTAAACGTAGTAACAAAATGTAAGTACACTTCATATTTTATTTAAGAATAAGTTTAGAGACATAAAATTTAAATATTATATTTTTTTTAAGTTCTTAATTATTAAAAAATAGAATAAAATATAAATTTTAATGTCATATCTCACTTTTTAATAATTAATATAAATATAGTGTTTAAATATTATGTTTGAATATTATGCAATTATAATTATTCTTTATTTAATCAAAAACATTTATCCCCTACTTTATATCTGACAAGCTAGTTAACATTTTTTATTGTGAGTTAAAAATATGAATAAAGAGTATTACAATTTACAAATGGGAAAAAGTACCCAACGAATATATAATTAGTCCTAATAAAAACAACTTATAATAGAATCACAAAAAATAATATTTAACAAAAAAATTATACGTTTTTTAAACATTTTATATATTTTTATATATAATTTAATATTGTCACCAAGTTAAAAACGTACTTAATTTAGAGAAACTTACCAAGTACATGTACAATAAGATAATTTTATAAAAACTTACTTAATTTAGTATATAGATAATTTTATAAAAACTTACTTAATTTAGTCATAAATTATTATAAATAAATATTACGAACTGATATTTTAACAGTAAAAAATAATATTTTCACAGTTAAATCATTACTATAAATGTATAGTAATGATCAAAAATTGTCGCTATACATCTATAACGACGGTTTAATTATAAAAATATCAAAAATAACTATAAAAATATTAATTTCCTATGTGTTTTACTATACTTTAAACTTTCTTGTATTCATTCTTTAATTTAAAACAATAATACTTGAACATAGTATTATTGACAACAAAAAAATATTGGACCTGGATCTAGTTGAGAAGAACCTTAGATTATAAAATGCTGTAAGATTGGAAAGGGAAAGGAGGAACATGCATTTGTAATAAAATGAGATGATGACTTTCGGGAGGGGGGGGGGGGGGGGGGGGGGGGGTTGGGGGGGAGGATTAAAAAATATAAATAATATTTTATTTAATTGATTAAATTAAATATAAAATTTAAATATTAACCTTTTAAAATTTATTAGAAATATGAGATAGGAACACTACCCTCTAATGACAAAGGATAATATGAAAAATTAAGTATTTAATATTTTCTTAAAATTTATAAATGACAAAATAAAAAAGAACATAAATCTCTTCTTAAAAAGACAAATAAAAAGAGAGGGAAAATGAGTAAAATATAGTACTTCCGTTCTAAATTATAATATTATTAATAATTTTTAAAAATTAATTTTAGATATTTTTAAATTTAAAATTAAGATAATGAATTAAAAATTATAAAATAATAAAATGTATAATGAATAATATTTTTTAGATAGTTTATAATATTTATTATTTGATTAGAATTAAAAGAATATATATTAATTTTAATTTTTTTTTTAAATTAATAATAATCAAATGCTACAAAACCGAGGGAGTATTAACTATCCTGTAACGCCATCAAGTCAAAACTAGTCATAGCTGCTAGGTTATCAAATATTCAAAAGGTGTGGCACATGACGTTTAGTGATCAAATTAATGTGCATTACTAGGGTGGGATCCACATACATAAATTAACAAAATAATTGATGAAAATAACAATGCTTAAAATAAATCTACGAACGTATGAAGTTTATTATGTATATTTTTTTGTGTGAATTGAAATGTAATCATCAAAGATTATTGTATGCATCATTTATTTATTGTTAATTAGGATTTTATAATTTTAAGCAGTCGTTCAAATCAAAATGTTAATTAGGCCTAGCCGGCGTAAAGATCAAGGACCAGTCAACGGTGACTGACAATATATATATATATAATGAAAAAAATAACAATCGGTTATGACGATAATTTTTTTAAATTACGTCGACAGTTTAATTATCGTCATAGGTATTTTTAGTCTATGGCGATAGTTGAACAATCGCCGTAGTCTAAAAAAATCGTCGTCATAATTGACTGTACACTATACATCTGTATATATATATATATATGTGTGTGTGTGTGTGTGTGTGTGAAAAATGATCCATAACAAATATTAGCTATATCTACTATTCCAGTAAATATATCTAGAACAGTTGAAAAAATGATCCAATGGCTTGAAAGAATTTCACCCCACTACCTAAGTTAACAGGTAGTAAAGGAGATTTTTTTTTTATCCTAACCCCTTATCTTAGTTAGCGGATATGATAAAAATAAGAGATACAAAATACAAAATATACACAACGGATATAAGAGGAAATATATATATAACCCACATACTAACTAAGATGTCAGATGAGATAAAAAAATAATAATAAATAAATAAATAAGTACATACATACACAAGGGATATAGATATAAAAATAATTAAAAATTATCTCACCTGCTAAGTAAGATGTCAGGTGGAGTAAAAAAAATAAAATACATAGAAACATACACAACGGATGAGAGGAGAAAAATGTAATTATCCACTCGCTAACTAAGATGTCGAGTGAGATTAAAAAAAAGAAAAAGTACATACATACACAAGGGGAATTTTTTTTTTCTTTCACCCACTAATTAAGATGCCGGGTGAGATAAAAAAAATAAAACATACAAAAGTACATACACACACAAGGGAGAAAAATATAAAAAAAAAGTATACCAGGTGTTTTTTTTTCCTCTTATGTTCGTTGTGTATGCTTTTTTTTTTTTTTTTTTTTTTTTTTTTTATTCTAGTAGGCATTAGTTAATGGGTGGGTAATTAAATATTATTTTACTTTTTTCTCTTATTTGTTGTGTATGTTGCTATGTATTTTTTTTTACTCCACCCAACATCTTAGTTAGTGGGTGAATGATTATTTTATTTTATTTTATTTATTATATCTTACTCGTTAACTAAGATAGCGGATTTGAATAATTTTTTTTTTTTCTCCTATCCTACCTGTTAACTCAGGTAGCGGGTAAATGGTTTTTTTTTTCCCTACCCATTAACTTAGGTAGTGGGATGAAATTCTTTCAAACTACTGGATTATTATTTTAACGGTTTTAGATCTATTTGCTAAAATAATTAGATATAAATAACGTTTGCTATGGATCATTTATCTATATAATAAGATAGGACATATTTTGAATTTTTTCCACTTCAAAAATTGGAAAAGCACAAGAGCGGTATAGATTTCTTTCAATTTAATCTACCGGTTCACATTTCCTCTCACCAAAAAAAAATCCCGCCCAAACAAGAAACAGGAAACCATTATAAATACCCACAAATAAAGAAAAAAAACCAAGAAGAGAGAGAAAATAGAGAGAGTCAGTAGACGCTTTACTCCACCGCACAAATCTGAAGCTTTTGTAATCTCTTTGTATGGGTACTCATGGATCTCTTGCAACGGCTACTTCTCCTGCTGCTTTCTATTTTCCGCTATTTTGAATTTTTTCCCCTTCAAAATTTGGAAAAGCACAAGAGCGGTATAGATTTCTTTCAATTTAATCTACCGGTTGACATTTCATCTCACCAAAAAAAAATCCCGCCCAAACAAGAAACAGGAAACCATTATAAATACCCGCAAATAAAGAAAAAAAACCAAGAAGAGAGAGAAAATAGAGAGAGTCAGTCGGCGCTTTACTCCACCGCACAAATTTGAAGCTTTTGTAATCTCTTTGTATGGGTACTCATGGATCTCTTGCAACGGTTACTTCTCCTGCTGCTTTCTATTTTCTGCTATTTTGAATTTTTTCCACTTCAAAATTTGGAAAAGCACAAGAGCGGTATAGATTTCTTTCAATTTAATCTACCGGTTGACATTTCATCTCACCAAAAAAAAATCCCGCCCAAACAAGAAACAGGAAACCATTATAAATACCCGCAAATAAAGAAAAAAAACCAAGAAGAGAGAGAAAACAGAGAGAGTCAGTCGGCGCTTTACTCCACCGCACAAATCTGAAGCTTTTGTAATCTCTTTGTATGGGTACTCATGGATCTCTTGCAACGGCTACTTCTCCTGCTGCTTTCTATTTTCTGTGACAAGTATGTGAAGAACTATATTCCCTTTGTAATCTCTGTTGATTTGTGGGTTGCTTTGAGATTCAATATATATTATTTGTTAGTGGATTGGTGTGGGTTGCTTTGAGATTCAATATATATTATTTGTTAGTGGGTTTAGCAACTGGCCGGAGTTTCGCCGGAGGTTTTGTGCTGGTAATATCGACGGTTGTAGTGGGTTTTCCCGTAAGGCCACGTATGTGCTGCTAGGTTTCTTCTTTTTCAGTTTTGAAAGTGATTAACCAGTTTTGCTTTAATAACTTTTACTTTCCTTTTCTTTTCTTTTTTTACCATAAACAAACATATATTTGCTATTATTTTATTGTGATTCACATATTTTGATAATTTATATATTTTAAATATTTTCAGGTATATATTAAAGGATATTTGATGTAAGTCGTAAAGAATACGAAATTGTTTCTCTATTTTTTGCGCATGTGTATTTTTTGTGTTCCGTTTTTTGTAAAGTTAACTAATTATACATGATTATGATGATTTTGGATATGGAATGATGGTTGTTTTGGTGGTTTGGATATATTTTGTAGACATATTTAGATTTTTTTAGATATCTATTTTTTAAGGAAATTCTGCCGAAATTTTTTAAAATTAGTAGCGACTAGCTTGATGTTTTGGTGATTGGATATATGTTGATGATTGAGTATGTATTAATTATTGTGATAATATAATAAATTATGATAATTGTTATGTTTAATTTTTTGTTACGTCGTGTCTTTAAATACGGGTAATTACTAGTGTATATATATATAACCCAACAGATTTAACGAACTCCTCTGCCAGCCATTAACGGGCCTCCTTACTTGGTGACCATTCATTCCCTCCTCCCACTATCTCTCATTCAGCAAAACACACGCAAAATCATAACTAACAAGTAACGACCCCAATGACCTTTTCAATTTAATTTAAAATAAAAAAATAGAAAACCAATAAACAAGACGGATAATTAGCTCCTCCATTTTCGCCATTTGATTTTCCTACTTCCCATCTGCAATCAATTCAATCTCCCTGTCTCTTTCCAACATCTATTTTGTCTTAGTTATCAGTTTCAATGGAAATAGACAACGAGAAAAACCTTCCTGAAAAAATCCCTAGCTTTTCCTCCTCCAAAGATCAAAATGAAAACAATCCACCATGGTCAGAGATTGACGAAGAAGCCAAAGCCGACGAGATGGAAAAGAAAGACGGAGAAGAACATAAATCATCTGAAGATCAAATTGGCATTGAACAAGTTCCTGACCTCGGTAAAGTCTCCCAAGAGATTGATCAATTCATCTCTATTTTGTCATCATCAACTCCAGATGGAGCCAAAGATGAAATGCCGAAAAATCCAGATTTCCTTGAGCAATTCGCTTTTCTTGTTGAGGCAAAAATAGCAAACTATGATTCATTCGATACTACGGTGAGATGGAGTCAGCTTCCAGAGGAAGATTCAGCTGCATTGCTCAAAAACATAGATCGAATCTCCAAGCTGTTCACGTCTCTTTCTAATTTTTCATTTGAATTAGATTACACTTCATCTATCAATCGCATTGGCGGTATTCTCCAACGCGCATTGTCATTTTTGGAGGAAGAATTCAAGTTAATTATCGAAGATTACAAATTCATTGATCCTAATCAAGACTCTAAAGCCAAACAATCTGCATCCTCAACTTCCACCGACGGTAATAAAAGTACTGCAACGGATACGGTACCGGATCCTGAACCTGAACCGGTGGTGGAAAACAATTTTCCGGGATACTCGGAGGAAATTGTCTCGAATCTCAATAGAACAGTTACTGCGCTGATATCGGGAGGTCACGAGGCTGAGTGTTGCCAGGTCTATTTCATCGAGCGAAGAAAAGCATTGGAGGTAGCTTTACAGAATTTAGGATTCGAGAAATGCAGCTTTGATGATGTACAGAAAAAGAATTGGGAATCGCTTGAGAGAGATATCGTCACATGGATCAAAACGTTCAAGGAATTCTCAAACACGATCTTATCGTGTGAGCGTAAGCTCATCGAGTCTGTTTTTTGGGGATATGAATCAGTTTCTAGTAGAATATTCGGAATACTCTCACGAGGCGTGATGATTCAGCTTATCAATTTCTCGGAAGCCGTTGCGATGACGAAGCGGTCGGCCGAGAAGCTGTTTAAATTTCTGGATGTGTATGAAACTTTACGGGATTTAACTCCGACATTGGACGGATTATTCCCGTCTGATTGTGAGGAAGGGCTCAAATCGGAAGTGTCAATGACTCGCAGCCGACTCGGTGAGGCAATTATATGCATTTTCTGTGAACTGGAGAATTCAATCAAGGCCGATACTGGAAAGACTCCGGTTGCCGGTGGCGCAGTACACCCCCTGGCTCGCTACACCATGAATTATCTAAAGTACGCCTGTGAGTACAAGGACACGTTAGAACAAGTTTTCAAACAGCATCAGAAAATAGAACGGGCCGATTCAGTTAGTGGCAGTTCCGATTTAGATGATTCAAATCACCCACAATCTCAGAACAAGGACGAGACGATGCAGTCTCCATTCCAGTTACAATTATCGAAAGTGATGGATTTACTGGACACAAATTTGGACACGAAATCAAAGCTGTATAAAGACACATCGTTGAGCCTAATTTTCCTGATGAATAACGGACGGTACATATTGCAAAAAATAAAGGGATCATCGGAGATTAAAAGCATATTGGGGGAAACATGGTGCCGGAAGAGATCGTCGGATCTCCGGGCGTTCCATAAGAACTATCAAAGAGAAACATGGGGGAAGCCCTTGCAGTGCTTGTCTATGGAGGGATTAATTGTGAACGGAAAAGTGGTGAAGCCGGTATTAAAAGAGAAATTCAAGAGTTTTAATGCGATGTTTGATGAGATACACAAGACGCAGAGCGCGTGGGTGGTTAGTGATGAGCAGCTTCAGTCGGAGCTCAGAGTTTCGATATCGGCGGTGATGATTCCAGCGTACCGGTCGTTTATGGCGAGGTTCAGTTCGACTTTTACTCCGGGGAGGCAAACCGAGAAGTATATAAAGTACCAGCCGGAAGATATTGAAACGTACATTGAGGAGCTGTTCAGTGGGAGTTCTGCATCGGCCAGTGGGAAGAGAAGATAATGAAACATATGAGGGCAAATACGGCGTCGTGGATACAAAGATGACGGACTTAGTTACTTCTTATATGTGGATAGTTGGAGGGCTGGTACATCAAGAAAAGGGAGTGGAAGCCTGGCATTAATGCATTGAATTGACTGTATTTTTTTTATTTTTATTTTTTATTTAAACTTTAAGGACAAGATGAATCTAATTTTGATTAGCTTACACCACCGTGGTACATCTTTTGATACCAGAAGAATTAGTAGGGAAGCCTACTTTAATTTGAATGTAAAACTTATTCTCCATTAATTTATTTTTGAGGCCATAAAAAGGGGAAAAAAATACTTGTTAACGTTTATTAAAAGGTTGATTACAATTGGTCGATGGAGTTATATTGAAATATAAAATCATGCTGTCAAATTTGTGATAAAAAAAAAAAAAAAAAAAAAAGAGGAGAGGGGATCCAATTTGTGATGGTCTATTATTATAAAAGGATGGGTCTGACCCAACCAAATACGGTCCAATAATTTAATTGTATCCTTCTTTCTTGGATGACTACTGAAAAATGGACCAGAGTGAGACTAAAATGCTGAGATGTGATGACAATTATTTGGAGTTTGAAAATTGGAATGCGTAATTATTATTTCACAAGCAAAATTGACAAGTCATTAAAGTATTTTTTTTCTTCTATCGAAGGTGAGAACCAGTGTTGTTACACCCGGATCGGACCCGCTGTCGAACTAGTTAAAACTAGAACCGATCGACATTTTTATCTGATTTGACCCAGTGAACTAGTTTTGGTCAAAATTCAGATTAAATTGATTGACTACTGGTCGAATCGGTGGTTCAACCTGTAAAACTGATTAAATTGACCAGTGAATCGATTTTAAAGTATTTTTTAATATATATTTTTAATTATATATTTTTAATAATATTGTAACATAATTTCACTATATTTTCACTTATAAAAAATAAGATTGAACTACTAATCCATTCACCAGGTATCTTTTTCGATCAGGGTCTGAAAACCATGGTGAGAACTCACATGCATCACAAAAAATTTATAGTGATTATTATCTTCATATAAAAGATATACAAGTTTCACATAAAATGAAATTAAAAAAAGAAAAATACTATCACCTACATAAATACAAGTTGTTATTTCTATAAATAAAATTGACCACTTTATAAACTTTTCTTATTCATATGAAGTCTCAATTGAGAATTCATAAAATTATTGAAAAATTACAATCATTTCTAATCTCGTGAAGGAGGAATACAAGTTTATATAAAAAATGAAAAGAATAAACTTACGATATATTATCGATAAAAATTGAATCGAAAACCTAAAGACTCTTTTTTTCAATTTTAAGGGTCAAACTAAGAGCTTTTTATCTTCATCTTCTTCTTCTGTCATTCATAGGAGGACGAATGAACAATCAATTTTATTTAGAAATATAACAATTTCATATGAAATACCCAAGTCAATATGGGCAGAAACTACAAAAGCATAACAAATAACAAAAGGCTAATTAACGCAGGGCTATAGTAGTGCAGTTTGGGCAAGCTCAGCTGGATTCAGGGTCAACATGGACTTGAGGGTTCTGGTCAAGCCCAGGTCAACCTCCAGCCTAAAAAAACTGTACCCAATCCCCAAAGAACTGACAAAAAGGGATTGAGTCTGGACTAGATTGGGTTTCTCGAGGAATATGATTTTTATTATTTAATATTAAAATATTAAAAAATGTGAAAAGAGCAATTACCAGCTGAAGAAAATATTGAAAAATATGCAAGACGCAATGATAGATGCTGTAAATAACTATGTCTAGAACTGCTTTATATATCCATCATTAATCCATGTATGCATTTATAATCCAATTATATTTATAAATTTTTGATGAAATATGAAAGAATAATACTTGAATTCTCTGTTATGACTAATAATGACAACAACGTAGATAGGTTTTACTCGGTTCATATTCGAAGTAATGTTTTCATTTTCGAACTCAATTATTACTCATTATGTTTTTATTAAATGTAAATAAATAAGTATAAATACATAATATTTAAATATTACATTTATCTTAATTATTAAAAAATAAAATATAGTATTAAAATACATGTTATGCTCTACTTTTTAATAATTAAGATGAATCTATTGTTTAATTTTGTGTTTGGATATTATGTATATAAACTTGTCTAATTTGAATGTTACTAATAACCTATTTTTAGTATTTTAAGTACTTATTCCATTTGTCCCATAATAAACGTCATAAGTTGACTTTCATGGTCAAATTAACAATTTTTTAAAATTAATAAATTTTTAAAAAAATTCAAGATGTACGTCGAGAAATTATAATTATAATAAACTACAAAATACAAATAATATACTATTAATGTTAAGTTGAATAATTTAAAGATTTTATATAATTTTTAAAATTATTTATATTAAAAATGATCAATTTAATTATTAAAATTAAATTAAGACGTTTATTATAGGACGGAATGAGTACTTGTTAATATGACATTAAAATTTATAAATCTATATAAAAACATAAGTATTTGGAATATTTATGAACGCATGGAGTATAATATTACTGTGAATACGTAGGGTATAAAAATAATTATATATATATAGAGCCGGATTCGGGGCAAGTGAGTAGCGGGTAGGGCAAAACCCAAATCTAAAACTTGATCAATAATCAAAATATCCACCCCGCTGAATTTGGATATTAAGAGCTCCGGTATGGTATACAGTGTTATATGACCTAGTCTACGTAAAGGTCACTGCCTTACTTAACCAACGTAAGCCCCAAGTAGTGACGAGGGGCCCTTTTTCAAACAATTCCTGTACTTCCGTCGTCAGTCTATCAAAGTCTCTTCTCTATCTCTAGCTTTCTTCTCCAAACACCTGAAAAAATTGCACATATAGAATACGCTGAATTTCAATTTCAGTCCCTTTATAATCCGCCGAATACGCAGATAATTCCGACACTCATTCCATAGAAATTCGCTAAAAGATAAAATTCCCCAATTTTCCCTCCAAATTATGCCTTCATGAAGATATTTACCGGAAGCTGCGAAAAAGCCCCGCATTGTTGCTGAAGAGCATTATCCTTGGTATCACCTTAATCTCCTCATTGAACGGTTTTATCTGGTACGCAGATTACTTTTTTTTTTCTTTGTTGTTGCTTTTAATTTTTGTCGTTGAATTAGGGTTTTATTTTCATGTTCTCAGTGTCTAACAATCAGCAGGACTTGTACGATACAATTTTTTTTCTTTAAAAAATTATCACTTTTATGCGGTGGGGATTCAAAATTTGTGTAAAGTTTCTTTCTTTTTTAATAGCTGCAATCCTTATTTGTGCTTTCTATTTTGAGTTTCTTCTCTCGAAAGATATCATTTGCTTATCAATTGGTTGGATGATAACAAAAAATTGGAATTTTGAATACTGAATGTTTGAGAACCTGTGACTGAAGTTTGGAACACTGATGTGATTCATAGAATGGGGCTTTTTGTGGTTGACTTACTAATGATTGGTTGTTACATGGGAAATTGAGTGGGAATTACCGTAAGTTTAGGGCTTTTGCCATCCTTTTCTGGATATTTGGTTTTGGAGTTCTAACCTGTTTTGTTTTAGTTAGATTCCGAACTACCTTAATTATGGGGAAAAAAAGGACAAATACAATAAATTCATTTAGTAATTGAAGTTTGAATGCAAGTGTCGTTTACGAAGAAAACACAAGTTATGAAGATGCGTTAAATAAGGATTGCCGTTTGAATTTTGGTTCATCTCTCTATGAAAAACCTAGGTCACACAATCTGCCACGTTGTGTCCTTGATGCCTTTAGAGAAGATTCTCCAGTAATTGCTGAGCTGCCATTAAAATCTGCTTATCCATTATTAAATTTGCGGATTCTAATATTTCCAATCCTTCTTTCAGTTTGTCTTATCGTATGAGCAACTTGGATTTTTAGATTAAAGATGATATAAAACAATATTTTTTATGCCCCTTTGGACAGCAGATCTATAGAAGGATCTGTTGGTGTTTGGAAAATGCGGCAAAGAATAGATGTAGTAGAACAGTAGAAGAAGTTAGGTGGAGCTACTTTACCTAGGATGCCAAGGAACCCACCCTAAAGGTGGGATAGTTTGGTATAACAGAATGGAGAAGCTGCAGCCTAATGTGCAAGATTCGCAAAATGGGAGAGCCAATGTTTCATGCCCGGGATGACTTGCATGAAACCTACCAATAGCCAACATGATTAGTTGCTATGACCTGTCTGTGCACTCTTGCTATCTTTAACACAATATCTAAAAGGTCATTTTGTTTATATTTCGAATCGAACCCCCAAAATTTAGAAGAAATATATAATTAAGACCCTTTTTATATGGTTATTGATCTTAAGTAGTTAACTAGTAGTACTCTTATGTATTATTTAAGTATTGAGTGTATATGACGTATTTAAGTTCATGATTACTATAATAATTATATATACTCCAATATATTTATGCTAACACATAAATTCTCCAAAATGATCCTGCTTTAAGAATTTATTGAACTTGGTGATTTTGGCTCTAGCTTCCCCCTCTATCTGTCACTCTCCCTTTGATCTTCATAGTAATCGTTCCTTTTGAAGGTGTGGCCTAGCTCAAAACACGCACTTGACAACATTGTAGTGTGGAGAATAACAACTTATGGAAATCTTTGTTAGTTTCATGCTTATTGTTGCTCATCTTCTGTTGAATTGATGTCTAAAATTTGGGCATTTCTATAAGATGTTTAGATTACATGCTTCAATATTGATTCGTACATTTGTTTACACAATCTAAAAGTATCATTAGGTAGTTGTACTCTATAATCTCTTTTTTGACATTTTAATGCACTTTTATATTCTCAAAGTGTAATTTAGTTAGTAAGAAATTGCTTTCAATAAATTATTCTTAGAATTCGATCATGGATTAAGTGTTCCGGGAGACTATGGTTCCAAAATTCTGATGTAGCATTAAGGATTCTTTAAGAGTTGCATGTTTTAGATACTTTAGTGTTTGGAGATATGCACGTTTTGTGTCCAGGTAACTGTTCTCACTTTTCTATGATGTGGTATATTTGTTTTTTTTTGTTTTTGTTACTTGTTGATTGCTATTTTTTCTGGTGGTATTAGTTTACTAAATACTTATACTTATATATTGGATATTGTCAATTTTATTAGCCGTGTTTTTATTAGTGTGTAATGGCTGCACAGTATGAGTTCAACTAAGACCATGTAAAGCATGCCACCAGTGACAAGAATTAAGAAATTGCCTAGGCTCTTGGTTCATTGGTTACTTGCTGGAGTGACTTTTGATAGAAGTGATTTTGGATTACAAATTTGCGATTTATTGTTACATAATATATTCGTATTTATTTTTCCAGATTTGTTAGAAGTAAAAATCTGTTATAAGTGAAAAAGGAGAATACATGTTTTGGCAGAACAATCAATTAATTTCTGCATGAGATTTCTTATTAATCTAAGGCGGGACTGAAGAGGCTAAGATACTAAAGTTATTGTGTTGATGAGTGCCTCATTTTGGAGGAATGCCTGCATGAGATTTCTTATTAATTTCAATATTAATCTGGATATCAGTTTCTCTTTAAAATGTGGAAGTATGAGACTCTTTAAGTTTTTAAAACTTACCAATTGCCATTATCATGAATTCTTATCCTAGTATGACTATTTCTATCTTGACTATCGAAAGCAATTTCATCAATGTTGATCATTACAAGTTTTCCTTGGGTGTTGTTACGAACATTAATTCAATTAAATTACAAGAGAGAGAGCTATTCACAACCAAGGGAAACTCGGGGAAATGATATTTCCTCCATTATTGATCACTCAAACCAGCTTTGGTTGCTCAATTAGACATTTCTTAAAAATTGCTAATGATAATTACAATATATAAGGGCCAGTTTGGTACATGGTAATATTAAAATATGCAACTTTGCAGACAGATATTTTTACCGAACAATGAAAATTATTATTGTGGAAGGAACCCCACCTTTTTGTGGTTTTGGTTGATATGATAAGTGCCCTTATATATCCATAATACTTTATTTTATAAATTTTATTTTATGTCCCTTAACACGATTCTGAATCCACACTGATTTTCTGTTCTGTTTTTCGTTAAGGGTCCTGCTTTAAAGGTCTGCATAGTGCTTTATTTATCAGGTGGACTTCAAATTAAAGACGATGAGCAGCACATTCAATCCGCAGATTTTGATGGAGAAGCTGGCCAAACTCAACAGCTCACAGCAGAGCATTGAAAGTATCCTTTTTCAAAGGTTGTTCAAGACATTTTTGCTCGCTGAATTCATTCTAATTATTCTGTTTTAAGGCATGAAAGTCCTCTAACAAAAATAAAAATTCATGTTTTCTGATTACATCTGCTATTAAATTGACATTTTTAAAACTAATTTCATTATCTTATGCTATCTTCTACAAAATTGATCCTTTTATAAATCTACTGGGTTTTTCCCCCCTACCATGGAGGACCAAACTTGAACTACATTGTTTTTCTGGTTGACAAATTATTTCATGGGTTTCAAATTTTCTTCGTGCATTTTCTTGGTACTGATCTATTTTAATTTTTTTAATATAACATATGTTGTATGTCCTATCTCCTAAAAAAGCTATATTTATAGTTTTGATACTAAGAAAGGTTCTGACATATATGGCAAGTTGTTTTAGTTTCTAATGTTTGCTTGTTTCTCCTTGTTGTTTGATCCCAGAAAGTACCTTCTACAATAAGTACTTATCAAAAAGGAAATAAGTATCTTCCATGATAAATATAGCTGGCATACTTGTGACTTTTAAATTGTTGGTCACATGTTGGCTTGGCAAGTCCATATCCATACTTTCTTATGAGATGCTATCCTTGACATGATCAAGCTCTATCACATTGGTGTATCTTTCATATGAACAAAGCAAAGAATGTTGTTGAAACATGGGACAGGCAATTCCATTCTTCCCCACGGGAGCAGCGGTTGGCTTTTCTGTACCTTTCAAATGATATTCTGCAAAATAGTAGGCGAAAGGGTTCTGAGTTTGTTGGTGAGTTTTGGAAGGTTCTTCCGGATGCACTGCGTGATGTAATTGAAAATGGAGACGAGTTTGGTAAAAACGCTGCACTACGGCTGGTATATTAATCTAGCAACCATACTAGTCGCTTTAGCACTAGCCTTTTATCTTTGATTTCTGGCTATTTCTTAAAGACATTTGTCATGCAAGAATTCATGAATTATACATCAAAGGCGAAAAACCTAGGATGCCAAAACCAATGTCCTAGGATATAAAACCAAACAGTTTTTTCCTTGAAATTATATAATTTGTGAAGGAAAACGTGCAATGCTTGGGTATACCATTTTAACTTTCTATTATCTAACTAAAACACGAGTTACTCTTGTAATTTACTTAAATAGAATCTAGTTAGAGTAAAAAATATAAGTATATGGCTGCATCATATCACCAGACTCTGCTGCCCAGATACTACAATTCTTTGACTCCCCTCCTTCATTAATGTAGAAACAATGAGGGTTGATGTATTTTACTATGTTTCTTATGTTTGAGGAAAAATCCATGTTGTTAATGTTGAGGCGGTATATTTTTATCCGGAGAATATTCAATCAATTACAGAACTATTAATATTATTTTAAAGTAATAGCACTTAGGAGAATGACAACATAATATCTTGAATGCTGGGGCTAAAATACTCTCGCATGGATTATATTTTAGTTTGCTACAGTTAATTAGGATAAAGATCCATACTGCATATATAGCTTCCTTTGCAAAAAGTAGTGTCGGTCTTGGTGTGCCCTTCCTTCTAATTATGAATGCTATCTTTCTTCTCCATTTTCTTCTTTGTATATGAATTCTACGATGCATTTTACTGGAAACTTACTCCCTTAAGGTTAGAATATTAGAGATCACTGCATTCTACAGAAAGTGGCTGTGATCTTGTTCATTATTATATTTTATTTTCCTTCTCAATACAGATTAATATTTGGGAGGAAAGGAAAGTTTTTGGCTCTCGAGGTCAACTTCTTAAGGAAGAGCTTGTTGGAAGAAAGCTGGACACAAGTAACAGGAATGGGAACCCTCCAGGATTCAAACTGGTGAATAATTCCCTCTCTGGATTCATATCTCCATAAGTTGTTAGTTATTTTGTGTAGGCTGATAATTAATACCTTTTCTTTTTTACATCTCTTTCGAACAGAAAAATTCTGCTGGAAATGCATTAGACAAGATAGTTTCTGGTTATCAGGTTGTTTATGGGGGTCAGCTGGATGAAGATACTATTTTCAGCAAATGTGGGAATGCAATTAGCTGTGTTGAGAAAGTAGACAAGGAAATTGGTGGTGATATAAGATCAGGTATAACTTTGTATGGTGTCTTGTGGATAATAGTTCTGACTTCAATTTGTTGATATTTCTCCTTCATGGTAACTTCATAGAAATTATAATCTATGGGATAGCTCACACGTGCATGGATACAGTATGTTGATAATTTCATGGTTAAATTTCTATCTTTCCTCCATCCTGATAAATTGACAAGTTCAAGATGACTATTCCCTTGTCACTTAGTTTTCAGTTCTTTCAGTTCCTATAAATAGAGTTACTAATAGGGGCATATTTGTGGTCTTTGGATCTAGATCTGGTAAAATGAATGTCGTTTTAAGCATCATAAATCCCATTTGAAAGTTTTGATGGAAGATGCTGGCTTTGTCAGCCAGTTTGGTAGTAATTGACTCGTCTTGCCTGATCTTCAGTTCTTCATAATCCCATATATTTGTGGTGGATTTTGTTTTCTTAATCTTCTCCTGCGTATTACTCTCTCTGACTCTCTGTATATATAAAATAAATAAATGAATTGTCCTTTCTTCCCGCTTTCTGAACAGTGCAACTCAATGGATCTGACATTGTGGAGGAGATTAAGGGGCAACGCACTATACTGATGGACTGTATTGAACAGCAAAAGGCCATGGAGTCTTCTAGGGCAAATCTTGTGTCTCATCTTAAACAGGCTCTTCAGGAACAGGTTGGTTGGCCCATAGCCTGTAGACATAGTAGATCCAAACTATGTGTTTTTAGTTACTTTTATATTTTTTCTGTTGTCCCTAACCAAGAGATGTCATGTTTTTATTTCTTCTCATTTCCTTGAATCAGGAACTCAAGCTGGATCAAGTTCGCAATAAGCTTCAGGTAACTCTATGGCACTTAGTTGGCTTTCTTGCAATAAATATAGTTTGACAGTAAATTCTATCCAGTTCTACGATGTTTGTTCTTCTTTAGAGAGTTGTGATATTGCAATAATTTTCTGCCTGAAAAATAAAATCTTCATGTTTTATGTTAAAAAATAATTATCTGCTTAAATAGTTAGCAATGGGTTAAGCATCACTTTATATTCTTGTAGATTATATATTATAACAAGAACATTCACTAGACTGTAGCCTGTTGGCATAAGATTAACTTCTGTATATCATAAGAAGTTAGCATCTAAGTGGGAAATAGTTTGCTTTATTTATAAAATTTTAGCAATATGATTCATTCAATATTATTGGAAACTGAAGCCCAAAATTGCGAGTTGGAAGGATCAGAGACCTTAAGATGCTGGCTTTTGGTCCTTTCAAAAAATAAAAATAAAATTCTCTGGACACCCTTCCATAAAGGGCCATTGATCATAAGCTGTGAAAGAGTCTGCTTTTTTGGATATTAAAATTATGCAGCATTCCCCACTTAAATACAGGTTTATATGTCTGACATGTTATCTAACTGGCCAGTATGTGGGAGATCTTTCCTGAACTCACAAGTAGTTTTTTCAGCTAATCGATCTTGCTGTAAGTTGTTTGTCTGTAAAAATACTTCGTGTTGGCTCTGTGAATAGTGAATAAAAGATCCAAAATATGACTAGAAACTGATGCTAGAATGTAGGATGCTAGGTTGTTTGAAAAAGATGCGATTATCATATATTAAAATGGAGATCACATGCTCTCCCGAACTGGTGATTATACACAGATTGAAACCTTGGCTGTGGCTAAAGGTTGGGTGTGTTTAAATTATGTCTCAAACTAGCCAAAACAAAAAGTGCAATAAGATTCTGTTATTAGCTCTAAAGGTTGGAAACTTAGAAGGGTTTTTAGGATTAGGATTCATGAATAGTATAGTTTAAACGTATTAACTAAATTTAATAGGAGTATGCATTTTATTGAAGCATGAAATGCCATAATAGCACACAAGCATTAATTTTCTTTCCTAAATAATCTGGAATGGAGATTGTACTACAAGAGAAGCATGAACTATTCCCTCACTTCCATAAGCCTGTCAAATGTCTAATGTTCTCTAAATATTTGTTATTTGAAGATATCTTATTATAGGTAACTTTTTTTTATAAATATATTAGGATCATTACCTAGGGAATGACATTTGTCATGATTATGAAAGAGTGGTCTTTGTTCCATGATTTGTTTGCAGGCTGCACATTCCCAGTCAGCACAGGCCGGTAATATTTGCAGACAATTTCTAAATCACAACAGTGTGCAGTTGCTAGCTGAGCAGAATGTGAAGGAAAATCACACCTCCAAAGTGCCTCAGAGTTATATGGATGGAAATGGAGAACAAACAGCTCCAGTGAGGTACACGCGACAGGTTTCTTTTGCCGAGAGACCTGGCCATCTTGAAGAAGCTCCTAAATCTGCTGCTGCTGCTGTGGCAGCACAGCTCACAGCATCCACATCCTCAGCTCAGATGCTGACTTATGTCTTATCTTCCTTGGCATCGGAGGGTGTCATTAGTAACCCAATGAATGAATCTTCAAATGATTATCCTCCTGAAAAGAAACCCAAGCTTGAGAATGACCAATTTCCTTACATACCATCTCAGAATACTCAACCACCTGTTCCACATCCGGACTCATTGCAACACAAGGTCTCAGTCACCTCCAAAGAGTTGTCAACTCCACAAGAACAACCTCCTCTCCCATCATCCCCTCCACCTATGCCACCGCTACCACCCATGCAGCCATATCCTGTGCCCCAGGTCATGCAGAATGCAGGATCAATACCTAGCGTCCCATATGGCTTTGGGGCAACCCAACAACAGCCGCCACCATTGCCTCCTTATACTACCGTAGGGGCTCAATTTAATGGGATTTCTCCCTTTCCAGCCCCTCCATCGAACTCTTACCAAAGTTATCAGACTGAAGGTGGTTTTTATGGCCAGCAATCGTCCTTGCAGATGGCACCAATCTCTCGTCAGTAGTAGAACAACCAACTTTTAGCGGTGCTGGAAAGGAAGAAGGTTTGTCATGGTACTTTCAGGCATCTGAAAGCATATAGAGCATATGTATTACCTTATGATACCTGAAGCCTTTCAGACAATTGTGCCTCGGACTACAGATAACTAGAGTTTGCACATCTGAAGTAGTTGTCTTAGACTAGATTGTGCAACATCTTGAGTAGGTGTTTGTAATTTATATAATTAACTTATGCTAAATATATAGGGTTAAAGTAGTCGTCGAATTGAAGATAGAAAAGTAACCATGTTGGTTATCGCATTGTGCATCTATGATCGAGCATTTATTTTCAGATGATATTTACTGCAATTCTGTGGATTGCAGCTGTCTGCCATGACTACTGTACAAGTGAGTTCCCTCGGTCCTACACTAGTTTTAAACTCCTTGTTTTGTTTTATAGGTATTACTGTATTAATAGGTTATATGATGTTTCCATGTCTTAATTAATCTATATGGCATGTTATTTTTGAAATTCTGGGTATCTCTGTCTGGTTGGAGATGAGACCTATTCTTATTGGTTCATGTCTTTTCATATTGGTGCACGGCAAGATCATTCGTTTTCAGCCCCGATTTTGATTTCATGTAAAGATCTGGGCCGTCTGGCTAGGATTATTGATGAAAAAAGTGTAATGGAAATTTATAAGGAAGATTCAAAAAGAAAATAAAGTTTATAAATATAGACATCATTGGTCCTAGTTCCACTTAATTCCTGTGTTCGGATATTAGAATCTGCACCCTGATTTTGAATCTGTGCTGGGAGGTCGAATAGATACATAAACAATTAGCAAAAAAAGAAGAGAAAAAGAAGAATAGATACATAAATTATATTGGTCAAAGATTAACATTGGATACACCGTACTAATATCATCACGTGTATACGAGAAGGCCTTTAAAAATACACTGGTAATTGCATGCGTGCTAAGTCTAGTGCTAGCAAGGTTGCTTGTGAAATTAAAGTTGATTAAATAAAGTTAGCAATATTATCGCAAATTTCAAAACAAGTCTAGGCAAAATATAAAATAATGGTACAACAGTTTTCGTCAAAAGATGGAGAAAAACAGCATAGTAGCATTTTAGCCGATGTTTTCAAATTCAGACCCGTTAACAAATCAGAAAGGGTATAAGTGGACCGATCATTGGTTCAACCAGTTGTCGAACCATTATTGATACAGTGACGTCATAAATACATAAAAAAATATTATTAATAATTAATAAAATTTTAAAACATCTAATTTTTTATAAGCTAAAATATAGTGAAATTATATTACAATATTATAAAAAAATCTAATTTTAAAAATAAATTTTTTTTGAACAATTTTTTTTTTTAAAATACTTTAAAACCACTGGGTCAATTTAATCGGTTTTATGGTGGTTCAATTGGTGGTCAATTGAATTTTGAATGGGTCACATCAAAATCGATTTTTTGGATTAAATTGAACCAGATTGCCAATCAATTTTGATTTTTTATACTGCGTCCGAATTTTAAAACCATGATTTTAACTTGTCCAGTCATGAGAAATGTTTGACCACACATGCAGTATTAATGATTTAATTCCCTATGTTTCTAATTCATGATTTTTATATGGCAACTAATTCTTATCCGAAACGGCAATGTGTAGTAGGTTATAAGGTAGGTTTTATATATAGTAACACTTGCTTTGAGGAGAGGGCACATATAGAACTTGCAAAATATAATCGTAGTAGTAATATAGATATATAGGAGTTAAAATTTCACCCATGACCGTAAAAAGAAGTAAAAAACAATTTGACAGACATTCCCAGAGTGACCATGACAAAGTTGAAAGTTGGGAGAAGAAACACAAACTGACACAAAATAATCAGTTAGATCCCAATACCAATACAGTATTCCAACCATAACTGATTCTTCAATCATATATATATATAAAAGAAACTGATTCATAACGAACGCTAGCTAATAATACTATTTCAACTAACTGATTTCTAGCAATTCAATCTAAGATCTAAGAGATGAGATTGATGACTGACCACTAGTACCACCTACGGTCAGTGTCACTCCCAGTAGTGATCATGCCAATTACTAAAGTATTCTTAAATTTTAATTTATACTGGTCGCTAATTCTAGTTGTGGTCAGTCAAAACGCTGTCGTTTTGACTGGCAGCTATTAAGATTAGCGACCAGTATAAACATTATCGTTTTGACTGACTATTACTAGGACCAACGGCTAGTTTGACCATCCTTTTAGGACATACATCATTTCAAACTTTTACTGCATATGCATCCATTTGTTAAATAGCCGGAGAAATTGTTGGCGTGTCGATCGTAACTTTTTATTTTGTTTTTATATTTTTATATTTAATGAGTTCCGACCTTGAAAAGATGAAGATCCAACACAAACATTCAATGATACATAGAAATAGAGAGAGAAAAGGAAGAGAAACACCCTAAATCCTCATCCAAATCATGTTTTCATTGATGTAATCCACTTCTAACCTTCATGGGAGCTTCCTTTTCATCTCCAAAATTGCCCATAGCAGCCCCAAGGAAGGGAAATCGGATATCTCCCTGTTTTTAGGGCAAAAATTGTTTTTTATATTGAACTGTCCGCGACTTGACTGGCGAACGGCGCAGCTGCGCCGAGCCCTAGTGCAAATTGGGTGCAGCTGCGCCCTTTTGCAAAAACATAGATTTGGCAACTTCAGGGTCCTTTCGTATTTTGGACGTAACTTCTTCATACGAACTCCGATTAAGGTAATTCAAGATGTTCTGGAAAGGAAATTTGTAGACCTACAACTTTGATGTTTTACGAAATTGCAGAATCAGCAAGGATGAAGGACAAAAGTGGGTGTGAAGTAGCTGCTGTGTAATTTCTTTATATTTTTTGTGTAGCTTTTGCGTACGACCTCCGATTGAGATGATTCAAGATGTTTTGGAAAGCTAAGAAGAAGTTATACAACTTTCATGTTTTGCAAAATCGGAGATTCTGGTCGGAACAATGACAAAAGCTGACCTTTATGCAAACGATACGCCGAAAATGCAAACGGGACACTTCCAAACCACGAACTAGCAAGCCCTTATTGTAATAACTACAAAACAAAATAAAACACATAAAAAGTAATAGAAAACCACATCCTATAATAATATGATAAAAAGACGCGTAAATTAACAGAAAACACATAAACTTACTATACAATCTAAATTACAACAAACACATATAAACTAACATAAATACTTAAAGATAAACAATTTATCAAGCTCAAGTGTATTCAAAACATAGGTATAAAAACCACTTATCAGAAATCTAGCTTTGGAGAGAATTTGCTTCGGCCAGATTTGAAGAAATCAGTTGTTTGTGCAAGAAATTTTAGTAAGTGTTCATCAATGGCTTTCATGCTTGTTACAAACATATTTTTATCTAGTTCTTTTGAATCTCTTGCTTGTTTAGACTGTACAAATGCATATGAATATGTTAATGATGTTGAAAGTAGTAAAGAGGTAATGGTCCCTTATGTTGGTTAATAGTTTTTCTAAGTTGGAAGAAGCTGAATTTTTTTATAGAATATATGCACATAAAAATGAATTTGAGATTAAGATTGCTACGAGTTGTAAACATGTTCGCAGTAATGATTTGACGTCGAGGTTATATGTATGTAAAAAAGCTGGAAGACCAATTGCTGTAAAGAGTGCAGTAGATGATGAATGTGATAATGATAAAATAAGAAGACAAAGAGACTCGATATGAAGAATATTATGCAAAGCTAGAATATTTGTTGTCCATAGTAAGAAAAAAGATAATTGGCATATATTGACCATTAAGTTGGATCACAATCATCATTTAGTGACACCAACCAAAATAGATTTGATTGAGACACATAGGAATATTACGTCGGTAGCAAGACAATTAATTGACACAATAAATAAGGCGGATATTATATCTAGTTGAATGATGAACGTTTTAAGCACAATGGATGGAGGGATACAGAACGTAGGTTTTAGTCACAATGATGTTTGTAATGTAGTTAGGGATTTAAGGCTTGACTCAGATGATGAAAATGATGCACATGCTGCAGTTAAGGGTGTTCATTTCAATCTGTTTTTTCAATTTTTTATCGAACCGGTCCAAACCGGTACCTGCGGTACCGGTTCTTTTCGGTATCGATTTTTTCGGTTCAGTATTTTTGTTTTTTTTACAATTTTCGGTACCGGTATAGGAATTTTTAAATTCGGTACAAATTAGTATGCCGAAAAAACTGAATTAAATAATAATATAATAAATTTACATTCATTATTATAATATATATAATAAGTATATATATTATTATTATATATAATAATATATATAATTAAAAATAATTATATATATTATTATAATTTATAAATAATAATTATATATTAATTTATTTATATGTATAGTAATATATATAATTAATAATGATTTATAGGTACATTATGAGATTTTGGTAAGTTTTCACATTTGGGTATGATTTATAGGTACATTCTGAGATTTTACAACTTCAAGAGTATTTCAAAAATACCTGATGACATAATCGTTCCTCGGTGGAAAAAAAGTTGCTAATAGGAGTTATGGTGAAGCAGCAATGGTTTCTCCAATGAGTGCTGACTTTGAAAAAAATCAATAAATGTATTACAATCATTTCATGAGTGGTTATTAAAAGTTATCTAGTAAAGCTGCTTGCTCAGTTCGTGGTTACAAGACTGTACTAAAACTAAATGCATGTGGAAAAGCCCTTGTTGATCAATATGACCCGGATAAGAATAATACCGATGTACCAGACGATGATATTGATCGCGTGAATGGATATGCATCTGAGAAGATGGGATTTGGGGACGATGATGCAAAGGAAGACTAAGACTTTTGCCACTAATTACTTCTCAAACAAAGGGTCGTAAAAACAATCAAGAATAAAAAAATGCTCTTGAAAAAATAATTGGTAGTAAGCCTCACCGAAAATGGCTGAATAATTTGCCTTATTTGTTTTGGTAGAAATTGGTTTATCCTTATTTTTAAAACCTTTGCCTTTTTATGGGCCTTCTTCTTATGGAATTCAGTGGTAGTCAAATGAGCAACATTAGGTTTTTAAAGCTTAAGCCTTTCTTCCTCTTGTACACACATGGCGATCAACTCGCTCATCTTTCACTTTTTTTTCTGCGTGTTATAATTGATCTTAAATGGATCAAACTGTGCAGGAAGAGAAGTCATAATGAAGTGAACGAGAGAAACCCTCAGAAATCTCCATGTCCATACCCTTTAATTTAAAGGCAGTATCATTCATCATCATAATGTGCTCGCGCACTCCACTAACCCCATTATACCTGCTGGTGAGCATTTTCAAAATAAGGGTACTTGCATGAGTTTTAGAAGATCCCTTAAATTGTTCCTCGACTTATGCTAAGTACTCTTTGGCATTCTCAAAGTCAGGAATGACTCCTCGAATGACTGTCGTGATAGAGTTTTTCATAATCATAAGGGACATGCGGTTGTTTGGATAATGTTTATCATTACTCTCATGTTGTTGGTTCTGGCTCTTTAGAGGAAAACCTCTATAAGTTGAATTTGGATAATGTTTTTGCTGAATCCTTGTTAACAATGAATGTGACAAAAAACACCTCTAAAAGTGAAAATAAGAGAAAACTAGATAATGAGAATTCTTCAAAATTGTGGCATAAACGTTTAGGCCATATTTCAAAAGACAAAATGCAACGTCTTATAAAGGATGGAATTCTTCATTCACTAGATTTATCTAATTTTGACCATTTGTATTGAATGTATAAAATGAAAATTTGTGAAAGATAGTAAGAAAAGAGCCACTAGAAGTGGCGCACTCCTTGAGGTGATTCACACTGATATATGTGGACCATTTTCTCCTGAAATTGGAGGACACAAATCTTTTATTACGTTCATTGATGACTATTCTCGCTATACTTATGTTTACCTAATTAATGAAAAATCTGAATCACTAAATATGTTTAAAATTTTCAAGGCTGAAGTTGAAAATCAACTTGACCGAAAAATTAAAGTAGTGAGATCAGATAGAGGCGGAGAGTATTATGGTAAACACTCCGATACAGGTCGTAGTTCTAGTCCATTTGCCTTATTTTGTCAAGAAAATGGAATCGTTACTCAGTATACAATGCCTGGTACACCGCAGCAGAATGGTGTAGCTGAAAGGCGAAATCGTACCCTTATGGATATGGTACGTAGTATGTTAAGTAATTCCAATTTACCTATATTTTTGTGGACTTAGGCATTAAAAATAGCTGTTCATATTTTAAATCGGATTCATAGCAAATCTGTCCCTAAGACTCCTTATGAAATTTGGACAGGTAGGAAATCTAGTTTAAAATGCTTACGGGTATGGGGCTGTCCAGCCAAGGCTAAAATTTTCAATCCACAAATAAAGAAACTTGACTATAAAACCATTAGTTGCCATTTTATTGGATATCCTGATAGATCTAAGGGTTTTCGTTTTTACTGTCCCTCACATACCACTAGAATTGTTGAGACTAGACATGCAGAGTTTTTAGAGAATGGTGATTTAAGTGGAACGCCTAGAAAAATTGATCTTGAAGAAAATGAGATTTATGTTCCTTATCCTGTAATTCAAAAGGATGAGACGAATGATGCTCCCGAGATAGCTGAGCCACCACCTAATGTTGAACTCCACATTATTGAAATCATATTCCTGAAATTGTGCAGCCTTTACGTAGGTTCGAAAGACCTAGAAAGCCTGTTAATTTTGATGATTTTATAACCTATCTTAATGAGATTGATTATGATTCAAGTAAGATTAATGATCATATTTCCTATAAAGAGGCTATTAAGAGTGTTCAATCAACTCAATGGCTTGATGTCATGAATGATGAGTTGAAATCAATGGAGCTTAATAACGTTTGAGATCTTGAAGAATTACCAAAGGGTGTTAAACCTGTTAGTTGTAAGTGGGTCTATAAGACTAAATTAGATCCTAAAGAGAACGTTGAAAGGTATAAAGCTCGATTGGTTGCTAAATGTTTCACTCAAAAAGAATGTGTGGATTATAATGAAACTTTCTCTCCAGTATCCAGGAAAGATTCATTTAGAATAGTCATGGTACTAGTAGCTCATTATGATTTGGAGTTACATCAAATTGATGTTAAAATTGCATTCCCTAATGGTGACTTGCACGAGAATGTTTATATGACACAACCAGAAGGTTTTCTGCTTAAAGGCAAGGAACATATGGTATGTAGACTAAAGAAATCCATAAATGGGTTAAAACAGACCTCTCGACAATGGTATCTTAAGTTTCATGAGGTGATGAGTAATTTTAATTTTAAGAAAAATATAGTGGATCAATGCATATACTTGAAGGTCAGTGGGAGTAAATTTGTTACTCTTGTTTTGTATGTTGATGATATATTACTTGCAAGTAATAACTTAGACATGTTGTATGAGACAAAACGTTTTCTTTCTGAAAATTTTGATATGAAGGATCTCGGTGAAGCCTCTTATGTCATAGGTATTGAAATTCATCGAGATAGGTCTCGTGGGATATTAGGATTGTCCCAAAGAGCTTATATTGACAAAGTTATTAACAAATACAATATGCAAAATTGCTCCCCTACTGTCCCCCTATTATTAAGGGTGACAACTTTGGCTCATATTAATGTCCTAAGAATCAGTTAGAACGTGATCAAATGAATCTTATTCCCTATGCTTCCTTGGTTGGGAGTCTTATGTATGCTCAAGTTTGTACTCGTCCTGATATAGCATATATAACTGGTATGCTTGGACGTTACTAATCAAATCCAGGTTTAGATCACTGGAAAGCAGCCAAAAAGGTTTTACGTTACTTACAAGGTACTAAGGATTTTATGCTTACATTCAGAAAAACAGATAACCTTGAAGTTGTTGGTTATTCTGATTATGATTTTGCTAAGTGTAAAGACGAAAAGAAATTTATATCAGGGTACATCTTTATGTTTTCAGGAAGCCCTATTTCGTGGAGAAGTCAAAAGCAGGAGTTAATTACCACTTCCACGATAATGGCATAATATGTGGCTTGTTATCATGCTACTTGTCACGCCATATTGTTGAGGAATCTTATTTCAGGACTTAAGGTTGTAGATTCCATTTCAAGGACATTGAAAATATTTTGCGATAATGATTCAGTTGTTAGTTTTTCCAATAGCACAAGTTCGAGTGGTGCTGGACTGTACCTTGACACTAAATACTTATTCGTCAGGGAAATAGTTGAAGATCAAAACGTTGTCATTAAGTATATTAATACGCATGATATGTTAGCGGATCCACTTACGAAAGGCTTACCGCCCAAACTTTTTTTAGAGCATGTTGCCGGTATGGGTTTAACTGGTAGTCTTAATTAGTAAGTTACTTTGATGTAAGATAACCTAATTTTGAGCTCGTTGTTTTGACTTCACATTACGTTTATGGTTTACTATTCTCTTTATTGTGCACACTTGAGAACTTATTAGCAAACAGTTATGTTTGAACCATATGGATGAGTTTAATTTATTACCACTTATGTAAACTCTATTCATATCTATTATGCTTAATGTTAATCCTTGTTTTAATGAAAGTACTAGTTATGTAACTAATGAGGATCTTGTGTTAATTATGACACAAATATTGTATTAATTCGTATTGGTGCTTTTATTTGAACGGGATGTAGATATTAAATTAATGTTTGGCCAAATTAATGATTGTAAGCATTATGTTTTGTATATAAATAGTATTTCGACCAAGTGGGAGAATGTTAGAATATTTTATTTTCTTATGTGGTCTTTACTATTTATGTAATTATTGGGCTTACATATTGTATTAATTTAATTACTTTATTTATGGGCTTGGTAATTATGTGACCCATAAATAATAGGGTCCTTTACATAAGTATACAACTTTTAGAAAATAATTACAAAAATAGTGCACTAACAAAAATAATTAAAAAAAAGTGCACTAACAAAAATAATTACAAAAAGAATGCAAATGAGAGAGAAAGAAAAAACAGAGGATAGGGAAAAGAGGACACCTGTCCCCTACTTCCTCCCTCCCCCCGCCTGCTCCCGCCTCCCCCTTCCCCCTCGCTCCTGCTCCCGCCTCCCCTCCTTCGTCCTCCCTCCCCCTTCCCCTGCCACCTCCTTCCCCCCTCCCCGCCTGCCTCCGTCCCCCCTCCAGCCTGCCTCCTCCTTCCCCCTCCCCTCCCCGCCTTCCTCCTCTGTCCCCCCTCCCCTCCCCGCCTGCCTCTTCCTCCATCCCCCCTCCCCGCCTGCCTCTTTCCTCCTCCGTCCCCCCTCCCTACCTCCCTCCTCCGTCCCCCCTCCCCTGTCCCCGCCTCCCTCCCCCCGTCTCCTCCCTCCTCCGTACCCCCTCATCGCCTTCTTCCCCCCGCCTCGTCCATACAAAGGTAACCAAACCTTAATACAGAAGGTAACAAACCTTTAATACAAAGGTAACTAAACTTTAATACAAGGTAACCAATCCTTAGTACATAGGTAACCAATCTTTAATACACAGGTAACCAAACCCCTAATACAAAAGGTATCCAACCTTAAAACAAAGGAAATCAACCTTTCATACAAAAGTAACCAAACCTTAATACAATGGTAACCAATCTTTAATACAAAGGTAACCAAACTTTAATATAAAGGTAATCAACCCTTAATACAAAAAGGTAACCAAACCTTAATACATATGTAACCAACCTTTAATACAACGGTAACCAAAAAGTAGGCGAAGGAGGCGGGGGGAAGGGGTGGCCACCACGATCATATCTGAAGCCACCACGAGGGGAGGAGGGGCGGAGTCAGGGGGATGAGGGGCGGGGATGGGGGGATGAGGTGCGGGGGTGGGGAGAGGAAGGGGAGGAGGGACGGGGACGGGGGCGGGGGGTGTCGGAGGGGCTGGGGTGGGGGTGGTGGTCGGGGGGAGGAAGGGTGAGGGCGGGGGGAGAAGGGAGAAGGCGGGGGGAGGTAGGAGGAGGAGGTGCGGGCGTGGGGAGATGAAGGGTGGGGACGGGGGGAGGCGGGCGGAGGGGATGGGGTGGGGGTTGGGCGGAGGAGTGGCGGGCGCGGGGAGGAGGAGTGGCGCCACTAACTATGAAGAAGAAAGAAGATGGAGGAGATAAAATGGAGGAGAGAGAAAGGAATAAAAATCATCTAATTTGGATTTTGAAATTTAAAACCAACTACCCATTAAATCACCTAACTAAATTAAAGGAATAAAAATGCACTAATTTATAAATTAAATATTGAAAATGTACTAATTTTGTAAATATTTTATATATGCACTTTTATTGTAATATTTTAAAAAAATGTATTGGTAATTGTAAATTTCCCTAAATAATATTACTAATAATATTTGGCATAATGGGCCATAAGGTTTCATAATCTTGATGGACAATTTTGACCCTTAGTTATTCTATAAATAAAATAGTTAGGGTTTGGTCCCAATTGTCATCTCAAAATTTTTATACACACCCATATATCCATCCTAAGACAGAGAGAGACAATTGAAGACTTTCACCCTTACGCGCAACGGAAACGTGATACATACGAGATGTCTTCTCTCAATTCATGTAAGTTCTTATTTATATATGTTTATTCTATGAAATAGCACGATCCCATTAATAATTATTTAACATATCTGTGATTGAATTTTCTTTTAAAAGGTTTGAATTTCCATTCTCAATCAGTTCACTCACTATCCATTCTTCATGAATTTCATCCATAACAATTCCAGGCATCTAATCTCATAATCAAATAAAGTCACTGGAAAAAATGTTTCCAAAATTTACAACATAGACATTCACAACAAACAAATGAAACATATAAAATAACAAAGTGGTCCATCATTATATCTTTGTAATTAGATGAACAAAAAATGGAAATAAAAAACAATTTTGTACTTGGTCTATAAATTAGTAAAAATATGGGACAAATGGAATGATTCAAACAGTAAAAACATTTGAAAGAAACATAATAATAATGGTATGACAATAACTTTGTAAAAGTAATTTTTGTTTAACATTTGTTTGGATATTTGTATTTGATTATGAAATTTTTTCTTTGACCAAATTTTATCTTGCATATTTTGATTCATAATTCAATGATTATAATTATAATTGGTGTATTACATGTAATACAAGGGTAAATTTATAAAAGTTATATTTTTCTTTTCATTTCATCGGAACTTTGAAACACAGGAAAATAAAATTTTAAAATTTTCTATTAAAAACTTAGAAACAACACAAAGAAATTTTTTAAGTTTTCTATTATTTCTTTTCTGTTCTAATTTAAGTTTTCTATTCTTTTCTTTTTCGCCCAAAACTCAGAAACAGAGCGTAAATAGAAAAGCAAACAAACTCGTACAAGAAAACAACAAAAGTTACCAATCTAAAACTTAGTTGTCCAGGGAAACTACCTTTTGCTGCTGTTGCTAATTGTTATTTGATTAGGCTACGTTTGTTTGTAATGATTATAATCTTGGGATTATAATCTCTAGGCTTGGATTATAATTCCAAGGTTATATTTGTTTACAATGATTACACTTAAGATAAAACTATTAATCCAAAACATATTTTGTTTGTTTTTAATTTTGAACGTTAGACTATTAGTATTGAGATTATAAAATAACTTAATAGTCTTGGGATTATAATTCTTGATTGAACATGGTATTAAATAGTCTTTCATATTAAGTCATTTTATAATCACTGGACTAATAGTCTTAGCTCAAAATTTAAAAACAAATAAGATAAAGATGAAATTAATAGTCTTATCCCAAGTGTAATATTTGCAAATAAATGTAACCTTAGAATTATAATCTATGTCTTGAAATTATATTCCCGGGATTATAATCCTTGCAAATAAATATGATATGACTACAAAGAAGAATAAGAAGAGACCCCTTCTCATTCTTAACACTCTCCTCATGATCAACCATTTCAAAAAGATTAATGTTTCAATGGATTTCCGAGGCATAATAAGTGCATCATGTTCAAAGAAAGTTAAAGAGCCGGTTGGATCGAATTAAATCAAAATATTTTCAAATAGCCTGTTCTTTTATAGAGTCCATCCATCTGCAGTGTATTCCTTTTTTTCAAATTCAAGTGTTGAGAAATTTAACAAAGATGGTCTGAAAGTGAGTTTTAAAAGAATGACGTCATTTTTATTGTTCAAGTCTTTAATTTGTAAAAAAAAAAAAAAGGAAATTGTGTATGAGGTCTGTAAATTATTTTTCAATATCTAAATCCTCAAGTATTGCTAGGATAATTTGTACTTATAAAGTGTAACATACATAATAAATTTACCAAATTAATCATGAATGAATATATTAATATGATACAAAGGATTTAAGAAAATAAATTTCACAAGATCTTGTCGGTTATTTACTTGGCAAGACTAGTAAAAATATTTATTATAAACTAATAAGGAGTTTCTCATATTAAAAAATACTCAACTCAAAAATGCTTTTAAATTCCAGAATAATTGGGTAGGCTAAATACTTAAAAAGAGTTTCACATAAATTTTTATACAAGTCAATAAATATCATATTTATTGAAGAAGTATCAATTCAATTCTATTTCTTTTATTAACTAGAACAAGCTCACCAACCTTGTGTGAAGCATGGACGCATGAATAATAGTTTATTATATTATTAAATAGAAATACTTAATTAGATAAGAAGATAATTATAGTTATTAAATTATTAAATATTTATTTAAATAATAAATATTTGAATTATATATTATATGCCACTTCGATTAATTATTAAACTAAACATTTGAATGAAATGCATATTGACTTAGTTATGATTATGAGGAAATGATTATTTTAATTTTATTTAAGTTTGTAATAAAATTCAGTATTTACATTGACAAAATTTGCTTGAAATTCTAATTCAAATACAAGTATGAAACTCACGTTTTAATAAATTTTTATTTAGTTATGACAATTAGTTAGTAATGAATCTACTACAATTTTTCAAATAATTTTACAGTTATTATATATATTTTAAAAACCACCTATTATTAATACAATTAATCGTGTAATATGATAAAATTTTAAGTTTTAATGAATTTAATTTAATCAGGACATTAATTTGATAATGAAATTTATGATTGGTATTTAATATAATAGATTGCGAGATATGTTGAGAGATTTTTTTTTCGATATCTTTATATCTTAATAAAATTGTAATAATAGAATGATCCTGCATCAATTTTTTTTAAGATATATTATCTTATATAAAATTGTTATAAAAAAACTAGTAATAAAATTGTTAGAACTAAAAATAATTTTTTAAAAAAAGTTTCTTTTCCTATTAGAGATATAAAACAAAAAATATCTTCTTTTTTCTTAACAAGTTGTGCTTTGTTTTGAATAATTTACAAATTTAGATAGTATTTAATTATTACAAATTTGGATAATACTAGCTTATTATAATTTTGATAGAAAAGCAAAAGCCTAATTAAACCAAAAACCAAAAATTAGTGAAATCAGGTTTGCGCTTTTAATTACATAAAGGGAATTGTTATTTTTAGAAGACTTTATTCAAATGAATGTGAGTTTTATTTACTATTTATATGAAAAGAGACATAAAACAATCAAATTCGCTCGTATAAATATCAATTCCCTTACCTAAATAGTTGACGAGAGAACTTAACTAATTAGTTTGTATATTAGTCCCACGGGGTAAAGTCATCCGATCCATTCATGTTGGTTGAACCTTTGGTGGGATAGTATGACCATTCATTTGCATTAATAATACCTAAAAAACTAGGCAAAAATGTCAGTATTCTACAAACAAATGCTATTTGGAGCATCTGATAATATCAATCGTATCACCAAATCATTGATGATCACTTTTGAATTTTATAATTCCTTAATTTGTCCTCAATTGAATATCACAATTTTCTTGTTATATATATATTTTAAAAATCAATTTAATTTTTATACATCCCCGTATTCTCCTTCCTTCATTTATTGTGGGAGACATAATTTGGAGTACTCTCCCAAGTTATGTATCATGTTGAGCATATTAATGTTAATAAAATCTTCTTAAAAGTATTATCTTTAATTTTAAAAAAGAATTAGTAATAAGTAATAACAAGTATGATAAGCCTATTACCAAAAAATAAATAAATTATGATAAGCCTAGAGATAATTCGTGCCACAAATACAATTATCCATTGTATAGAACATGGATCTTCGATTAGGCCTAATAAAAGGTTCATAAAAGCTCTGGACTGTGGGAGCCCATGATACTAAATGACTGTACAAGACATCCATTTAAGCCTATAGTCTAAAAGAGGCAAAAAGCCAGAACTAATTCATAACGGGCTCTAAGAACTGAAGGCCTAATAGAAGCAACAACGTTTTACCATTCTTATTATTATTATTATTATTATTTTTGGTGTTAAAGTTAATCCCCAAAGTAAAAGTAAATCTAAAAGTTGAAAGTAATAAATTAGTCAAGAACTTCAAAGAGTATATAGAGAAAAAGAAAAAAATACTTGTGTTTGTGTTCTTCTGCAGTTCATAGAACCGTCTTTCACTTTTATTGATTGGTATTTGATCTCTTAGGTTGCGAAGAAAAAGATGATCCTTTCTCATTCTTAGCACTAACCTCATGATCAGCCATATGGGAGAGTTTCAAAGAGATCACACTTGGTCATCTCTACATCTTCAACCAGGACTTGATAATGAAGTTTGATTGTTTTAATGGATTTTCACGGCATAAGTGTGTTATTTTTAAAGAAAGATAGAGAGCCGGCGAGATTGAATTCAGTCAAACTATTCTCAAAGAGTTTGTTCTCTTCAAGAGTCCATCCATCTTAAGTGTATTTCTCATTTTCAAATTAGAGTGGTGAGAAATTTAATAAAGAATGATCTAAAAGTAAGTCTTGAAAGTATGACATTTCTATTGTTTAAGTTTTTAGTTTGTGAAAAAAAAGAGGAAGTTTTGTATGAGATTTGTGAATTTTTTCTCAATCTCTTGAATATTTAAGTGTTGGGATAGTTTGTACTTGTAAAATGGGACATACATAATTAATTTATCAAATTCGTCGTGAATGAATACATATATGTGATACAAAGATTTAAAAAATAAAGACCATTAGATTCTGTCGCTTTTTATTTGGAAAGATCCTAGTAAAATCATATTTTTATAACCTAAAAAAATTCTCACACGCATTAAGGTATACTCTTCTCAACTCAACTACACAATGCTTTATATTTTAGACCAGTTGGGTAGACTAAATACTTAAAAGAATAAAATGACTATATTTGTACAAAATAAATTGACTTAGGTTGGCCGGTTAATGACACCAAACTTATAAAGTCTAACCTCCTTTCTTTATAGCACATACTAATAATGAACACGTACACTATAGTCCATAACATTTATCAGACCATAACATTTATCAGACATCTTATTAAGGACATTAATAAGTATACAATTGCTTTTCAGAACAGAGCTTGAATACTACAATATAGGGGTATCCTCCTTCATTGATTGTAGGAGACATAAAAAGAGAGAATTTGGAGTATTCCCCCAAGTTATTTATCATGTTGGTATTATAAATGTTAATATATACTTTCTTGACCAGTTTTAATATTACTAATTAAACAAATATATTAAAATTTTTGAAATCAAATAAGTTGACTTTAATAATATATTTGATATACTTTCAAATGATAATAATTTTATACCAAGATTTAATAAATTTTAAAATAATTTTTGGTCAATTTGACTATCAAAAGTTAGTTAGGACAAATAAAGTTAAACAAATAGAGTATATTTTTTTAAGTTTTCTTTTTAAAAATATATATTTAATTCTAAAATAAAATGAGTAATAACTAATACTCCTTTTGTTTCAAAATTAGAGATATATTTTTTAGTCCGTTCTAAAATTAGAAATACATTTATATTTTAAGACTATAAAGTGACATGATATTTCTAATTTGTAATTATTTTTTTACTATTATTTTCAATATCAAACTACTACGGTTGAATTCTTAACTAATACTAGGTTATATTTAAGAATATAAAATTATCTTTAAAAGTCGTCATTTTATAAGTGTATCTTTAATTTTGAAATGGAGGGAATAAGTAATAAAATTGTCCCCTTTTTTTTCCAAGGAACTTTCTTGGATTGGCTATAATCGAGTACATAAATTATACTCCAATTCCATATCAGAATATTCCTTGGTTTCTTATTTATATCTGTGTGCTTTGAAACGTATGGATTCACAGAAAGTCAAAAATTTCAGCCTCAACTTGTTTCAGTTTCATGGATCATAAGACAGTTTTTTTCAGGCCTTACAGTTTAATTTTTGGGGTTATCCTAAGGTTAAGGTTATGTTTAGGTGTAAAAATTATAATTTCAGGATTATAATCGCGGGTATGAATTATAATCTCAAAATTATGTTTATTGGTAAGAATTATACTTGGGATAAGTATATTAATCTCAAGTGTATTGTTTATTTTTAAATTTGGAGTTGAGATTATTAGTTCAATGATTATAAAATGACTTAATATAGAGAGACTATTTAATATCATATATTCAATCAGGTATTATAATCTCAAGACTATTTAATCATATGATTAATAATTTTAGAATTATAATATCATAAATTATAATATCATAGATCATAATTTTGAAATTATAATTTATGAAAGAAATAAAATAAGTCAAGAACTTCAAAGACTATATAGTGGAAAAGAAAAGAAAAATACTTGTATTTTTATGTAGTTCATGAAACCGTATTTCGCTTTTGTTGATTGGACGTTGATCTCTTGGGCTGCGAAGAAATAGACAACCCTTTCTCATTCTTAGCACTAACCTCATGATCATCCATGTGGGAGTTTCAAGCAGATCAGACTTGATCATCTCTATATCTTCAACCAAGACTTGATAATGAAGTTTGATTGTTTTAATGGATTTTCACAGCATAACTGTAATATTTTCAAAGAAAGTTAGAGAGTTGACTAGAGCGAATTCAGTTAAAATATTCTCAAACAGCTTGTTCTCTTCGAGAGTCCATCCATCCGCAATGTATTCTTCATTTTCAAATTAGAGTGGTGAAAAATTTAATAAAGAATAGTCTGAAGGTGAGTCTTAAAAGTATGAGATTTATATTATTCAAGTCTTTAGTTAGTGAAAAGAAAGATGAGGTTTTATATGAGATCTGTGAATTTTTTCTCAATCTCTTGAATATTTAAGTGCTGAGATGGGTTAATATATGTTTTGGTCACTATATTTTAGATCGATTTTCATCGTGGTTATTTACTCTTTTTTTTGTAATAAACACGTTGCTCTAGTTATTAAAAGTTATAAAAAAAAATCACTCTTTAAAGTTCTGTCCAAAAAAGTGATGAAATTTTCTAAGCGTGCATACCATGTGCGTCTTAAGTGTTGAATTGACTAGCTGTTATTGCTGAGTTAGTACTTGTAGCCATGTGTAGCATCACGTGCATAACACATGACACTTAGATTTTATATATTGATATTGGTTATTGTGTAGTTGAAATTGGAGAAAAATTTGGGCTCAATTCAAAACCATCTTTTTGCGATTCAAGCCATCTTGATGCAATTCAGGTTGGTCCAATTCAGTTCTCTTCTTCGTTCATCTTCTCTGACAACTTGTTCGCCAGATTCTTTATCTCCGGCAACGAATTGTCCACTTTTATATTTCAAGTTTCTACAGCTTCTTACTTTAAATCTCCTACTTCGTTTTATGATACAATGAGTTCTTCATTTGGAGTATATGTTCATGAAAATGGCATGGATGACATATCTTTTTCTGATCAAATACAATGGCAAAAATCTAATATTCCAGTGAAATGTTAATGTGGAATAACCGCACGAATGTGGGAAGGTTGGAACAATACACCAAGGTAGGAGGTTTGTAGGATGCAGTAGATACAACGTATAGTATTGCATAAATTATTAATACTTAATTTACGTTTAATTTTTTTTCAAAAATTAGTTATATATATATATATATATATTTGTGTACACAGGATAAAAATGCTTATTGTGGATTTTTTAAATGATATAATGCCCTTTTACTCCAAGGTCAAAGGATGTTATTGATCGATTAAGAAATGAACTTAACAAAAGTGGTAGGAGGTTGAAAATCCCAGTTGGCCATGAAGTGAAAATCAAGGAATTAGATAGGGAAATTATGATATTGAAGGGTGCAATGAACAAATCTACAGCTAGAGAGAAAAAATTAATTGTTTTGCTCATCATATCTTGGATTTTATGCTTTCTGATGATGTATATGAAGTAAATTAGTATAATTTAGATGAATGAAATGTTTTGGGAATATACTGAATGGTTTTGGTATGTACTTCGTATTATGATCATTTTACTTGTAATGAAGGTTCGGTTGAAATGAAATTTAAATTTGTGGGTTTCATTGAATTTATTGTTTTGGTGAATTAAAATGATGGTTGAATTGAAATGATTGAGGTTGTGTAATTGTGTTTTCTTAATTGGACTGATTAAGCTTGTAATGAATGTGGTTGTAATCAAGTTTTTGAAATGGTATTATGATTATTTTGCTTGTAATGAAGGTTTGGATGAAATGAATTTTAAGTTTGTGGGTTTCATTGAATTTGTTGTTTTGGTGAATTAAAATGATGGGTGTGTAATGAATCTGGTTGTAATGCATAGAGGATAAGCTCTGTTTTGAAAACAAAGCACAAGCCAATATAGTATATACTGTTTTAAAAACAGAGCACAAGTCAATACTATTTTTTCTGTCAATACAGAATTCATATATACATCAAAGCAATAAAGAATTCATAGCACAAGCCAATACAGAGAACTATGTTTCATGTCAATGCAAAATTCATACCACAAGCCAATATAGAGAGCAAATTCTTTTGTTAAAGGAATTGAACATAAACCACAAAGCCAAACATACATGCAAAACATAAATTCAACGCAAACCACAAAAACCATCTGCATTACCACAGTCGAAATACAACCACAAATTCATTATACTATGATATTCAAAAAATCCTAATGGCAAAGTTCCCACAGTTCACTACATTTATGATAATGTCAACATTACAATATTTAAACTGATTCTCCTATTTCTTAGTCTCCTTCCTCATTGGCCTTTTGAATGATTGATTAAAGTTGACTATTGTTGTCAATGTTTTATATACTCGTAAGTGCACGAATCAGATATCTAGTATAGCTTAGACAAGTGCGAGGTCGAATCCTAGGGACTTGACAGATAGAATGTATTATCTCACTCACCAATTCTAATTAATTCCTAATATAGCTTACTATTTTTTATCTCGCACTAATTTGGTCTCTCGACTCTATTAGGAGCGAAAAATAAAATCAATTAAGCCCAATTAATTTGTAAAATAAAATTGTTAATTCTTCCATAGTCAAACGAATGTATAAAATCAAAACACTCATTATTTTCATTAAAACACAGTTTATATCTACTTTCAACAAATCATAAACTAAATCCAACAAATAATAATGAGAATCCAATCTTATTTTTTTTAATATGCGTACATGTTTGGTTTCATGAAAATGCTTGATTTTAAATTTGTACCAAAGATTTTGAATGTTTAAATGATGGTACAAAATTCAATTGTCAATAATGTTTTGTAGTGTTTTCGTTACTTTTATCTACACAGTACATCATCCAAACATTTGAGGTTGCTAACGAATTTGTGATGTTTTGACTTAATTTGTGTTTGCACTATATTCTTAAATTCTTATAGTGCAATGAAATAGGAGTTTCTTAAAGAAATTTCATTCCCCCCAAAAATTGGATCAATTTTTTAAATGGTTGTGCACATACATTATAATTAGTTAGAAATGTACTCTTAAAACTACTGATGGTTTCAGAATGCGTACTTCAACTCCTACAGAGGCACTAATATTTTTCAGCCTTCACCTGAACATATACTGCTTGTTTGCTACATGTCTTGGGCACTCTTTAGAATTCATCTGTGCACATACATTATTTTCAGGTTTATTAAAAATGGATGACATAGAACATAAAATAGGGAGTATGTGTGTTAGAAGCAAGGAAATGATAAACTATTAGCTGATGTGTATGTAAAAAGAAAACGTGGATCTAGAAAAGAAGGTTGTAGTGCAAGAATTATAGTTGTAAAAAGACATGACTTATACATAGTTAGTATAATTGTGGAGGGTCATTGTCACTCATTGTCAACCTCACATAAGAGGCATATTTTACCATCACACCGTAATGTGTCAACTGCCCAAAAAATTTTAAGTCAACAACTTGACATGGTGAATATACCACAATGCCAACAATACAAATTTCTTGCAGTGCAGGCGGGATGGTTTGAAAATATTGGTTGCACGCAACGAGATTTGTATAACTTTCAAAGAGACAAGCGCAAGGAGATGAAGGGACATGATGGTGATATGTTGAATGAGTACTTGAAGTTAGAACAACAAAAGAATCCTTCATTCACTTTCACAATTAACACAGACGATGAAAAAAGGATTACTCGTTGTTTTTGGGCCGATGCAACTTCTAGACGGGCGTATAGATTTTATGGTGATGCTGTCATATTTGATACCACATATAATACTAATCGTTACAGAATGATATTTGCACCACTACTGGGGGTTAATAACCATGGTCAAACTAATGTATTTGTTTGTGCTTTCTTAAGTGATGAAACCATAGATTCTTTTGTGTGACGACCCCAAATCCGGGTTCTATAACCTCGAGTTTGGTTCTCACTATTCAACACATTACTAACAATTAAATACATACATTGCATTTAAATATCGCGGAATAATACATATTGGTTCCCTTACAAAAAGGTTACAATACCAGGGTCTATTAACCTTAACATAAACAGTTCCTATCATAAGGAATTACAAAAGGTTTAACAACAGTAAACACAAATTTAAGCATCTAATTAGCATGCATAAACTACTTAAGCTCTGGCCTTTCCTTTTCCCTTATCCTTCTTTGAGCAATCAGGATTATCTGAAAAATGGTTCATGATATAGCAAGAATGAGCAACTAGTTTGCTCAGCAAGTTTAGAACAATCATAAAGATTTAATATATCATGAATGAATGGGAAATATCATAAATGATTCAACAATAGATATAACAATTGTGAATGAAACAGGATTCAAATTTTAATAAACAGAATATTTGAATCTTAAAATGCTGAGTGGTCACTAAGGACCCTGAACTAACTAGGGTATAATAGAGTTTCCTCTGACCCTTTGAGTTGTTTGGTTTTCAAGGGGATCAGCCTATTCAACCCGCTGTATATGCATTACATTTAGTCACTGGCGCCCAAAGTCGGTTTCCCGACACAAAATCCCCTAATTTAGGGTTGTTCAATTCTCAGACTTAATATAAGAAATCCGCACCCAACAATGGTTTGGATAAGCTTTTAAAAGTATTCAAGTTATTGAATTTAGAAACGTAATGTCTAGCTGAATTATTAGCTTAAGACATTTTTAATACAGTTCATGAATCAAGAACTAATAAGCTTCAAATGCACTAAGTGCGATTGTATAAACAATATGGATGTGGAATAATTTTAAATAATTAAACCACTGCAAGCTTTAACAATAAATACAAGTATGGAAACTTGTTCAACGATAATAATTGAGTAGGGTTAGAGAACTTGCCTGTTTGCTCAGCTACAATAATTGTCTAGCTTTAACTAACTTGCTTTGAAAGACCTAACATTAATAAAGTCGGTCTAATAATTAGTACGGCGTATTTGCATAACTATACGCTTAATAACGAACTTATTTACCACACATAAGTACTAACACATAATTTACATTAGTCAAAGCAATATTATTAACCTTATAGACACTTAATCATTTTAGGTTAATAATTTAATAAGTTAGAAAATATTTTTCTTAAGTGTTGGACACTTATTAAACAACTTATTATAATTGTTTAATTAAATTCAATTTATTTTATTAACTCAATCTCTTTTTAATTACTATTTAATATTGATTAAATAGAAATTAATTAATTAACTCTAGTTATTATAAATAATAACTAATTGTACTTACTTATTATTAAATAATAAATAATTATTAACTTAATTTTAACCTTCTTTAATTTAATGTTAATCAACCAATAATTAACCAAGTAATTAACCTTACTTATTATTTAATTAAGGAAATTAAATAATAGTTTACTAATCTTAATCCTCTTTAATTATTATTTAATGTCAATTAAATAATAATTAATTATTTAATTAATTTTAATTATTATTTAAGGTTAAATAATAATCAAATCATTCTTATTTATTATTTAAATTAAATAATAAATTATTACTCTAATAACTTAATTTCCATTAATCGTTATTTAATGTTAATTACATAATAATTAATTACTTAATTATCTTTATTTATTATTTAATAATATTTAAATAATAAATAATTAATTTATAAATTTTATCTCTCTTTAAATATTATTTAATAGGCATTAAATAATAATTGCTAATTTATCATCTTTATTTATTATTAACATTTAAAATAATAAATAAATAATAAATTTATTTAACCTAACCATGGTTTAGCTAACTAGATTAATATTTAAAATATTTAAATATTAAACTTTATGAAAAATATCCTCCCCAATATTATTTTTGAATTATTATTATTTTTGTTATAATTTTAAATTAGTTTTTAAATATTTAAATTAATTAAAATTAACCCGAATGGCATTTTCGTAATTAAGTTGAAAAACCGGACCGATGGCATTTTCGTAATTAATTCGAAAACTGAACCGAGGGCAGAATGGTAATTCTGCCAAGAAAAACACGGAGGGGCAAACTTGTAATTTCGCCGGAAAATAACTACCGCGCATGGCGCGCGTTATAATATTTTCGGACCAAAACGGCGCCGTTTTTGGCAATCCGGAAATGGCTTCCGCGCATAACGCGCGGAGAAATTTTCTGCCGACGCCAAACGACGTCGTTTGGCTCCGCGTCGGTGGGTGAACAGTGCCTCGCGCATTGCGCGGCCAGTGTTAGATTTTCTCTTCCAAGCAGAATGTGAACAGTGTTTCCGGCTACCCATTTTAAATAAAAATATACCTTCAATAAATCTTTAACTCTTCAATAAAAATCCAAAAAAATTACCAATCATCTTATATTAATTTATAACATGAAAAATTAATTTTTCATGATTTAATATCAATATTTTTTTATAAAAATTTTTACATCCCATAAACTACCATAAATCATAACTTTTTGTGTATAACTCCATTTTGAGTGATTCAAACTTTGTTTTTCTCATGATTCAATGTTCTATAATATTAGAACATCAAACTTAAGTTTTATAAAAAATATTTTTGGACATAAATTCCAAAACTTGTTTACACACTATTAAATACATATTTTAGCATATAAAATATACAAAAATACAAACCAAGCATATTAAACTCAAGCATGGCATATATATTACCACTACACATTAATAACCATATTAACATGTTTATACTAACATGATGATTTATTTAATTTAAAAACAAAACTTCATTTAAAATAACCATTACCTTAATTTAATGGCTATTCTTCTTTTTCTCCCAAAATATGTTGTGAATCTTGAAGGCATAAACTAGCTTAGCACTCCTTCTCCTTCTCTTGCTCTCTCTCAAAATATTTTGCTCTCAAACTCTCTCTTTTGATTTTTGGAGCAAAATGAAATAACATCTATCAACTTTTCAAGTATACTTGAAAAATTAGTAGATACACATAATGTATCTAATAATTTTGACCACTACAAGCTAGCTATTGGATACTTACACAAGCAATTTAGTCCATACATAGTTGGTGAAAAGAAGCATGGTTTCATGTACTACAAAAATTAAAACAAGCAATCCTTAATTAAATAAATAGAAAATAAAATAAAATATCAAAAATTCACTTTTTCTCTCTCCCAAAATCAACATGGTCGGCTGATCTCCCTTCTTTTTGTCCCATAATTTGAGTCACTTTTCATTTTTTTTTAAATAATAATAGTTAAATTAAGTATTTTTCAAGTGGGCCAATCATTGGGCTTTAATTTAAAATACCAATTGGGCTTCTATTAAATTGTTTGGGCTACTAAATTACCAAATTTTATTATTCTACACTTGGGCTACTAATTGACCCATGATGGGCTAATTTAATAATTTATACATTAATTATTCAATCCATGATTAAATAAATAACTAAATGGAATAAATAATTAAATATTCTAACCCATTAGTATTAAATTACTAAAGGGACTAATAAATATTATTATTAATATTTCACATTATTTACATTAATTAATAATCATATTAATTAATTTATTATATTTAATTCACTCATTATATTCAATTTAATTGAATATTTAATTAATAGGAAACTTATCAATTATTTTGATATTAAAACTTTAGGGTTTGTTCACTAATTTAATAACATATTAGTGACCCCCTTTAATTAATTTTAGTAATTAATTACATAATTATTTAATCACCTAATTAATTAATCACATAAAAAGATTTAAATAATCTCATAAAACTAACTCGTTGGAAATTAAATTAATATTTTAATTAATAAAAATGTGGAAATTCTAGGACATTACATTCTCCCCTCCTTATAAAAATTCCGTCCTCGGAATTGTAAAAATAAGGTTACTCAAATAAAAACGGGTAATTTGCCCTCATTTCCTCCTCTAATTCCCACGTAGCTTCTTCAATGGCGTGATTCCTCCAAAGTACTTTGACAGAATGAATTATCTTATTTCTCAGTTTCTGTTCCTTCCTATCGAGTATCTGAACAGGAACTTCTTCATATGATAAATCCTTCCCGACTTGAATTGGTTCATAGGAGATAACGTGCTTGTAGTCTGGTTTGTATGGCCGCAATACCGACACGTGAAACACATTGTGAATATGTTCCAATTCAGGAGGTAAAGCTACCTCGTATGCTACTTCACCCACTCTTCTCAATATTTCGAACGGTGCTATGAACCTTGGACTCAATTTCCCCTTCTTTCCAAATCTGATCTTCCCTTTCCAGGGAGATACCTTAATGAACACAAAACTCCCCACTTCGAAGTCTCGTTTCTGTCGATGTAAATCGGCGTATTTCTTTTGACGATCTTGAGCTGCTACTAGCCGAGCTCTTATTACCTTGATAATTTCTACCGTCTGTTGAACCAATTCTGGCCCCAACAGTCGGCGTTCTCCTACCTCATCCCAACATAGAGGTGTTCTGCATTTTCTGCCATATAAAGCTTCGTAAGGCGGTATACCTATGCTCGCATGATAACTGTTGTTACATGCAAACTCAACTAGTGGTAGATGGATTTCCCAACTGCCCTTGAAATCCATCACGCAGGCCCTGAGCATATCTTCCAATGTCTGAATTGTTCTCTCACTTTGCCCATCAGTCTGCGGATGATACGCTGTACTCATTCTCAACTGTGTCCCCAATCTCTCCTGAAGACTTCTCCAAAATTTTGACGTGAAGCGCGGATCCCTGTCTGACACAATCGATACCGGCACCCCATGTCTTGAAACTATCTCTTTGATGTACAATTTGGACAACTGATCCAAACTGAACCTAATCTTGATCGGCAAAAAGTGCGCTGACTTTGTTAGCCGATCCACAATCACCCAAATTGCGTCATATCCCTTCTGTGTTGTTGGAAGTCCTACCACAAAATCCATTGTGATATGCTCCCATTTCCACTCAGGAATTTCTAACGGCTGTAACAATCCACTTGGTCTCTGATGTTCGGCCTTTACCCTTTGACAAGTTAGGCATCGGCTGACACATTCTGCAACCTCCCTCTTTAAATTCGGCCACCAAAAATGCTGACGTAGATCTTGATACATCTTCGTACTCCCCGGATGTATTGAGTATCTCGTACTGTGGGCCTCTTGCAAAATTTCCTCTCGTAATTCAGGCACTAGCGGTACCCAAACACGATTTTCAAATCTCAGCAATCCCATGCTATCAATTTTAAACTTGACCTCTTCTCCATCGGTCATCCTCTTCCGGATTCTGTCACATTCCTCATCTTTGTCTTGAGCCTCTTTCACCCTATCTAACAAGGTTGGGCTCACCTCGACTTCTAATGACTCGTTTGGACTTCTCACTTCCAACTCCATTCGAGCCATCTCTTGAACCAATTGTTCTTGATCTGTCAATATGAACAATTTCTCCCTGCTCTTTCTACTCAGAGCATCCGCTACTACGTTGGCCTTGCCGGGATGATATAGAATCTCACAATCATAATCTTTGATCAATTCCAACCATCTCCGTTGCCTCATATTCAACTCCTTCTGTGTGAAGATATACTTTAGACTCTTATGGTCTGTGAATATCTCACATTTTTCTCCGTACAGATAATGTCTCCAAATTTTAAGGGCAAACACTACCGCTGCCAGCTCCAAGTCGTGGGTAGGATATCCCTTCTCATAATCTTTTAATTGTCTGGACGCATACGCAACGACTTTGCCGTTTTGCATAAGCACACAGCCAAGCCCCTTGTGCGATGCATCACTGTAGACCGTAAAACCTCCTGTATCGTCTGGTAAGGTCAATACAGGTGCTTCACTAAGTCTTTTCTTTAACTCCTGAAAACTTTCCTCACACTTCTCTGTCCACACGTATTTCACCGTCTTTCTTGTTAAGTTGGTCAACGGTGTTGCTATCTTTGAGAAGTCTTGAATGAACCTCCGATAGTAACCCGCTAACCCTAAGAAACTTCTTATTTCTGTCGGCGTCCTTGGTTGCTCCCAATTCATTACCGATTCAACCTTCGCCGGATCAACCGAAACTCCCTCCTTGTCAATAACATGACCTAAAAATTGAACTCTTTCCAACCAGAATTCACACTTTGAAAACTTAGCGTACAACCGCTCCTTCCGTAAAACCTCCAACACCAATCTTAGGTGTTCAGCATGCTCCTCCTCCGTTTTGGAATACACCAGAATATCGTCAATGAACACGACTACAAATTTATCCAAGTATTGCTTGAATATTCTGTTCATCATGTCCATAAATGCGGCTGGCGCATTCGTTAGTCCAAACGACATCACCAGAAACTCATAATGCCCATATCGAGTTCTGAATGCCGTCTTGGGTATATCCTCCTTCCTGACTTTCAACTGATGATAACCAGTCCTTAAGTCAATCTTTGAAAAGTACTTCGCCCCTTTCAATTGATCGAAAAGATCGTCAATTCGTGGTAACGGGTACTTGTTCTTAATTGTCACCTTATTCAGCTCTCTATAATCCATACACAATCTCATCGATCCATCCTTCTTCTTTACAAACAGCACCGGTGCTCCCCATGGAGAAACACTTGGCTGAATGTACTTATTGTCTAACAACTCCTGCAATTGCACCATCAATTCCTTTAGTTCTACCGGAGCCATCCTATATGGTGCTTTCGATATCGGTGCTGTCCCCGGTACTAAATCAATCACAAATTCTATCTCCCTGTCCGGCGGTAAACCCGGCAGTACATCTGGAAAAACATCCGTAAACTCCCTAACTACTGGTATTTGCTCCATCTCGGGACTCACCACTTGTGTGTCAACCACATGAGCCAAATACCCTACACAACCTTTCTTCAATAATTTCTTGGCCTGCATCATCGTCAGACAAGAAGACTGTCTTGACGATTTGCTGCCATAAAATACGACCTTAGACTTATTTGGTGTCTTAAGGTGTATGCACTTCTTCTGACAATCAATTATCGCCCCGTGGTTAAACAACCAATCCATCCCAAGTATTACATCAAATTCCCCCAGACGTATTGGAATTAGATTCACATTTAATTTCTGACCCCTGATTTCAGCACAACAATTTCTATGTATGTACTCTACCGGAATCACTTCTTTATTAGCAACTTCTATGTTCATTGAGTTTTCTAGTTTGTCCCTAGGCAACTCTAATCGTCTAGCGAAATCATCAGACACAAATGAACAGGTAGCACCCGAATCAAACAATACATATGCATTTATATTATTGATCGGAATAATACCTGACACCACGTCTTTTGACCCCACGGCATCCTGTACCGTCATATTGAAAGTCCAGGCTGTCGGCTTGTTCTGTGGTACCGGTCCCCCGATAGCCAATTTGCTGTTATTGCCCCTGTAGCCGCTACCCCCGTCATTCTTCTTCTTAGGGCAATCCTTTATCAAGTGGTCAGATGCTCCGCAAGAAAAGCATCTCACTTTCTTTGGAAGGGGACAATTTGGAGAAATATGTCCCACCTGCCCACAATTATAGCACGTATTCTTCCCTTTCCTGCACTCCCCGAAGTGGTTCTTTCCACATATATTGCATGCTGGCTTTTTCTGAACACTTCCTTGTTGATTCCCCGAGCTCTTGTCGTTGCTGCTGTTGTCCCATTTGCGCTTGTTGTTGTTATTGTTGTTATTATTCCCCCCACTGTTACTGTTCTTGCTTCCCCCTTCATTTTTCTTTTTGTTTCTCTCCTGGTTGTACTTGGTTAATGCGTCGCTTCCTCCTTCAGCAATGATTGACTTCTCCAACAAAGTTGCGAATGAGTCAATCTGCAGTACCGCTACCTTGTTGAATATCCAAGGTCTCAATCCATTTTCGAATCTTCTGGCCTTGCGTTCCTCCGTATCCACTTGATGTGGAGCGAACCTGGCCAGCTCATTAAATCTTGCCGCGTACTCAGGTACCGACATGTTTTCCTGCTTCAGTTCTAGAAATTTCACTTCCATCCTACTTTTCATACTCTTCGGGAAATAATTCTCATCGAATATTTCCTTAAATCTTGTCCATGACACCACCCCCTCGCCAGCCCTATTCTGATTGGCTTCCCACCAGAAATTGGCCTCTCCCTTCATCATATAGGTAGCAAAGATCGTCTTTTGCTCCTCAGCTACCCTCGCGATAACGAACGCTTTCTCTATTTCCTTTATCCATGACTGGGCCTCTATGGGATCCGACGTTCCCCTAAACTCTGGCGGTCCCACCGCCTTAAAATCTTTGAAATTTGCCAATTGAGTTGGTGGTGGTGGTGGTGGATTTGCTACAACAGGGTGTCTGTGTTGCATTGCCTCAGCTAGCATGTCGACGAAGTTTTGCATAGGGTCTACGTTGTGTCCCCCCTGGTCATTGTTAACTGACTCTTCTACCCCCTGGTTCCTTGGTGGTTGTCTACGTGGCGGCATTTTCTGTTATAAACAAAAATTTACATTATTATACTGGTTTCATCTTTTTCATTTCATTATTTTGTATCTTAGGCAATGTTTAGCTAAAAATACAAGTAATTATTTCAACACGCATATAAACATAAATTCAACTGCATTTATACTCATATGCTAAAACAGGAGTGCGTAGCACTTTACATCAAAAGCATACTGCTATAAATGCTTCTATCCCAGAGAAGCTACAAAAGATGGGATCTGACATATCCTACAACTTCCTAGAGTTGGGATTTAGTGACATATTAACCCTCTAATAAAACAAAAGTTGGGTTCTACTGCATCTATTTACATACGAAATTAGAAAATAACTACTACTACTACTGACTGCGCATCCCCCTACGGATCGCGTCGTCATACTCCTCATCCCCGATGGCCATCACCACACTCCTGCTGATGGTGTGCATAGACTGGCCCTCCTCAGCTGGGTAGTAGTGCACCCTGCTCTGAAGCCTACCATATGAAGATCGGTAGACGTAGCTAAGTCTATCCGTCCTCACCCGCTTCTCGCGGACCTCCTCCTCTAGCTCAATCATCTGACCATAAGCGGCATCCCGCTGTCTCTCCATCTCTATACGGTCCTCTATCGCCTCCTGCCAGTGTGCACGGATGGCGGCCTTCTCTGCCTGAACCTGCTGAACCTTCAGCTCAGCCTCTGCCAACCTAGTCTCAACCACTGCTAATTTAGCCTGCAGCTCTACATCCTGCTCTACCAGCTGATGAGTTAGCACCGCAAGGTGCTCCACTGAATCCTCGTACTCCTGTACCTGATCCTCCAGTCCTACAATCCTCTCCTTCAGCTCTGCGTTCTCGCCAGAGAACTGATAAGCCGCATCCCTATACTGATCCTCCATGTGCTGGTGGGTCAGATTCTGCTCCTCTAGATGCTGGACCCTTGCCTCCAGCCCCTCGTTCCTATCGGTCAGTCCCTCTATGATGTCAGCGGCAGTGGTGCCCATGCCATCAGCTGACTCCTCCTCCTCAGACTCCTCTGACTCTGCCTCATCCTCACTGTAAGGCCTCATGACTCCGCCCCAGACGGGCTCCACACGATCCCCCTCCTCAGGATCTGACTCTGGCTCCTCTACGGGTGCAGCCACCAGCGGCTGTGCAGTATCCATATGGATATCAATATAGTCCTCCTCAGCAGTGCGACTCGACTGTCCGATCTCTGCCATCCTATATCATAAAACAATAACACACGTTAGTACAGCAATAAAATATATTCATTGATGAAATGAAATGATATTTTATCATGTACATCTCGGCTCGATGGATTTTCTCAATCCATCTCCAAAAATACACAACATGATGAATCTCCCAGATTCATTTCCTAACGCACTCGATATGAGTTTAATACTAAGGTTATAACTTAGGTTTCGCAAATCCTAACGTTTCTAACCTACAGCTCTGATACCAACCTGTGACGACCCCAAATCCGGGTTCTATAACCTCGAGTTTGGTTCTCACTATTCAACACATTACTAACAATTAAATACATACATTGCATTTAAATATCGCGGAATAATACATATTGGTTCCCTTACAAAAAGGTTACAATACCAGGGTCTATTAACCTTAACATAAACAGTTCCTATCATAAGGAATTACAAAAGGTTTAACAACAGTAAACACAAATTTAAGCATCTAATTAGCATGCATAAACTACTTAAGCTCTGGCCTTTCCTTTTCCCTTATCCTTCTTTGAGCAATCAGGATTATCTGAAAAATGGTTCATGATATAGCAAGAATGAGCAACTAGTTTGCTCAGCAAGTTTAGAACAATCATAAAGATTTAATATATCATGAATGAATGGGAAATATCATCAATGATTCAACAATAGATATAACAATTGTGAATGAAACAGGATTCAAATTTTAATAAACAGAATATTTGAATCTTAAAATGCTGAGTGGTCACTAAGGACCCTGAACTAACTAGGGTATAATAGAGTTTCCTCTGACCCTTTGAGTTGTTTGGTTTTCAAGGGGATCAGCCTATTCAACCCGCTGTATATGCATTACATTTAGTCACTGGCGCCCAAAGTCGGTTTCCCGACACAAAATCCCCTAATTTAGGGTTGTTCAATTCTCAGACTTAATATAAGAAATCCGCACCCAACAATGGTTTGGATAAGCTTTTAAAAGTATTCAAGTTATTGAATTTAGAAACGTAATGTCTAGCTGAATTATTAGCTTAAGACATTTTTAATACAGTTCATGAATCAAGAACTAATAAGCTTCAAATGCACTAAGTGCGATTGTATAAACAATATGGATGTGGAATAATTTTAAATAATTAAACCACTGCAAGCTTTAACAATAAATACAAGTATGGAAACTTGTTCAACGATAATAATTGAGTAGGGTTAGAGAACTTGCCTGTTTGCTCAGCTACAATAATTGTCTAGCTTTAACTAACTTGCTTTGAAAGACCTAACATTAATAAAGTCGGTCTAATAATTAGTACGGCGTATTTGCATAACTATACGCTTAATAACGAACTTATTTACCACACATAAGTACTAACACATAATTTACATTAGTCAAAGCAATATTATTAACCTTATAGACACTTAATCATTTTAGGTTAATAATTTAATAAGTTAGAAAATATTTTTCTTAAGTGTTGGACACTTATTAAACAACTTATTATAATTGTTTAATTAAATTCAATTTATTTTATTAACTCAATCTCTTTTTAATTACTATTTAATATTGATTAAATAGAAATTAATTAATTAACTCTAGTTATTATAAATAATAACTAATTGTACTTACTTATTATTAAATAATAAATAATTATTAACTTAATTTTAACCTTCTTTAATTTAATGTTAATCAACCAATAATTAACCAAGTAATTAACCTTACTTATTATTTAATTAAGGAAATTAAATAATAGTTTACTAATCTTAATCCTCTTTAATTATTATTTAATGTCAATTAAATAATAATTAATTATTTAATTAATTTTAATTATTATTTAAGGTTAAATAATAATCAAATCATTCTTATTTATTATTTAAATTAAATAATAAATTATTACTCTAATAACTTAATTTCCATTAATCGTTATTTAATGTTAATTACATAATAATTAATTACTTAATTATCTTTATTTATTATTTAATAATATTTAAATAATAAATAATTAATTTATAAATTTTATCTCTCTTTAAATATTATTTAATAGGCATTAAATAATAATTGCTAATTTATCATCTTTATTTATTATTAACATTTAAAATAATAAATAAATAATAAATTTATTTAACCTAACCATGGTTTAGCTAACTAGATTAATATTTAAAATATTTAAATATTAAACTTTATGAAAAATATCCTCCCCAATATTATTTTTGAATTATTATTATTTTTGTTATAATTTTAAATTAATTTTTAAATATTTAAATTAATTAAAATTAACCCGAATGGCATTTTCGTAATTAAGTTGAAAAACCGGACCGATGGCATTTCCGTAATTAATTCGAAAACTGAACCGAGGGCAGAATGGTAATTCTGCCAAGAAAAACACGGAGGGGCAAACTTGTAATTTCGCCGGAAAATAACTACCGCGCATGGCGCGCGTTATAATATTTTCGGACCAAAACGGCGCCGTTTTTGGCAATCCGGAAATGGCTTCCGCGCATAACGCGCGGAGAAATTTTCTGCCGACGCCAAACGACGTCGTTTGGCTCCGCGTCGGTGGGTGAACAGTGCCTCGCGCATTGCGCGGCCAGTGTTAGATTTTCTCTTCCAAGCAGAATGTGAACAGTGTTTCCGGCTACCCATTTTAAATAAAAATATACCTTCAATAAATCTTTAACTCTTCAATAAAAATCCAAAAAAATTACCAATCATCTTATATTAATTTATAACATGAAAAATTAATTTTTCATGATTTAATATCAATATTTTTTTATAAAAATTTTTACATCCCATAAACTACCATAAATCATAACTTTTTGTGTATAACTCCATTTTGAGTGATTCAAACTTTGTTTTTCTCATGATTCAATGTTCTATAATATTAGAACATCAAACTTAAGTTTTATAAAAAATATTTTTGGACATAAATTCCAAAACTTGTTTACACACTATTAAATACATATTTTAGCATATAAAATATACAAAAATACAAACCAAGCATATTAAACTCAAGCATGGCATATATATTACCACTACACATTAATAACCATATTAACATGTTTATACTAACATGATGATTTATTTAATTTAAAAACAAAACTTCATTTAAAATAACCATTACCTTAATTTAATGGCTATTCTTCTTTTTCTCCCAAAATATGTTGTGAATCTTGAAGGCATAAACTAGCTTAGCACTCCTTCTCCTTCTCTTGCTCTCTCTCAAAATATTTTGCTCTCAAACTCTCTCTTTTGATTTTTGGAGCAAAATGAAATAACATCTATCAACTTTTCAAGTATACTTGAAAAATTAGTAGATACACATAATGTATCTAATAATTTTGACCACTACAAGCTAGCTATTGGATACTTACACAAGCAATTTAGTCCATACATAGTTGGTGAAAAGAAGCATGGTTTCATGTACTACAAAAATTAAAACAAGCAATCCTTAATTAAATAAATAGAAAATAAAATAAAATATCAAAAATTCACTTTTTCTCTCTCCCAAAATCAACATGGTCGGCTGATCTCCCTTCTTTTTGTCCCATAATTTGAGTCACTTTTCATTTTTTTTTAAATAATAATAGTTAAATTAAGTATTTTTCAAGTGGGCCAATCATTGGGCTTTAATTTAAAATACCAATTGGGCTTCTATTAAATTGTTTGGGCTACTAAATTACCAAATTTTATTATTCTACACTTGGGCTACTAATTGACCCATGATGGGCTAATTTAATAATTTATACATTAATTATTCAATCCATGATTAAATAAATAACTAAATGGAATAAATAATTAAATATTCTAACCCATTAGTATTAAATTACTAAAGGGACTAATAAATATTATTATTAATATTTCACATTATTTACATTAATTAATAATCATATTAATTAATTTATTATATTTAATTCACTCATTATATTCAATTTAATTGAATATTTAATTAATAGGAAACTTATCAATTATTTTGATATTAAAACTTTAGGGTTTGTTCACTAATTTAATAACATATTAGTGACCCCCTTTAATTAATTTTAGTAATTAATTACATAATTATTTAATCACCTAATTAATTAATCACATAAAAAGATTTAAATAATCTCATAAAACTAACTCGTTGGAAATTAAATTAATATTTTAATTAATAAAAATGTGGAAATTCTAGGACATTACATTTTGTTTGGCTTTTCAAGTGTTTTTTAGAAGCAATGCCGGGTGATGCACCTAAGATGATTATCACCTATCAGGATCCGGCGATGACAAATGCCATTTCACATATTCTTCCTAATACATTGCATCGGTATTATAGTTGGCACATTTTATGTAAGACCCCGAATTTTATGAAATATAAAATTTAATTTTTCTTCATATATATTTTTTTCATGAAACAGTAAGTGGTTAAATTGACGAAATTGAAAGTTAAGGATGTTATGTGCAAATTTTATTTTGTCGGACAATATTCGTTTTGTCGGGGAATATTCGGGTCGTATGACGGCGCCGAAATAACTAATTATTGGTGGACCCCACAACGGAATATTTGTCGGATATATAAAACGACAGAAGCAACCTTTTTAAATAAAAATAGTCAACGGTGTTAACTGTTAAAATACCGGTGATAAAAGAATAGTAGCATACGGTAATTTATGGTATTTTTCTGTAGCACACGGTACTCTACAGTAGCACACGGTATTACACAGTGTCTCATATTATTGGTCTGATAATTGACACCGTAACTGTTGCGTATCATTTCATCAATAATTGTCACTGCATAATATTTTATGTTATCAATTCAATAATTGCTGCTACACAGTATTTTGCATTATTGATTTAATAATTGTCATTACACTGTATTTTATATCATTGAGTCAATAATTGTTGTTGCACTGTTTTTAAAATTATTGAACCTAATAATTGTCACAGTTGCAAATATACTGTAATTTATATTATTAAATTAATAATAATCTATAACGTGTTTATTACATTATTGTTGAATTATTGTTGTAGCATTATTTTATTTTGGACCCACAAGAAGAATAAATATAAATATAAATATAAAAATATATATATATATATATAAATTTACTATTTAAAACAGTAACGTGAATAGTAACGTAAATAGTAACATATGGGCCCTGTGTGGGGCCCACATGAAGAATGATGAAATTGAATTTGGTTTTGCTGGAGAGAAATGGAAAAGGCGTGGGCTGCGCTGCCTTTGCTGAATTCTTCAGCTGGCGTGCAGTACGCCATTCACCTACCGCGCATAATAACTTATTTTCTCCTATAAATAGCTTGCTCAGCTGAATAGAAAAATCACACCTAAAACATAAAATTTTTCTATAAGAATTTTATGAGTTTTCTCTGAGAATTGTAAGGCTATTTTGAGTGTTTGAAAGCCAAAAGGAGTGCAGAAATTTTTCAAGTAAGTCTTTTATTCAAGAGTAGTAATTTTATAAATTCCTATTTTTCACGCTATTCACAAATCTTCCTTTAGAAGACTCTTCTTTGAGAAGATTCATTTTTAAAAACTTTATTTGGAAGATTTATTTTGAAATATTACTTTAAAAACTATTTTAAAGTTGTTATATTATACTACAAAAATTATGTTAAATATATATAATTTTAATAGTTCATAATATATGAATTATCATACATTTTGAAATTTATATGTGGTAATTACTAATTTTATTATAAATATATAGGTTGATCAACCTCATTTAAATCAATATCCAGTCACGTGTTAAGATAAGGAATATCATATTCTTTCATTTTACATTATTTAAACTTACTACGGTAAGGGGTATCATTCTTTTTATCATCATAAATGGATATTATGTTCTTTCTTACTAGAAGGGATTATCATTCTTTGATTCTCGAAAATAATATCGTTTATTTCTTGTGCCATTTATTTCCATGTATTAAATTGTGGGAATAACCTTACGGCGCGGATTACCGCCTGTTGGTGAATAACCTATCATATTCATTCCTTATTAATTTCTGAGAATAACCTTACGGTGCGGATTACCGCCTGTTTGGTGAATAACTCTTTGTATTCAAATTGATGGGAATAACCTTACTGCGCGGACTACCGCCTGTTGGTGAATAACCCTTTTTATTTGTCTCGTGTGGAAATAATTTGTCTACACAAATTATCACATGAGATTTTTATTCCATATTCATTTGTAATATCATTTTCTTTCATATTCGTTTGTAAGGGATATTAATTTCCTTCACCTTTTGTTAATCAAACCTGCTACGGTAAGGGATATTATTTTCTTTCATACTCCTAAATCGAAACTTATTATGGAACTATTGCTTCTATAATTCCTGAAAATATTATATGTTCCATAATAGTTGAACTTCATTATTTCAACTGAACCTTCCTATTTTCTGAACCTTTCTATTAAACTGTAACCGTTATTCTGAACTGTGGATCTTGAATATCATTTTTAAATTTCACTCCACATCATATTGACAATTTGGACATTATTTGAATCTGCACAAAGCAAACTTCCGATACTTATTGTTTATCTTGTTTCTTCTGTTCATCATTCGTATCACCGTTATTTGTATTAATCTTCAAGAATCAAGTTTTTGTGAATATATGTGGCCGGGGGCACAAATGCGATATAATTGTTGAACAGATGTTAGGTTAAAGGCGATATAATAGGTTAAAGGCGATACATCTGTTCGGTGTCTTTTATGGCACGTGGTGAAAGTTCTCTTTGGCCCGTAGTGCATAGATGAACTGTTGTTTAGTATGATTATGACCAAAGGCTGAATCTGGTATAATTATGACCGCTGATGCTATATTGAATATCTTTGGTCCGTAGTGCAAAGATGGACTGTTGATTTGCATGATTATGACCAGGAACTGTGAATTTTTATTTTCATGACTAATGGTATTTCAGATGATAAAAGTTGATGATGTTTTTACTAAAAAAAGAAGCGAGCGGACATTATAGTCTGCATTATTCTTTTAATAGATTGCTCATTCCGCTGCTATTATTGATCTGAACGTTGTTCAGGAATTTAACTACAGTTTTTGATATAAACCTTGTAGTCTATTGTATTCTATCAAGAACTCAACTGTTGAAGGCTAATGATAATTTATTCGTCATTATCTCAGTCATGATATTTCTTTACTGGGCTATTTGAGCTCACCCTTTCTTTTGTTCCATTGTTTTTCAACAAGAGATGGGAACGTAGCTGGGTCTAGTCGGGGAATGGAGTGAGAGTCCGAGGGATAGCTATTATAGTTTTCACGTGTTGTAAAATAGTGTGGCAATAATAGTGAAGACTTAGTTGTGTATTATTATTCACTGTATTGTCGTACGTTGTACTTCATTGTAATAATTTTGTTGTAGTCTTTTGACGACTCAAGTTTGGGTTGTGTGGGCTCAGATTTGGGGGCGTCACATTTTAACCAAATTTTCAGAGAAAATTGACTCAGTAAACTTAAGTGCTTATTATAAAGAGTTTTCAGAATGCATTTGAAATTCAGAGACTGTGGAAGAGTTTGACTCCACTTGGGTGGGGCTTGTGGAGAAAAGTGGGTTAAATACAAATAAATGGCTACAATAAATATATGACATTTGTTCTACATGGGTACCCGTACATGTGAATCATGTTTTCTCAGCTGGCATGTCAAGTAGCCAATGAGTGGAGAGTTCTCATTCATTGATTAAAAGATTTGTTTATAAAAGAAATTCTTTAGTGGACTTTGTGATTCAGTTTGGTCGGGGCCTTCAGCATCAACGACATGTAGAGTTGGTTTTGGATAACAAAGATTTGATTGAGAGGCCAAAAATGAAAATTTCCCATGACTTCTTATTTCAAATGGTTGACATTTATACACACTCTACATATTATAAATTTAAAAATGAGTTGTGTGAGAGCTTGAATTATAGGTTTGAACTTGTGAGGGACGATGTCAACTACCATGTCTACAAGATTTACCGAAGGAATGTCAACAAGTTTAAAGTAAGAGAAATTCATTATGACAAATCTTTGGATTATGTAACATGCACTTGTAAAAAGTTTGAGAGTTCGGGCATCCTATGTCAGCATGTCATAGCTTACTTGAATAAGTATCATGATCTTGACAAATTGCCTACAAAATACATTTTGAAGAGGTGGACAAAGACGACAAAATCAAGTGGTGTAATTGAGGATAATGGTGTAGTGATAAAAGATGACAAACCATACTTACTCTTGCGGAGTGAATTGACTCAACATTCATTAGATTTGATTGATAGGGCTCTTATAAATGAAGAAAGCGACAAATATTTTAAAAGAATGTTTAGGTAATGTAGATGAAAATATCAATCAAATTCTTGGGAAGAATGGTTCTAAAAGAAACAATGAAATGGATTGTGGTGGAAATAGTGTATCCAATTCGGTCAACATGACTTATACTTATGAATATAGTTACATTGAGCCCAACCAAGTGCGATCAAAAGGGTGTGGCAAAAGGCTCAAGGGTGGCAAAGAAAGGGCTTTGGGAAAAATAAAAAACCCCAACGGTAGACGTTGTCATAGATGTGGCAAAGTTGCCAGGGAGTGTTATTTGTTTTATTTATCTTTGTTTTCTTTAGTTAACTATTTAATTTATTTTCTTTGTTTTGTAGTGTATAACCCGATCCTCTCAATTTGGTGAATTTAATTTTGATCCAGAAATCGAGAGAACTGCAAGAAGGTTAAGAAGAGAGACTCGTCAAGCTAAGAGAACAGTTAAGGAAGAAGCTTTCATATCCTCACCAGGCCTCAACGTTGCACTTGAACTCTATTCCAATAGCTCACCTCGCGATTCCGACGAGGAGAAGATGGCTGTCAATCATAACAACAACAGGACTTTAAAGGAGTTGGTTACTCCTAATTTAAATCAACAGCCATTGTGTATTGAGTATCATACTTTAGATGCTTCTTTTGAACTTAAATCTGGACGACTTCATCTTTTGCCTACTTTTCGTGGTCTTACAGGTGAAGATCCATACAAGCATCTAAAGGAGTTCCATGTGGTATGTTCAACCATGAAACCACAAGGAGTCAATGAGAAGCACATCAAGCTGAGAGCATTCCCTTTCTCCTTGGCAGACCTAGCAAAGGATTGGTTGTACTTTCTCCCTTCAGGTTCAATACAATCATGGAGTGACATGCAAAGACTATTCTTGGAGAAATACTTTCTTGCTTCAAGAGTTGCCAACATAAGGAAGGAGATACGCGTCATCCGACAGTACAATGGAAAGACTCTGTACGAGTATTAGGAAAGGTTCAAGAAGTTGTGCTTAAGATGTCTACTACACCAAATCGATGAACAACATCTTATCCAATGTTTTTATGAGGGATTATTGCTAATGGATTGATGTATGATCGATGCTGTAAGTGGTGGAGCACTAGTTGACAAGACTTCTGACACTACAAAGAACTTGATTGCAAATATGACATCTAACTCACAGGAGTATGAAACTAGGGTGGAACACTCATCGAAGAGGGTCAATGAGGTGAACACAGGCAATATTGAGCAATAGTTGTCAGATTTAACTGCTTTAATTTTAAAGATGTCCGCGGGAAATACACCTGTTGCAAAGAGTTATGGGATTTGTTTGTCATCGAATCATGCTACAGATGCTTGCCCCCTATATGTAAGGATTCAGGTATGTTTACAATTTCATGCAAAATAGGTAATACCAGATTTGAGAAAGCCATGCTAGATTTAAGAGCTTCAATCAATGTCACGTCATTATCTATTTATGCTTCTTTAAATCTATGACCTTTGAAAAATACTGCATGCATGGCGCGGGGCGCACCAATATAGGTACATAACCGGCACGGGGCGCGCTTATAACGACCCCGAAATTCGACAAACTTTATTACCTTAAATTTCATATTTATTATACATTATCTTCCCTACGCCCAAATTTTGATTCGTTAATAAACCATTTATCATCTTATTTAATCCGTTAATTGACTTTACATCATCAATTACCAAATTTTTCGGTATAATTTTTTTTCCACTAATCTATTAAAATATTTTGACATTTGACATTTTTACATCTCGATCCTAAACCCTGGATCGCAATCTTTACTTTTTCTTTTCTTTCATGATAAGTATTCTTGAATAATCAAAATACATAACTAAACCTTATTTATCCGATCAGAATTCGACATATATATAACTCATGAATTATAACCACGCACTCTACTAATTTAACCATATCCAGTATATATATATAAAAATATATATACAACAATTACATTTGCAACTTTCACTGATATCGCACATAGTCTCTAGTCATGATTTAATACTCCTGAAGTCTCATTTTTACCTGCAAAAATTATATTATGCAAGAATGAGCACTATGGCTCAGCAAGTTCAACAGTTTACACATAACACGCTTCAAATAGCACATAACATAATATGCTCTATGTGTGTCATACATCACGTGTTGTGCTTTTAAGAAAGCAAAATGTTTCACGTGCATCATATCTAACTCAAATTAACAATTGCTTAAATAAGACATTGCACAACTTCACATATAGTCACATAATTGCACCGAATGCACATCGCGGTCATATCAACAATGGATCACATAACACATAATTTTATATGCATTTGAACAAAAGTTAATATACAGTAACAGATAAACTATTAACATCAAGTACTGAAGAACTTGCCTCAAGTATCACAATGTCCCGGCTTAACTTGTAATTACTGAGCTAAGTCACTTCAGCTTGTTCGGATCTAAAACCTTAATTCAAAATTCATAATTCACATTTTAGTGATATCTAAACACTAATTACCAATATCATACTATAAAAGTATAAACAAATTTTCTCGGTCAATTCTCGGCCCTCGCGTAAAAACAGTTATACTTATTTATTAGCTAGTCAATATGCGACCTATAATATTCTGACATCTCATGAGTCTACTAAACCTTCTAAAGTATCTAGAATATTATTATAGATTTTTCAACCAATTTTTTCAAAATTTCTTAATTATCCGACAATTTTCTGTAATGATTTATATCTATATATATAAACTATTATTTAATAGCTTTAGAAATATAAATAATTATTCACCATATTTTTGTATCCCCCAAACACCATCAATATTTATCTTATATTATTATAAAAAAATTCACCAAATTTCGTAATTTTTCAACATTCATAGAAATTTTTTTCATGAATTTTCACTTATTTTTACATTAACTTTAAATAGTCATAAACTACAATAATTACCCATGCTCCTCAATAATTCACCAAAATTTTTAGAAAAATCAGAAATAATATTAAAATATTTCTGTCCAGAAATAATTTCAGTACAAAATATTTTTAATAATTAAATTTTAATTTTTAATGTGCTGAAACTTCCAAAATTCATAGAAATTAGCTCATTTATCATAAAATTACGAATCTTAAGTCCATTCCATACGAAATTTAATTCTCTACAATTTTGTAGAAGGAAACAATTTTAGGTTCTGTACCAAAATAGACAGAATCTGGACAGATTCGGTGTTACTCCACTGAATCTTCCAAAATTCATAGTAATTAGCACGTTTATCCGAAAATTATGAATTTTAAGTCCATTCCACACAGAATTTAATTCTCTACAACTTTGTAGAAGGAAATATTTTCAAATTCTTCACCAAAAGGGACATAATCTCCCATGTTCAGACTGTTCACTCTAAATTCTATAATTTAATATTTTTGATCAGATTTTTCCACAATAATTACTCTAAATATCATATAATCCACATATATACTTCCAAAAATGATAAACAACAATTATCTTAAGTATTTACTAATTTTACACAAAATAATAAATTAATTTCATTATGCATAAAAATGAACAATAAAAATAAATTTTATAACTTTATAATGCTTGAAAATCCTTCCATAAGCCTTGACATCCTCTTAGATTGCACAAAATATTTTGGTAAGAAATTCTCTTCTTCTTCTTTTTCTCTTCCTTGGTGGTGGTTCCGATTGGCGTTAATGGTGAAGAAGAGAGGGAGAGAGTGTGTGTGTGTTTTTGCTTTTGTTTTGTGCATATATTGTTTGCTTCTTTATTTTTTTTTTCCATTTGCTTTTTAAGAGATCAACTTTCTAAAATTGGAACACTATTTCAAATCCACCGCCTCACCATCCGGATTTAGCACAAAATCAAGCATAAAAATATATTTTAATACATTACATAGTTATTTTGTGTAATAAATAATTTACATAATGTACTTAAAATATTTATTTTAATTCACTAAAATTCATAAAATAATTTATAAATAATATATATACCTTTTTAAGGTACTATACATGATAAATTTTGTACATGCATAATGACATGCATGTAATTATATGAGGTATTTTATACCTCCAAAATTACTTAAATAACACATACAACTTATAAAAATTAATTTTCGTATTTTTTGTTCCCTTCGTTACATGGACAACATGTTTAATCAAAATATGTTTAGGTTTCTAAAATATTATTTCCCATAAAAATGAAAACAATTCCATTATACAATAAACCTAATTTAATAAATTAAAAATACTCATTCTACTCATTTACTTTCCATTTTCTTTACTATTTGACACTCTATATAATAAAATATTGCACAATTTGTACAATTATATTTTCTTTCTTAATTAATTTAATCCTCTTATATAAATTATATAATTTATATAATTACTTTTTCTTCTTAAATAATTTTCAAACCTCCTCCATAATTATTGATTAATTCTATAATCAATAATTAAAATTTTACTAACTCCCTCATTAGCTTTTAATTTAAATTTGGATTAATTTAATTATTACTCCCTTTATCTCTATAATCAATAAAATTTATCAATATAATAATTGAACATGCACACACACACACACACACACACACACACACACACATATATATATATATATATATATATATATATATATATATATATATATATATATATATATATATTTACATATCTAATTCATATACCTCACATTACCACGTAACACCATTTAAATAATAATTTATGCACATCCACAACAATTTTAAATATCAACAATTTAATTATACAATTTCATGAAATTTCTCTTATTCTTCATAAATTGTTATTAAATAATTTATTTACTTTTCGAATATGTTTACTTAACACAATTTATCACCATCTCTGTACAGATTTAATTTACCGATTAAATCTCATCACACACTTTAAATCACATAAAATATATCAATCATAAATAATTTAAGAAACCTTGATAATTTTATTAATTAAATTCTTATTTAATATTATTAAAATAATCCCGAAAATTCGGGTCCTCACAGGGCCTATACATTAAATTAAACACTGTATGTATGGCGCGGGGCGCACCATTCGGCCAATTCAAAAAAAAAAAATTACAAATTAAAAGAATCGATCGATTGCCTTTCTCAAACTGCCATCCTAAAACAAAAACCTACCCTCTACTACTACCATCCCTCTGAGTTTCATAAACCAACTAACAAAGAATCTCACAAACCATCAACATAAGGATTGCTACCATCATCGGGTTTGGTCAAGCTCTCCTCATTCACGGGTCAAGAATCAACGACTCAAAGCTTGTGGGTAGCAATTGTGGCGGTAATATTCGTTCACAAGTGTCGTTTTGCTTGGTCATTATTGTATTATCATATGTGAAGTGCCCAACTGAGTTTGTGTTGGCTCAGTTGGGTTTTGGGATTTACATTGTGTATACCAATTTGACTGATTGAGGACAACCATTACGGTTGCCTACCAAGTGTTTGATATTATGGCAACATTATCATTATTGTATTATCATATGTGAAGTGCTCAATTGAGTTTGTGTTGGCTCAATTGGGGTTTGAGATTTACATTGTCTATACCAATTTGACTGCTTGAAGATAACCATTAAGGGTTGCCTACCAAGTGTTTGATATTTTGTCAAAGAGAAAAATTGCTAGTGTGTTGTACCATACTTAACCTAAGTGTCCAAAATGGCTCCTAAGAGGCAACGTGGTGAAAGCTCACGCTCCTGAACAACTGCTGATCAAACGAGATTTGTTAGTACCGAGGCGGAGGAGCATTTTCATAGGATATTGGAGAAGAAAACATTCGTGTTGGAACGAGGTCTTCAGCCCGATCCTCAGTTGGATGGTGAAATGGCGGCCATGATTGCCGAACGAAATTGGGGAAAGTTGGTCACGCAACCCGAGTCTTCCATAATCTCTATTGTGAAGGAATTTTATGCCAATGCCATTGACCAAGTCGATTATGTGGTACAAGTAAGGGGCCAGCCTGTGCGGTTTGATAGTGTTGCCATAAACGAATATTACAATACACCTACCGGTGGTCACGCCTACCAGTATGAAGACTACAATTGTAATTTGGATGTTGTCATTCAAAGTTTATGCAAACCAGGAACCACTTGGAAGTTAAAGGCGAATTTCGATGAAAAAGTGAGTTTCCTACATGCAACTCTAAGCCGTTATGGAAAAGCATGGTATGCTTTTATATGTGCCAACTTGATGCCAACTCGGCATCAAAACGACGTTACCAAGGAGCGCGCATTCCTTTTGCATGGAATTGTATGACAAGCAGTTGAGGTGTATAATATTTATGGAGTGAATATTATAGGGATCATCCAACAGTCGATCGAGAAGTTTCTACTACGAAGGAGTACAACTGGTGGCTTACCTCATGGTTCATTAATTACTCAGTTATGTCTACGTGCAGGGGTACAGTGGAGTTCTTCAGAGTTAGTTCAGTAACCCATGACTGACATTGATCACTTCACCAATGATAAGTACAAAGCTTGGGACGATGCTATTTCACACCCTCGAGGAAAGGGGTATATCCTGATACCACCACCACAACAAGCGGAGGAGGAACCGCCTAATGCCGAACCAACGACCGAAGCTCATTTTGGTAAAATTCTATGCAGGCTACAAAGCCGGATGGATAAGAAAATCGTGCGACTTGCTCAACGCCAAGACACAATGCACCCTTATATTGTTGGTGCTTTTACAGCTATGGCCACTAAGAATTCAGCCCAGTTACCAGACCCGCCTACCTTACCTGCATACCCTCCGTTCGGCATCGATGACGAAGAGGATATTATGAATTAGGGAGATCAAAGACATCAAATTACATGATATTCAATTTGATGTATTTTATTTTAATTTCTAGCATAAGCTAATTTGTTATTCAGGATTGCAAGAACTTTAACAGTAGCATGAATTGAGTTATTTAAATGTTTTCAATTATTCATCTTCTATGGGTTATTTATCATATTCTATTATAATTGCTTGATTGTTTGGCCAACAATTAGTTTGACACCTTAGATGAATTTGGAAAATGAAATCTATGGTTAATTCTGAGTATGAAATCTATGCACGATAATATTGTTATATAAAACGATCAACAACCACCTCCATTACATTCAACAATTTCATTACAACTTCATTTAAAAAAAAATAAACTCAACATAAAAGGAAAAACAAACACCCAGTACACAAATATTTTTTTCTCTCTTTCATTTTTCAATTTCATCTCCTCAATTTTTGCCACCAACTCTTGGTTTTTATTTTCTACAATAGTTTTGCGATTTTTGGCATTCACAATACTAATCGTTAGGTCGTCAATTAATGTCTGCTGCTTATAAACCTTTTGTTTCAAAACTTTTACTTCAGACTTCAAATCATTGTTTTCCCGATAATATTGAGTAATTCTTGAGCGCGGTGATAGTGCTAGATCAATCCATTCAAATGAGTCACATGGTCTTGTTTTATAATTTGTACAACCAACAAATCGTCTCCCGGGATTTGTTTTGGTCCACGAAACCTTCACAGGTGAAGGAACTCTACATTTACAACTGCGGGATGATCTTCTTAAAGAATTTGTGCTCATGACAGCTTGAGAAAGACAAGAATATCAGACGATGTTTCTGTATATAATATTACTAATAAAAGAAATTAAGTAGGTAATCACACAAGAGAGATGAAGACAAAACAGAGACATATATTAGAACTTGCCCATGGAAAATTTGTTCCTTTAGATTAGAACAAAGACATATATTATTACAAAATGTATTTACCAAAAACTGTTTTACTCATTCAGATGACAAATATATTGGTCGTTGCGCAAATGATGAAGTGAACAAGGAAATAATGCAGTAAACATTGTAATTCAGTTTATGAGTTCATTTTTTGACGGTTCCATGCTGCTCCTAATTTGTGCTTGCCTGGACCTTGAACAGCCCACAAATGATTAATAACAAACTTCAATCATTTGCAATTTTTGTCTAAAAAAATGTGGATGTGCAATTTTATATTATTCTTAACATCAACTTTAACAGTCTACTAACAAATTAATACAATTCATTCTCTTTCCCAAATTCTACATTCATAAACCAAACTAATAAATCAACCCCTTTATCGTGTTTGTGTCCTAAGATTTTTTTTTGTTTCAAAAATATCCTAAAAGCCTACAACGAAATTGTGCTTGACCTTACACCTTCATTTCCTCATAAATTTACTCGATTCAAACATGTGCTCCAAAAGTTATGACAGACCTAGCAGACCTGAAGTACAATTTTCTATATAGGGTACAACACATATACGACTATAAATCATATAGGAAACAGACGAAATCTAAGTAGCGATAGTAGAACTAGTTAGGGTTTACAAAATCCCAAATAGTTAGGGTTTACCGAATTGAAGCGACAGTATAACTACTTTACCGAATCGAAGCACAGATATGTAGCCTTAATGGTTTGAAGTCTAGGTATACAGATCTTTTTCCCTCTCTGCGAAGTCTGAGGCGAGACCAGGGTAGTCTTTCTCTTCAGATCCGGGAGGAAAGAGAAATTAAAAATGGGAGGAACGCGTGGAGAGAGAAATCGGGAGGAACCTTTGGAGAGAGTAATGGGACGACTAGGAGGAGAAGGAAAATTAACAAAATCTACACAAATTGGGAGTAATGGGACAACTGGTGAACGAATTTTTAGCTTGCTTGGGAGGAGAGAGAGATTAAACGGCGTTCCAAATTTTCAGCTGGCTTTGGGAGGAGAAAGAAATAACAAAATTTTCTTCTGTCTTGATGGGTTCAAATTTTCAACTGACTTTGGGAGGAGAGAGAAATTAAATGGCATTCAAATTTTCAGATGGTTTTTGGGATGAGAGAGAAATAACAAGGTTTGCTTCTTTATTCTTGCGTTCAAATTTTTTGTTGGCTGGGAAGAGAGAGAAATAACAAAGGCAGCTTAAATATGTGAGTTATTTAAGTGGATATGCCCCTTAAAGGGTATGCCCTTGAACATTCTTGTGTGTGTGTGTGTGTGTGTGTGTGTGTGTGTGTATATATACATATATATATATATATACCATAAAATATGCCCAATAAATTATTTTCCATTAGTTTGTCTGAAAGCCTTTTCTTATTGTTTTCGTGGATTCTTTCTTGATTGTAGTTTGTAGTTAATTTTTTTAAAAATGTGTATATCTTGATCTGCATAAATTACAGTGGTTTTTGACTAATCTTTTTCTAAGCACTTGTTAATCAATAGTCATAACTTTCATATTCTATTTTTCTTTTTGGATAATTTTTTTATTACCCATTTGATATTCTTTTTTATTTTTATTTTTTTCTTATATCAAATTCATTTTCAGATTCTTGCATCACCCACAAATGACTTTTACAATAATAAGTCTATCTCTTCTACTACTATTTGTCTATGAAAGACAAACCCTTTTGAGGCCTCTTCAGAAATTCTAGCTCTCTACCATTAAAGGAGGTAAATCAAGTCCCTTTCCCCTATTACTAGTCTTAAGTTCCAATGCACTAATTCTGTTGTTTAACTGGTGTTTATTATTTTGGTTCAACTTTGAGTTCATACATAGTAGTGATTTGATTGGATTTTTTATGCATATTAGTGTTGGTCAAAATGATACGAAATTGCTTAAGTGGTCACTTGCATGTATGTAACTTATCCTTTTAAGATGAAAATATGGTTTAGGTTATAATAGTCTGGACCGAAACTTATGGTCAATTGCAAATTGGACCGGAACTTGAGGCATGTTGTATAAATTTAATAGAACTAATTACTTTCACATTCATAGGCTGCAACAGAGTATTACTTAATTTATATATTTGTCATAGATTTATACATATGTGAGTTAACAACGTGAGCATACAAGAAAAACATGATTATCTAACTCTTGAATTAGATCATAATCTGGGGGTATAAATATAGATAGCTAATACATCAATCTATTCATGTATGTGGGTAATTTCTCTTGAACTTCAAAATAAATTGGCATCTAAGAGGAGAAAGATAAATATAAATCAATTGTACTGTATCATATAAATTTTATAACATAATTATGCTTTTTTTTAATAAGTAGTTATGCTTTGATCTTGTCTTCCCTCAAAGCTAGAAAACTTAACTTTTAGTACTGATTTTGGAAGATGTGTAATTGTTTTCGTTGCTCCTCAATGCATACCACTGCTTATTGTTTAGCTTTATATAGTTTATTACGATTCCTTTCATTTTCAAATTCTTTTTATATTACCTTTTCATGGCATGTAACATTTTTTACTCTTCTTCAGTGGACCTGTGGCAATTCAATTTTGGTTTCTTTTTCCTCTCCTGTCTTTTAAATAGTGAAAAATTTATGCATAAACAGTCATAATGCTGTCATTGCTGTCAGAAACAATGGGATGTATGTAAGAATGCATGGCTATGAAGATGAAAAAGCTAGTGGGATGGCCCCCTGTGGCAGGTTAGGTTTGAACACCTGTACTTTATAAATAGGTGAAAGTAATTATTTTTAATTTGTTCTCTCTGTTTTAGCATGTAAAAAACAATTAGTTTCCTTTTCCTTGTGTAGAATTGCCGTGTACAATAAGGATGCGTTTAATTGGTTATTGCCTTTAAACTTTTAAATAAAATAAAAAAATTTATCAGGTTAAAAATAACTTATGTTTAATTGATTTTAAAATCGAAATCGCACATTTTAAAATTGAACTAAATCGTACCATGCGGTTTCACGTACGGTTTTGGATTTGTTAAACAACATTTAAACGGTTTCATATGTGGTTTCGGTTTCAAACCGCACCATACTCACTTCTATTATAGAGCAAGGTTATTAAACCTGGATCAGACCGTCGGTTCGACCTATAAAAATCAAAACCGGTTGGCATTCTGGTCGATTCAAACAAAAAAACCAGTTTTGGTGAAAACCTGGCGACTCAGCGGTTGAATCGGTCGACCCAGTGACCAGGTAATCGGGTCACCAATTTTATCTGTTCCCTTCCTCTTTTTTATTTTATTTTTTAATTTAAGCCTTTGAATTTGATTGAATGTATCATTGATTGAGTTTTAAGTTATGATCATGATTTAATATCTTTCTTTGCATATAGATTTAATATTTATTTGAATTGTATAAAGTAAACATTGTACAAATATATTTAGTTCTTTTTTATTGAATTTGATTGAATGTATTCTAGAGATGTTTATGTTCATTTGTGTTTGATTTTATCACTCTTGAGTCTTAAGTTTTAAGTTGTGATCATGATTTAATATCTTTTTTTTTATATAGATTTAGTATTTATTTGAATTGTATAAAGTAAACATTGTACAAATATATTTTATTTTTATTTTTTATCGAATTTGATTGAATGTATTCTAGAGATATTTATGTTCATTTGTGCTTGATTTTATCACTCTTGAGTTTCGAGTTATGATCATAATTTAATATCTTTCTTTTTATATAGATTTAGTATTTATTTGAATTGTATAAAATAAATATTGTACAAATATATTTAGTTTTTTTTTTACCGAATTTGATTGAATGTATCATAGAGATATTTATGTTTGATTTTATCACTCTAGAGTCTTAAGTCAAGAATTATGATCATGATTTAATATCTTTCTTTTTATATAGATGTAGTATTTATTTGAATTGTATAAAATAAACATTGTATATATATATATATCGAATTTGATTGAATGTATTCTAGAGATATTTATGTTCATTTGTGTTTGATTTTATCACTCTTGAGTCTTGAGTTTCAAGTTATGATCATGATTTAATATTTTTTTTTATATAAATTTAGTATTTATTTGAATTGTATAAAGTAAATATTGTACAAATATATTTAGTTTTTGTTTACCAAATTTGATTGAATGTATCCTAGAGACGTTTATTGTAATACTCGGTTATTTTGGTTGAGTCCCACATTGCCCTTTTTATAAAACTCTCTCCCTTTCTTTAGTTATATATATGAGTTTACCCCCTTCCCATTTTAATATCTAAACATTAAGTACCTCTTATTTTGTGAGGAACTTTTTGTGTGAGGACCTTTTTAGTAAGGACTTTCCTAGTTAAAAATTTTGGTGTCGAGGACGTGTGCGAACTGCAAATCTCATAATTTCGGATATATCTTTTTTTCTTTCTTTATGTAATTATTTAATTTTCTGTATTAGTTTTAATTTTGTAGCTTTAATTTTTGTTTGCTCTTTAGTTTGTTAGTATATATATTTTTGGTATATCTTTGTTAGTATTTAACATTTTGACATATTAAATTATTATTTTTGTAACTTTAAGAGTTGTGACATAATAATAATAATCAAAATAATAATAATAATAATAATAATAATAATAATAATAATAACAACAACAACAACAATATTTGTTTGTAACATAATTAAAAATGGAAATAATATTTTTGTAAATGTATACTTGAATTTATTTTGGAATAAGAATGTTGTTAATTATTAAAATATTCTATATGATCAAAATATGTTAATAATAACAACAATATTTGTTTGTAACATAATTAAAAATGGAAATAATATTTTTGTAAATATATACTTAAATTTATTTTGGAATAAGAATGTTGTTAATTATTAAATTATTATATATAATCAAAATATGTATTACTTTAGATAGAATTTTGTTTAGAACAAAAAGATTTTGGATTCGTCAAAGAGAAAGAAAATGTGTAAAGTTTAATCAATTAATTAACTATTTATTTATTTATTACTTTATTTCGTTTAATTAGTTCCGACGGAAAAAAATTAACGAGTCGTTTTTAGAATATAATTTCGGATATTACATTGCATATTTCAGTTACGGATTCCGTACTCCTTCAGCGATATTCCTTTGATTTTAATTTGTTTGTTTTGTTCCTCATTAGAATTTGGATGTTATTTCAATATATTGTTCATAGTCAAATGCATATGATAGTTTTGTTTGATTTTAGATATTCACAACTTAACTTATACTCTTTAGACTTATTAAGCATGTCTAGTATTTATTTTGATTCTGTAGAAACGTACATGCTATTATATTTGGGAGACTTTGTGTCGATTTATTTCGGTTTAGCATGTGTGTATATTAGAACCCCTTTTGTTTGTATTGTGTGCATATATTGTGACATGATATTTTTGTTAGAATGTACCGTAAAGTATATCTGATCTATAATCACATGTGGGGGTACCACAGACATGTCCTCTTGGCACCGAGGCATGACACTTCCGTGGCAGTGTGATTAGTCCACAGCGTCTCCATTTTGAATGCTCCGATGGGAGTTGGCCAATTGGTGTTTTGTTGTGGGAGGCGTATGGGTCGACCCTAGTTTTCTGTTCTGTTTCGTTCTGCGGTTTGGTGTTGTTTGTGCCAAACACACCTTTCGATTTTGCATACATCTGGATTGCGCAGTCCGATGTATATTTATATTCTGTTTTGTTCTGAGCTCGGTATGAAATAACCCCAGCCATTTGATTCAGCCTATTATATTATTCAAATTAATTCAGTTGATTTTGTTATTTATTTTAATTCTTATTTTCTTGCATTCTATATCCATACTGGGCATTTGACTCATACTATGTTTTTCTTCCGGCAGGTAATCAGGGGGAACAAGGGCAAGTGTGAAAAGAGCTTCTTTTATATAAATAGTTTAGATATTTTATGTAGGATTTGATATTTTAATTTCTAAGTATTGTAGTAATACTTAGACCGTATTTTAGTCAGTTGGCAATTATCTATTTAGACTATTCGGTTTCATATTAAAGTTTTGGATATCAGTTTGTTAGTTTTGTTATGTTCTGTGCGTAACCTCCATTTCCACCACTTTGGAAAGGGGGCGTTACAGAGTTGGTATCAGAGCTAGGATTCTTTCTTGTAGAAAACCTATTTAGGTTCGTCCTGTGAGTTATGGGTAGATTTCTAGGTTAGGTTCTTATTTTGTTTGATATTCTATTAAGTTATAATATTAGTTTGTATTCGAATTTGCCTCAAATCTATTTTTCTTCAATTCATTCTTCTTAGATGGCTCATAGATCCGTTAGAGGTGTTGGGAGACAAGGTAATGGTAGAGGAAGAGGAAGAGGAAGAGGCGAGGCCCAACCAATGCGCAACCTAATAATCTGGATATGGCAGCCTTGGTAAATCAAGCAGTTAATCAGGCTTTATCGCAGTTAGTGGCACAAGTCGTTCAAGCGAACAGATGTAACAACAAACGCCAGAAAATCTTAATCAAGGAAACTCGAGTAATGGTGGTCCACAAGCAAATGAAGAGTTATGAAATACAAATGGTATTGATCAGTTTGTGGTGCTAACGTATGTATGGTTAGAAAGGTTTCAAAAGCAAAAATCGCATTCATTTAGTTCAGCTCCAACTCCAATTGAAGCATCGAATTGGATTGCCCATTTAGAGAAGATCTTTGACGTATTGGGGTGTTCTGATAACTAGAGAGTGTTGTTTATTACTTATAAATTAGATGGGGATGCGCAGAGATGGTGGAAAGCTATAAAAGTAACAAAGGGTGACAGATTCGTTGAGACACTTACTTGGACAGAATTTTGTGATGTCTTTTATCAGTAGTATTTCTCAGCTGCTGATAAGGAGACGTATGGTAGAGAGTTTTTGTCTATTCAGCAGAAGGATGACAAATCCATCACAGACTTCATGACAAGGTTCATCAGATTGGTAGGTTTTGCGGGAACTTTAGCAGGGACTGTAGTAGAACAGGAAGAGAAATTTAAGTGAAAAATTCACTATAAGTATCGTCAACATCTCATTAACACCAAGTTTGAGGATGTGTCGGCAGTGGCTAATGTAACCAAGAATATCGAAATGGAACAACAAGACTTTCAGGCTTTTAAATCGGAAGGAAGTCAAAAAAGGGATAGAGATGACCAACAGGGTCAAGTTTTGGGTCAACAAGGGAAGAATTAGGGCGGTCAGTAGAATAAGAACCGAGGTGGTCAACAAAGACAGAAACAAGGTCGTTACCCAGGGTCAGCAGGTGGAGGTAATCCTAATTTTATTCTGATAGCTCCTTGTGCTACTTGTGGGGCTAATCATCCTGGGATACCGTGTTATAGAGTTACCGGTGCATGCTTCTTATGTGGGTAGATAGGTCACTTTGATAAGGATTGTACAGGACCACGTGGTAATGGTGAAGGCAATAATGGTGTCAATGTCGATCAGCGCAATGGTAGACGGGTGTTTACCTTGGCATATAATCAGGCGGCAGGTGCGCCGGTACTATTTCTGGCACTTGTTTTTAGTTAATAGTCGTGAAACGTCCATTTGGTTTAATACCGATTTTACTCGTTCAATTGTGACACATTCTTTTGTTTAGTATCTTGGTGCGCCATCTTAGTCCTTAGATTCTGATATGCTTATTGCTACTTCGATGAGGATTTCTGTTGTTAGCTTTAACTGATATCGAGGATGTTCTATTAGATTTGGAGATGAAATTTGGAAGGGCTAATCTTTTGACAATGGGTATGCACGATTTTGATGTGAGATTTGGGTCAAAAGGTAAACTTAGTCCGTTCAATAAGATTTAGAAGGATCTTTCTTGTGAAGAGCAATCCGATGCAATTTTAGATCGTTAAGAGCGAATTGTGAGGAAAAAGATTCTATTTGCTATGATTTTGTGGAAGAATCATTCGAAGAAAGAGGTTACTTGAGAATATAATTCAGAATCTATTTGAGCGGAGTATTCGCATCTTTTTGATAGTTAGGTTCGTCTCATTCTTTTGATTCCGGGGATGGAATCCTATTTAAGGGGGATGTAATATAATACCCGGTCATTTTGGTTGAGTCCCACATCGCCCCTTTTATAAAACTCTCTCCATTTCCCTAGTTATATATATGAGCTTATCATCTTCTCATTTTAATATCCAAACATTAAGTACCTCCTATTTTGTGAGGAACTTTTTGTGTGAGGACCTTTTTAGTAAGGACCTTCCTAGTTAAAATTTTTGGTGTCGAGGATGTGGGCGAACTGCGAATCTCATAATTTCGGGTATGTCTTTTTTTCTTTCTTTATGTAATTATTTAATTTTCTGTATTAATTTTAATTTTGTAGCATTAATTTTTGTATGCTATTTAGTTTGTTAGTATATATATTTTTAGTATATCTTTGTTAGTATTTAGCATTTTGATATATTAAATTATTATTTTTATAACTTTAAGAGTTATGAATAATAATAATAATAATAATAATAACAACAACAATAACAACAACAACAACAACAACAACAATAACAATAACAATAACAATAACAATAACAATAACAATAATAATAACAATATTTGTTTGTAACATAATTAAAAATGGAAAGAATATTTTTGTAAATATATACTTAAATTTATTTTGGAACGAGAATGTTGTTAATTATTAAAATATTATATATGATCAAAATATGTGTAACTTTAGATAGAATTTTGTTTAGAATGAAAAGATTTCGGATTCGTCAAAGAGAAAGAAAATGTGTAAAGTTTAATCAATTAATTAACTATTTATTTATTTATTACTTTATTTTGTTTAATTAGTTTCGACGGAGAAAATTTAACGAGTCGTTGTTGGAATATAATTTCGGATATTACATTGCATATTTCAGGTACGGATTCCATACTCCTTCAGCGATATTCCTTTGATTTTAATTTGTTTGTTTTGTTCATCATTAGAATTTGGATATTATTTCGATATATTGTTCATGGTCAAATGCATATGATAGATTTGTTTGATTTTAGATATTCACAACTTAACTTGTACTCTTTAGACTTATTAAGCATGTCTAGTATTTATTTTGATTCTGTAGAAACGTACATGCTAGTATATTTGGGAGACTTTGTGTCGATTTATTTCGGTTTAGCATGTGTGTATATTAGAACCCCTTTTGTTTGTATTGTGTGCATATATTATGACATGATATTTTTGTTAGAATGTACCGTAAAGTATACCTGAGCTATAATCACATGTGGGGGTACCACAGACATGTCCTCTTGGCACCGAGGCATGACACTTCCGTGGCAGTGTGATTAGTCCACAACGTCTCCATTTTGAATGCTCCGATGGGAGTTGGCCAATTAGTGTTTTGTTGTGGGAGGCATATAGGTCGACCCTAGTTTTCTGTTTTGTTTCGTTCTGCGGTTTGGTGTTGTTTGTGCCAAACACACCTTTAGATTTTGCATACATCTGGATTGCGTAGTCTGATGTATATTTCTGTTCTGTTTTGTTCTGAGCTCGGTATGAAATAACCCCAGCCATTTGATTCAGCCTATTATGTTATTCAAATTAATTCAGTTGGTTTTGTTGTTTATTTTAATTCTTATTTTCTTGCATTCTATATCCATACTGGGCATTTGACTCATACTATGTTTTTCTTCCGGCAGGTAATCAGGGGGAGCAAGGGCAAGTGTGAAGAGAGCTTCTTTTATATAAATAGTTTAGATATTTTATGTAGGATTTGATATTTTAATTTCTAAGTATTGTAGTAATACTTAGACCGTATTTTAGCCAATTGGCAATTATCTATTTAGAATATTCGGTTTCATATTAAAGTTTTGGATATTAGTTTGTTAGTTCTGTGCGTAACCTCCCTTTCCACCATTTTGGAAATGGGACGTTACATTTATATTCATTTGTGTTTGATTTTATTATTCTTGAGCCTTGAGTCATTAGTTATGATCATGATTAATTTTTCTTTTTATATAGATTTAGTATTTATTTAAATTTGTATAAAGTAAATATTGTACAAGTAAGTTAATTTTTTTTCTTGTGTAGATAAATTGATTAATTTTACATATTTACTAAATATTATATATAATATGTAATAATAATTAATATATTTAATTATTTATTACATATTACTGACGTGACCGACTCAATAATGGTTCGACCACTGGTTGAACCAGTAATCCATTCACCCGATATATTTTTCGATTCATTGACCGATTTGAGTTTAAGAACATTGTTATAGAGAACATTCTAACCTAGGTTTTCTAAATGCATTTTAATATTCTTTTTGTTATCATCAAAATTTGTAATATTTTTAATCCCTTCACTTTTTTACTTTATTTTTTCAGTATTACCCTTATAAAATTTTAAAAAAATTATTGAAAATAGCATGACATATATTAGAAAATATAGTGTTATTAACTTTAGTATTGAAAGTACAACTATACTCCTTTTTTTTTTTCTCTTTCTCTTCTATTTTATTGTTTCAAGAAAAATTAAGAGATTAAATAAAATAAATAATAATAATAAAATGGTTAAGGTGAATAATTTAGATATGATTTTTTTTAATAAATATAAACTTTTAAATTAAGAAAAATAAAATTTGACAGACAGAGTATTTTATAAAAACAATACACAGGAGGATTTTTTCTGGCCGTCAAATTTAATTCCACCGATACCCATGCTCCTGCCATTGTTACGCTCATGGGCTCATCGCACATCGGAATTCCACCGTCAAAATAATCTCTGTCAAGGATATTTCATAATATAGAAATTAATGAGGCCTCACATATTGACCAAATTTATAGACTACTCCCTCTATTTTATATTATTCGTTATTAAGAGAATATGCATATTTACTAAAAATAATAATTAATAATTTAATTTAAAAAGACGGCACTTTCATCTTTTATTAAGAAAAGAAGAGAGAGAAGAGAGTAATTATTTGAGGATATAAACATAGATAGTATAAGAAAATGAATTTAAGATTCTTCTAAATATATGCGATCGATAATTATTTTATAATATATAAAATAAGCTAAAATTTTAATTATAATAAAATAAAAAGAGTAATAAAGTTGATAATGAGAACAATAAATTTCATATTTTCATTAATGAATATCCACGTCACCTTCTTTTGATCAATTGATTTATCCTTCCAATAACTATCCGGATAGTATCACAACGCGTCTGCCAAAAAGAATAAATTTATCCGTGTCAATACAATATGCTACAAGGTCTTGATTGTTTGGTCAGTTGAATTATACCTTAATTTTGTTATGTTAATACTATTTGAAAAAATTATTCAATAGTTCTAAAAGAACGTCATATAATGCTTTAGATTAATAAAAAAAAAATTATTTTAGTATTGTGTCACTACTTACAATTATGAGTTTATTGAAATAAAAAAAAAATTATTAATATAAGATGTAACGACTCCAAATCCGGGTTCCTTTAACCCTAGACTTGGTACGTCACGATACATCATCTTCATACACGTTCTATAACTAATGCGGAATATATAAACATAAATTGTTTATTCTACAACATTTCCCAAGGTTTCTAACCTTAACCTACATATATACCTTTAGATTCATAAAAAGGTTTACAAAATTACTTACATCATATAACAATTTAGTTATAATGAATAACACTATAATCTTGTCTTTTGCTTCTGTCTCCGTCTCTCCTCGGACATTCGTACTATTCTGAAATTTGTTATCATGATATAGCAAGAGTGAGCAACGACTTTGCTCAGCAAGTTTAAATACAATAACGATATATCATGATTGAAAGAAAGAACAAGCTTTCGGATTTTCAACAATATAATAATTGTGAAAGAGTACGAATCATAATTTCAATAATTGAATGATTGAATCAAGTAATGTGAGTGTCAATAATGACCATGAACAATTTTAACTGAACCTTATGGTAATGAAGGTGATCAGCCTTTCATACCTGATGAACACATGCAACAAGCACTATGTGCGAATTAACAATTTAAAGATGTGGAATAATTATACAAAATTAAACCATAGCATGTTTGAAACGTAATAACTTGAATTTGAGTTAGGGACTTGAACAATAAAATAATATATCCTGCTCGAATATAAATTGAGTAGGGTTTAGGAAACTTGCCTGTTTGCTCAGCTACAATTAATGTCTAGCTTTAACTAACTGGCTTTGAAAGACCTAACATTAGTAAAGTTGGTCTAATAATTAGTACAGCGTATTTGTACAACTATACGCTCATTAAGAAACTTATCTACCACAAATAAGTACTAACACATAATTTACATCAGTCAAAACAATATTATTAACCTTATAGACCCTCAATCAAATTAGGTTAATAATTTAATAAATTAGAAAATATTTTTCTTAAGTGTTGGACACTTATTAAACTATTAAACAATTTATTATAATTGTTTAAACAAAAGAGTTAAAAGACATTTTCTTTATTTCATTAAATTTAATTTCATTTAATTACTATTTATCATTAATTAAATAGTAAGTAATTAACTACCTTTAGTTATTATTTAATAATAAATAATAACTTACTAGATTTATTTATTATTTAAAATTAATCAAATAATAAATAATTATATTATATTAAAAATAATCAAATATCTTTAGTTATTATTTAATAATAAATAATAACTAATTAACTAGATTCATTTATTATTTAAAGTTAATTAAATAATAAATAATAAAATTATATAGTAAATACTCAAATATCATTAGTTATTATTTAATAATAAATAATAACTCACTGAATTTATTTATTATTTAAAGTTAATCAAATAATAAATAATTAAATAATCAATCTTAGTTATCTTTAATTATTATTTAATAGTAATTAAATAATAATTAATTAATTTATAAAATTTAATTCACTCATTATATTCAATTTAATTGAATATTTAATTAATGACAACTTGTCAATTATTTTGATATTAAAACTTTAGAGTGTGTTTGCTAAGAATAATATATATAATCTATATATATTATTTATACACATTACCTTACCTCGAAAATAATTTCACAATAAATTATGAAATTAAAATAAATACAATATATAATTTAATATATATTATTTAGGCCACAAATTAAATTATTTAATACATTTACATTAAATAATTCATTTATCATCAATTATGGAAATAATTCCATTTACCCGAAAATACATTGAAATAATAATATATTTACTCAATTTCTTATTTAAATAATTTATTAAATTATTTAATTAATATTACACAAATAATTGTATAATTCAATTTCTCACTCTCATAAATCATTTACAATGATTTATTTAATTATAGAATATATTCATTTAACATATTCAATTACTACTTAAAATTACACAATTAATTTAATCCCTTTATATATATGTACATATATATGAACTTAAATATTGTACATATATACAATTACTAATTTTCCTTCATTAATTCAACTACTTTATATAATTTATAATTATATAAATTACATAATTATTCCTCACAAATAATTTATCAACAATTTGCATAATTGTTGATTAATGAATATAATTAATTCCACAATAAACCTTTTAATTCAATTCGGATTAATTTAATATTAATCTATCTATTTATCACAATTTAATTAACCATTAAATTATGTTACTAAATATGCACGCATATATATATTCATATAAATACATATTTAATTTACACGCAACCACGTCGCATAATTACATAACTCTACTAATTAATTCTCTTAATTTAATTAGAGTTGTTGTTAGTCAAGTTTATTGAATTATCACTTTGCTTGCTAACGTATCAAAAATTTTGATATCACCATATCTAAGTTAGTCCGTTAAATTTAATTTGGACCTCTATTTATCTATCACTACTAGGTTATCAAACTCCAACCTTTATTAAATATTAAATATTTTATTTCTAATTCATTTAAATATCCGGGATATTACATAAGACACCACATTAATTTATCTCAATACTATTAAATAATTACTCTTGCTATTTTAGTCACCTTTAGAGAAATTATTCCATATTCTTAGAGCATTGTAAATAATTTATTTCTCTTCTCATATGTATGTGGGTCCTTTGTGAATTCTATCACAGAGTTAATATTTTTATAAATAAAATTTAATATTTTTATAAATTCTTTGTTATTAACGTAAAATTTATTTACTATTTATATATATTTTTATAAAATTATCATTTTTATTTATAAAAATATTAATTTTAAAAAAATTAATATATTATTCATTTATATATAATTACTGGAAAAAAAGAGAAACAAAATAGTAAAAATGAAGAAAAAGCCGCAATCAAATGAATAAAATCTCGTAAGGACGTGGGACTTGGATCCCTCCATTATAAATACTCTCTAATTTTATTTAATATATTATATTTTTATAATTATAAATAATATAATTAAAATCAACACTAATTAATTAATTTATAATATTGAATAACATAATTATTTTTAAAATAAAAAAAATTAGTAATTTTTTATTATATAATAAACATGTGAATTTTATATTAAAATTTTAATTATTGATTTATTTAATTTTTAATTAAAAAATAATTTTAATTATTTTAATTTTTGATAGGATTAATTTTAATATTATTAATTATTTATTGACATATTGTAATTATTATTAATAAAATTAAATAATTAGGGTATCGGATGGAATTAGATGGAAAGTATAACAGAGGGGAGCTACATCCCCAATAGAGCTTCCAAACAAATAAACACGCACACGCGTGCACACGCATAGAGTCATTGCCATCAAGATCAGGTCTAGGGTTCCTCAATCCTCTCTTTCTCTGTCTACAATTTCAGTTTCAGGTGTCAAAATTGAAAACCCATAGAGTTCCCGAAGAATCATTCATAAGCGTCTTTTGTAATTCAGAGGTATGTAATCCATTCCTAACCTTCCCAAGTTAGTACTTATGCTAATTGTTTGATTATTCGTATCGATTTTCAAATGGTTTGAGCTGCTACTACTATATTTATTTAGCTTTTAGGTGTTAATTAATTGGAGTAATTTTTGGAATCGTCTATGGTGGCTAGGTGTGGCGTTGTTAGGTGAATATCAGAATTAAGCTGAGGGAGAATTTGGGTGGAGCAAATGCCGGAAGAAGAGTTGGTAGAGCTAAAGTTCCGATTATATGATGGATCGGACATTGGTCCATTTCGGTATTCTCCTGCTTCCACCATAGCCATGCTCAAGGAGAGAATTGTCGCTGAATGGCCCAAAGGTTCGTTGGCTGTAATATTTTAAATTTTGTATGTTGTTGTTTGTGCTTTACTTTACTGTGATATGCGGTATTCTTGTTTAAATGAGGTTTATATACTAGACTAGTAGTAATTAAGAAGTTTCATTTGTTTGAATCTAGAGGCAAGAATTAATGCCCAAATTTTTATGATAAGTTTCCGTTTGTTCCCTTTAAATAAAACTGTGGCAAGGTTCCAATTGTTGTACAGTATTACCAACATATGAGGGTTAGAACTGAGAAGAGCTGCATGATGAATATTTCCACTGAATTAATATTATAGTCATTTTAATCTAGGATTTGAGATTACTTTGGTACATCTGTATGTAATTATGTCCCAAGGTTTCAACTATACCTTGGTGAAAAGGTCATTTGTACAAAGTACGTAGAATACCACCCTACTTGGGGTTGGGTTAGCCAAATTTCTATCTCATTGTTATTTATTTGTTTGTTTGGTAATATGAACAAAGTATATATGATATTACGCCAATGGGAATCTTGCTTATTGAAGGTCTCCTAATATAGTCTGAGAACTTAATTCAAAAATGTGCAATAATATATCTAGTATCGTATCTATGTACCTTCTGCAGTAATTAAAGGGGCAATTGCAACAATTTTTTTCGGTATGGTGTTTACTTCATGTTATGAACATTAATTTTGTATACAATATGAACATGGCTCTCACCCCTGTGGTTGTTGCAATAGCCTTATACTCGTTAGCTATTGACGGAAAAATTCAGTTTGTTGAGTCCTTTTGTAAAAGCTAAAATATTTTGGTTGGCGAACTTTGCACACCAAAGTATCTTAATCGAAAGTCAATGAGTGTTACTGGTCCATGATGTTGTTTATGCTTTTGTCATCAACCAACGTCAACGAGTGTTACCATTAATAAAGCAAAGAAGAAACAGACTGTTAGTCGTTAAAAGGTCCTATCTGATTAACCTAGATGTGGTGGTTATAAATATAAAGTCATGATTATGTCAATCTTACTTTTTTACATGGAACGTATAGTTGCCCTAATGTCCATAATCTCTAGCCATCTTTAAGTATCCCAGACTAGGAGAGCATCATAAAGATAGAATTGACTTCATGGTGCATGATTGCAACTTTGGTCAAACTTGGATATCATAAACTTATCATGAGTGTAGAAGAGGAAGGCAAATGATATTTTTATGTAGAGCTTTTTACATTGAGAAGTTTTGTTTCTTGTTGAATGCTTCACATATTGCAACTGCAAATTTGAAACAACAAAGATCAGTTTTGGGCCTCTTTGTCCCGTATTTTATGATAATGAAAATTTATAAAGGAAATCTGTTTAGTACATTAGGTGTTCCAGTCAAAACCTTAGTATTTGATAGGGAAACTTGGACAGAATAACACGTTCCTCTAACATGATATGTGTAGTTAAGGTTTTCAAGGAAACAACGTAATCTTAAATCATTTTTTATAAAGATATAATTGTAGGAATTTAAAACTCTCTCTCTGTCTCTCTTTCTATCTCTGGCAATGACACATTTTAAAACTCATCGTTAGTGTCACTCTCGCTGTCCATCTCTCTTTCTCTCAAACTCTCTTTATATGTTATATAAGCATCCCCAAATTCAATTGTCAATGTGTGCAAGTGTCCATATATAAAGTCTTTAAAGTCATGTTTAATTGTATATAGATGTTGAAAATTGTTTGGGTGGTGTTTGGTTAGAATAAGAAAGATTTGTTGTTCAATTTTTTTGTGGAGATTGGGAGTCTTGAATTTCTTTATTGACTTCTCGTGAGGGGAGATATGTGGGGCTCTGGTGATTGGGGCCCTGTTGTTATGGATTGTTTGACCGTGGGTATTTGAAACTGCAATCTCTGCCATGCATTTTATCCTTTCAATTTCTCTTTACAACTATATATGTTAATATTAATGGATCTCTTCCCTCTCCCCCTCCCCCCTCCCCCCTCCCCCCACCCCCACCCCCACCCCCACCCCCACCCCCACCCCCCCCCCCACCTAACCTTTTTAATTTGAAAGCCTGATTCATGCTCTCCCCAACCTCTATTCAGTGCAAAGCTACAGCTCTGACTCTCTCTCATTAAGACTTAATTGGAGATTCACACTATTATGAAGCTTGTTCATCTATATTATATACTAACCCGGAATTGTTGTTAATACACCAACAATCATATGAAAACCGAAATGTGACTACCGACGGTTACAAATTGTATTCTTTTCTCTTAGATAAAAAGATTGCACCCAAGGCGGCAAATGATGTCAAACTGATAAGTGGTGGAAAGATTTTGGAAAACGACAAGACTGTTTCCCAATGCAAAACGCCTTTTGGCGAGCTTCCAAAAGGGGTCATCACCATGCATGCTGTTGTACAGCCATCTTTAGCAAAAACAAAAGCAGGTAGTTTCATCTCTCTATTTTAATGTATAGTATTAATGTTATGTTATGCCTTCCCATATTTTTAACTATCCTGATGGGTTAAGCCTAATGCTTTTATTCATAGTAATAGCTGTGCTTGCCTCCTATTTCTATTAGTTGGCTTACGTTTGAGCACAATATGATTCCCGTGGAACATGTTGTCTCATTGTTCTATAATGCCGATATCTATCTGCTTTAGAACTATAAGATTTTTTACTCTTAGTCTATATTTGTTGCTACTTGTCTGCAAGTGTTTGCAATGGTATTGTATTACTTAACTTCTTGGGCCTCCATGGAATACACACACTATGGCTTTGAATTAAATTTGTTTAAGGATAAGGATTATTAAATGCGTCCGAGTGCAATATACACCCAGAGTTCTATGTTTACAGAGATAGATTACAAGAACCTTTCTGTACAGTCTAATCAAGGCAACATTCCACATCAACTTGCATCCTTATAATTTTTGTGTTGTCTTAATTGGAAAGTTGGGTTTCACTCACTTGAGTTGTCATCTCGCTTACAAGATATTTACCGACAACTGGAGAACTAAGAAATATGTTAACAATTGAGATGGAACATGTGATGTTCCAGTCACAGTAGACCTAGGCCATGCTCAAGATAGAGTCCTTGTAGGCTTGTACTTTTCCTTTGGATAAGGATTAGCCTGCAAGCATATTAATAATAGCGCTCACATGTTTATTCTTCATTGACAACATCATTCTACTTAGTACTTATTGAGGGGAAACTAGCGGCATCATATTTGTTAATTGGGAATAGACAAGTTTAAGTTGTAGACTTGTAGTGGTTCAAATAATTATTAAATTGAGTCAAGGGTTCTTTTGGCATATCTCTGGCCAGCATGGTTAAAGACCAACCTAACTCTAGGGGACCGAGAGCATAAAAACAGGTAAGATATTCATACAAAAGTGTGGCTAAATTGCGCATGTTAAGATGAATATGGGGAAACTGAAAGGATATAAGTAATAATAGTGACATTCACGAGACATTACAAGTAGCCTCAATAGGGGAGAAACTAAGGTTGAAGAGAAAACTGTCTTAGATTGTCTGGAGGCATACAAGACAGATCAATAATTCACCAGTTAGGAGTGATGCAAATATATTTATTTATGACAATGATAGGTGAAAGGGAAGTCTAGAATTATTTTTTATTGAAAACATGAGATCTTGTGGTTTAATAGATGATATTCTTGTTGTCAGAACTCTGTTAGCAAAATAGGTATCATGTTTGTTGACCTGAAGTTAAGCAAATGAATAATATGTGGAATATTGCTTTTAACAGAGCACAAAGTGGGGGATTTTAATAATAAATGATTACATGCTTTTATAGTGTTGGTATCTTTTAATTCTTATTTAGGGTGCTTGATTTCTCCCTTCTGTCACCATTATTGCTTGTGGGTATTTGAAAGTTTGTCTACTGAAGGGTTCACCCCTGTCGTTGTTCCATGAGCAGTTCTGAAAGAGGGTGTTCCATTTTGTGATACTCGTAACATTGTTCTGGATCTTGGTTGGATGTTCTAATTCAGCTGAAGAATCTTCATATCATGTGGCTATAGTCACTAGGTAAATTACTGTTGTTGACTTGTTGCTGTCTTCACCATTTGCCAAACTAAAATCAGAGCCCCCCCCCCCCCCCCCCCACACACACACACCCTGATAACAATGTTTGTTTATGTTCATGTGTTCATTAGTACCTCAGTGGTTAATGTTGTAAGAACAGTGGGTTTGTCGGGGACTATGTTTATATTTTATAAATTCGTTTAGTCGATTATAGAATTTACACAAGGTTCTCTGTGCTTGGAACTTTGAATTAGTTTTTCATTATACTACTACTAACAGCAGTGATGGGGTTCAGGATTCTTAGTGAGGATTATGGATTATACATGTAGAACCCAATATTTATATAAATGCATTTTTCGTGTATGATGCATCAATGCAAAATGAAGTGTTTACTATGATATTACTGTTTGTATAATCATTTTTCCTTGTGTAGGTTCAGAAAGTTATTTTATTTATTTTTCCCCATCTTTGTTGGTCTAAACAGAAAAGAAGGTTGATGAGGCTCCAAAGAAACACATCTGTGCATGTTCCATATTGTGAGAGATGTTAAGTATTCAGGTTTAATCTTGTGGGGTTCTTGGGATTCCCCGTGCTGTGGAGTTAAATTGTTGGGAAAGGAAATAATTTGTAAACAGTTCCATACGTCAGTGTTGTTACATGTTTGTTAGAGGGCATCACGGTGTAACAGTCCATGTTATGATATGCATGTTATAAAAATATTGTTCTGTATGTAAATTTAGCTGCAGCATTTTGGTATATTTATACAGGGTTCAATACCCTAAAAAAAACTTGCATTACCTGGTCATTGTAGTGTATATTAACATGATTCAACCCTTGGATCGCGTGGTATGAAAATGTTGCTGAAGCCAATTGAAGCTATTAATTTTTTTATCCATGTAATTAATCATCGTGGATTGATTGATTGGATCTGAAGTAGTTTAGAATGTGGGATACTTGTAAATGAGCAGGGTGGATTTATACTCTAGGGCTATATTTATTTGTAAAAAACATATTTAGGATTGAATTATTTGTATTAATTTAACACTACATCGGATTATTTTATCCCATGACGAGAGATTATTAGTTCCATAATGTTGGACTATTAGTCTCATAATATCATTTAATAATTTAAAATGAGAGGGATTATTAATCTCACATTTATTATGAGATTATATAATCCCTCATAAATAGTTTTATGAATGATAAAAAATAGTCCATCGGACTATTTAAATGACTATTAATTCTCTATCATAGAAAAAAATAATTTGAAATAGTATTAAGTTAATATAAATGATTTAATTTCAAGTATATTTTTTGTAAATAAACATAATCTAGGGTTAATAGACCTTTACTTCCGTGTTTAGATGTTTTTTAATTTTTTAACATTTAGATGTTGAGTTACGTTGTTAGGAAATATTGCTAGCGACTACCCAAGTAAGTTCATTTGACATTGCTAGTATTTCGGCCAAAACAATAATGTCATCTTCCATGAACAAATGCATTAGGTATTGTTTATAGCAACGGAGATGAATTGATCATTGGTGTTTTGTAATCATGTTTCATTAAGCTGATTCAACCAGTCCCAGGCATGTTTTGCCTAATCTGTATGGATTTAGTGAGTCTCATGGTGCTGGAATGAAATCCCTAGTTACCGGATCTTCGACAAGTGTTAATTGAGATATTTATCAGATTAAGAATATATGTTTTTAAAAATAACAACAATCTTCTCGAGTGTGGCTGTATCCGTAAAACTATTTGCTAATGTATCTTATAAGACACCATTAAATAAATATAAATGATGTGATCTCCCCGCGGCAGAACCTTGAGCTATCAGTGAACCTTGTGCCGAAGCTCGCGCCTTCTAATTGCAGGATCTATCATTCATTCATTCTGATAAAAACTCGAGATGTTGTTCACGAACAAACAATGTATAATGATCCACTCGTTGGTGCTGACATATATAAGTTAAAATGGAATCCTGGTTATGGAGACTAATGCAAGGACTTGGATTTGTTTATGAGGTGCTAATAAACGCTTAGTTGATAATTATTATTATTTTTTATAGACGTGATAGAGAAAGGCATGGCAGATTGATCATAGTACGGATTAGAGAGACTACAGACATTGTTGTGTAAGTTTTATGGGTTGATATATACCCCTTGGAAAGAGAATATGGTATGACAACCTCTTCCGAGAATATGGTATGACAACCTCATTGAATAATTTCGACTTTCGATGTTGAACATCTGAAAGTGAGACTTTTGCTATCACTGTTGTTTCACAAATAAAAAATATAAAAATAATAAGAATTCTTTCTTTTAGTTGATAAAATATGGCTAAATGTTGAAACCAACTTCTATGAGCCTAAAGACTAATACTCGTACGAGACTCTTTGTAATTAAATTTTTTCTGTGTTGAGTTATATGATGACGGTTTTTAAGGTTTATGGCGACGGTATGTTTTGTTGCCGTAACACTACAAAAAAATAAGACTATGATGACGGTACATATCGTCGCCATAGGTCTCAACACAAAGAACCAAAAAAATTAATTATAGAGAATTTCACCCCTCAAGTGAGATGGCTGGAGATGTATACAATATATTAAGCAATTGAATCTGATGTCATATTTAAAGACATCATCAGCATAGATGAAGATTAATTAATCTTGACCAAATCCTATTAATTGATCAGACCCTTCTCTACACATGAAATACAAATTAATTTCTCCCTCGTTCCCTTCTAGTAATTTTAGCCTTCTTTTGTTTTCTGCACAACCATCTCTGAGACAATAGAGTCGGATTAATCAAAAGGCCCAAAAAAAAAAAAAAAGAAGATAAGATAAGACACGCACAACATAACGTAACATCAATAATATACTACCAATAAGCTAACTAGCATCGCCATGCAGAAGCAGCAAGAATGGCTCTATCTTCCCACCCCAACAACAAGCAACCATTGTCCTCCGTTAACCTATAGCCCTCACACGAATACAATCCCAACAATATTTTCGACTGAGTCACCGCGTTCCCACTAATTCCCACCCCTTTAAATCCCTTTACTTCCATAATTTTCCTCCATTTTTCCAACCTCTCGTGTCTCATCACCCTCTCCGACCCCTCACACGCCACAATGTTCCGTATCTCCGGCGCAAATATACACTGCTCCACCTTAGCCCGCTGCGCGGAATCCAGCGGAAACGTGGCGTCCAAGGAATCAAAAATGGCAGAATAGTAATGCAATGCCTCAAGAAACCGGCCCAAAAAGTAAGGCCCATTATGGCTTGCTTCTTGTTCCACAATCGTCACTATATTCGGAGCCTGGTCTCGGATCATTGTCAATAGGTTACCAAGACATTTGCCGGGTACCCGTTGGAGCCGGTTAACTGAATTAACCGCCAGAGCCTCCCCGACCCGCCTGTGGAACATGTGAGGCTTAAGGTCTTCTAGTTGCTCCCCAACTGGGTGGAATTCGAATGGCACGTGGAGAGAGTGGGCTAGATCGGTTAAACACCGGCCCGTCTCCATCACTGCCTCGGGGGAGGTGCCGACTCCGGTTATCCGGAGGAACGGCGGGCCGCCGGGCCGGGCAGCTAGGGCTTGCATGAAAGCTGGCCATTGGTAGCCTTGAAGGATATCCAAGTCAATAACATGTACACGTTCTTCGGATTCGAAAGCCTCGAAAATCGCTTGGTTAGCTGTAAAATGTGCAAATTTGATGTAAGGGCAGGCTTGGTAAAGAATTTGGTAAATGTTGAGGATTTCTAGGGAGTCTGGAGGGAAAGGAGTGAAGGGTTTTGAATTTGAGGTGGTAGGTTTTGCTGTTAGGGTTGCGGCGAGCCTTGCGCTTAGGGCTTCGGTGAAACAGGAGGCTACACGTTGCATGGAGTCGCCAAGGGGTGTTACTACTCGGTTGAGGTGGTGGAGGTATCTTGTGGCTAGCATGTAGTCCTCTTTTGCAACTGCTTCGGCACAGGCTAGGAGGAGGTGCACCAGTTGGAGCCCACTGTCTTCCTCCTGTAAATACATGTTCATACAAGTCAATTAAGAACGATATCACAAATTATGTATTTTTCTTAAAAAAATTGGGACCAACTCAAAGATGAGAAAATAGGATTTTTCAAGACTTGTTAAAGTGGATTATTAAAAAAACAGAGAGGTTTTACCTGCTCTGGAGCAATGGATAGAGGGATCATCAAAGTATGGTCAACATTTTGTAATTGCTGCAATTGTTGAGCTCTTTGCGGTGGTGCCCTTGGTGATGGATGTTGCTGTTTTTGCTTTTCTTGCTGTCTTTCTTCCTGTAATTTCTGTAATAATGACGCAGTCCCCATTGATCCCATCTGATAAACGTCACTCTCTTGACTAAGTTGCGAACTCCCTCCATGTGCCGACATTTCAGGCCCACAAAACCTCAAAGAATTTGGCATCGTTAAGCAGTCCAACAATGCTGGAATTGTTGTTAGAGCATCATAACATTCTGAAGATGATGATAATCCTTTATTCATCGTCGTGGAGTACGATAAAAACTCGTTTTCTTTCTCATAATCATCCAAGAAATTCTCAAGAGCAGGCAATGAGAGGCTCTCCACTTGCATAAATTGGTTATTATTAGGAGAAGTATTAAACACTCTATGCAATGGGCTCAAGCCTTTACCTTTATTATTTGTGCTGTTATAAGACCCAAGCGGAGACGAAACCCGAGGAGGAGAGCAGCCCAATAGAGACTGTCCATGCATGGAGTGATGAACATAGTTATAATTACTATAATCAAAATTTGTACCTTGTGGGGATGGTAAGTTATTCCTCACCGGTGATGAGATCATGAAGTCGCTGCCGTAAAGCTGATCAGTGAAAAATGACTCCCATAATGAATTCTCCGGCGACTGTCCTTCCATTTCTACTTCACATTTTAGACATGAAAATTTTAGGCTTGATGGGGTTAACCCATTTTGCTCCAAATCCGAGGTAAAACTAGTCTTTTTAGATTCCAACAACGAATCGTTTGAAGAAGTTGGCAATAGTTTTGAGCATGAACTCTCATTTTGCAAACTCCCCATGCTCCCACAAAGAGAATTAATCATCATTTCCCCCCCCTCAGAATTAGAGCAAGTTTTTATTTTAGCACCAAAAAACTTAGACAAGGTTTTTTTTTTCTTTCTAATCTTTATAATCTACTTTGAGTACTAAATTTCTTCAAAAGAGTTTGGGAATTTTTTTTTAAATCTTAGGCATGTGTTTCTTTCACCTTATATGAGAGAAAAGTTTGTCACTTTGTCAAGACACTCTAGGGAGGAGAGAGAAATTGGAAAAAGAAGACAAACAATGAAACAAATGGCTTAATTTGATGTGTTTGGAGTGTAGTAACAAATTGAATCACCTTTGTTGGTTCACCATTACTAAGTTTAGTTGTTTTCTAGGGGCATAAAGTTGTCACCTTCGGCCTGTGACTAGAGGACAATTTATTTGGATGGGTCCGGCTAACTTTTGGGCCGGCCCAGTCAAGAATAAACCATTTTTTTGATATTAAATAATGTCACAACCATTATTTTTGGAAACTAGGTATTTTTGATAGTACTGAGTGCATATTAATTGGTCGAAGAAGAATGATAGGGAGAGACAGTGCAATTGAAGCGAATAATAAATTAGATATGAAATTGACGTGAAAAATTCATTAGTACTATCATTTTTGGGTCCATTAACCCTATTAATATGTACTCAGTACGCAATTTAAGAACAACTTCTTTTATTTTTTTTTATAATTGAAAAAAATACGTACCCAAGACATTCACTTATATTGTAATATGATTTTTGATACGGGTAGAATATAAAATGCTAAATATTATCAAAGGAAAGGAAAATAAAAATTAAAAATTCAAAGGAGAACATACGTGATAACGTTTTAACACTAAAATCTCTATTTTTATTGTGAATGATTAAAAATACGAGTTTATCATCCATTAAAGTAAATATAAATATTACAAAAATTTATATTATCCTTAATAAATGCGTACAAAAATAAGACCGACCATCATTTTTATTTTTTAGTATCGGTGTATTATTTATCTTAAAATGAAATATATTTGCATGGTATAACAGAAAAAATTAAGGAAGAAAAAGATTAAAAAAAAGAAGAAGGTGGGAGGTAGGAACAAAAAAGTGGACATTGGCGAAGCCGTCTCATATGGCGTCGGTGACCCCGCCTAACCTAGCCTAAGACTTTGGATTTCCCAAAAGGAATGAAGCAGCCTCTTGTCCCTTTTTCCTTCCCTTTCCTGTCAACCTTTTCTTCTCAGTCGGCGTATCTTTCTTTGTAAATAACTCATAATATATATAGTAGTAAAAAATCTAATCACAGTTTATATTAATTTATTTTTAACTTGGCATAATTCCATTTCACGTGTAAGTCATTAAATATTTTTCCCTGCGACAAAATTATAATGACTATTTAATACAGTAAGAAGTTATATGAGGTTACACGCTTTAATATTTTTTGTTTTTACCAAAATGCAAAAAGTCGTCTACATTTTTTATCTCTTCCTATATATATATATATATATATATATATATATATATATTTGTCATTCAACGAAAATCCAGATAATTTATATATAAGTTTTGGAGTTAATAATCTGGTAAATATGCAAGTAGCCAATGCAGAATAACAAGGTCTCTGGATTTTTCATTTGTTCTACTTGGAAAAATAAAATTACTTAATTTTGGTTTGAATTTTTGTTACATCATCATATCGTAAACTAAAATACTCCTATAATTACATTGCGCTCATAAAAGCCGATTTGGATAATATAATGTAGATTCAATTATCCAAATATATTAAATTCCTTAAGGTCGTTGATAGGGAAACTTTGGTAATTCTGATATTAATTGATGTATTTGGAAGTAAGATTATGGATTTTTTTACGTAATCGGAGACAATATCTAACACTATTCTAACTTCATCAGATTCTTTTGCTACTCTATGGGTACCAAATACTAATACTATACAAAACATATATAAACATAAAAATAAATGAACTTTTTTATCAACTAATTAAATTTTGAATTTTGGAATGAATCTCAACATTTATCGGGTAGCTATCTGTTAACTGGTATATATATATATATATATATATATATATATATATATATATATATGAGTAATAGGTAGAAGTGAGGATATGTAGATTAATTCTTTGTATATATCAGTGTTAAGATTTTTAAGCAAGTCTAGTACTGTAAGCTTTCGGGGATTTTCTCTCTCTAAAATGTCTTTAATAATAATTATAACGTTGGAATGATCCTTTTTTATTCGTCTAGGAGTTTTGCCAACAATTAATTTGCTTGTATGGCGGGGGATGGAGTATTTTTTGAATCTTTCTGGTTCCAAATAAATAAATAGTAGTTTTACCTTGTTTCATTTATGGTTAGACAAGTCTAATACAGCTGCTGCATAAATTATCCCCTCGTGCAAACTCAAGTAAGAAACTAAGGCCATTTGTAATGTTGTTAAGGCTATTTTAGTGCATTATCATATATATTATTCATCTGCTTGGATTTTATATTATGACTTACATATAAGTAAGTAATATATACTTCATCTGTTTTAAAATTAGAGATAAATTTTTTCTTTTTAGTCTGTTTCAAAATTAGAGATACAGTTTTATTTTAAGATTATAAAGTGACATGATATTCTTAATTTTGCCATTATTTTTTTACTATCATTTTCAATATCAAATCACGGTAACTAAATTCGTAATTAATTCTAAAGTTATATTTAAGAGCATAAAGTTATTCTTAAAAATAGTTTTACAAATGTATCTTTAATTTTGAGGCGGAGAGAGTAATAGCTAATCGGCTAGGTCAAAACGATATAATTGATACTGGCTATACATGAGTTGAGGAATCAGTTTTTATTTAATACTAGTTGACCAGTGATCAGAATTTGAACCGGCCAATGAATGTTGTATACCTACAGCAAGGCTTAGAGGCCCTTGCCGAAGGAAGTAGTCAGTTTGAATAGTTCACCACCAAATAAGGTTAACTGAGTCTACTTAGGAATGTAGGAAGGAGCATATATATATATATATATATATATATATATATAACTTAAGCAACCATAAATATCAACGAGTTCTAGCTTAGCGGATATTGGAATATTCTCCATTAAAGCCATGTTTAGAAGTTGAAAATTCGAGGGGAAAAAAGGACATTTTAAAATTTATTGGTTTTTTTTTTATTATTAATCAACCATCATTTACGGTTAGCATTATTTTTCTTAGAAGTAGAAAGAATTACAATAAGGTTAAAATATTCATAATTATTTTGATAACATTAAATGAGTTTTTTGAAATTGGGAGAGATCAAGGGAGTAGTAGGGAGAACGATAACAATGGCGATTCTAGAATTTGTACTATGCTTATTAGTTTTTTGAAAAGGAAGAAGCTAAAGAAAATATGCAGCATTTGGGAGTGTAGAAATCAGGGTGTGGGTGTGTTTAAATTGGTGCTAGTATTAAAGGGGCAGTGGAAAGGATCGATAAAACAAAGATCGATCTCTTGAGTCAAGGTCTGGGCAGTGGTGGTACTAATACTCATAAATGAACTTGTGGTTATATATTTAGTTGTAAGGTGTTTGCATATGTACTGTTAGGATAGGAGGCATTATATTTTACGAAATAGGATTGATAATATGTATGTTAAATTATGTAAGGTTTTGATCTAATCCTTTTGGATAAAAAATATCTTGTAAGGTTGTTTATCAATGAAATTCTATTTTGCTACATTTATATATATATATATATATATATATATATATATATATATATATATATATATAAGGAATGATCCATAACAAACATGATTTATATTTACTGTTCCAGCAAACGCATCTGAAACAGTTAAAATAATGATTTAATAGTTGTGATATTGTCCAAACTTCTAATTAAGTTAACAGATAGGAGGAAAAAAAAATTATATCACGCTGCTAACAAAGTTAACCGGTGGGAGAAATTTTAAAAAAAAAAAAATTATACCAAACCGCTAACTAAGTTAACGGATGAAAAAAAAAATAATAATTAAATCTCATGTGCTGCTAACTAAGTTAGCGGGTTGCACCAATTTTTTTTTTACTGCACTAGCCGTTATGCTCCCAAAAGCCTTGTTGAACAAAATGGTGATTGGGTAACAAAATTAAGTGCCTCTTAATTAGCATAAGTTGCATATTTTTTTTTTTAGCTAATTAAGAAAAATTGCTTGGTGATGCCAATATTTTGTTTCACAAAAATAATTTTATTTACAAAATTTAAAAATATTAAAATTTTATTTTATTTTATGTTCACTTTTAAAAAAAATAATAACTGATTGTGTAATTATGATGTCATAATAATAAAATTTTAGTGACAAATTTTAGAAAGAAAAAAATAAAAAACACCTCTTAATTAGCTAAAAAAATAAATATGTACCTTATGCTAATTAAGAGGTGCTAATTAAGAGGTGCATATTTATTTTTTTATTTTTTTTCTTTATAAAATTTGTCACTAAAATTTTATTATTATGACATCATAATTACACAATCAATTATTATTTTTTAGCTAATTAAGAGGTACTTAATTTTGTTACCCAATCATCATTTTGTTCAACAAGGCTCCTGAGAGCACAACGGCTAGTGCAGTAATTATTATTTTTTTGTGCAACCAACTAACTAAGCACATGAGATTTAATTTTTTTTTTCTCCCATCCGTTAACTTAGTTAGTAACACATGAAGATTAATATTTTTTTCTCTCACCTGTTAACTTAGTTAACGGCTTGGTATAATTTATTTTTTCCCCACCCATTAACTTAATTAGCGGCTTAGTATAATATATATATATTTTTTTCTCTTATCCGTTAACTTAGTTAGTAACTTGGACAATATCACAACTATTAAATTATTATTTCAACGGTTCTAGATACATTTATTAGAATAATAAATATAGTTAATATTTGCTATGGATATATATATATGTGTGTGTGTGTGTGTGTAATAGGCCCATTAATTAGAGGAATTTGGACTATGAGTTTGGATGTATATCTAGGATTGCATCCTGCACATGCTAATGTTGTAGTTCAACAGCTAGCTGGTATAGTATATGTCTTCCTGTCGAGTGGTCCAAAACTCCAATAGGAAGAGGAGTCCTGCTTACTGAAATAAATAAAGAGAATTGATATTTTTATTAGAGAAATTAATATTTTTATAATTTTTTTTTTTATATAAATAGTAAGTGAGATTCATCTTATGTGAGTGAGATCTTGTGAAAATATCAATTTTTCTTGTAGAAATATTAATTTTCTAAATAAATTATTTATTCTGCACTTCTACACTACGTATAATTAATGAGTGATTCTAGGTAAACATATTTATTAGACATGATAATAATATATTTTCACCTATTTATATTTTGACCCTCTATTAAAATAAGTGAAAATATTTTGTTCTCATGTCTAATAAGCATTTATAATAAGGATTAAAATATAAATAAATAAAAATATTTTGTTCTCATATTTAATAAACATGTCCACCTAAATTTTTTAATAATTGATCAACCAATATGATTATTACACTGTGTTGTTCAGGCCCAAAATTTAGAAACTCAATTAAGACTCATGCTAATACAAAGTTTCTCTTAGGGGAAAGGGTTAAATTTTTTCACTTCAAATTTGGTCACATCTCAATGATAAGACATCTTTACTGGCTAAAAGCTCGTTCGAAGCACGGGTTTATTTTTTTTTTAAATAAAATTAATTTTAATTTTTTATTTATCTTATATGTATAATGGTTATAAAATATTTTTTAAAATTTTAAATTAACTTACTATCATTATAATAATGACTACAAATGTTGCTCAAACAAACAATTATCAAAAATTCATAATTGAGTGTTAATATATATTTTGTTGTTATTTTTTAATTTAATATTTAGTTTTTATATAAGTTTAAATTTAATATTTTATTTTTATTTTTAATCCTTCGAATTTATATATAATCTTTTAGAGTTTAAAAATGAGTAGAACTTAAAAGTCTAAGTTTGGTATTTAAGAAATTATATATAAAGTAAAATTGTTCTAGAATAATAAGTTATCATTATATTTTTTTGGTTTTAAATGATAACTAATTTTAATAACTAATATATAAGTGAGGAATTTTTTTTTAACAGTAATTAACTAAAGCTCTTCTATCTGAAATAAAAATAGTAACTGAAATTCAATTATATATATATATATATATATATATATATATATATATATATATATATACACACACACACACACACACTACATTTTTTAATATTAGTTTTTATTTTCTCATTATATTTTTCTTATATTTTTAATATATAATTATTTAAGAATAAGATTGTTGTAGAATAATAAATTACTAGTACGACTTCTTGTTTTAAAAATTGACTAAATTATATTCACGAATATATAAGTCATAATTATTTTTAATATTAATTAGCTAAATGTCTGCTATAAGAAATAAAATTGATAATTAAAGTTTAATTATTAATATATTTTACAATATATAACATATTTTTTAATATTAATTATTCTGTAATCTTTATATTTTTCCCAATATGTTTAATATTTAGTTATTTAGAATACAAAGTTAAGTAATTTAAAATCCCCAACATGTTTTTAAAGTTAAAATTTATTGTATGACTAAGTAATTAAAAGACTTTTTTTTTTTATAGGATAAAACTATTGTAGAATAATAGTTGACACTAAAGTCTGTAAGACCATAAAATAAAATAAAAAATTGATTCTACAACACAAATATTGATTATTTTTAATAGTTCATAATTTCACAACTTAAGTTATTAATGGCATATAATTTAGTATGATTTTATTGTATTATAATTTATTATTAAATCTTATGATATTATGTCATCAACATGTTCTGTGTGGAATGGAAGACAATTACAAGAATCAACCCAAATGCATGTATAAAGAAAAAGAGCCCTATTAAATTTGGATTTTAATAGTAGTTATTTGAATTGCTTTAAAATAAATAAAATAAAATAAAGTAGACTTTAAAAAGTGTTTTAATTATAGTAAAATAAATACTACGTTTATACCAAAAACCAAAGACAAAGACCAAAAAACCAAAATTTATCTTATTATATATTTATATAGATTTATTTATTAATTATACGTTATTATGGATGAAATGAAATTCTCATAGTTTATTTTACAAAAATTAAATAAAATACATATATAAGTAACTCGTTGAGAGTGCATCCCAACTGCATTATGCATTCTAGTGCACGAGGGATATGGTGTTATTGGCCAGGAAAGAGTTGCAAGGATAAGATAGAAAGTGAGCAACTCTCTCTTATCTCTTTCTTGCCAAAGCTAAAGATCTGAATGTACCCTCATAATAATAATAATAATAATACATTAATATGCCACCTTGTCAGTATCAAAAAAGAGAGAGATTGAGCATTATTATGCACTCGACAACACTACATACACAATAATCAAATACAACACAAAATATTACATTTATCCTAACCATTAAAAAGTAAGGCCTAGTACGGATTTTCACGCCAGGCCTTACTTTTTAATGGTTAGGATTGACGTTGTATTTGGTATTGTGTTTTGTTGTTGTGTTTGTAAACTTATTCTTATGCCCTAGCTAGCCTTATGATCCTTATCTCCTGGTTTTAGGCCACTTCAACTTCAGACAAGATACATGGGATGAACCAGGACATGGGTTATGCTACATATCAAAAGCTTTAGCCTTACCTCATTCATTCAATCCATCAACCCAAACAGATAAATTCAGAGACAAATCAATTAATATAAATAGCTTCAAAACGGACCATTCACCTCACACCACATGAGATGAAGTCAGTAGACTGATGCTATAGTACAAAGTTGCAAACACCCCACAAAGGAAACAGAATTTGAGCCACATTGAGATATAGTCTCAAAACCAATTAATTAGATATGAACAGATCTAATCATCTATACATACTTTCTTCTTCTATTATCTCTGAATTTGAATTTAGTCGAGGATAATTGTATCACTGATAAATGCACATTTAAGCTTCTTGTTTCAAAAATGCTTGTCGTTTTCCTGAAACACTTTCTAGAAAAAAAATTCCATGAAACAAACAGAGCAATAAGCTTAATCAACACATTGAAGGTATTAGCCACATCATGAATATATCCAAACAACGGGAATTTATTTTAATTTGTCGCAGTACATATGTGTTATATTCCACATTCTGCCAGAGGACATTCACATGTCTTTGTTTTTGTTGAATAGAATAAAGATTTATAAAGTTGATAACGGATGAATCACTTGGTTCTCCATCAAAGTGCACGTCACTTATTATCCCCCACCCCACCATATGCCCATTTTTTCCCAACTACATAATAATGTTGTAGCCACAGCTATTTACACAACACCAAGAAGCTACCAACCATTTCCTCCAAGAGTTCTCTAATATGGATTCAAAATTTCTTTTTCTAATATTCATATCACTCCCTTTTCTAGTTGAACCAGCAAAAATTAGTAGTCCCCAAATAACAGTCATGGGCATTGTTTACTGTGACGTCTGTTCTAATAACACCTTCTCCAGGAACAGCTACTTCTTACCAGGTAATTATTATTTTTAAGTAATTCTCATTCAATTTTGCTGACCATGAATATGAATCTTGTTATAAATTTATGCGTAGTGATCAGTTCTTTGTTTCGTGTTTGATAATCAGGTGCTGAAGTTAAAATAGATTGCAGGTTTGAAGCAACTTCTCCAAGAACAACAGAACAGATAACATTTTCAGTCAACAGAACTACAAACAAACATGGGGTTTATAAGTTGGAATTACCGGCTGTGGATGGAATAGAATGTGCAAGAGATAAATCAATAGGGAACTTGTGTAGGGCAAGCTTAATGGGGAGCTCAAATGCTGCATGTAATGTTCCTGGTTACAAAAGCACCACAGATGAAATCACAATAAAATCAGAACAGGCCAATCTCTGCATTTACAGCCTTAATCCTATGAATTTTCGACCATCCCAAAGAGATATTGCCTTGTGTGGAAATTAGACTTTCTCAACTTCTCTCGTGTGTTTACTCTTCCCCTTGTTTATTAAAATGTATTCGTCTTGCCTGTGAGATCAAGTTAGTTTGTTTTCTGTAAAGTGTAATCTACCACTGTTGTATATCTTGTTAAAAATTAATTTGTAATATACATATATTTATATAAATAATTTGAGTTTAATTTTCTTCACATTTTTCATTTTATTGAGTATTTCATATGCAAGTGTATGAATTAGGTGTATATATCATAACTCTTTGATTTCATCGTGCGTACTTCGTAGTTTCTAGCCTTCTAGATCTACACAGTAGAGGAGAACTTATTATGTCTGTTTTTATTCATCTTAATGATATTATTGCCTAGTCTTCAACTTTTAATCCTTAAGATAGTGAAGATCATATAATATTTCAAAATGCAATTTTTTTTTTTTGGGGGGGGATCCATTAAAACATCTAAGCTAATGAATCACATGAAATGCAACATGGGTACATAAACTTGCTCCATAGAAACAATCTGTTGAAGTATCTTCAAAGGATGTTCTTGACCAAAAATTAAAGTATCTTCTTTCACCAATGTCAGTTGCAGATACAGATACGAGTAAATACATGGTGACGTAGAGGAGAAAAGCTGATACTCATTTAATAATGCAAAATTCCATGTACCAGCGGATCAAATGATTCCAAACCTATTGATTCAACCCAAATGATGATGAGAGATAAAATATTTACCCCAGTCCCATAATGGCAGATGACGACTTATTTGCTGTCCATCTTCCCCCCTCCAAAGACCTTAGTAGAGTGCACCATCTCTGTGACTTTGTAAGTTCTGGGTAAAAAACTTAAATTAATGATGTTTCATAATTTTATTTTTCACTAATGTAAAAAATTAGGTTGCACTATCTATGTATATAAGTTTAACTTTTCTTTTTTGCCCTTTTAATAACAGTAAAATTGTGACGACCCCAAATCCGAGTACCATAACCTCGAGTTTGATTCTCACTATTCAACACATTACTAACAATTAAATACATACATTGCATTTAAATATCGCGGAATAATACATATTGGTTCCCTTCAAAAGATTACAATACCATGGTCTATCAACCTTAACATAAAAACAGTTCATATCATAAGGAATTACAAAATGTTTAACAACCGTAAATACATAATTAAAGATCTAATTAGCATGCATAAGCTAACTTAATATCTGGTTTTTCCTTTTCCCTTATCCTTCTTTGTGCAATCAGGTTTATCTGAAAAATGGTTCATGATATAGCAAGAATGAGCAACTAGTTTGCTCAGCAAGTTTAGAACAATCATAGAGATTTAATATATCATGAATGAATGAGAAATGTCATCAATGATTCAACAATAGATATAACAATTGTGAATGAAACAGGATTCAAATTTTAATAAACAAAATATTTGAATCTTAAAATGCTGAGTGGTCACTAAGGACCCTGAACTAACGAGGGTATAATAGAGTTTCCTCTGACCCTTTTGAGTTGTTTGATTTTCAAGGGGATCAGCCTATTCAACCCGCTGTATATGCATTACATTTAGTCACTGACGCCAAAGTCGGTTTCCCGACACAAAATCCCCTAATTTAGGGTTGTTCAATTCTCAGACTTAATATAAGAAATCCGCACCCAACAATGGTTTGGATAAGCTTTTAAAAGTATTCATGTTATTGAATTTATAAACACAATGTCTAGCTGAACTATTAGCTTTAGACATTTTTAATACAGTTCATGAATCAAGAACTAATAAGCTTCAAATGCACCAAGTGCGATTTTATAAACAATAAGGATGTGGGATAATTTTAAATAATTAAACCACTTCAAGCTCTGACAATAAATACAAGTATAAAAACTTGTTCAATAATAATTGAGTAGGGTTAGAGAACTTGCATGTCTGCTCAGCTACAATAAATGTCTAGCTTTAACTAACTTGCTTTGAAAGACCTAACATTAATAAAGTCGGTCTAATAATTAGTACAGCGTATTTGCATAACTAAACGCTTAATAATGAACTTATTTACCACACATAAGTACTAATACATAATTTACATTAGTCACAACAATATTATTAACCTTATAGACCCTTAATCATTTTAGGTTAATAATTTAATAAGTTAGAAAATATTTTTCTTAAGTGTTGGACACTTATTAAACCCTTAAACAACTTATTACAATCATAATTAAATTCAATTTATTTTATTAACTCAATCTCTATTTAATTACTATTTAATCTTGATTAAATATAAATTAATTAATTAACTCTAGTTATTATTTAAAATAAATAATAACTAATTGTACTTACTTATTATTTAATTATAATTAAATAATAAATAATTATTGACTTAATCTTAACCTTCTTTAATTTAATATTAATCAACCAATAATTAACTAAGTAATTAACCTTACTTATTATTTAATTTAAGAAAATTAAATAATAGTTTACTAATCTTAATCCTCTTTAATTATTATTTAATGTCAATTAAATAATAATTAATTATTTCATTAATTTTAATTATTATTCAAGGATAAATAATAATCAAATCATTCTCATTTATTATTTAAATTAAATAATAAATTATTACTCTAATAACTTAATTTCCATTAATCGTTATTTAATGTTAATTAAATAATAATTAATTACTTAATTCTCCTTATTTATTATTTAATAATATTTAAATAATAAATAATTAATTTATAAATTTTATCTCTCTTTAAGTATTATTTAATAGGAATTAAATAATAATTTGCTAATTTATTAACTTTATTTATTATTAGCATTTTAAATAATAAATAATAAATTTATTTCATTTAACCATGATTTAACTAACTAGATTAATATTTAAAATATTTAAATATTAAACTTAATGAAAAATATCCTCCCCAATATTATTTTTGTATTATTATTATTTTTGTTATAATTTTAAATTAATTTTCAAATATTTAAATTAATTAAAATTAACCCGAATGACATTTCCGTAAATAAGTTGAAAACTGAACCGATGGCAAAATGGTAATTTCGCCCAGAAAAACACGGAGGGGCAAACTTGTAATTTCTCCGAAATTTTCCTACCGCGCATGGCGCGCGTTACAGATTTTACGGCAAAAAACGACGCCGTTTTTGGAAAGCCGGATACGGCTCCCGCGCGTAACGCGCGGAGTAAATTTTTACGGACACCAAACGACGTCGTTTGGCTCCGCGTTTTTTCTGCCAAAGGCTTGCGCGCATTGCGCGTACTGTTCCCCCTTTTTTTTCCTTTAGCAGACTGTGAACAGTGCTATTTTTAACTAAAATTATACCTTCAATAAATCTTTAACTCCTCAATAAAAATTCAAAAAAATTATCAATCACCTTATATTAATTTATAACATGAAAAATTAATTTTTCATGATTTAAAATCATTATTTTTTTATAAAAAAATTTACATCACATAAACTACCACAAATCATAACTTTTTGTGTATAACTCCATTTTGAGTGATTCAAACTTTGTTTTTCTCATGATTTAATGTTCTATAATATTAGAACATTAAATCTAAGGTTTATAAAAAATATTTTTGGTCATGAATTACAACACTTGTTTATATACTACTAAACACATATTTTAGCATATAAAATATACCAAAATACAAACCAAACATATTAAACTCAAGCATGACATAAATATTACAACTACACATTAATAACGATATTAACATGTTTATACTAACATGATGATTTATTTAATTTAAAAACAAAACTTCATTTAAAATAACCATTACCTTGATTTAATGACTATTCTTCTTTTTCTTCCAAAATAAGTGGTGAAAGAAGATGACATGAACCAAGAACTCCTTCTGTGACGCCCCCAAATCTGTGCCCACACAGCCCAAACTTGAGTCGTCAAAAGACTACAACAAAATTATTACAACAAAGCACAACGTACAACAATACAGTGTATAATAATACACAACTAAGTCTTCAATATTATTGCCACACTATTTTACAACACGTGAAGATTACGATAGCTATCCCTCGGACTCTCACTCCATTCCCCGACTAGACTCAGCTACGTTCTCATTTCCTGTTGAAAAATAATGGAACAAAAGAAAGGGTGAGCTCAAATAGCCCAGTAAGAAATATCATGACTAAGATAATGACGAATAAATTATCATTAGCCTTCAACAGTTGAGTTCTTGATAGAATACAATAGACTACAAGGTTTATATCAAAAACTGCAGTTAAATTCTTGAACAATGTTCAGATCAATAATAGCAGCGGAATGAGTAATCTTTTAGAAGAATAATGCAGACTATAATGTCCACTCGGTTCTCTTTTTAGGAAAAACATCATCAACTTTTATCATTTGAAATACCATTAGTCATGATATTAGAAATTCACAGTTCCTGATCATAATCATACAAATCAACAGTTCATCTTTGCACTACGGGCAAAGACATTCAATATAACACCAACGGTCATGATTATACCAGATTCAGCCTTTGGTCATAATCATACCAAACAACAGTTCATCTTTGCACTACGGCCAAAGGGAACATTCACCACGTGCCATAAAAGACACCGAACAGATGTATCGCCTTTAACCTATTATATCGCCTTTAACCTATCATCTGTTCAACAAATATATCACATCTGTGCCCCCCGCCACAGATATTCACAACAGCTTGATTCTTGATGATTAGTACAAATAACAGTGATACAAATGATGAACAGAAGAAACAGGATAAACAATAAGTATCAGAAGTTTACTTTGTGCAGATTCAAATAATGTCCAAATTGTCAACATGATGTGGAGTGAAATTTAAAAATAATATTCAAGATCCACAGTTCAGAATAACGGTTACAGTTCAATAGAAAGGTTCACGTAAATAGGAAGGTTCAGTTGAAATAATGAAGTTCATCTATTATGGAACATATAATATTTTCAGGAATTATATAAGCAATAGTTCCATAATAAATTTCGATTTAGGAGTATGAAAGAAAATAATAACCCTTACCGTAGCAGGTTTGATTAACAAAAGGTGAAGGAAATTAATACAAAGGGTTATTCACCAACAGACGATAATCCGCGCCGTAAGTTATTCCCACAATTTAATAGAATTTGAGTACAAAGAGTTATTCACCAAACAGGCGGTCATCCGCGCCGTAAGGTTATTCTCAGAGATTAATAATGAATGAATACGAAAGGTTATTCACCAACAGGCGATAATCCGCGCCGTAAGGTTATTCCCATAATTTAATACATGAAAATAAATACGAAAGGTTATTCACCAACAGACGATAATCCGCGCCGTAAGGTTATTCCCACAATTTAATACATGGAAATAAATGGCACATCTTATGAGTAAGAAAGAAACGATATTATTTTTGAGAATCAAATAATGATAATCCCTTACCGTAGTAAGTTTGAATAATGAAAGATGAAAAAGATGGTATCCCTTACTTTAACACGTGACTGGATGAGGTTGATTAACTTGAACAGTAGACGTACACTTATAGATCTTCACAAATACTCAAGATGACTTAAGCACACTTAGAGAGAACTTTCACAAGAAGTATTTAGAGAGAGAAAGAAAGAACAAGTAAGGAAGTTTATGAAAAATCCTTATGTGAAGGCTTCTATTTATAGCCAAAAATCTTATCATTCCTTTAATCTAAACCATTCATTTAAAGATCATCTTTTAATCTACACCATCCATTTCAAATTTTATATTATTTTTAATCTACACCATTCATTTCATATCACCTAACTTTATATTATAAACAAATCAATTCAATTATTCAACAATAATTCACACTTTAATCTACACCATTCATTTCATATCACCTAACTTTATATTATAAACAAATCAATTCAATTATTCAACAATAATTCACACTTTAATCTACACCATTCATTTCATATCACCTAACTTTATATTATAAACAAATCAATTCAATTATTCAACAATAATTCACACTTTAATCTACACCATTCATTTCATATCACCTAACTTTATATTATAAACAAATAACTTTATCAATTCAATTATTATGACTAATTGTTATAAATACAGTATAGTTAGCTCTTAGATATCAAGTCAATTAATTAATGAAATACAATTGTTTAAATAACATCATAATAGAGATAACAATAATGTAAAAGAAAGCATACGTTACTGTGTAATGACAATTATTGATTCAATAATGTGAATTACTGTGCATATGTTACTGTGACAATTATTAGGTTCAATAATTTTAAAAACAGTGCAGCAACAATTATTGACTCAATGATATAAAATACAGTGTAATGACAATTATTAAATCAATAATGCAAAATACTGTGTAACAACAATTATTGAATTGATAATATAAAATATTATGCAGTGACAATTATCGATGGAATGATGCGTGACAGTTACGGTGTCAATTATCAGACCAATAACATGAGACACTATGCAATACCGTGTGTTACTGTAGAGTACCGTGTGCTATAGAAAATACCATAAACTACCGTATGCTACTATTCTTTTATCACCGGTATTTTAACAGTTTCGTTGACTTTTTTTATTTAAAAAGGTTATTTTTGTCGTTTTCTATATCCGACAAATATTCCGTTGTGGGGGTCCACCAATAATTTGTTATTTCGGCGCCGTCGTACGACACGAATATTCCCCGACCAAACGAATATTCCCCGACGAAGCGAATATTGTCCGACAAAATAAAATTTGCAGATAACATCCTTAACTTTTAACTTGATCGATTTAACCACTTACTGTTTCAAAAAAAATATATATGAAGAAAAATTAAATTTTGTATTTCATAAAATTCGGGGTCTTACACCTTCTCTTGATAATTTTGCTCTCAAAATATTTTTCTCACACTCTCAAATGCTCTCTAGCTCTCTCTTTTGGACTTGGAGAAAATAATGAAATAACATCTACCCATTTCAAGTATACTTGAAAAATTAATAGATATACATAATGTATCTAATAATCTAGACCATCATGCACCTATATGGATACTTACACAAGAAAGCTAGCCATGACTTAGTTGGTGAAAAGAGGCATGGTGCATGTACTAACAAAAAACCATACAAGCAATCTAATTATTAAATAAATAAGAAAATAAACTAAAATAGCAAAAAATCATTTTTTTCCCTCCATTCTCCATGTTGCTCGGCTGACCACTTTTCTTGTCCCAAATTGATAGTCACTTTTCACTTTTTAAATAATTAATAGTTTAATTAAGTATTTTTCAAGTGGGCCAATCATTGGGCTTTAATTTAAAATACCAATTGGGCTTCTATTAAATTGTTTGGGCTACTAAATTGTCAAATTTTATTATTCTCCACTTGGGCTACTAATTGACTCATGTTGTGCTAATTTAATAATTTACACATTAATTATTCAATCCATGATTAAATAAATAATTAGATTGAATAAATAATTAAATATTTTAACCCATAAGTATTAAATTACTAAATGGACTAATAAATATTATTATTAATATTTCACATTATTTACATTAATTAATAATCATATTAATTAATTTATTATATTTAATTCACTCATTATATTCAATTTAATTGAATATTTAATTAATAGGAAACTTATCAATTATTTTGATATTAAAACTTTAGGGTTTGTTCACTGATTTAATAACATATTAGTGACCCCCTTTAATTAATTTTAGTAATTACTCACATAATTAATTAATCACATAAAAAGATTTAAATAATCTCGTAAAACTAACTCGTTGGAAATTAAATTAATAATTTAATTAATAAAGACGTGAAAATTCTAAGACATTATAAAAATTCTCTTTTATTTTAAGAAAAACACTAGTAAAGTAATAAGGTAGTATTAGTAATATACACATTTTTTTGGGTAAGAAATTCTTACTTTAAATTCAAAAACTCAAATAAACACAATTTAATTAGGGCTTAGGGAATAATTATCTATACAATAATGTTTTGATGACAAAAAATTCGTTACATACAAAATGACGTGGGTGATAATTATTGGTCATAACCATTGGATCCAACCATGTATGGTGAAACATTTATTAATTATAATCCGACATATCATTTTGCATTTACTTTTTTGTAGCCCTTTTTTGTCACTATAGCATTACTCTCGTCTATAAGCTTAAAATATACATTACTTTCCATTTCGTGTCATTTCGTAAATAATACTTTTTCAGTTTTAAATTATATAATCACTATTGATTTTTAAAAGTTAATTTGAAATATTTTTAAATTTAAAATTGAGGCAACTCATTAAAAAATATAAAACAATAGAACATATAATTAATAATATTTTTTAAATAATTTATAATACTTATTATTATATTAATTAAAATTAAAAAAATCTATATAAATGTAAAATTTAAATTTTTTTAAAATTAACAACGATCCAATAGTATATGTAACGGAAAGAGTAATACTCATGTTGAGTGAGTAGAGGGAAAACCAACAGGGGAAAAAGGGAATATGGGCCCACAAGACCCAATTCAAGAAGAATTTTGGTTGCGGGCCCTGGTCCAGATTGAAGAATTTAGGGTAAATTACATATTGTAGTACTTTTTAAAGAATAATAACTAAAAAAATACCTTTTTAAAATAATTTAAAAAACAGTACTTTTTTGAATTATTTTTTTAAATATAGTACTGTTTTAATTTAATTAAAATTAAAATATATCTGATGATGTGCCGGGAAAAGCGTCGTATGCCGTATTTTGTGTTATTTTGAATTGCCCCATATCTCTTCGTTCGATGAAACCATTATATTGCAAGGTTGAAATCTGAAACCGAAAACCTCTTTTGCTCTCTTCAGAAATAAACCGAAAACCTCTTTTGCTATCTATAGAATTTATGCTGCAATATAATTTTTCCGGTTAGATTTTTCCGAGAATCGTTGGGTATTCGTATCATTTGGCTTCTATTTGCTATTTTTCGTTGTTTTCTCGGCGTTGTAACCGTGTTTGGTGGGATCGATAGGGGTTTATTGAAGTTGTCGATTGTTGGTCCGGGTGAGAAATTTTTTTCTTCATTTATAGGATGGGTTCGAAGAGGAAGAAATCTGTGAAGATGGTTGACTATAAGGATGAGGGTAAGGGTAAAAGAATTACTAGAAGTATGGATATTGATTCAAAGATAGATGAAAAGGAATATGGTAGTGAGACTAAGTCTCTGAATCAGGGAAATGAAGTAGGTGTCGGTCCCCCTGTTAAGGAAATGGATTTGAGGAGAGATGTGCATACGAGTCGTAAGGATTTTTCTGAATCGGAATCTGATTTTGAAGTTTCAACGAAGAAAGTTCGGAATGATGTTGAAGATGATGTTGAAAATGTTGTCAGCAAGAATATTATCCGGAGACAAAAACATCTTAAGGTTTGTGTGTCTAATTGTATTTACGATTTTTAAATCATTCTTTGTATATTTAATGATTTATGTTATGTGAAATGATGGGTGTTATGTTTTGATATATTATTAATGATTATTTGTTTAAAATTATTTTGTTATTTAAATAAAAATATTTGGTAATGTTATAAGTTACAGTTTTACAACATGGTTACTCATATATTAAAGTTTGGTAAATGTGATGAAATGATTTTGTTAACAGTTATATTTTGGTAAATTGGTTACTTATATTATGAGTTTTGGTAACTGTGGTGTACTGGTTTGGTTACTGTATTTAATTTGGGCAATTGGTTAGTGTCACTGCTAGATTATGTGCATACTGCGTAGTAGATTTATCAGCTACAGATTGTGCCTAGACACTATTACAGATTGTGATAATATTCAGGCTAAAGAAGGAAAAAAGGGAATCAGATTCTATAAATTGGTTGATTAATCTTCTAATATGTTTTGGTTGATAGTTAATGTATATTCATATTTGTAATGTGCCATTATTTTTTGTTGTGGTATGTTTCTATCCAAGTCTAGTGTTGGTAACTGTTATACTATTATTTGGTTACTAGTTAATTTTTTAATAATTTGGAGGTCATTAAATTTATTTTTTGCAACCATGATAATTGGGTTTGTTGACTGTTTTTGTTATGTTTTGTTACGTTTGAATGTTTATTTGTTAAATTGCTTTTTTAACTTATATAGTAAGAGTTTGTCAATGCTATATAATGGGTTGGTGAATGCTATAACCAGTGTGGTAATATTGCATACTGTTGTGGGAACTAGTTAATGTATGTTTATATTTTGACGTTGATAGTATTTTTAGTGTGGAATGTTACCCTCCAATTGCAGTTTTTGTAAATGTGATGTTATGATATTGTGTTGTAGTTATTTTTTTTTTGTATAATATGGATGTTAATTAGTTTATTTTGGCAACATGATGAGTGGTTATCGTAAACTGTTTTGTTATGTTTGGTTATTTATGAATGTATATCTGTTAGAATTGTGTTTTAAGTGATGTAGTAAGAATTTTTTGATGATATAGTATTGTTTAGTTAATGCTATAATATATTGTTATATTTTGAGTTTGATAGTATTTTAATTGATTTCTGTTTTTTTTTTTTAATTTTCAGGTTTGGGATTTGTATTACGAGGAGATCAATAGTAAGTTCACTGGAAAAGCGGTTTACTGGTGTGACATGGAAGTGCCAGTTGTAATTAGTAATAAGTTGAATGGAGTTCAGTTAGAAAAGTTCAAGATGACCTGTTTTGGGAAGTTTTTAATTCTTGGTGAGCCGCAGATGTTTTCTCAATTAATACATCAGGCACTGGTCAGAGAAGTTTATCAGAGGGATAAAGGAGATATGTGGTTCTTATTTGGTCAGAAAAGGGTTAGATTTGGGTTGCCGGAATTTTGTTTGATTTCTGGGTTGAGCTGGGAAGGGAATGATGATATTTCTGTATTTAAGGGCAAGGAAAATCTTTTAGTTAGAAAGTTTTTTGGGGAGGAGGTGGTCACCCGTAACAGTATAGGTAGGGTATATAGGGGGGCTGTTTTTGACGATGATGATGAGGCTGTTAGAATGTCGGCCATCTTCATGGTGTTCAACTTCTTACTATCTGCTTTTTTGGATAACCATGTTGATTCTGTTTTGCTTAATTTTATGTCATATGGTGACATTGGTAGCTACCCGTGGGGTAAAGTTGCATTTGATCAAACGAGGATGTCGTTATCACTTGCTTTGAAGGGGCATTTAAAGAAGGGTATGAATGGGGGTATTGTATATAATTTTTATAAGGAAAATTATTGTAAATACTTTAAGTTGAATGGGTTGCCGTATGTTTTTCAAGTATTTCTATTTGAAACCATTCCTACTTTGAAGTCCCGTGGTTTTTGTATTGACAACCGCATGTCGGAAGTGAGATTGTGTAGGTGGATGGAATTAGGGAAAGCTCCTACGAAAGAGAAGATAACTGATTTATTTGGATATGGACAGGTATGTAGGTTAATTTATAGTTTATGTTGAACTGTCTTTATTTATTTTGCAACTTTGGTTACTGATATAGTTTTTTTGGTAACTGTTGTATAACTGGTTGGTTACCAGTTATATTTTGATCTTGGTAACCATTATACAATTGGTTGGTAACTGTGATATGCTTGTTTGGTTACTAGTTATATTTTGACAGCTTTGTTATTTATATTCAATATTTTGGTAACTGTTAGTTAATGTTTTGTTTACCAGTTACAGTTTTACTACATGGTTAATACTATACTGATGTTTTGTAACTGCTATATCATGATGTGGTTTTTATTTTTATTGTGACAACTTGGTTAATGTTACAATCTATTATCGTAACTGTTTTGTAACAGTTTTGCTACGTAAAAACAATATTTTGATTAATTTGTTACCAATACGACATAGATTAGCAACTGTTAGATGATGGGTTGGTAACTACTGATATTTTACAACCTTTGTTACTGATATAGTCTTTTTTGGTAACTGTTGTATAACTGTTTGGTAACCAGTTATATTTTGATTTTTGGTAACCATTATACTATTGGTTGGTAACTGTCATATGATTGTTTGGTTACTACTTTTATTTAGACAACTTGATTATTTATATTCTATATTTTGGTAACTGTTAGGTAATGAATTATTTACCAGTTAAAGTTTTACTACATTTTTAATATTATGCTAATGTTTGGTAATTGTTATGTAATATTAAACTGTTAGATGCTGGGTTGGTCACTGCTGATATTTTGCAACCTTGGTTACTAATATAGTCTTTTTTGGTAACTGTTGTATAACTGTTTGGTAACCAGCCATGTTTTGATTAATATTACTCAGATTAAATGAATGATATACTGACTTTTTTTAATATGTTTCAGTTGAGGATTGAAACGATCATTCCGACGGATGTTGAGAAGACTCAATTGAATTTGGGTGATTTCCATTATATCAATGGCAATGGTGCTGGCTCAGTTTCTGGTGATACGGAAAAGGTTTCAAATAAGAAGGGTGTATATATTGGTCTTTCACTTTCCGATTTTAGAAAAATAGTTGATGAACGTGTAAGGCCTTTGGAAGAGAAGGTTGTTGAAGTTAATAAATCTGTCGAGAAGTTGGGGAATGATTTGAAGCTTGAAATACAATCGTTTCATAATGATATATGTAGGGATGTGAGGAAGATTATGTCAGACTTTTTACGTGGACATCATACTGGTAGTGAAGGTGGGAATGAAGGTCGTGTTGATGCTGATGATATGTATAATGAGTCCGGTGATGTTGGCAAGGGTTCAGATGTTGGGAAAAGTGAGTACAATGTTGGTGGTAGGCATGGGATTAACATTCACGATCGAGACGATGACAAGGTTTAACATATGTGACATTTTTTGTTGGTGTTTTTTGATTTATGTTGCAGTGATTATTTATTGATTTATGCTTTTACAGGTGGGGAAGAACAAGGAAACACCAATTGTTGATTTATTTAGTGATCCTGTTGGGAAACAACTTGTTGTTTTCACTCCTGTTGAGGTTTGTTTTTTTTAATATTTGTTACGGTTTTATAATATATTGGTTAATTCATTATAGTATTGCTCTTATTGCTTAATTATTTTTGTTTTTGTATTTTAAATTCTAATCCTAGTTGTTACCTAATGTTATGTCTCATGATCAAGGTCGACAAAATTGAGTCAGGGAGCATGTAAGACCCCGAATTTTATGAAATACAAAATTTAATTTTTATTCATATATATATTTTTTGAAACAGTAAGTGGTTAAATTAACAAAATTGAAAGTTAAGGATGTTATGTGCAAATTTTATTTTGTCGGACAATATTCGCTTTGTCGGGGAATATTCGTTTGGTCGGGGAATATTCGTGTCGTACGACGGCGCCGAAATAATAAATTATTGGTGGACCCCACAACGGAATATTTGTCGGATATAGAAAACGACAGAAGTAACCTTTTTAAATAAAAATAGTCAACGGAACTGTTAAAATACCGGTGATAAAAGAATAGTAGCATACGGTAGTTTATGGTATTTTCTGTAGCACACGGTACTCTACAGTAACACACGGTATTGCATAGTGTCTCATATTATTGGTCTGATAATTGACACCGTAACTGTTACGCATCATTTTATCGATAATTGTCACTGCATAATATTTTATATTATCAATTCAATAATTGTTGTTACACAGTATTTTGCATTATTGATTTAATAATTGTCATTACACTGTATTTTATATCATTGAGTCAATAATTGTTGTTGCACTGTTTTTAAAATTATTGAACCTAATAATTGTCACAGTAACATATGCACAGTAATTCACATTATTGAATCAATAATTGTCATTACACAGTAACGTATGCTTTATTTTACATTATTGTTATCTCTATTATGATGTTATTTAAACAGTTGTATTTCATTAATTTATTGACTTGATATCTAAGAGCTAACTATACTGTATTTATAACAATTAGTCATAATAATTGAATTGATAAAGTTATTTGTTTATAATATAAAGTTAGGTGATTATTAGGTGATATGAAATGAATGGTGTAGATTAAAGTGTGAATTATTGTTGAATAATTGAATTGATTTGTTTATAATATAAAGTTAGGTGATTATTAGGTGATATGAAATGAATGGTGTAGATTAAAGTGTGAATTATTGTTGAATAATTAAATTGATTTGTTTATAATATAAAGTTAGGTGATTATTAGGTGATATGAAATGAATGGTGTAGATTAAAGATAATATAATATTTGAAATGGATGGTGTAGATTAAAAGATGATCTTTAAATGAATGGTTTAGATTAAATGAATGATAAGATTTTTGGCTATAAATAGAAGCCTTAACTTAAGGATTTTTCATAAACTTCCTTACTTGTTCTTTCTTTCTCTCTCTAAATACTTCTTGTGAAAGTTCTCTCTAAGTGTGCTTAAGTCATCTTGAGTATTTGTGAAGATCTATAAGTATACGTGTACTGTTCAAGTTAATCAACCTCATTTAAATCAATATCCAGTCACGTGTTGAGGTAAGGGATACCATCTTTTTCATCTTCCATTATTCAAACGTACTATGGTAAGGGATTATCATTATTTGATTCTCGATAATAATATTGTTTTTTCCTTACTCATAAGACGTGCCTTTTATTTCCATGTATTAAATTGTGGGAATAACCTTACGGAGCGGATTGCCGCCTGTTGGTGAATAACCTTTCGCATTCATTCATTATTAATCTCTGAGAATAACCTTACGGAGCGGATTGCCGCCTGTTTGGTGAATAACTCTTTGTACTCAAATTCTATTAAATTGTGGGAATAACCTTACGGAGCGGATTGCCGCCTGTTTGGTGAATAACTCTTTGTACTCAAATTCTACTAAATTGTGGGAATAACCTTACGGAGCGGATTGCCGCCTGTTGGTGAATAACCCTTTGTATTAATTTCCTTCACCTTTTGTTAATCAAACCTGCTACGGTAAGGGATATTATTTTCTTTCATACTCCTAAATCGAAATTTATTATGGAACTATTGCTTCTATAATTCCTGAAAATATTATATGTTCCATAATAGTTGAACTTCATTATTTCAACTGAACCTTCCTATTTACGTGAACCTTTCTATTGAATTGTAACCGTTATTCTGAACTGTGGATCTTGAATATCATTTTTAAATTTCACTCCACATCATGTTGACAATTTGGACATTATTTGAATCTGTACAAAGTAAACTTCCGATACTTATTGTTATCCTATTTCTTCTGTTCATCATTTATATCATTCTAATCATCCAAAAATCAAGTTGTTGTGAATATCTGTGGCCGGGGGCACAGATGTGATATATTTGTTGAACAGATGATAGGTTAAAGGCGATATAATAGGTTAAAGGCGATACATCTGTTCGGTGTCTTTTATGGCACGTGGTGAATGTTCTCTTTGGCCCGTAGTGCAAAGATGAATTGTTGTTTGGTATGATTATGACCAAAGGCTGAATCTGGTATAATCATGACCGTTGGTGTTATATTGAATGTCTTTGGCCCGTAGTGCAAAGATGAACTGTTGATCTGCATGATTATGATCAGGAACTGTGAATTTGTATTATCTTGACTAATGATATTTCAGATAATAAAAGTTGATGATGTTTTTCCTAAAAAGAGAACCGAGTGGACATTATAGTCTGCATTATTCTTCTAATAGATTACTCATTCCGCTGCTATTATTGATCTGAACGTTGTTTAAGAATTTAACTGCAGTTTTTGATATAAACCTTGTAGTCTATTGTATTCTATCAAGAACTCAACTGTTGAAGACTAATGATAATTTATTCGTCATTATCTTAGTCATGATATTCTTTACTGGGCTATTTGAGCTCACCCTTTCTTTTGTTCCATTGTTTTTCAACAGGAGATGAAAACATAACAGGGTCTAGCCGGGGAATGGAGTGAGGGTCCGAGGAATAGTTATCATAGTCTTCACGTTTTGTAAAATAGTGTGGCAATAATAGTGAAGACTTAGTTGTGTATTATTATACACTGTATTGTTGTACGTTGTGCTTTGTTGTAATAATTTTGTTATAGTATTTTGACGACTCAAGTTTGGGCTGTGTGGGCCCAGATTTGGGGGCGTCACAGTTGGCATCAGAGCTTAGGGATATGGTCTTTAATGGAGATCTGGGGTAGAACTAGGAGGGGAGAGACGAATAGAATCAGTCACTAGTGTGTCCTACCTAAAATAGATTTTATTATCTAATGAGTCGATTTGAATGTAGGAACATGAAGTGATGAGTCAGTTTATTTGAACTAACATTTATTTTGTGACCACAGTTTAGTATGGCATCTGGAAATCAAGAGGTTAACTATGGAATGCCTGAAGCAAATGTAGCCGAGAATCAAGAGGCCCCAAACAATCCTTCTGCCAACTCAGGAAATAATGTTCCAGATAACATGATGAACGATGGATTCTTTAGGAATTTCATGCAGTTTATACAGAATCAAGGAAGAGGAAATCCAGTCAATAATAACGGTAGAAACGCTGGCAATTTGAGGATGATCACTGTTAAGCAATTTAAAGAATTAGGACCACCTGAATTCCACGGGAAGCCTGACCCACTCAAAGCGGAGGCATGGCTAAAGCAGACGACAAAAATACTTGATGTCTTACAATGCGCTGATGATCAGAAGGTGTCATTTGCCACTTTTATGTTACGAGGTGAGGCGGACCATTGGTGGGAAGCGGTAAAACGTATCCAACCTTCAGCACTCGAAATGTCTTGGACAGAATTCGAAGAACTGTTTAACGAGAAGTATTTCCCAGAAAGCATCCGCCATATGAAAGAGGTGGAATTCATTAAGCTGGAGCAGGGAAACATGACAGTCTCCCAATATGAAGCCAAGTTTGCCGAGTTATCTCGCTTTGCCACCCATCTTGTGGATGACGAAGCACGAATGAGTCGGATGTTCCTAAGAGGTTTGAGATTCAAAATTCGTCAACAACTTAGCTCTCATAAATTTAGTTTGTATTCAGATGTTGTAGATAGGGCTCAAAGGGTGGAGCAAACAGATGAAACATTGCAGCCAAGAGTTAATGATCAGCATAGAGAAAGGAGTGACAACAACCACAGGAACGAGAACCATCGAGGAGGTAACCAACACTTCGGTGGTAATTCCATACCAAATAACAGAAGAGGAGAATCTAGTGGGAACAATTTCAAAAGAAAGAGATTCCATAATAATTATGGAAGGGCACCAGCACCAGTACCAACACCAGCACCGACCCCAGTTTCAAGGGGAGAAGATCGACCACCAGTGAGATGCTATAGGTGTGGTCAGGAAGGTCACATCAGCCCAAACTGTACACTGCAGTCCAAAAAGTGCTACAGTTGTGGGAAAGAGGGTCATCTTGCGCGGTTTTGTCCTGCCACAAAATCAAGTCCAGCTGCAATGATGATACCAAAAGCTAGCGCGGATAAAGGAAAATCTGTAGTTCAAGGGAGAGCTTTTGTTGTGACATCCCAAATGGCGCGAAACTCGAACGAGGTGATAACCGGTAAGCTATTCATAAATTCTCGTGAAGTCTACGCTTTGTTAGATACTGGCTCTACCCATTCTTTTATCTCACCTGCATGTGCTCAGCGTTTAAACTTAACTCCTGAAAACTTGGACTTTGACTTATCAGTTGAAACCCCATTAGGAGAAATGACCATTACATCTACTGTCTATAAATCTTGCCTAGTTCAAATCAACAACCTCACATTATCTGTTGACCTTATTTCTTTGGAGATGCGTGAATTTGATGTGATTTTAGGAATTGATTGGTTGACTACCCATCATGCTAAAATTGATTGTTTTCATAAGATTATTAGTTTTCATATTCCTAATCAACCTGTCATGCAAATTCAAGCAACTAAGCCATTGAAATCTATAACTGTTATTTCTAGCCATAAAGCCATTCGTTTATTGAAAAACGGATGTCAAGCCTTTTTAGCTCATGTCACTGATTTGAACAAAAATACGTCAAACTTAAATGATATTCCCATTGTTAATGAGTTTCCTGACGTTTTTCCTGAAGAACTTCCTGGCTTACCCCCAAACCGTGAAATTGATTTTTATATTGATCTTGAACCCGGTACCAAGCCCATTTCCAAAGCTCCCTACCGAATGGCTCCCATTGAACTTCAAGAGTTAAAAGTCCAACTACAGGAATTGTTGGATACTGGTTTCATTCGTCCGAGTGCATCACCTTGGGGTGCTCCTGTTCTATTTGTGAAGAAGAAAGACGGGAGTATGAGATTGTGCATTGACTACCGAGAATTGAACCATGTCACCATCAAGAACAGGTACCCGTTACCTCGGATTGATGACATGTTTGATCAATTGCAAGGCGTTCAACATTTCTCAAAGATTGATCTCCGTTCTGGATATCATCAGTTAAAGGTTAAAGCTGAGGACATTCCAAAGACTGCTTTCAGAACTCGTTATGGGCATTATGAGTTCTTAGTCATGCCTTTTGGACTAACTAATGCTCCTGCAGCTTTCATGGACATGATGAACTGGATATTCAAGGAACATTTGGATCATTTTGTGGTTGTCTTTATTGATGACATCCTCATATACTCCAAGAGTCGCGAGGATCATGAACAACACCTGAGATTGATACTACAAAAGCTCCGTGAAAACAAATTATATGCCAAGTTGAAGAAATGTGAGTTCTGGCTTGAGGAGGTCGCGTTTCTTGGACATGTGATTTCTAGTCAAGGAATATCAGTCGATCCTGCGAAGATTGAAACGGTACTAAATTGGGAACAACCCAAAACAGTAACCGAAGTCCGAAGTTTTCTGGGTCTAGCTGGTTATTATCGGAGATTCGTAGAAGGATTTTCTCGAATCGCCACTCCATTAACGCAGCTTACTCGGAAAAGCACAAAATTCATATGGAGCGAGGAATGCGAGAAAAGTTTCCAAGAACTCAAGAAGAGACTGGTTTCAGCTCCTGTTCTGACCATACCATCAGGATCAGGAGAATTTGTTATCTACAGCGATGCTTCTGGCAAAGGTCTAGGCTGTGTCCTTATGCAACATGGAAAGGTTATAGCCTATGCCTCTCGACAACTCAAAGATTATGAGAAAAATTATCCTACTCATGATCTAGAGTTGGCAGCAGTCGTTTTCGCGTTGAAGATCTGGAGACACTACTTGTACGGAGAAAAAGTGGATATTTATACGGATCATAAAAGTCTCAAGTATTTCTTCACCCAGAAGGAACTCAACATGCGACAACGACGTTGGCTTGAGCTGTTAAAGGATTATGACCACACAATCCAGTATCACCCGGGAAAGGCGAACGTTGTAGCTGACGCTTTGAGCAGAAAATCTTATGCAAGTACAAGTGCACTGCTGACAACACAAAAGTTGTGACGACCCCAAATCCGGGTTCCTTAAACCCTAGACTTGGTACGTCACGATACATCATCTTCATACATGTTCTATAACTAATGCGGAATATATAAACATAATTTGTTTATTCTACAACATTTCCCAAGGTTTCTAACCTTAACTTACAGATATTCCTTTAGATTCATAAAAAGGTTTACAAAATTACTTACATCATATACCAATTTAGTTATAATGCATAACACTATAATCTTGTCTTTTGCTTCTGTCTCCGTCTCTCCTCGGACATTCGTATTATTCTGAAATTTGTTATCATGATATAGCAAGAGTGAGCAACGACTTTGCTCAGCAAGTTTAAATACAATAACGATATATCATGATTGAAAGAAAGAATAAGCTTTTGGATTTTCAACAATATAATAATTGTGAAAGAGTACGAATCATAATTTCAGTAATTGAATGACTGAATCAATTAATGTTGAATGTCAATAATGACCATGAACAAATTTAACTGAACCTTATGGTAATGAAGGTGATCAGCCTTTCATACCTGATGAACACATGCAACAAGCACTATGTGCAAATCAACAATTTAAAGAGGTGGAATAATTATACAGAATTAAACCATAGCATGCTTGAAACATAACAACTTGAGTTTGAGTTAGGAACTTGAACAATAAAATAATATATCCTGCTCGAATATAAATTGAGTAGGGTTTAGGAAAACTTGCCTGTCTGCTCAGCTACAATAAATGTCTAGCTTTAACTAACTGGCTTTGAAAGACCTAACATTAATAAAGTTGGTCTAATAATTAGTACGGCGTATTTGTACAACTATACGCTCATTAAGGAACTTATCTACCACACATAAGTACTAACACATAATTTACATCAGCCAAAACGATATTATTAACCTTATAGACCCTCAATCAAATTAGGTTAATAATTTAATAAGTTAGAAAATAATTTTCTCAAGTGTTAAACACTTATTAAACTATTAAACAATTTATTATAATTGTTTAAACAAAAGAGTTAAAAGACATATTCTTTATTTCATTTAATTACTATTTAACATTAATTAAATAGTAAGTAATTAACTACCTTTAGTTATTATTTAATAATAAATAATAACTTACTAGATTTATTTATTATTTAAAATTAATCAAATAATAAATAATTATATTATATTAAAAATAATCAAATATCTTTAGTTATTATTTAATAATAAATAATAACTAATTAACTAGATTCATTTATTATTTAAAGTTAATTAAATAATAAATAATAAAATTATATAGTAAATACTCAAATATCATTAGTTATTATTTAATAATAAATAATAACTAACTGAATTTATTTATTATTTAAAGTTAATCAAATAATAAATAATTAAATAATCAATCTTAGTTGTCTTTAATTATTATTTATAGTAATTAAATAATAATTAATTAATTTATCATCCTTGTTTATTATTTAATTTTAATTAAATAATAAATAATTAATTTAATCATAAACTCAGAAGATATAATATTGAGCTAACTAGATTAATATTTAAAACATTTAAATATTAATCCTAAATATTTATTATATTTGAAAAAATATAATATTAAACTAACTAGATTAATATTTACAACATTTAAATATTAATCCTAAATACTTATTATATTTGAAAAAAATATAATATTAAACTAACTAGATTAATATTTACAACATTTAAATATTAATCATAAATACTTATTATATTTAAAAAATATAATATTAAACTAACTAGATTAATATTTAAAACATTTAAATATTAATCCTAAATATTTATTATATTTGAAAAATATAATATTAAACTAACTAGATTAATATTTACAACATTTAAATATTAATCCTAAATACTTATTATATTTGAAAAATATAATATTAAACTAACTAGATTAATATTTAAAATATTTAAATATTAATCCAAAATACTTATTATATTTGAAAAATATAATATTAAAATACCTAAATATCATTTTTGTATTTTTACTATTTTCTATAATTTTTAATAAAATTTTAAATCATTTAAATTAATTAAAATTAACTCTGAGGGCAATATCGTAATTAGTCAAAATCTCCAACTTTTGGAGCTTCTTCCTGCAGGATTCGGCACTACCAAAAATAGATTCCACCATTGATGAACATTATACCTTAAAGCAAGCTTTAATTTATTCAAATAAATTCTCAAACAATTACCCATAATACAATAACAATTAATAACTTAATAAATCAAATACCCATGATTTATTTCACAAAATTTTGGTAAAAATTTGTTCACTTAATAATTTTCATAAATACATCACATACATGATTTTTAACCTCAAATCTTATGGATCTTCACATAATTTAATACTATAAATTATTCTACATCACAATAATAATTTTAATTCACCATTTCAACAATTTATTTCATAACAAACAATTAATTACAAAATAAGTATTTTCTACCATAAAATACACAATAGTTAGCATATTTAAGCCAAAATAAATTTCTTGCTATCAAAATAATTAAGAAAGATACTCATACCTTCTAGGAGGATTGTCTAGCAAGATGAGAAATTTTTTTTCTAAATTGTTTGCTCCTAAATTTTGGATCCGTGGGTTGCTAAAGAGAGAAATGGAGAGAGAGAAATGGAGAGAAAATGTTTTGCTTCTTGTTGGTTTTCTTCTACTGATAATAGCCAAGTAAGAGTGTAAACAAAAACAACAACTCCCTCAATACACGGAATGTTTTAAGACAAGTTTTAAAAATATAATAATTAATTAATTACACAACAAATACTCCTTAATTATACACATAGTGTAAATAATATCACTATATGTATAAAAATTAAATATACCATAAAATAGTATATATCATCACGATCATTTTAAAATTCGTTTCACTAAAAATAGATATAGTTTATCGTGCGACTAATTTTATTAGTGTACCAAATTACACATTATTGAATATAATTAATTTACTCTTCTCTGGCGTGGAACACCACACCACACCACATATCCGACACCCACCTGCTGCATCTGCTCACTTTGCACAATTATCACATACTTATATTATTATTATATATTTAATTTACAACCCACACTTAATATATATATATATATATATATATATATATATATATATAAAGGACACACGCACACACACTGCCATTATATATATAAACACACGCTACCCTATACTGCTATACATATTATAACACACACACACGTAATATATATATTATACCCACACACACACGGAATATATATATATATATATATATATATATATATATATATATATATATATATATATATATACTTATTTTTACCATTTACCTCATTACATAAATATTTTTCACAATAATTTGTGAAATTAAAAATAACTGTAATATATAAATGAATATATATTAATTATACCATAAAACAAATTATTTAATACATTTAAATTAAATAATTCATTTATCATTAAATATGAAACTAAATCCATTTATCCGAACATACACACATTTTTTTTTTGCATTAAAATAATAATACATTTACTCAATTTCTTATTTAAATAATTTATTAAATTATTTAATTAATATTACACAAATAATTGTATAATTAAATTACTCACTTCCATAAATCATTTACAATGATTTATTTAATTATAGAATATATTCATTTAATATATTCAATTACTATTTAAATTACTCAATTAATTTAATCACTTTGTACATATATATATATATATATATATATATATATATATATATACAATTAAATATTGTACAATATATAAAATTACTATTCTCCCTTAATTAATTTAACTACTTTATATAATTTATAATTATATAAAATTACATACTTATTCCTCACAAATAATTTATCAACAATTTGCATAATTGTTGATTAATGAATAAATTAATTCCACAATAAACCTTTTAATTCAATTCGGATTAATTTAATATTAATCTATCTATTTATCACAATTTAATTAACCATTAAATTATGTTACTAAATATGCACGCATGTATATATTCATATAAATACATATTTAATTTACACGCAACCACGTCGCATAATTACATAACTCCACTAATTTATTTTCTTAATTTAATTAGACTTGTTGTTAGTCAAGTTTATTGAATTATCACTTTACTTGCTAACTTATCAAAAATTTTGATATCACCATATCTAAGTTAGTCCGTTAAATTTAATTTGGACCTCTATTTATTTATCACTACTAGGTTATCAAACTCCAACCTTTATTAAATATTAAATATTAAATATTTTATTTCTAATTCATTTAAATATCCGGGATATTACATTCACCCCTTCTTCTAAAAATTTCGTCCCCGAAATTATCTCATACACATTTCTACCAATTTTTATCTATGAGTATAACTCTTTACTCATCATATTCTATGACCACCCTTTTCTAGGAAGTTCATACTTCTAAACTCATAATTCCAGAACAATGGAATATATTGCAGATGAATAAATTGAAAATCAATATCTTGCAGAAGAATAAATTGAAAATCAAAATATTCATTAAAACTTTCATAATATGCTGAGGGGTCATCAAAACCGTGAACATACGAAAGGAATTAACTGAATTCCGAATAAATAGTATTTATCCCTGTAAATACTTATAAACAGAGTGTTTATCAATCACAAAGACTGAAAACATTCCATAGGTGTACGCTAGGTGATCAACCTATTGTACCATACGTCGTGCAGAACGTCTTAGTTGGGCGCCAGTCGGAGCTATATGCCGACCAAATATATCTGCTTTAGCTGACATAATATATTTGTTTTTGCACTTGTTCACCTCAGACTTACTACAAAATTCCGTTCCAAAATAATTTGGATTGGATAATAAGACTTGAGTCAATTCTGACCAAAAATGTCCAGTCAAAATAAATGACATAGACTCACATCATTAGACTGTTCGTATATTACGAACTGAAAATCATTTCAGATTAGTTGAAATAACTAAAATTCATTTATAGGACTTCATGATACCGCATCATCTTGACAGTACGTTGAGGATTCCGTTATTAATTCATGACTTCATGATACCGCACATCTTGACAGTACGTTGAGGATTCCGTCCTTTGCATCCCCACACCATGGCTTTAATGGCGTGTGATAATTTTATAAATACATTTTGATATTTTCTAATCAATTTGTCTAGCCGAAACAATTAGCATAGGCTCTTCTTTAAACGTCTTAAAATACTGAAAATCATTTTATGATTTTGTCATACTACATCATATCATAGTGGGCTTAAAAATACATCCAACACTAGGTTACTCTGCATTGATGACTCCATCGGTTATCATCTCTGCACTAAATGCATTAATGATTTCAAAAATACATTTGTCTTTTCAAAAGCACAAAAGTGCGAATTTGGCACGATTTTTAAGAATTTCAAAGTCTAGCATAGCTAGAAGATTTGGAATATCTTAAAACCTCAAAACACCTCAAATTTTTCCTCCACATTCTTTTCCAGCTTAATAACTATATCCATTATAGCCTTAACCTGACTACTTAACTCTATCCATACCTACTGTTCATCAAACTTACCACGTATTTGGGCTCGCAACTTACCACAATCATATGGTTTGAGGAACTTGTCCTAGTCAGGCCAAAGTCGCCCATTCGCTGAGGGGCTCCACCACATGACTATGAGTCACGAACTTACTATGCGTGTCAGTTCTCAGAACACGAACTTATCTTAACATCCTCTACCTATCCGTTATACACATAAGAAAAGAATCACCTTCTCAACATACATATAGTGAATAGCGCGACACCAGGTTTCAGTTGATTATCATTATAGGAAGCCAAGTGGTCGTCAAACCAAACACAATCTCCTGCCCATACAAGAAATTGGTCAACTCAGCCACTAATCAATATAGGAAGTTAAGCGGTCGTTAAACCAAGAACAAATCCCCTGCCCATACAAAGGACTGTTCAACTCCACCACTGTATCAATATAGAAAGCTAAGCGGTTCTAAAACCAAGCACTAATTCCCCGCCGATACAAGGAATTGTACAACTCAGCCACTACTATGAGTCCTCAATTAAAAACCTACAAACCTCTAACTTCTCTTAACTTGATATGAATTTTGTCAATTCATACCTTATCACACTCAACACTTCAAGAGTCCACTTGTTACTATTTTAGTATCTTCATTGTTATAGCACCATGCTATCAAAACCACCTCTTTAATCATTTAATAGACCATTTGTCATTCCATGATTTTACTATGATCATCGTGATCTTATAACGCATTTGATTTCACTGTACTATTTCTCCTTTATTCTAGGATTGTTTAATTTTATCACCTTATCATTCATCTCTGATCATTTTACTGTACGATCCTTCTCTTTTTAAATTCTTGAATCAAGTGTTCCCTGATTCTTATTCCATTTATTTGGATTACACTCATTGAAGATCCTTCTTTGAATCTTTTCATATATCTATGTATCTATATAGATTTATTTCCTCATTTATGAACTGTATATGTTCATTTCTAAACTCTATCTGATTTTATCATTTCACTGTCTTTATTATCTTTCCATGATTATAGCCTAAGGTACTACTACCTAAGAACTATAACCTATCAGCTCTGATACCAACTTGTGACGACCCCAAATCCGGGTTCCTTAAACCCTAGACTTGGTACGTCACGATACATCATCTTCATACATGTTCTATAACTAATGCGGAATATATAAACATAATTTGTTTATTCTACAACATTTCCCAAGGTTTCTAACCTTAACTTACAGATATTCCTTTAGATTCATAAAAAGGTTTACAAAATTACTTACATCATATACCAATTTAGTTATAATGCATAACACTATAATCTTGTCTTTTGCTTCTGTCTCCGTCTCTCCTCGGACATTCGTATTATTCTGAAATTTGTTATCATGATATAGCAAGAGTGAGCAACGACTTTGCTCAGCAAGTTTAAATACAATAACGATATATCATGATTGAAAGAAAGAATAAGCTTTTGGATTTTCAACAATATAATAATTGTGAAAGAGTACGAATCATAATTTCAGTAATTGAATGACTGAATCAATTAATGTTGAATGTCAATAATGACCATGAACAAATTTAACTGAACCTTATGGTAATGAAGGTGATCAGCCTTTCATACCTGATGAACACATGCAACAAGCACTATGTGCAAATCAACAATTTAAAGAGGTGGAATAATTATACAGAATTAAACCATAGCATGCTTGAAACATAACAACTTGAGTTTGAGTTAGGAACTTGAACAATAAAATAATATATCCTGCTCGAATATAAATTGAGTAGGGTTTAGGAAAACTTGTCTGTCTGCTCAGCTACAATAAATGTCTAGCTTTAACTAACTGGCTTTGAAAGACCTAACATTAATAAAGTTGGTCTAATAATTAGTACGGCGTATTTGTACAACTATACGCTCATTAAGGAACTTATCTACCACACATAAGTACTAACACATAATTTACATCAGCCAAAACGATATTATTAACCTTATAGACCCTCAATCAAATTAGGTTAATAATTTAATAAGTTAGAAAATAATTTTCTCAAGTGTTAAACACTTATTAAACTATTAAACAATTTATTATAATTGTTTAAACAAAAGAGTTAAAAGACATATTCTTTATTTCATTTAATTACTATTTAACATTAATTAAATAGTAAGTAATTAACTACCTTTAGTTATTATTTAATAATAAATAATAACTTACTAGATTTATTTATTATTTAAAATTAATCAAATAATAAATAATTATATTATATTAAAAATAATCAAATATCTTTAGTTATTATTTAATAATAAATAATAACTAATTAACTAGATTCATTTATTATTTAAAGTTAATTAAATAATAAATAATAAAATTATATAGTAAATACTCAAATATCATTAGTTATTATTTAATAATAAATAATAACTAACTGAATTTATTTATTATTTAAAGTTAATCAAATAATAAATAATTAAATAATCAATCTTAGTTGTCTTTAATTATTATTTATAGTAATTAAATAATAATTAATTAATTTATCATCCTTGTTTATTATTTAATTTTAATTAAATAATAAATAATTAATTTAATCATAAACTCAGAAGATATAATATTGAGCTAACTAGATTAATATTTAAAACATTTAAATATTAATCCTAAATATTTATTATATTTGAAAAAATATAATATTAAACTAACTAGATTAATATTTACAACATTTAAATATTAATCCTAAATACTTATTATATTTGAAAAAAATATAATATTAAACTAACTAGATTAATATTTACAACATTTAAATATTAATCATAAATACTTATTATATTTAAAAAATATAATATTAAACTAACTAGATTAATATTTAAAACATTTAAATATTAATCCTAAATATTTATTATATTTGAAAAATATAATATTAAACTAACTAGATTAATATTTACAACATTTAAATATTAATCCTAAATACTTATTATATTTGAAAAATATAATATTAAACTAACTAGATTAATATTTAAAATATTTAAATATTAATCCAAAATACTTATTATATTTGAAAAATATAATATTAAAATACCTAAATATCATTTTTGTATTTTTACTATTTTCTATAATTTTTAATAAAATTTTAAATCATTTAAATTAATTAAAATTAACTCTGAGGGCAATATCGTAATTAGTCAAAATCTCCAACTTTTGGAGCTTCTTCCTGCAGGATTCGGCACTACCAAAAATAGATTCCACCATTGATGAACATTATACCTTAAAGCAAGCTTTAATTTATTCAAATAAATTCTCAAACAATTACCCATAATACAATAACAATTAATAACTTAATAAATCAAATACCCATGATTTATTTCACAAAATTTTGGTAAAAATTTGTTCACTTAATAATTTTCATAAATACATCACATACATGATTTTTAACCTCAAATCTTATGGATCTTCACATAATTTAATACTATAAATTATTCTACATCACAATAATAATTTTAATTCACCATTTCAACAATTTATTTCATAACAAACAATTAATTACAAAATAAGTATTTTCTACCATAAAATACACAATAGTTAGCATATTTAAGCCAAAATAAATTTCTTGCTATCAAAATAATTAAGAAAGATACTCATACCTTCTAGGAGGATTGTCTAGCAAGATGAGAAATTTTTTTTCTAAATTGTTTGCTCCTAAATTTTGGATCCGTGGGTTGCTAAAGAGAGAAATGGAGAGAGAGAAATGGAGAGAAAATGTTTTGCTTCTTGTTGGTTTTCTTCTACTGATAATAGCCAAGTAAGAGTGTAAACAAAAACAACAACTCCCTCAATACACGGAATGTTTTAAGACAAGTTTTAAAAATATAATAATTAATTAATTACACAACAAATACTCCTTAATTATACACATAGTGTAAATAATATCACTATATGTATAAAAATTAAATATACCATAAAATAGTATATATCATCACGATCATTTTAAAATTCGTTTCACTAAAAATAGATATAGTTTATCGTGCGACTAATTTTATTAGTGTACCAAATTACACATTATTGAATATAATTAATTCACTCTTCTCTGGCGTGGAACACCACACCACACCACATATCCGACACCCACCTGCTGCATCTGCTCACTTTGCACAATTATCACATACTTATATTATTATTATATATTTAATTTACAACCCACACTTAATATATATATATATATATATATATATATATATATATATATATATAAAGGACACACGCACACACACTGCCATTATATATATAAACACACGCTACCCTATACTGCTATACATATTATAACACACACACACGTAATATATATATTATACCCACACACACACGGAATATATATATATATATATATATATATATATATATATATATATATTTACTTATTTTTACCATTTACCTCATTACATAAATATTTTTCACAATAATTTGTGAAATTAAAAATAACTGTAATATATAAATGAATATATATTAATTATACCATAAAACAAATTATTTAATACATTTAAATTAAATAATTCATTTATCATTAAATATGAAACTAAATCCATTTATCCGAACATACACACATTTTTTTTTTTGCATTAAAATAATAATACATTTACTCAATTTCTTATTTAAATAATTTATTAAATTATTTAATTAATATTACACAAATAATTGTATAATTAAATTACTCACTTCCATAAATCATTTACAATGATTTATTTAATTATAGAATATATTCATTTAATATATTCAATTACTATTTAAATTACTCAATTAATTTAATCACTTTGTACATATATATATATATATATATATATATATATATATATATATATATATATATATATATATACAATTAAATATTGTACAATATATAAAATTACTATTCTCCCTTAATTAATTTAACTACTTTATATAATTTATAATTATATAAAATTACATACTTATTCCTCACAAATAATTTATCAACAATTTGCATAATTGTTGATTAATGAATAAATTAATTCCACAATAAACCTTTTAATTCAATTCGGATTAATTTAATATTAATCTATCTATTTATCACAATTTAATTAACCATTAAATTATGTTACTAAATATGCACGCATGTATATATTCATATAAATACATATTTAATTTACACGCAACCACGTCGCATAATTACATAACTCCACTAATTTATTTTCTTAATTTAATTAGACTTGTTGTTAGTCAAGTTTATTGAATTATCACTTTACTTGCTAACTTATCAAAAATTTTGATATCACCATATCTAAGTTAATCCGTTAAATTTAATTTGGACCTCTATTTATTTATCACTACTAGGTTATCAAACTCCAACCTTTATTAAATATTAAATATTAAATATTTTATTTCTAATTCATTTAAATATCCGGGATATTACAAAAGTGTATTTTGTACGACTTGCAAAAGATGGAGATAGAGCTAAAGACACCAGGGACCCACTCGAAGATTGCTCACGTGCGAATAGAACCAACTTTAATCGATAAAATTAAAGTTGCTCAAGCTACCGATCCGGAACTGATAAACATGATAAAGAAAGTACAAGAAGGTGCCATTCCCGAAGCAAGAATCGACGAGAAAGGAATACTTCGAGTCAACTCTCGACTCTGTGTTCCTAACGATCCTGAATTAAAGCATAAAATCATGATGGAGGCACACAACACGCCGTTTGCAATCCACCCAGGAGGTACCAAGATGTATCGAGATCTTCGACATACATTTTGGTGGAACAATATGAAAAGAGAGATTGCGGAGTTTATCTCAAGGTGCCTAACTTGTCAACGTGTCAAGGCAGAGCATCAAGTTCCTAAAGGTCCATTACAATCACTTGAAGTTCCCGAATGGAAGTGGGAACACATCAATATGGATTTCGTGACGGGTCTTCCCAAAGTTTCTCAAGGCTTAGATGCAATTTGGGTCATCGTAGATAGATTGACCAAATCCGCTCATTTCTTGCCTATACGAGAAAACTTTTCACTTGAACGTCTTGCCGGTATGTACATAAATGAGATCGTGAGATTGCATGGCATGCCAGTTTCCATAGTTTCTGATCGAGATCCTAGATTCACTTCACGCTTTTGGATCAGTCTACAAAAAGCTATGGGCACTGAACTACGTTTTAGTTCTGCATACCATCCTCAAACGGACGGACAATCGGAAAGGACGATCCAGACCCTCGAAGATCTTTTGAGACTTTGTGTATTAGACTTCAAAGGAAGTTGGGATAAGTACTTGCCATTGGTGGAATTTTCTTACAACAACAGTTACCAAGCAAGCATAGGCATGGCTCCATTCGAGGCTTTGTATGGAAGGAAGTGTCGCTCTCCAATATGTTGGAATGAGGTAGGAGAAGCAAAATTGTTGGGACCCGAGTTGGTACGCTTGACGACCGAAAAGATCCAAATGATCCGACAACGAATACAGACCGCACAAGAACGACAAAAGAGTTATGCTGATCTTCATCGGAGAGACGAAAGTTTCAACGTCGGAGATCATGTATTCTTACGTGTTTCTCCATGGAAAGGGGTTACGAGATTCGGAAAGAGAGGAAAGCTCAACCCTCGATTTATTGGCCCATTTGAAATCCTCGATCGAATAGGAACCGTAGCCTACAGACTAGCCCTACCACCAAGTATGTCTCGCATCCATAACGTTTTTCACATATCTATGTTACGTAAATATGTGAAGGACCCAAACCACGTCATTGAGTTAGAACCAGACGTTATAGCAGAGGATTTAACATACGAGGAGGTACCTGTTAAGATCCTGGATAAGAAGGAGCAGATCCTACGCTCAAAGGTTATACCTCAAGTTAAGGTTTTATGGAGGAACCAAGATACTGAGGAAATGACCTGGGAGCTAGAATCTGAGATGAAATCTAAGTATCCTTACCTCTTCGATATGTCAGGTACGTCAATTTCGGGGACGAAATTTCATAAGGAGGGGAGGTTGTAAGACCCCGAATTTTATGAAATACAAAATTTAATTTTTATTCATATATATATTTTTTGAAACAGTAAGTGGTTAAATTAACAAAATTGAAAGTTAAGGATGTTATGTGCAAATTTTATTTTGTCGGACAATATTCGCTTTGTCGGGGAATATTCGTTTGGTCGGGGAATATTCGTGCCGTACGACGGCGCCGAAATAATAAATTATTGGTGGACCCCACAACGGAATATTTGTCGGATATAGAAAACGACAGAAGTAACCTTTTTAAATAAAAATAGTCAACGGAACTGTTAAAATACCGGTGATAAAAGAATAGTAGCATACGGTAGTTTATGGTATTTTCTGTAGCACACGGTACTCTACAGTAACACACGGTATTGCATAGTGTCTCATATTATTGGTCTGATAATTGACACCGTAACTGTTACGCATCATTTTATCGATAATTGTCACTGCATAATATTTTATATTATCAATTCAATAATTGTTGTTACACAGTATTTTGCATTATTGATTTAATAATTGTCATTACACTGTATTTTATATCATTGAGTCAATAATTGTTGTTGCACTGTTTTTAAAATTATTGAACCTAATAATTGTCACAGTAACATATGCACAGTAATTCACATTATTGAATCAATAATTGTCATTACACAGTAACGTATGCTTTATTTTACATTATTGTTATCTCTATTATGATGTTATTTAAACAGTTGTATTTCATTAATTTATTGACTTGATATCTAAGAGCTAACTATACTGTATTTATAACAATTAGTCATAATAATTGAATTGATAAAGTTATTTGTTTATAATATAAAGTTAGGTGATTATTAGGTGATATGAAATGAATGGTGTAGATTAAAGTGTGAATTATTGTTGAATAATTGAATTGATTTGTTTATAATATAAAGTTAGGTGATTATTAGGTGATATGAAATGAATGGTGTAGATTAAAGTGTGAATTATTGTTGAATAATTAAATTGATTTGTTTATAATATAAAGTTAGGTGATTATTAGGTGATATGAAATGAATGGTGTAGATTAAAGATAATATAATATTTGAAATGGATGGTGTAGATTAAAAGATGATCTTTAAATGAATGGTTTAGATTAAATGAATGATAAGATTTTTGGCTATAAATAGAAGCCTTAACTTAAGGATTTTTCATAAACTTCCTTACTTGTTCTTTCTTTCTCTCTCTAAATACTTCTTGTGAAAGTTCTCTCTAAGTGTGCTTAAGTCATCTTGAGTATTTGTGAAGATCTATAAGTATACGTGTACTGTTCAAGTTAATCAACCTCATTTAAATCAATATCCAGTCACGTGTTGAGGTAAGGGATACCATCTTTTTCATCTTCCATTATTCAAACGTACTATGGTAAGGGATTATCATTATTTGATTCTCGATAATAATATTGTTTTTTCCTTACTCATAAGACGTGCCTTTTATTTCCATGTATTAAATTGTGGGAATAACCTTACGGAGCGGATTGCCGCCTGTTGGTGAATAACCTTTCGCATTCATTCATTATTAATCTCTGAGAATAACCTTACGGAGCGGATTGCCGCCTGTTTGGTGAATAACTCTTTGTACTCAAATTCTATTAAATTGTGGGAATAACCTTACGGAGCGGATTGCCGCCTGTTTGGTGAATAACTCTTTGTACTCAAATTCTATTAAATTGTGGGAATAACCTTACGGAGCGGATTGCCGCCTGTTGGTGAATAACCCTTTGTATTAATTTCCTTCACCTTTTGTTAATCAAACCTGCTACGGTAAGGGATATTATTTTCTTTCATACTCCTAAATCGAAATTTATTATGGAACTATTGCTTCTATAATTCCTGAAAATATTATATGTTCCATAATAGTTGAACTTCATTATTTCAACTGAACCTTCCTATTTACGTGAACCTTTCTATTGAATTGTAACCGTTATTCTGAACTGTGGATCTTGAATATCATTTTTAAATTTCACTCCACATCATGTTGACAATTTGGACATTATTTGAATCTGTACAAAGTAAACTTCCGATACTTATTGTTATCCTATTTCTTCTGTTCATCATTTATATCATTCTAATCATCCAAAAATCAAGTTGTTGTGAATATCTGTGGCCGGGGGCACAGATGTGATATATTTGTTGAACAGATGATAGGTTAAAGGCGATATAATAGGTTAAAGGCGATACATCTGTTCGGTGTCTTTTATGGCACGTGGTGAATGTTCTCTTTGGCCCGTAGTGCAAAGATGAATTGTTGTTTGGTATGATTATGACCAAAGGCTGAATCTGGTATAATCATGACCGTTGGTGTTATATTGAATGTCTTTGGCCCGTAGTGCAAAGATGAACTGTTGATCTGCATGATTATGATCAGGAACTGTGAATTTATATTATCTTGACTAATGATATTTCAGATAATAAAAGTTGATGATGTTTTTCCTAAAAAGAGAACCGAGTGGACATTATAGTCTGCATTATTCTTCTAATAGATTACTCATTCCGCTGCTATTATTGATCTGAACGTTGTTTAAGAATTTAACTGCAGTTTTTGATATAAACCTTGTAGTCTATTGTATTCTATCAAGAACTCAACTGTTGAAGACTAATGATAATTTATTCGTCATTATCTTAGTCATGATATTCTTTACTGGGCTATTTGAGCTCACCCTTTCTTTTGTTCCATTGTTTTTCAACAGGAGATGAAAACATAACAGGGTCTAGCCGGGGAATGGAGTGAGGGTCCGAGGAATAGTTATCATAGTCTTCACGTTTTGTAAAATAGTGTGGCAATAATAGTGAAGACTTAGTTGTGTATTATTATACACTGTATTGTTGTACGTTGTGCTTTGTTGTAATAATTTTGTTATAGTATTTTGACGACTCAAGTTTGGGCTGTGTGGGCCCAGATTTGGGGGCGTCACAGAGCACGTCTGTTTTGGATGAAATGGTTTTAACTACACAAGACATTGTTGAAGTTGTTGAAATAGAGAAAAATGTGTTAAAACCATCTGGTAGACCAGTACGTTCTTCAGTGATGGGAGCCGCTTTGAGGTCCCCATATACAACAAAGTTCGGGTCTGCTGGTTCATCGCATTGCAATGTGGTTCCTTCAAACGTACGAAAAAGTTGTTCAGCATTTTCCAATGTTTGCATGGGTATGCCAGCTAAATGGGAAGAGGCATTGTTCGATAAATGGTTTAAAGTTGGACTTAATAATAGGAAAATGTATGTTTTTTTTAGTTTACTTTATTTTATTTTTATTTTGTTTTTAAAAATATGTTGATTTGTTCTTATATGTTTTTTATGTTGAAGGATTGATAAATTTCCTAGAGAGAATGACAAAATTGTACCTGTATTTGTCTTTGGGTCTCTTACGATATCATCCAAGATGTGGTTTTATAACCTAAAGACTCCTGAACAGTGGCTAGACCATGATGTGAGTTCCTTCTTTACTACTTAATAGTTATTTTTGTTTTCTGGTTATATTTTTACAACCTTGTTAGTGTTTTAATCTATTATGGTAACTGTTTTGTAACAGTTTTGCTACATAAAAGTTATGTTTTGATTAATTTGTCTATAGTTTAGCAGCTGTTACATGCTTGGTTGGGTACGACTTATATTTTTGGAAGTTTGGTTTCAGATATAGTCTATTTTGGTAACTGGTACATAACTGGTTGGTTACCACTTTTATTTTCATAAATTGGTAACCTCTATGCTTAGTTACTGTTACTATCTATTAGGGTAAATGTTTTGTAGCAGTTTTGCTACATAAAATCAATATTTTGAGTAATTTGTTACCAATATGATATAGGTTAGCAACTGTTATATGCTTTGTTGGTAACTACTGATATTTTGCTACATTGGTTACTGATATAGTCTTTTTGGTAACTGTGTTATAACTAGTTGGTTACCAGTTATATTTTGAACTTGGTAACCATTATACAATTGGTTGATAACTGTGATATGCTTGTTTGGATACTACTTATATGTAGACAGCTTGGTTTTTTATATTCCATATTTTGGTAAATGTTAGCTAAAGGTTTCTTTACCAGTTACAGTTTTACTTCATGGTTAATACTATAATAATGTTTGGTAATTGTTATGTAAGTTTTTTGTTGGCAGTTACAGTCTGGTAAGTTGGTTACTCCTATAATGAAGTTTGGTAACTGTTATGTACTGTTTTGGTAACTGTTATGTACTGTTTTGGTAACTGTTATGTGCTGGGTTGGTAACTACTGATATTTTGCAACCTTGGTTACTGATATAGTCTTTTTGGTAACTGTGTTATAAGTGGTTGGTTATCAGTTATATTTTTAACTTGGTAACCATTATACAATTGGTTGGTAACTGTGATATGCTTGTTTGGATACTACTTATATGTAGACAGCTTGGTTTTTTATATTCCATATTTTGGTCAGTGTTATACTTTGTTTTGGTAACTGCTATATCATGGAGTGGTTTCTATTTTGCAACCTTGGTTACTGAAATAGTCTTTTTTGGTAACTGTTGAATAACTGGTTGGTAACCAGCCATGTTTTGTTTAATATAATTTATGAGAAAAGTTGTTTTTATGGCAATTATTTATAAAGTGTTTGTTTTGGATTTTTTATTTGTACAGCATATCAACATATGCTTCTACTATTTAAGGAAACTGTCTAGGCACTGTGAGAACATTAAAATCAGGGTGACTTCTACAGACTGTTGGTTTCACGTAAAGTTGTCCTATTTATATAGTCAATACTGTGAAAAGAACTCAGATACATCTCTTCTTACTGATGACGGTGATATTGCTGCATACATCCGTGGAACTTCAATGGATGTGAACACACCCTGGGTTGATGTAGACTTTGTTTTGTTCCCCGTCCATATGACTGCTCCAGATCATTGGTTTTTACTGGTATTCGACGTGCATCGTAGGCGTCTCGTAATTTACAATTCTCTACAACCAACTAGGAGTCTCATGCATATAAATTTGACGGATGTTTGTGAGCCTTACATCTTTATTTTACCCATAATTCTTAGCAAATGTGGATTTTGGAAGGCTAGGTCAGATATTAATTTATCCAGTTCACCATATCTTCAAAAGGGTGAACATGACCTAATTGAGTTGGAGTTTGCAGAAGGGTTGCCCGAACAGATTGAAGGGTAAGTTTTTTACAGTGATATATATTTTAATTATTCCACTTTGTAGAATGTTTGGTCTGATTTTTTTTGTTTGTTTTTGTTTTTTTTTTTTACAGCGACTGTGGCATGTTCACAATTTGTTTCGCCGAACATTTTATTCACCAGCGGTTTGAAGAAATTCCAATCCCATTCCCCATTTTGCAGTACAGAAATAAATTATGTGTAAATCTATATATGCATGCAAGGGACAAGCAGCTGGGGGGTTATGATTCTGAGTGAATATTCAGGGAGATTAGTAGTTCATTAGGATTATTTTTTGTAATTAATCTTTACTCGTATAAGTTTTTTATCAAGTTCGATTTTCGGTGGATATTCCATAATTAGTTGTTATTGCGACTGAATAAATGTTCTTTTTTACTATATCACAATTATTGTCACATTAGTTTTTACTTTGGTAGATATGTTTGTGTTTAATATTTTGTTTACAGCTGACTGAGTTAGTAACCAACTCACTTGTTTTGTGTAACCAAAATTTAAAAGTAATAACAAACACATATTATATTGCCAAGTTATGAAGGTACTCGATATAGTTAGTTTTCTGTTTACTAAAAGCATGCGGATGGTTTATTTTGTTACATTTATAACAATTATTTAAAAACAAACAATTCCAAATAATTATTTCATTAATATTTAACCCAACGTTGGGTATTTATCGTCAATTAACAATGTTACCATATGTATTGTTACAGGTCACATACAGTAAACATACACAATCTGTTAAAATTTCAATCTTGTTAAATAGGTTAGTTAGTTACCAACTCGTTAGACAAGGGGTACCAAATTAATTGTTTTGGATTACCAAACTATAAAATATCAAAAAAAACTCATATCATTTTGACATTTGATTAATGTATTTGTTTTGGTTAGAGTTTTGGTAACGACCAATATTGTGAAGATTTATTTTAGATACTAATAGTAATTATTGCGAGAAGAAATTATTCTATGAAATTATTTCATTAACAAGTAATCCAACTTTGGTTACTTAACATCAATTAAAAACTTTTCCAACTGTAATCATACATATGTGCTGCACATCAATTAAAAAGTTTTGCAACTGTAATCAACTGTAATCACACAATTTTTGGTCGCAAAACCGGTGGGTTGTGGCATTTTTTCCTGTTGTGTCCTTTTTCTTGACATCGGCTGCATTTATTTTGGATTTTGTGTTCAAACCCATTCTTGTACCTCCCTTTCTTTGGTCTTCCTGCTGGTCTTCTTGTATTTGGTGGTTTGACACACATGTGTTTTATTTCTTCTGGAACGTCCCAATTTTCTTTGTCATCCAACGGGAGTATTGACTGTGAATACGTGTCTACCAAAGTTTCCTTTGAGTATTTTGTTGAGCAAAAGTCATAACAACTCAAATTCCGTTTGGATATAACAGCGGCAGCATGTGCACATGGCATTTCGTGATACTGAAATTTATTACATGTGCATGTTCTTCGCTCCATGTCCACGATAAACTGTTTAGTGATATCGTAAACGGTGTAAATCACTAGATTTGATGTCTCAACCTGCAACATAATTTAACGGTTTTGTAAATATATAAAATCATTTAGCATATTTTTATAGGTACAAACTATTTAGTAAAAGTTATATTACTGACCTTAAGTTTTTTCGATTCAATGATATTACATTGCAGACTTCTCTCAGCTGTTGTGGAAAGTTGGGTGAATGTTGATATTGATGCTTGTTTGTTTGCGAAATACCATCTTTGGACCATACAGCGGAGGCATTCAATCATTGCTGTAACTGGAAGTTCCCTGATTCCCTTTATTGCATTGTTGATAGATTCGGCTGTGTTTAACGTCATTGTTGAGTACCTGCTGACATGTCCATGTAGCCTTGTGCATTTTTCTAATTTAACCTCTTCTTCCAAATATTTCCTTATTCGAGCATCAATCTCATCAAGTACACGCATGTGGCTGTTGAATTCTTCCATTGTGTACGCTCTACAGGCCCCATTGTATGCTTTCATCAGTTCTTCTCCTTGCCTTTTGAATCGGTTTTTAATATTTTTCAATATATGATATGTGCATGAGCCATGCATGACATCGGGGAACACAATGTTCAGTCCCTTTACAATTGCTTCATGTCTATCCGAAACAATGCATTGACCTTCTCTAACTCCACATGCCTTTCTCAAATTGTTTAAAAACCATCTCCAAGAGGATTCATTTTCACTGTCAACCACTGCAAAAGCAATCGGGACAATGTTTTTGTTTGCATCCTGGGTGCTTGCTATTAAAAGTGTTCCCCCGTACGTTGCTTGCATGAATGTGCCATCAATTACAATGATGGGGAAGCAATGACGCCATGCTTCAATAGATGCTCCTAAGGCAAAAAATAGATACTTGAAACTATCATTTGTTTCCAACTCCAGGTCTGTTATTGTACCTGTAATGAAATTTATGTATGCAATGATTAATATTTTTAAAAGACATTCACTTATTGTCAATGTACAAGTCGTGGTAACCTTGTTTCATATAACTTATGGTAACCAAAATTTTAGATCAATGAAAGTAAATAACTTTAATTTATGTGTAACCATGATGGGATTTTCCGGTTGTTACCTGGATTTGTTTTCCTTAGCATGTGTAACCATGATGGGATGACTGAATAGTCATGTGGATTTCCTCTTACTTTTTCCAAAGCCTTTTCTTTTGCTCTCCATGCTTTTTGATAAGAGATAGACACATTATACTCTGTAATCATGTCTTCCACAATATCATTTGGCGTGTAATTTTTTTTCACATTTGTTAATTTATGCAATATGCATTCACTAACCAATTTACTGTTTGCTTGTCTGTGATCTCCCAGCAGTATATCTGTTGAACATGTGTGTATGTCATTGAATTCTCTCACCTTGAACATACTGGTTTTCCGAAACTTTGAAGCTCGCAACTTCCATTTGCACATTTCATTTTCTATGCATACAAGCACAAAGTCTTTTCCACTCGTTCTCTCTACCTTGTGTTGTCGATTTTGCCTTATTGAATGTAGTCTTATTGCTTGAGCCAGTATTTGTTTGTCTTTGTAGGTTTGATGTACCCTCACTTCACATTCTTTTGGGTCTGATATGACTTCATCCCATTGTTGTTCCTTGAATGTCCTGTCTTGAAGTATATTTGATTGTTGACAAACAGCTTCGATAGCGAGTTGTTCGGTGTATTGTGTTCCCATTTGCTCTTCTTGTGTTGCCAACGGTACAATTTCTGAATTCCATTGGGTCGCACTGATTGGCGTTACAGAATTAATATTACTCCCTTCTACATTCCGGATATTCTGTAAAATTGTAGTCCCTCCTTTGTTGTATAAATTCTCTGTAATCAGTGGATACTTGCCGTGTTCATCCGATTTTCTGCTTACTTCCATAAAGAATCTTAATGTGGATTCATCCGATATATTCATTGGCGGTATGTTGCTTCTAATCTGAAATTTGAGCGACAATTTTGTTGTGTTGCTGTCTAGTCTCAATGCATTGCATACCAAAATTTCGAATTCTTTGAATGAACAAATTGTTGGGATTACCAGGCCAGTTACTTCAAAATTGTGGTATTCGTTACCATCAGACCACGTTCCGTTGTAGTATATTACAACTGGAATCATATCCATTGCGTGATATCTGTCAAATTTGAAATACCAAACATTAGTATAGTATTAACCATGTACTAAAACTGTAACTGGTAAAGAAACCATTAGCTAACAGTTACCAAAATATAGAATATTAATAACGACAATGTCTAAATATAAGTAGTAACCAAACAAGCATATGACAGTTACCAACCAATTGTAAATTGGTTACCAAATATCAAAATATAACTGGTTAGCATACCATTCTACGACAGTTACGAAAAAAGAATATGTTAGTAACAAAGGTTGCAAAATATTAGCAGTTACCAAGCCAGCATATAACAGTTGCTAAACTATGTCATATTGGTAACAAATTAATCAGAATATTGCTTTTTTGTAGCAAAACTTTTACAAAACAGTTACCATAAAAGATTGAAACATTAACCAAGTTGTCACAATAAAAATAAAAAACACTCCATGATATAACAGTTACCAAAATAAAGTATAACACTGACCAATTTGTCATAATAAAGAAAGTTACCACAGATTACATAACAGTTACCAAACTTCATTATATGAGTAACCAAGTTACCAAACTGTAAATGCGAACAAACACATTACATAACAGTTACCAACCCAACATCTGACAGTTGCTAACCTATATCATATTGGTAACAAATTAATGAGAATATTGCTTTTTTGTAGCAAATCTGTTACAAAACAGTTACCATAATAGATTGTAACATTAACCAAGTTGTCACAATAAAAAAAAAAACACTCCATGATATAGCAGTTACCAAAATAAAGTATAACACTGACCAATTTGTCATAATAAAGAAAGTTACCAAAAGATTACATAACAGTTATCAGACTTCGTTATATGAGTAACCAAGTTACCAAACTGTAAATGCGAACAAACACATTACATAACAGTTACCAACCCAACATCTGACAGTTGCTAAACTTTGTCATATTGGTAACACATTAATCAGAATATTGCTTTTACGTAGCAAAACTTTTACAAAACAGTTACGATAATAGATTGTAACATTAACCAAGTTGTCACAATAAAAAAAAAAAACACTCCATGATATAGCAGTTACCAAAATAAAGTATAACACTGACCAATTTGTCATAATAAAGAAAGTTACCAAAACAGTACATAACAGTTACCAGACTTCGTTATATGAGTAACCAAGTTACCAAACTGTAAATGCGAACAAACACATTACATAACAGTTACCAACCCAACATCTGACAGTTGCTAAACTATGTCATATTGGTAAAAAATTAATCAGAATATTGCTTTTACGAAGCAAAACTTTTACAAAACAGTTACGATAATAGATTGTAACATTAACCAAGTTGTCACAATTAAAAAAAAAAACCACTCCATGATATAGCAGTTACCAAAATAAAGTTTTTCACTGATCAATTTGTCAAAATAAATACAGTTACCAAAACAGTACATAACAGTTACCAAACTTCGTGTGACCAATAACAAACTGAACTTTAAATTATGTTTCTCATCTAAACACAGAGTATCACACTTCTGGTGACCAGTTACAAACTGAACTTTAATTTTTGTAAACAAACTCTTATATGCGTAATTTAGTTAATCGAAAAATGCTACGCAGACCAAATTTTTACTAAAAATTAATATTTTTACTACTATTTCAGTTTACAATTCTGAAATTAATACTAATCAAAACAGAAAAAGCAACTGATCAAAAAACAAACTCATACAATCATTTATAGATTTAATGATAATATATGGGTTTTAATACTCGTTTTTTATACTATTGCTTAATTACCTTCGTAACAATCTTTCTGATTTTGATTTGAACAATCTGTTGTACATGTTTTGATTCCAGATCTGTGTACCTTATATAAATGGCGAATTCTGGCTTCTTCGATTTCTGGATGTCGTCGTTGCCGCAAGTTTGATCGATGTGAGATTTCAATTTTTTCCGTATCACGAATTTGGGTTTGATAATCACCTTCGGAACAGTTTTTCAAAAAAGGGATTGAAAGATCTGCTGTATATTGTTGCTTTACAGATGTTTGCACATTATATCACTTACGATTTGTGGTTTCAGTTTTTGGGTTCTATGAATATGCTGAACATGGTTGAATATGTGTTATTTTTGGTATCCTGTTTTGTTTGGTAACCTGTGAATGTGGGTTGGCAGTTACGTCCTTGATTTTAGGTAATTTTTTAATTGTTGTTGGATGTTGCACTTTTTCCGTAATTATGTTTTGAGGAAATAGCAGTGGTGTAAATATTGTTGTGGACACACTAATTGTGTAAATATTTTCTAAAAGGTGTATAGTTATGTAAAGAACCCAAGAATTTAAGTGTTTCAAAAGGTAAACCTAAGCCCAAGCAAAACGAACCAGGCCCGCAATTATATCGAATGAAACGACATCGTCTACAAACAGCTGCCGGATATAAATATATATTTGCTCATTCATCAGTCAGAGTTGCTTTTTAGTTTTAGGGATTAGTGTGTGGCCGTTGGTAAACCCTAATATAGCAGAGCCGAGTCAAACATCTTCAACAAATGGTGAGTCTCACATTTCTCTGTATCCATCTAAATCTGCTGTAATTTTCTTCATGTAAAACTGTTGATCTCATCATAATTGATTACATGTTTATAATTATCAAACTAGAAATATATTTGAGAAATGGTATTAAAATGTCACATCTTTCATTTTATTTTGATTAATGTCTCAAGTTCTTAACAATCCCTGATTTTTTTGCACCGATTTGTTATAAACGTCAATCTATTTCTGCTGCTTATATGTAATTTTTCTCTCTGATTTGAAGGCTCCGAAGAGAGGTGTTAAGCCTCAAGTGGTAGCTAAGAAGAAGACGGCGGTATGAATACGTTTATGTTGATATATATTTTTCTTAGAATTTTATCAAGTAAAATTTGTAAATTATTCTCAAGTCTGAAAGATAACGCGGGCTTTAATTTTGTAGGAGAAGATCGTAAACCCATTATTTGAGAAGCGGCCGAAACAGTTTGGAATAGGAGGGGCATTGCCACCCAAGAGAGATCTGCATCGATTTGTGAGATGGCCGAAGGTGGTCCAAATCCAGAGGAAGAGGATGATTCTCAAGCAACGTTTGAAGGTCCCACCTGCCTTGAATCAGTTCACTAAGACCCTTGACAAGAATCTTGGTCAGTTGTTAAACCTTATTTTATCTGTTCATTTTGTGTATTTTAGTGGGTCTGGTTGTCGGACAACTATTACTTTAGTGTAATGGCTAATTTTGTAGAATTTATGAGTATTGTGTTATAAGGTTTATATGAAGAATGCTTTAGTTTATGTTGAAACCAGTTGAATGCCAATTGTTTAGTTCAAGTATTTGTTTAATTGTATTTGAAACAAAGTCTCAGGATTCTGCTAGATGTTTTGTGTAAAAGTTCAGCAAATTAAACTAGTGCATTGGTGTCTATGTATCTCATTTTTTGTTTATGTATGGTAGTTATATCTTCTGCTCTATGAATGTATCTAGCTGATTTTAGGTGCATAATCGTTGGTAATGTGGATGAACTGTTTGATAATAATTTGCAGTTTTTAATGGCGAAACTGATTTTTAATTATGTCCTACTCTGTGATTGCATTGAATACTACTGAAAAGAATTACTTTATTTCTTAGTTGGTGATTTCTGTATCCTTTTGATCAAGATAGACCACAGATAAAGAGTCCTTTTAAAGATTGAAGTTAATCTTAGATGTAATACTTTAGTAAGAGGCTTAATTCATCAGTTAACAAATTAAGAGAGGAAAGAACCACAAGGGTGTGGGAGAAAGGCAGTGGCCTTGAGGAATAACCCTAAGGTTACTAGTTTCAGTCCTCACCTAGCTTCAACTATTCTAAAAAATGAAGATTCAAGCAGACCCTTTATGTTTTTGGTACATTCACAACTCGGTTGTAATTAAATATCAACTGTTTTAACGTACTTCTTTGGTTTACATTTCCTTGTTTTAAAGTTAAAGAAAATCTAATGGAGTCACTGAGCTTACTGGGGTTTTGGCCTGCTTGTGAAACTAAAATGGCCATTTTTGCTGACAACTTTTTCTCCCCATATGTTCCAAGTGATTTTTTTAATTTCTCATGTAGACTGTCTATTACACAGTCTATAGCTGAACTGGCTGAAGTATTTTATTTGCTTCTTCATTTACTTATGATGAGCATTCATTTGATGTCTATACATAAATTGTTATTGCTGTTAAAATATGCAGCAACAAGTCTGTTCAAGATGCTTCTCAAGTACAGGCCTGAAGATAAGGCTGCAAAGAAAGAACGTCTTCTGAAAAAAGCTCAGGCTGAGACGGAAGGAAAAACTCCTGAGACCAAGAAGCCTATTGTTGTGAAGTATGGTCTGAACCATGTCACCTACCTTATTGAGCAGGTTTCCTACCACACTGTTCTGTTCTGTTCTGTTCATGGACATATCTTTTGGATATCTTCATAGTATTTATTTTCATACTAAGAAGTTGTAATACTCCCTTGCAGAATAAAGCACAGTTGGTGGTTATTGCTCATGATGTGGACCCTATTGAATTGGTAGTCTGGCTCCCTGCATTATGCAGGAAGATGGAAATTCCATACTGCATTGTCAAGGGAAAAGCACGATTGGGAACTGTAAGTGTCATTCATTCATTTATTTTAGAAGATTTCTACAAAAGAAACTTGTGGAGCAGAGGCTAATATATTGTGGATTATTGCCAGATTGTTCACCAGAAAACTGCAGCTGTTTTGTGCTTGACCACAGTGAAGAATGAAGATAAGTTGGAATTCAGCAAAATATTGGAAGCTATTAAGGTAGCATATATTATTATGTATCCTTTTTTGGACAGAGGAATACCTTTTATCTTATACTTGTTAGCAATTATATGTGCCTTAGAAAGTTGGTTTAATTTCCTTTTGTTTTTATTTCAGGCTAATTTCAATGACAAATATGATGAGTATAGAAAGAAATGGGGAGGTGGTATCATGGGTTCGAAATCCCAAGCCAAAACAAAGGCCAAAGAGAGGCTTCTTGCCAAGGAAGCTGCTCAGAGGTTGAACTAAGCTTTAGTTATATGCTGCCTGCCAGTCGGGCTATAGACATTTTGAAGGTTTTTAAGTGGTAGATTACTGCTGAGTTTTAATTTTCTTGAGAGCAAAATTATGATATTTGCATGTTTTTACATTTGTTTGCTTTAGACTGAACGGATAAGTAGCAGTTGGTTATAATCTAATTATTTGGGTCAATTTTCATGAATGAATATCTTGAAGGGGGCTGTGATCTTGAGGTTTTCCTTTGCTATTTTGTGGTTGATCAAATTTGCAATTTAACATTGATACCCAGAATTTGCCACTTTAAACTCCTTGAATCAGTAGCATGCCTGAAAGTGTTGATATTTTGATTTGTTTTTTTATGAAAACAATTGTAAAAACTTTACATACGGTTACCTTATTTCCATGAGCACTTCTCTGGTTCTAGATAAAATTTCTAGAATGCTAAAACAACCAAACTCTTGATGACCCAACAAGCTTGTCTCTATAGAGAATAGAGATGAATCAACTTCCCAAGTTTGAGTCACCAAGGTACTGGTTTGGTTTGAAATTGCAGAGAGATTGGTTAAAAAGTATTCTATAAAGTGACTTGTGTGCTGAAATTTTTCCTCTGGTATATTGTGAAAATAACATCATGTTTAAACTAGTAAAATGATCGGCAAGATAAGTTCTAGAGGTACCAAGTTCTAGAGGTTGAATATGTGCAACTTATGCAATGCTTCAGAATCTATTTTGTTGTTGCTCTATTTTGTTGTTGCTGTGTCAATGTGTCGACTGCGTAGTTATGATAGATTAAACACATTCTGAACAATCAATCCATCTTTTGTCGAATTCATGCTTCCCAGGGTAATATGCTGACAAGTGCTTCTAATAAATTCCCGGCATCATTACCATATGATGACATTGAAAAAGAATTCATGCTTCCTAGGTTTAACTGCTGACAAAATGCCTCTAATAAAATCCCGACATTGTTACCTTATGATGTCATTGAAAAAGAAGAAAGCTTTGATGTTAGACAGTTGGTTATTTTATATGTGATGCTTGAAGTAACAACTAACAAATTCCCGGCATCGTTACCATGTGGTGTCATTGAAAATCACAATGGCTTATCTTTGAGTTTCAATAATTTTATAGATAGGTCATTAACAACATTTTTATTTCTTTTATTTTCTTTTCTTTTTGCTTTTTTTGAGTTTATAAAGACGTCGTTAACCGAGTAAAAACGACAAGTTTTTGATTGAGCTTTTCGATAAGATACTTAGATTATGTTTGATATATTTGAGATTGAACTATTTACGTTAATTTAATATTATTTTACACTATTTAATCATTTGATGAGGGATTATTAATCCTTTAATGTTGGACTAATAGTCTCATAAAGTTATTTAATAGCTTAAAATGAGGGGAATTATTAATCTCAAATATTTTATGGGATTATATAATCCCACATAAATAGCTTTAGAAATGATAAAAAAAAATAGTCCATATGACTATTTAATTCTCCATCATGGGATAAAATAATCCGAAATAATATTAAATTAATATAAATAGTCCAATATTAAATATATTTTTTATAAACAAATATAAGCCCGAGTGCCTTGACTTGGTTTTGAAGCGTCTATAATTAGTCCGAGTGCTATAAGAATCAATTTTGTAACAAGTTATTAACCTTTGCGCACTTGTAGGAGCAAATATCTGAAACGTTGGTTGCATGAATACGGAGGCCAAGCCCCACGATCTCTATTTGATTTATATCCTGCAAAAATGTTAGGGAAATTCCCTTTACATATTACGCATGATATTTTACCTAAAGCAAAGAGAAGAAAGAATATAAGCTCTTTTTTATTACATGTTAGTAACCCAAAAAATAAAGTACATGAGCTGAAAAATGCTTCTCTAACTTGGTAGTGGTTGCATACATCCTTAAAATAAGGGTGATATACTTGCCCCAAAAAATTAATCGAATATAAAATTTTAGAAAAAATGAAAGAAAAGAGCACAACAGGTTGTTAATTGACTATTTGTCAACGGCTTAGATGGTTTGGGTTTCTTCTGTATTCTTCTTGTTAGATTCTGTCTCTCTTGACTTTCCCTTTCTCTGATCTTTTGTTACATTCTTCTGATAGAAAGACTGGTCTGAGTTTTTGCATTGCCTATTACATTTCCCCCTCACTTACTCTGTCCTATCGGACAAAAAATTATTGCTGGCGCCGATCCCTTTCATTATTCCCTCCCTCGGCTTTTGGAGCAACTCTCTTTAGCCTTTTCCGTTATTTTCTTCACTTCTCATTACACCCTCTTGCACGTATTATGATGTCCCAAAATGAGAGTTCACTTTTAAAACTTTAAAATAAATTTAATCTTGATCATCAATTATGTCAAAAGTTGAACTTTCTTTAGAAACAAAGACTTTCAAATGTGGACTCTGTCCATATATATAGCAAAATTTATAAATACAAAAACACATGCCTTTTTGATTGGAACTTACATTCTAAAAAAGTGGACGCTGTCGTATCTATATAGCAAATATTTATAAATACAGAGACATACGTGTACTTTTTCGATTCAAACTTACATTCTAATGATACACACTTGTAGGGTGGTTTGATACTGGCCCATCCTTTCTGGGACATTTCTCAGGATTTACAACAGCCGTCTTTCCATTTCAAGGTTTCGTATTGCTAGATGGACTTGCTATATTAGGCTACATGTTCTACTTCTTCCTGGTAGGAGTAAAAATCGACACTTCAATATTGTAGAGTTTAGAGAAAAGGGATTTTATTATTGACATTTCAACAGTAGCACTCGCGATCGTTGTAAGCGTCTCATGGTCATTACTGATAATGGGCAGTAATATCAAACTATAGCCAACGACAGTCAACTCATTTCCTATTATGGTAGGGACAGTATCAGCCGTCCTAGCCTTCCCGATGGTTGCTCACTACCTCACTGAACTTATTATGCAAAATTCCGCAATTGGCAGAATGGCCTTAACGACATCCCTGATCAGCAACTTGTTTAGTTTTTCTATTATATCTATCTCCATCATATCAAATCAACACAAGGAGAGGTTCATTATGTTAAGATCAGTTCTCGTCACGGTTTTGATGGCATTCTTTTACCTTTTCCCAGTTCGAGCATTATTTGTGTGGCTGCTGCGGAGGATTCCAGAGGGGCAGCCATTGAAACAAAGATTCACCTATCTGGTACTTGGGCATCTTGATGTCTGGGCTTTGCAGTCATGCCGGTAACATGAGCATATTCTACGGACTGTTGCTTTATGGGATGAAAATACCGGCAGCTGCCTTTGGGATCTGCTTTAGTAGAGAAAATTGATCTTCTAAACTCTTGTTTTTTCATGCCGTTTTACTATGTGAAAAATGGATTGGTGGTGGATATATTTTCTGTCAAATTCAGGAATTATCTGGTGGTGCAATTTATCATCCTTGTGGCGTGCGCGGGGAAGTTTCTTGGAGCACTCATCTCTTCAGTTTACTGCAATGTGCCCCCCAGGGATGCTATCTCGTTCGGCCTAGTTATGAACATCCAAGGTCTTCTTGAACTTGGCATGTTTAAAATGATGAAGCAAGCAAAGGTATGTTCAAAACATGTTCTCTGTTTTAGTTGCAGTGCAATATCCCAAACTTTGAATAAATTGAAGAATGGAAATGTAGCAAAGTAGATGAAAAAAACAATGAAGCTAACAAATACCAAATGAAGCACAGTAGTGATATCATAATAATAAATGAAAGGGAGTACTTACTATTGCTACTTTTGGATTGGAGAAATGAATGTGGGAATAGAATAAAAAAAATTGTGTATAATTACTCCATCGGACTGGAATGAACTATTCTCATTTCTTTCAAATTTATGAATTTTATTCCTTAGGAGTAGGTATAGAATGACTCATTCCAGTTGGAATGAAATGAATTATTCCACTTTCCATTTCCTTCTCTATTTTATTTCTTCATGCATTCCATTCCTTCAATCCAAATATAGCATTACAGTATCACCTTATAACAAGAGCTTTAATTTCTTGATGCGGACAATGGACGATGAATTTTTTGTAGTCTTGTGCGTATCATTGGTAATGGTGAGTGCCACAAGCAACCCCCATAATGAGACACCTATATGATTCTACAAAGAGATGCACAGTTTACAAGAGGACCATTTTGCTCTCAAAACCCGATTATATGCTTCGCATACTAGCATGCCTACATGAAGAAGAAAACCTCCCCACCACCATCAACATCGTCGAAGTCATTAATCCGACCAAAAGCACTCCTATCTGTATCTACGCTCTCCACCTCGTAGAGCTTGTAGGCCGTATCGACCCACTCATATCCACAAACTGATGAAAAAGCCTTCTTCAAAAGCCTCCCTTCAAAAGGCGTTGTGAATACCTTCAGATTGTTTGAACAAAGCTACGGCCGGCACATTACCTCGGCACACCCCTTTACTGCAGTAGCAGCTTATCCAACAATGCATGATGAAGTATGTGCAATGGCACTTGACAAGAGAGTTTCACTCATAATAATCCCTCTCCACAAAAGATTAATAATCCCTCTCCACAAAAGATTAACTGACAGCATTGTTAGTAGAGTTGAACAAGAAGGCTATTAGGCTGATGAATGATAAAATCTTTAAATCCGTGCCTTGCTCCGTGGCAATCATTGTTGACTGCAGGGGACTGCTGCACAGCTCGAGGCCTGCATTGTCAACGTGGGCCCATATATCCTGCTGTTCTGTTCTTAGGTGGCGCTGATGATAGGGAAGCGCTTGCTTTAGGGGCACGAATGGCTGGACAACCAAATATCAACCTGACAATTGTTAGGCTGCTTGAGAAAAGACAGACTCCCAGTGAAAATACTAGCCATGAAAGGAATTCGGATAACGATGTTGTAAGTGAGTTTAGATGTAATCTGGCCGGAAATTATCAGGTGATGTACATGGAGGAGGTGGTTATGGACGGTATGGGAATGGTTGCTGTTATCCGATCAATGGAGAACAATTATGAGCTTATTATTGTGGGAAGATGTCATGACACGTGGTCACCGCTCGTGCTAGGACTGTCAGGTTGGCACGAGGAGACGGAGCTGGGAGATGTTGGAGACATGCTAGCTTCGGCAGATTTTAGAGGGAATGCCACCATCTTGGTGGTGCAGCAACATAACAATAAAAAGCAATGGAGGAAAAACAAGAACAACGATGAAGAAGATGATTTTACAGTCGAGATTAGAGGAGATGTCTGTATATGATTGTAGTTGTTTGAGTTCAATTAGAAATGAATGCTGATTAAGTTTTCAACCAATAGTTCCTGGACCACATATTAAAAAGTCTAATTTTTGGCCAAATTTGTTTAATTATTGAATTAAAATCAAATCTTGAAAATGCCCAAAAGAAGAAAGGGTGACAAGATTACACAGTATTGAGGAAGTAGAAATTATCATTCTCTATTATGCATAACGAAGAAATGATAGTTACCTCCTCTGCAGCATCCATTCAGTTTTGACAAAATCATTAGAATTCAACAAATACCAAGTGAGCTAAATTATAAGAACAAAAAACACTCTTTAAAATTCAAATCTGTACAACCATTTGTCTATTTATGTACATCCCTAGTAATATTCAACTGTACACACTTATATACTTTTAGAGCATGACTATACACTTGGACTAAAGCCTCCTGGATTTTTTACAGTATAAGGAGTACCACAATATCTTCTATCAAATGTCAAGAAACACTAGCAAACCCTGCACAATATTCACAGTGCTGTCTAATTTTGTGGAAGAGCTGACGTATTTACCCTGTTTCTAATTCTCAAACTAATATCCACTTCAAGACATCAGGAGTAGGATCTAATCAATTTGAAATTCTGGAAAGTTCGCGCTTTAAAGAGGTTCCCAAAGAGGAAGCTTATCGTTTTCTCCTGGGGTGGATTTGGTGAATTACTTGAGTTCTGTCTAACATGCAGTACTGCTTGTCCAATCTGTCGCTGAATGGAATCAATTATCTTGGGATCAACTGGATTACCTGTCACATCAGTGACATAGAATGTGTCTTTCGCTTTCCCACCTTTAGTCGAAATTAATGCTCTTTTAATACACAAGCTATTCTCCCTGAATATCCTGGTAATATCTGACAAAAGTCCAACTCGATCTTCTGAAAACAATTCTAGCTCCAGTGCCTACAACAACTAGCAAAAACACTTTAGAGCAGGATCAACCAGTATTCTTATACTGGAACATAAATTCTATATTTATTTAATTTTTCTATGAGAGTTATCAACATACCTCAGATGTTCGCCTTTCAATGGCCGCTTCAAGGCATTGCATGACACGCTCTCGTTCTGCCTCTGAGCTTATAGGGATCCCATCAATGTGCCTGATATAGTATTCCTACAACAACAAAAAAACAGTTCAATTATATTTTGAAGATACGATTAATTGAGCATACTCGATGCACTACAAAGAAATTCAGTTGCACACACCAAAAGTGGAGTTTAATAATAGCGGAACATGTAGTGAGAAGAAAATTGATGAAATCATCCAAAGTTTCCAAAAATATCATAATGTGATGCATACAAAATCAAATATTATTGATAAAAGAATTAAAATCAGTTAATTCATGGAATCAAACTGTCCAACCCAAGTTCCATATCTGTATCAAGTGTTGGTTCCATAAAATGATTTTTACCTGATATGCTTCCATCCTCCCAGTCTGGACTACACCATGAAAAACTACATATTGCATGTCGGTTAGAGTGCAGAGAGTATCAAACAACAGTTTAGGTCGGTCTTTAGATCTCATAGTAATCACCGTGTAGTCCTTTTCAGTACAATCCACAATAGTTACATGAGGTCTTGAGCACTTGTCGTCGCCTTTCCCTTCTCCAGCTCTTTCAACCTTTTCATAGTCACGATCAGCAAACATAATTTGATGTAATCTTCTCTCCCTATGTGTGACTCCAGGTGGTGAAAGAGTCATATTTGCCGACTTCAAGTCATTACTTCCTTTAAGAACATTGCAAAGGAGTTTCTTAATTGTTGAGAGCCTTTTTGGGTCTTCAATTGCACATCCTGTGGTATCGTCTGTCACATGAACCACAGCTGCAGCTCTAGCATTGTGTGTCCATATCTCAGCATTCACCACATTACAGTGAAGGGCAGTAAGAACGGCGCATACTTCAGACAGTAGACCCGGTCTGTCCGTTCCAGTTAGTTCAATTGAGGTGTGATTTTCAGAAGGCATCAGTCCAACAGACCCCCTCAACGGAGATTCAAAAAAATCATCACTTTCAAGTGTCTGCAAAAATTAGAGTGACAAAATGCTTTAAGGATTTGAATTTTTTTACTAAAACAGATCAAAATGTACCATTTGAGGAAAGCATGACAAGTGGATTATTTTCACCACATGACACTAGGAGAGGTAGGTGAGGGGGGCAATTTGCTACCTTAAAATATTTTTTTTTTTAAAAAGGAACAGTAAGCAACAAGAGTTGTTTACCTTTTGAATGTATCTGATGATTTCCTCATCTCTAATTTTGAATCCTTCACGATCAATCACATAAAACACTGTAATATTACATTCAGAGTTATGAGGACAATGGAGAAACATGTTTTTGTTTTTTTGTTTTTAACCTTTTACTTATTATATCAATTAGATTTTAGGAGTTGAGCGAAAAAAATACCATCCATGAACCATCCCCCATCAGATGAGATGTATGCTTTGGTGATAACAAGGTCCAAATCTGTAAGAACTTGGACAACTTCCAGCAGGATTCCGTGTTTGTTGACACTGTCAACCTATATATGATGGACCACACATATCATACTCAGAAATTTGGAGAAACTAGCATGCCAAACTGAACCCTATCTCTGATGTATTTCTGAAATAATTGCGCTACAAGTTATTAATTAGAAAGGCACAAATCATACCTGTATAATAGTTGTATCCACACTAGAATTGTTGTCAATTGTGACCCTGTTTCAACAAGAGGAAACTCAGAAAATCAATTAAACATCCAGAAAGGAACCCTAAAAGGCTAAAAATGGGTATTACCCTGCTAATATCCATAAGTATTGTATAGTAACTATCTGAAACAATTGAAACTAAAGCTAAAAGCATAAAACCAGAAAGAGAGACATCACGCCCACAAAACAAAACAATCTTCGTAGTCAAAAAAACATTGAAAACTAGCAGCTCCTAGGAATAAATATTATGTTAACCTACTAACAAACCATAATTTGTAGATACAATTTTTTTTTTGAGAAAACCAGTTAACCGTCAAGCACCATATCCATCAGACTTTCGAGATCATAATAGCAATTTCTTTTGAAGGAAAAAAAAATAGTTTTCACAAGAACATTTCAAAAAACAACCCAAAAGCTAAAATTAACCCCATGGGAGAGACATCAAGAGGGCAGTAACTTTCGATTTAGGAAAAAGGGAAAGATTAGGGGGGGGGGGGGGGGGAACCTGGGTGGATTCATCCTCCTGATAAGCTTTGCATATTCATCATCCATTTCTGTTCTGTAGAAAAACTTTCTCAAAAAAAAAAGTAGAAAGTGGAAACGATAGGTATTAAAAAACCCAGAACGACAATAAAAACCTCGTGCGAGAGATATAATGAATGCCTCCAAAATGTGCGGAAGAACTATAAATGATACTCCGATTTCAACGAGAGGAGAGAGAAAATAGAAAGGAGGGAGACTAGTAAAGTGAAGGCTTGGCAGTTGGAAAACAAAAAACTATTCCTATAGGCTATATATCAACTCATTTGACAGCTTGCTAAGCTGCTGGACGAGTAACGACTTCGTTTTATTTTGGTGAGTTTCTATTAAAATTACAAAAAGTATAGGGGCCGGGGATAATAGACCGAGAGCGGCGATCGATTTAATTTAATTTTTTATTTTTATTTTTAAGAATTTTATAATATTTATTTTAATTTAAATATTTATAAAATTTAGTAATTTATAAATATTTACAGAATTTATTGATTATTTATATACATTTAAACTATACTTAAATTATTAAATTCTATAAATATTTAAATTAAAATAAATATTATAAAAATTTTGAGAGTTAAAAATAAAATAAAAAATTAGACAGACCACTCCTCCAAGCCCATTATCTCGGTCTCCCTAGAAGGATTATTAAAATTAACCTTGCATTCTAAAAGTGAATTAGAAATAATAAGAAAATTAAGCTTAATCTTAATTGATATATACAGGTGAATATGAAGGTGTATAACTGTGTAATTTTTTAATTTATACAGTCAACTAAAAAAAATTTATTTTGGCAGAAATAGGAGACCATCGGTACTACTAAAATAAAAAATTATATGTCCAAATGAACTAGTTTTGACATACTATATAAATTAAAAAGTTGTAAATCTATGCATATTTATTCTCTCTCTCTCTCTCTCTCTCTCTCTCTCTCTCTCTCTCTCTCTATATATATATATATATATATATATATATATATATATATATATATAACAGACCTAGAAAAGGTAGAGCAATTTTATAAAAATATAAAACTTACTTATTATTCATCCACTGATAATCTTATAAAAATAAAAAAATAATAAGAAAAAAGTTAATCTTTTATGTAAAAAAGTTATTATTTTTCTTTGTAAGAATATTTTTTTATTTAAAGAAACTAAATTATTTGTGAAAATATATTCTCACACTGAAATAACTTAGTTTTTTAAATGTTTGGTAATTGACCTTCTTTTGTATAGCTTTCCAATTCTATAATTACCGGTCTTCTTATTTGCGCGGGTATTCTCACGTAACGAGGGACAAAGAGGCACGTGTCGTCTGCAAATTGGTCGGTAGTTGGCCGCTATTTTTGGCGGCCATTCCCGCGTGGCCTACTGGTTTTCTCCCCGTGTTGTACAAATGCGTAACTACCTCTTGGCTCCTGGTTTCTACTCCTAAATAGAGTAAAATATTAAGAACGCTATGTAGAGTTAAAAAAGTGATGAATAATTACAATTGTATAATATTTAAATATTATATTTATTTTAATAATTAAAAAATAAAATATAATATTAAAATTGAAATTATTTTTTATTTTTTAATAATTAAGATAAACAAAATATTTAAATTTTTTGTCTTTAGGCTTATTCAAAAGTAATACCTCTTTTGTAGGATAAAAAAAATTATTTGTTAAAAAAAATTATTTCACTTATTAGTGATATTAGTATAAATTGAAAAATTAATATTATAATTTTATTATCTTATCATACTATTAAACTAGTCGTTATTATTTTTTAAAGGTATACATAAAACAAAAAATATTCCCGACATTTTCGGAATTTGTAAATGAGAATCTTTTGTTTATTTACTTATTGTGCATAAATTTAATTTAGTTAGTTTTAGCTTAATTGTAATGTTATAATGCATTTGATTACTTTGCATAATTTGTTGATTGAGATTTTGAAGGAAAATAATTGAAGGGAAAAAATTAGAAAAAATAAAATATGAAGGGCAAAATAGTTTTTAATCTCAAAAACTAATACCGTTAGGCAAAAAGAAAGAACATTAAATTGAGTTGTTGTGAAAGCGTTTGAAAATTTTCAGATGGTGAAATAGTAATTTCCGACTACACGTGATGACTCAAAAATTTGTGTAAATTACATGAGATTTTCAAATTATACTTAGTTTTTTCAGTTGATTTAAAATTTTTAAATATATTTTTATTTTAAAATTATAAATAATATTGTATTCCTAATATATTATTATTATTATTATTATTATTATTATTATTATTATTATTGTTAAGGTTATATATATTTTTTTCCTATTATACTTAACCCCAATTTATATATACATCATTGCATTGAAATTTTTTACAATCGAGTCATTGTACTCGAATTTTTTTACAGATAAATAAAATTTTCGTCAATGGCCGTTAGCCATTTAACAGAAAAATGACATGGTAGTATTAAATACCATTTTCATTATTGAACTGGAGGTAAATTTATAATTGCATGACTAAAGCGAAAATAATAATAATAATAATAATAATAATAATAATAATAATAATAATAATAATACACTCTCTGTTACACACAAAAAAAGATTAGTTTTATTTTTTTAAAATTAATTTGAGTTATTTTAAAAATAAATTTTAATATAATAATAATAATAATAATAATAATAATAATAATAATAATAATAATAATAATGGCATCTCCGTTACAAAAAAATATAGTTTTTCTTTTCAAAAACTAATTTGAGATATTTTAAAAATAAAATTTAAATTTATTAATACTACTAATAATAACAACAACAACAACAATAATAATAATAATACCCTCTTTGTTACAGAAAAAAATAATAATAATAGTTTTGTTTTTTAAAAATTAATGTGAGTTATTTTAAAAATAAATTTTAATTTAATAATAATAATACCAAAATTATTTTTATTATTATTATTATTAAATCAAATTTATTTTTAAAATACCTCAAATTAATTTTTAAAAAGTAAAACTAGTCTTTTTTTTCTTTTCTTTTTTTGGTGTAACTGAGATGATATTATTATTAGTATTATTATTAAATTAAAATTTATTTTTAAAATATCTAAAATTAATTTTTGAAAAGAAAATCTAATCTTTTTTTTTTGTGTAACGGAAATGGTATTATTATTATTAAATTAAAATTTATTTTAAAATTCTCAAATTAATTTTAAAAAAACAAAATTAATTTTTTTTGTGTAACGGAGAGGGTATTATTATTATTATTATTTTTCGGTGATGTAATTATAAATTTACTTCCAGTTCAATGATAAAAATAGTATTTAATACTGTCACATTATTTTTCTGTTAAATGGCTAACCGTTATTGACGGAAAGTTTATTTTTATAATTTTTTTTAAATATAATGACATAATTATAAAAAAAATTAATATAATAATACATATATAAATTAAAATGAGTACAGTAAAAAAAATACATATAACCCATTATTGTTATCATATTTGACATAAATAATGGGCTGAAGATTAAAAGTTCATAAATAACGAACTGTCTCTATCTGTCGGCTAAGATACATTTACAAACATAATATTATACTTTAAAATTATCATACTGAATAAATAACTCTAATTTTGGGGGGGGGGGGGGGGGGGGGGGGGGCTGCGAAAATGATGCACTGACCTTTCTTCAATAATGTGAATACAATATGAAATGACAGTTCAGTCGGATAACGATGTGTCATTCTGATTTAGTAACTTCAAAATTTTATCAAACAAAATAAATCGTGTTAATTAATTCATTTGAGCAATTTTGATTTTTTAAAATTAATATAAAATATTCTTAAATATAAATTTAATAAAAATTCACTAAATTCTAAAAGTAATAAATTTTATAATTAATATTATAATTTAAATAATTTACAATATGTAAAAAAAAGGATTTATTGGATTTATTTATTTTTTGTTTGACTAAGCTAAAATTTCATTTAAAAGATTGTATATGTTATACAAACTTTTATTAATAAAATGTAAAACTGGCTCCTTTTATTTCACTTGGGTTCAGCTTGGAACTTGGAGATGAGCTCAAGGGAAGAAAGGGAAAGAGCCGAAGAGCTGATTTTGGCAATGTACAAAGATGAATTTTTTTCCCAAAAGAGGTTTGTTTTTAGAGGCGTAGGTCAAAGAAATGAGTAGATAAAAATCCCTTGTCGCTCTCTATCTAGTAATATCTTACCCATACGCAATAGTGATGCATAACCCATTTACGTGGACACCCTCTGACAATACAGCAACACTCGGAGATAACAAAGTCAGACAATTAATTTGGTACTTTTCCCTCTAAATACCATCTCGTCTGCGTGGACAAATTTGGTACTAGCAGCATAAACAGAGCTAACATGCGTTTTATCTTTTATTAAATTTAACGATAATATTTTAGTGATTAAAAAATTATTATAAAATATAAAATAATGCGTATGATTTTAATTAGTTAAGAGTATTGGATTCACTTATATATGACGGATTCTCTATTAATTATATTTTGTCGCATCATTTTATAAATTATTTTTTATAAAAAATATTTGTAAATATAACAATACTCCTGAATTTAATTAATTCGTCATAGAGCAAGGTCTTTTGTCCATAAATTTATTGTTTAAAAGCTATTTACAAATATTTTTAATTATATTAGAGTTTTAGTATTCAATTTGTACTAATATAGTAGTTCAAAACCTTGCCTTCCATGAGAATTTTATGAAAGTAACACGCAAGTTGATAATGTGAGGTCATTCTCAAGTCTAAAGTAAACCTACCTAATATTTTAATTAAGTTGTTGTGCTAAGTTGGATCTTAACTAAAATGTTTTGGATAGAAAATTGCTTTTTGATTTGACATAATTAATAAATTAAAATTCACATTCAAATTTAATGTATCGAATCATGTTATAATCTTCCGTCTCCACTTAAGTAGCTATCTTTGGGGGGGGGGGGGGGGGGGGGGGGGGGGATGTTCGATCAATCTTATCTAAAACACGAGCAAGAGAGAGTATGAGACGGAGAAAATTTGGAGTGATTAAATTGATGGTGTACTACGACGGCATCAATTGTGAAATAGATTTCCTTTTTTCTTTTGAAGCTGCTCGGTATACACTAAATTGCTAGGCACGTGACTAAATTTTTCAATAAGAATTATATTTTTTTTCATATAGGCATGGCCATGTTGTGCCACATGGGTGGTTAAACCGCTAAATAATCTACATTAGCGTCCAACTTGGTGCCACTTGGATATTTCATCAACTTTTATTACGATTTTTTTAATTTTTATGAAAGGTAATTAGCTTAATGAGTTGATTGAAAAAAATAATAATTCAATGATATAAGTGTAAATTAGGGTTCAATTCAATTGAACAAAATGTGATTTAACCCGAAAAAATATGCATAAATATATACTCCAATATTTGCATTTTTTATTGTATTATTGTGTACATTAATATATTAGACACGGGTAAAACAGTGCGGGATTTATAGACTTTCAAAATTTTTAAGTTTTGAATATTTTGTTGAGAGTAACAATATACATGTTAAGCTATTGTATCTTAGAGATAAAATGTCAAATTTTTTTGGTAACTTAATTGAACATTAATATCTGAATAAGTCTACGTGCACAAATTTTGGAACACGAACTCCATTCCTACCATTAAAAATATGAGATAAAATTTGTGTCTAAAAATTATGTTTGTGAACTTGTTCTTAATATCTTTGCGATAGTGTGTCTTTAGCGGAACCCTATTTTTGTTGTATCATCATCCTATATAATATTATTTTGTGTATTTCATTTCTTTATATCAAGAAACAAAAGATTCGGATGTGTTGATGAACAAAGCCCGAGAAATATCCGGATCGGATGCGGAAGAATAAAGGGAAGTTGTTTAGCTGGAAACATCGGGACGGAGCTTAGCTAGGGAAAGTACACACAGCACTACAGCAGTGCTAAATAAAATGATTTTAATTGAGAAGAGATCAGAGCCGCCAGTTGAGGGGATAAAGAATATGGATCCAGGGGTAGAACGGTGCTCATCGTGAGTCCGACCAACTCTTTTAATACTCGAATAATGTAAGTGAGACAGATAGGCTTGCTTTGATATGGTATATGGTATATAGTATATAGTATAATATAGAGAGTGTGATGTGTTTGTGCGCTTTATAAAGATATTTTATATATGCACATTTTGTTCTGCAAGGAAGCTCTCTTAGATCGCACAACTGGCATGGTATTAAAAGCTCACCACTTCAAACATTTCCTTCTTTATTGTCAACTTCCACAAATCTAACATCTGTGCTTTAAAAATTATTTTGAAAAGAGATGTATATCATTTCCCTTTTAAAATTTCTCTTTAAAAATAGTATAAAAAAGGAATTGATATTCCACAATAAAAAATAATAGTTCTACAAGCTCCCTCTCACATAAATGATAAACGAATTCCACACTTATATGACAAAGAACATGTGTCACTTAAGTAATGTGTGATGAGTGGTTAATATTATTTAAGGTTTAATATTCTGTCTCATGGATAAGATGAAGGAAAAGTTTAAGACTTAAAATGGTTGACAATTTGTGGAGTGTGTATATATATATATATATATATATATATATATATATATATATATATATATATTAGATTTGGTACAGATATTGAGACACTTCTTTCATTTTTAGTACCAAATTATGCATCATTATCACAATAGTTGATCTAAGGGTGATTCAAGATAATTTGAGACTTAAAATAATATTTTTAAATGAGGTCTTTTATGTTTAGTACGTTCTCCATTAACTTTTATAATCAAATTAACTATTTTTTAAATTAATATATCTTACTATTATTCAATATATATGTAAAAAACCTATAAACATTATAAATTATATAAAATTTAGTACTAATCTCAATGTTTATTTTTTTGAAAATCTAAATATATATGTTTAATTGTTAATTTTAAAAATAACCAATTTGACTAAAAAAGTCAATGACGGACTTTTATTTTGGGATGGAGGGAGTATTAATATTTTTTTATTTAAATGAGATTTTTTTATACTGTTAATTTTTTTAGGTATTTAATATTTGGATTGAACTATGAGCTCTAAAGAATTGATTGAGTTTATATTTTTATAAAGTCTTTTTTACATGAGTTACTGATAAGAGAGGGATTTGAGAGTTCCAGTTTAATTGGATCCATTTTTATAGATAATTTGTTTGACTTTTCATTCAATTTTTTAAACAATTTGAATTTTGAATTTTAAAATTTGGAACCAACTACCCATTAAATCACCTAACTAAATTAATGGAATAACAATGCACTAATTTAGAAATTAAATATTAAAGATTTACTAATTTTATAAATATTTTATGTATGTACTTTTATTGTAATATTTTTTAAAAAGATACTAATAAATATACTTCTCCCTATTTTTTTCTTCTTCTATATTATAGGGCTGGCCTGAGTTGACCACATTAAGTTTTATTGATGACGTAATAAAATTTACTTAGTCATATATAATTCATTAAAAAAATTAGCATGCCAAATTTGGTATAACTTTATGAGATAAGAATAAGACTAAAACCCTCCTCTTTCCTTTATTTTTTTTTTGAAAAACTGGCTACTTCAAAGTCGGAAAAAAATTTAAATTATAAAATTAATATTAACTTTTAACAAGTTAATTTTAAATATTTTCAAATTCAAAATTAACATGAATTTATTTAGTATATGTCAGTATAATTATAAATATTATAAACTATCTAAAAAGTACTACTAGTTATAGTTATAAGATTAATTATTTTAAAAACTTAAATAAATTATGTTAATTTTAAATTAAAAGATATTTTAAATTAATTTTTTTAAAATTAATAATAATTATATAATTCGAAGCGAAAGAAGTATATCCTTAAATTTTATAAATATTGCTAATAGAGTATTACCTAATTCGATACGGCATTGACACAAGTTGGATAAGAATAATTGAGTGGCATGCAATAGTTAGTTATACCCATAAAAAATAACGAGGTGAAGGTGGGATTTAGATTCCAAAATCCACCATAATCGCTAATTGGCCTGACTTTGGCCCACCAATTAATGACTAACGGCTGTTGAGGGGTGCAGGTGGGCAATTGGCTATGGAGCTACGTCCCTGGCGTGGAACCAACAAGCGAGTCACTGTCCGTATGGACTAGTGTATGTGTAATTAGATAGATTCATTAATTCTAACGATTTAGTTAATTAAATGGAAATTTGTTAATCACACATTAATAATTACATCAAAAGTCCCAAATGTGGTTTGGGGGGTGGGGGGGGGGGGGGGGGGGGGGGGGGGGGGGGGGGGGGAACTGTTAGTTTACCACCTATCACAAATAACTTTAAATTTGTCCGATCCATGACAAGAAGGGGTTCTTTTAAGGGTAGGGAAGCCAAAAGTGATTTTGCATGTTTCCCACGAGTTCTTTTTAGGGTTTTAAAAATAGATAGGTTATTTATTTTATTTATGTGGGATGTGATTCGATCATCTTTGCAAGGCTCCATCTAATTGTTGTTGGTATTTGGGAATTTAAAAAAGAAAGGAAAACCTCTTTAATTTTTATTTTAAAAGTCCATCCAATTATTGAGAATTTTAAAAGAAGAAGAAGAAGAAACTTTTAGAAAGTAGGGTGGATGTGATGTCATATCGCACGTATAAAAGTATAAGATATTAATATAGGAGAGTTGGCACCTCTTAATTGGGTAGTGTGTGTGTTGGTCATATTGGTATTTGGTTGAATTGATTCATAATTAAAAGAAAAGAAAAGGAAAGGAAACACCTACGTCCAAATAGGTCCATAAAATAAAGAAGAAGAAGAAGAAGAAGAAAAAAACAGTTGAAATTGTTTTTTGACATGTAACAAAGAAAAAGAAATTGTTTTTCGACTTGCCCGGTTGTGAGAAATGGAATTCAAATCTTTTATCCATTTTCCTGTTTCATTCATTGTCATGTCTCCTCTTATGTATCGACGTTAAATTCATTTCAAAAATTAACCGCAAACGATATGTAATTTGATGAGACAAAAGACGAGACAAAAGATTTGGACTTCGCTCGGAACAACTTGATCGATCTTGATTTAGTTTATGTGGATATGGACAGGGCCAACAGGTTAGATAGATCCCAGCTTTGCTTATTGGGGCCTCGGCTTCCATAAGCATGTTTGGTGCTGCTGACGAGTTTCTACACTTGTGTGCCTCCATCTCTTTTTATCTATCGTGTGATAAGAAAGATGAACATACTTTGTTTTGATAAATACTATAACATAGATTGGATTTCCATTTTAACATACAATACCTGTTGATATTGGAAAATGATATATTCACTTCTAAAATTACTACACTTTATACTGCATCATCTGCGCTGAAATAATAAAATTTTGCGGGGAAATATCAATCCCATAATTGCTATACATGGAAGCCCAAGATCAGCTATAATTACTACTCGGGAACGATCTTAAAGACTGAAAATCAACATAGGAAAGCTTGGGCCTTCAAGGGGTTACTTTAGTCGAAGTTAATTAACTATGACAATCACAATCAGTTAACTGCGATATTCATAACTGACTGACCATAACATTTATAGTCAACTAACCGTAACAACTAATTGTAACAGTCATTCTACTACTACTATATTTTTACCTAATATTAGAGATAATTTTGTTAAAAATTATCCATTTACAAATGTATCTTTTAATTTTGAAACCAATAGAGTATTACCTCTATTTCAAAATCAGAGATACATTTTTTGGTCAATTTTAAAACTTATATTACGATGTTCCTAATTTGTTATTTTTTCTATCATATCCACTTCACAACACCACTACTATATTACTAACTAATATTAAGTGTATACTGAAAACATAAGTTATCCTTAAAAGTCATCAATTCGAAAATATCTTTAATTTTGCAACAAATGAAGTATTGTTTTACGATATATAAAACAAAGATATCCTTATTCATGAATTTTATAAATGAGATTTTTTTTTAAAATTTTAAGTTTTATTTTTATTAATGTTTTTGGTTTTGGTAAAACAGAGGAGGAAGGATATAATGTTGCAGCACTCACATTACACCAACATATTTATTCATCTTCTTCTCACGTTGTGTGCCTGCCCCTATTTAGTGAGTGGATGAATGCTCTTGGTTGATCAATTCAGTTGTTCCTTTACAAGACTGCACAACCATGTGCTCAACACATTCAGAGTCCGCATATGACAAATCAACCATCACATGCTGTTAGGAATCGGATTAATCCATCTACTATTCATATCATATCTTCCCTCATCATCTTCTCCAACCAATAGACACATTAACCAACGAAAGTGCAAATGAAAGGGGCGGGCTAAAAAAAGTAATATGGTGTGGCCACTATCACATTCAAAGAACCCCCAACTCAATGAAGAGGTTTATGGGTGGTCCATTGACACAGTCAAGGAATTGAGCTACAAGAAGAATTTACCAGTACCACACTGACTGATATGAATGCAAATATCTACCATACATGACTTGGGTCCATCATAATTCAGTGAAGAAGAAATTAAAGCTGAATGAACTGAATCTAAGGTAACAAAATGAACCACCAACCAAACTGACAAAAATCTAAGGTAACAAAATGAACCACCAACCAAACTGACAAATCGTATACAATGCCCTTATTGTCAGTTTCTTAAGAGTTTATTCAGGACAGAGACAGAAGTGTCAATGGCATTAACTAGTATATATATTAGGACACAAAAGTCGGTGCTCGTAATACCAAGTTGCATAGAAAGTGGGGAATTGCAAAGACTCAAGAATGTGATTGAACAAAGAAATTTGGTTCAACTACAAAATAAACCTTGATGTTTCTGCAAAAAATTACAATTTGAACTTGATATTTTTTCTTTAAGGTCTAATTTTCAATTCTGCGATAATATCAGACTTTTCTTTGCATTAAAACCATTAAATTTCGCACTACAGGAGTCGGAAAATAGGTGCAGATGGGTTCTAATCATATCATGTTATCATTATGTTATAGAGAAACACAACTAAAAGGAAAGCATCTGATATTAGGCTATAAGGGAAAACAGAGAGTAAAACATCAGGATAAGTTCACTTGCTTCAATCATGGACATAACTAATCATTCTGTTGACTTAGGCAACTTAATTCATATTCCCTAAAAGTGACAGATATGTGGTTTTAACAAAATATCCAGTTTTGATACGTTTGTGACGAAGAAAGAGTGCCCTTATCTTTGAAAAATACAAGGAATTAGGGCTTCTTTTTTAGTGCAGAGGGAGTACTAGTAGAAGATCATCAATACACATGGACATATTTATTAAGACCTACCTAAAAGCGGATTAGAAAGGAATGAGAATAAAAAATGACACAAATACGAATTCAGAAGTTCATAACTAGAACAACACAGAGACAAAAAAATATAGCTAAGCTGCAATTAGTTGGCTACTCTAGGGTTCTTGTAGCCGTATTCAGTGATATTGTCTCAATAAACGTCTGTCCAAGTTACCATCAAGAAACTATATTAGCATTCAACACCAATTATACAGAAGATGCATCTACCAATATGATCATCCTTCGACTGTGGTGAGTGATACTATATCCTAAATGTTCAGATCAGGTTATTCATCATTATTATAATTTATAAAGTTAGTTTTAAATGAAAGCAGTTTAGCTAGACAACCACAATTCTGTGCAATGGTGACGAATAATCTTACAAGTTGAACAGTTTTTCCAACTATAAAATGCACTACTGTTCCATACATATGTAGACCCCTTAGAGATTTTTCCCAACAGATGGTTATAAGACGATCAAAAAGATAAAAGCAATATGAATTTGTTTTCCAGATTAAAATTCATCAATGCAACAAAAGCTGAAATGGTTCCATAATAAAGTGTATAATATATACAAAGCAGGGACCGTACAAGTACTAAGTAGGGATATCTGTTTTTGTGTAGCAATGGAGGAAAAATCTCTGCCTTACTACACTTAAAGATAATCACACAAGTATGCTATGTGCCCAAAGATTTATCAACCCAAAGAAGATGATCAGCACCCTATTTAGATTCAAAAAGGAGAAATAGTTGAAGGATGCCTCACACTATAATAAACACACCTCTGAAATTAAACAAGAAGCCAATTCAAATCCAAACTATATGGCCTGCATTATCCAGACTATAGCAACTCTATAATAATACTATCTAAGAGTTCTATGCTTTACAACAAAAAATGTATCAAGAATCAAAAGACCCGGAAGCACCTGCATTTGGAGACTTGGATGAAGTTGCCAACAAAGAAGACGGGCCAAAAAAGCAAATCCAGTGCCCATTGAATTCTCTCAGCTGCTATAACATTCTTCTCAATTGCAATTGTACAAATACATAAACCAAGTAACCAAAAAAACCAGTTTCACCAAAGTGCTACCTTCTTTCAAGATCCTCTCAAGTTTGAATATTTTTCATCTAAATCTTCTTTTTTTTTGGCTAGTTCAAGGCAAATTTAACATTGGATCCCCGACCTGATGGATACCATGAAGTGTGTATTACCACTTAGGCAACATGAGGCGAGGTATTTTTTTCCCCATTTAAATCTACTGTCCTGACCCTTGAGAATCATCCTTGGAAGATGGTTGCTGTTGATGCTGCTGCTGTTGCTGGTTCTGGTGCATTCTAGCATGCCCCATCTGCTGGTAAATCTGGCTCAGGGCATGAGGGCTCAAAACCCCAATATGTCCATCTTGTGAGAGGCCAAGCTCCAAACCTGGGAGCTGCTGATTACTTGCCCCCAAAATTGAGGCAAAACTCATATGACCCAAATTGGTGGCTGGCAAGTCAAACCCAGGAAACCCAATTTTTTGCAAGTAATTTGAACTCTCATGTCCCAAATTGGTTGTCGATGGACCAAATGATGATGGCTGAAACCCATACGCACTGACAGCCGCAGCAGCAGCCGCAGTTGGGGGCCATAATCCTGCTGTGGCAATATGGGGTCTCCCCAAATTTCCTCCAACAGCTGGCCAACTGGTCCTACTACTACTACTTCCTCCTGACCCACCCATATGCCCACCCAATTCATCAAATTTTTGATGCAATCCTGCTGATAAAGAGGCCCCCTGTTGTGAAACAGAGCCCCCTGCTGCTGCTAAGGCTGACGCCGGTATTGTTCCGGTCCCCGTGGTGGCGATTATCGACGGCTCAGCCTGCTGTAACAGCCACTGGATGGTTTCCCCATCAGATTTGTGTCCCAATTCTCTTGTCAGCTGGAAAATTCTGGCAGCACATAGAGCAGGCATCCTTATCCTCCTCCCCCTGCCTTCAACTTTGGTATGTCTGTCTTTGTTTGAGGTTCTTTTAGGGGCCAACTGCTTCTTGCCCTCTTCTTTATCTGCAACTACAATCTGGAAATCTTTGATTTCTGCAGGCTTATTCTCACTCATGTTATTATTGTTGTTGTTGTTTTTTGGGTTTGACTGTGGGAGGCTCAAGAAGCTTGGCACATCCTGTGGCTGCTGCTGCTGCTGATGCTTTGAGCCGTTTGGATCCATGAACACAGGTGTGCTTTCAAGAAAATAATGTTATATTTTAGAATTTTATTAAAATAAAAAGGGTTTGTGTGTGTTTGTGTCCTCTTTGATTGAATGAAGAGGGTGACCTCAATAAACAACAGAAAGAAATGTCCTTTTACTTTCATTTGTTTTCACTGTTTTTGGCATGGAATGTGAAAGACAAAAGTAAATCTTGAAATCCCAAGGCACTCTACCAGTATCTTTGTCAAATTTATTTCCAGGGCTTAGTAATAATGTCCCTTTTAGTTTTCACACGCTCACCCTCTTTCTCTCTCTTATTTCCACTGTCTACAGAGGTTTGACGATCTCTTTTTGAGTTTTACTGCAAATTTCACCATCTGAGACGGACACATAAACCCATTTTCCAAATTCCACGGATTCCTTTCCCACTCACTACCACGAATAAATAATGCTCAATAGCTAGACGCAAACAGTCAAATTTATTCAAATAAAATATTAATGAATTATCTATCTATATAATAAAGCGGCATTGTAAAACCGCTTAGTTTTTTATCCATACAATTTTAATTATATATATATACACACTTAGTCCTCCAAAATTTATATTTTATTTTATATAATTTACACATACGACGGATGCTAATATAATATAATTCATCAGTTTTTTACAAATAATTTTTATCTAAATATCTTACATTGCTCCTACTAATATTACCAGCAATGTGTGTCTAGCCTGCTTGCTTTTATTATTCACCAATACTCATGATGCCATAGTCTCTTGTAATGGAAGGGACGCAACTCAAGTGTCCATGCCGAGTCTTGATAAGTTGACATGAGGACACCTGGAGGCAATGAATGGGGTACTGTATTGGGCTTGCTTCTAACCCACTCTTGGCCCATCCTTATGATATGTTAAATAATTTTTTTTAAAAAATAAAATTTTATAATAAATGGAGTAGTAGGAGTAATTAAAATAATTATGGAATCAGAAACAAGGAGGAGATATGGCCCAGAAAAGTGTGGCATTTCAGACTTTTCAGTTACAAATGAAATGAAGAGAGAGTTTGTTCAATCAATAATATGTTCCTAAATTGATCGTAGATACAGAGTATCAATAAAAAATTATAATTTAAATAGATTCGAGTAATTTATTGAATTTTAAATTTTATTCATATTTAAATTATTTATACTTTGAGTCGTATTCGAATCGAACTTTTAGTCAAGTGAGTACGAATTAAGCTCGAACCGTTTAGTTCATTTTACGACGTTCCTTGAAAATATTCTTACTATCTTAATGGGGCCTGTGAACATAAAGCAAGGAGTTTGAGAATGATAGTTCATGGAAGATGCAGTGAACTTCATCTTCCATCTTTTTTTTTGGGTGCAATCTTCATCTTCCATCTAATCTTTTTATAAACTGTCGGCAGTTTTGATGCATTAGTTTCCAAGCCTAAGCAAAAGAAAGGATAAGATTTAGCCAAAAAAAAAGGACAAAAAGAACAAGCTGGAAAACATAAAAAATAATGAGGAAATTGTTATCTACACATATTTGCAAAATACACGTTTACATTTACCTTAGTGTGACTTGTGGAAATAATAATTTCCTAAAAAAAAATTAGTCATAGTGCTGTGCTTCTCCTTTAACTAATTGTTTAGGGCAACTCTAATGGTGCAATTTACTCTATAATTAAAAATGTAAAAATAACAGCCTGTTAAAATATTTGAAGTACTTGTATCTATTTTTCATTGCGGTGTATAATTTAACTTGCAAAAGTAAAATACATAAATAATTTTTTTTTCCAAATTTACATATAATGGAGCTTGTAAAAACTTCACACCTAACAAAAGGATAATCCATTTCAGGTCCTTTTATATCCAAGAGAATGTATATATCAAGCACTCACACATATGCCAAATTAAACCCCACTCCTCTTTTTGTTACCTTAAACTGACACAACTTATACCCAAGTTACTTATGGATTCTTCAAATGAAATCACCTTTTCTTAGATGTGTCTATGAAGAGAAATAATTAAAAGGCATGTTATAAGTTCAATAATACAATTTCTTTTGAATCATCTAAACATAATTTATTACGAAACGATATATAATTTGTGAGATATTACGTACGCGTTCCCGTAATTTAAAAGAAAAAATCATATGTTATAAAAAAATGATTTGTTTTAAAGAAGAGTGTCTTAGAGAGAGAACTTTGTAGCATGATTCTTAGTTAGGATACATTTGTCAAAGCCATTAATGTAAGAGAAGAAAAATTCCAAGTATGAGTGGTCAGGAATAAACAGCCAAGAAATTGACAGAAGTCCCTTAAATTCCTCCTACGCGTAACCATTTGTCAATTGTGCGCTGAAAGAGATTTTTTTTTTGTTTTTATTTAATAATTTAGTGTATTATATTACAATACGTGCCCCCCATGCCAGCCGCTCCAAAAAGAACAAGAACAGTGAATAATTGGGATGGTAGGTACATTCTCTGCTCTTTTAGAGGTAGATGCATAGAGTTTGTGGTGAATATTGAAGAGTTAATTAATTAATATTCCATTTATAAACGTTTGATCATCAAATTAATTTCCCCAAAGTAACGTGCATTCCACTTACATAAAGAGGATAGGCAGTGCCCCCACGGGTTGTTAGTTAAAACCCAGCTCACTGTTAAATAATTTGATCATCTCAACCACTCCCTCGATCTTGTTAGTTTTACAAGCAATTAATTTAATTTAACAAGCAATTAAATAACAATTTAACTGATTATTTCTTATTAGGAGAGAAAAAGTGCTTACCCCACTTTTATTTAACCTTCTCATTTTCTCTAAAATTTCGTTAAACTTATGGTACGTTTGGATTGAAGTAATTAAATCATTCTATATCCTCCTCTAAAAAATAAAATTTATAAATTTGGTAGACGATGAAAATAGTTCATTCTATTCGAGTGAAACAATCAAGCACAATTTTTTTTTCTATAATTTGATTCTCACTTTTTATTCCAATAATTTAAATATAGCATAAAGGTTTGCGTGTCCCTATGATATATGAGAGTAGGAAATGCAAAGGAATTAAAGATTACGAGGCTTACATGCTTTTTAGGTTAGTAGATGAGTGATTTAGAAGCCTTAATTAGATCATGGGATGATCAAACCATGGTTAATCACTAGAATAATCAAACTAGTAAAGAGATATTAATTCAAAACTACTTTAATTTGTTGGGAATTTTCAAAAGTCGATAAGTAGTTATGATTGTTGTCCTCACTTTTAGCTATTAAGAAATTAATGGAGGGAAACTGAATTGAACAAGTAAAAGAATAGTGAAAAGCTCCCGTGACACATACATACGTATACATGCATTATTCTAATGCTTTCAATCAAGATCAGACTACAAACCAACACTAACAGTCAAGCCAAAGAGGAAATGCGACGCCAATATTGATTATAAGACTTGTGTGTCACTGTCTGTATTTAAATAAACATTATAAAAATTAAGAGAGCAAAAGAACAAAGTCGAACATATTTGTTGAAGAGTTTATGACGAGTAAAGTAGTTTAGTGAGCCATTGCAGAAAATCTTACTCTTCTATATTATAAAGCCGCTTGTCAGAATCACTGATGTCATTAGTGTAATCGTGTCATATTATTTTTTCCTCTTTTATTCTTATAAATTTAGAAATATTACTATTGTCTTTTTCATATATATATATTTTTTTTTATCTTCTATCAGTCCTTTAAATTTTGTAAAATTTCTATTTTACCCCCATTGTGCCACCGGTGCTAGTCTTACTTAGATGAAGTAATAATTAATGACCCCCTGCAGCTGCTTCATTTTTGAGCCCTGGCTAAGCTAGTTGATTGACTTCCCTTGCATGGAAAATCTCTGTATTTTCTTCAAAATTTTCTAGCAACAAACTTGATTAGTAAACAAGTTTAGAAAAGGAAATCAGTTTTAATTCAAAGAAGAGGTGAGAGACTGCTCTTCCCTCCAAACTCTCTCTCTCTCTCCCCCCCCCCCCCCCCCCCCCCCCCCCCCCCCCTTCTCGACCCACCCTCCCTTCCTTTTCCTTTTCTGATTATTTTGGTTTTTGGATGTGGAGACGGAAAGAGCAATCGATGAGATGATTGAGGCGTGATGATAATAATGGGTACATATATACATAGATACGTGTGTATTGGTGATTGCTTTGCTTGTCAAAATGTGCTTCCCACCTTGCAGACAAAACTTTAGAGGCCTACCTCTTTTGAAAGGTAGCTGTTGAAAATATCATCCTTCCCCACTACCACATGGAAATTCAAATCTTGCAATGGACAAAAAAAAAAGATCTTGCTTTTTCTAACAGGTTTGAAGAACGACGCAAATCAAACCAACAAATTCCAGTTCTTTTCCATGGACCATGGTTATAATTAAAACTGAATAATTTCCTACCTACCTAACTAAAAGTTGCAGCCTGCATGCATGTACATGTTATTGAAAGTTTATAACGAGAGATTACATGAATACATAGAAATCTATGTATCACTGTTCATATAGTAAATGTTTCTCAAAAACTAATTAAAATTTAACTTAATTTAGTGCAGAGTTTGATTGACATGATAATATTTTAGGAAATTGAGACTGTAAGTTTCGCTGGAGCGTTCTCTTGTTAAAGAAAATACAAGAAACAATGGGAGTGCGACAATAAATTAGACATACAATGTGACAGCATAAGTGAATTCGAAAACCAAGGAGAGTCTTTCGGAAACTAGTAAATCAAGGCACTCCACGTTTTTGCAATTTTCTCCAAATATTTTCTCATGATAACCCGAAGCACGTAATATAAAAAGAAACGAATACTTACAAAAAGCTAACCTCACACTTATCTGTTCATCAAATGCAGTCTTAGCTTCCGACTGGGGTAGGGACAAATTAGGGCACCCATTGTCATACCAATTAGGCAAAAAACTGAAAAGTTATTATTTTGGTAATTGAGCTTAGTATTGAGATAATAAACTAAAAATAACATTTAAAGGCTAATATACCTCATGGGGTATTAGTCAAATAAGTTAGTTGCAACACATTAGTTTGAACCCTAACAACCCATCACTGAGCTCCATAAAAAATTAAACCAACTGATGGTAATACTAAATTACTAATAGGTACCTCGCACTTGTCCTCATGTGGGTTGTAAGAATTAATTCAATAATAATTAATTTTATCCATAAATATAGATAGGAGAAAAAAACCTAAAACATATAAAATAAAATAAAAAATAACGTTGTGTGTATTTTATTTAGAATCCATGATGAACGCAACATAATTGATCTCTTTTGGATAAACAAGATACTACTCCCTGATAAACATGCAAGATACTACTCCTTTGATAACCTAGATGCTGACTTGATGAGAAATCCTCAATATTATGTAATTCTTATGTGTGTAGGATTAAAAGAAATGACCTACTTTCTTCTTTATAATTATCCTGATTAGTAACCCTAGTGGACCTACTTATCACAAACCCAAAACGTTACTTAAATAACCCACGCTAGCCAGTCCATATTAGACTTAATTAGAGTTCATACATTACACTTAATTAGATCAATCGATCAGCCTCGTTTATATAAATACAATTAATATTAATTATCCCACAAAATAATATTACATTCCCCCGCGTGGGATATTGATTAATTGAAAATAATTTTTATATAAAAACAAATCACAAGCTAATCAAAAACTTTAAAACTTTATATGCGCTTTTGATAAAACCATTAGTCTAGTAACTCTAAAAGTCAATCCGGTCCCATAGACCTTTAAACCCTGAATCATGGATGTAATCGCATTTTTTAATAGACACTGCAGTCAACTATGGTCACAAAGGTCCTTAACTCTACTAACATAGATTTAATATGGTAGTGTGGCGATTGTCACGCCCCCATATCCGTGTACTTGCTACAGCGAACTTGGTATTGACTATTCAACATTATTCACAATATCTGTTTATCCAAGATTCACAATATTAACAACAAGAACGATACTAAGAATGAGAAGGCCTTTCGTTAAATGGCGCAAAATCAAATAATCTCATTCCTCGATAGAACTTTCTATATATTGCTAATAATGTTCCCTCAGATTTATAGATATTGTTAATAATATCAACTTAAACCAACAGTCTTAACATTCACTAACTTAAATGTAAAGTACATAATAAGTTTCTATAATAGTCTTTTAATATCATTGACTTAAGAATATTACAATGCCCAGTCTCTTAATCTCGATTATAAAAGTCATTACACCTTTTAAGTTTTGATACACATAAAGAAGACAATAAAATATATGTTTATAAGCCTAATAACATTCCTTTCTTTCCTTTTATTCCAGAACCTTATGGGATTTCTTCCTTAATTGCAAATTAAACATATTTGCAAGAATGGGCATAAGATTGCTCAACTAGTCTAATAGATATACAGATAAAATAAGCTCACACATTCTCTGACTCAACAGATAGATAAGTTCGCACCTTCTCTGACTCACCTGATAAAATAAGTTCGCACCTTTTCTGACTCTACAGATAAGAGAAATTCACACTATCCCATAATCAACAGATAACAACTCAATAATCATGTTAATATGATGTCAAATAGGAAAAAACATTTCATACATAATCAATGAACTTCATAACTCAATTGAAATTCAACAGTTAAAAGCACGTCGTTGCACGAAGTACAAAAGAATAGAACGACTTGCCTGATTCTCCTTTACCGCTTACGCTAATTTGCGTTCTTTGAAAAATTACCTACAAAAGTAATGAGGTTGACATAATCATTAGTCACAATTTAACTATTTACTAGCCTTAATTCATGACCCTAACTTTGATTCTTTAGTTTTTACAACGCCCGACAAGTGAAACCCTAGCTTTGCATAAGGACTAGCTAAAAATTTGTAAGTGCAGTGCCTCGGCGCCTAAATCAAGCGCCTAGACGCTTGGCCGACAGCTAGGGCAAAAATGATTTTCAACATTTTGGTTGCACGACTCTATTCGCCTCCAACATGCATTCCGGACACTCTATAAGATATTTTTGAGTTATTCTTTTTTCTATGTCTTCGTAGCTTCCCCCTCTACAACTTTGTTTTAAATTGTAAAACCAAAATCTAAACACACGAGGCTTCATATCTCTCACAAGAACTAATGAAAACTAGGTTTTATAAGTTCATGCTTAGATCATTCTGAATAGGCACCACTTGGGTAAAATGGACATTAGGCAAAATATATATAACACTTAACCTCTAAGCTTGCTCAACTAATACCAATCAACCACCTATACCCCCTAGCTAGCCACTATGGTAAGTCACAAGCTTCATCATCACACTTGGTGAGTCACAAGCTTAGTCACCAACACACTTAAAATGCTAACCTCACTTAACCCTAATTAATCTTGCTTAATTATTGTTAATCTTACTTGTATGTTTATGGAACTTACTTAATTGTAAGTAATCATCACTTAATTGGTTAATTAGTGATTAGTAGCCTCACTTAGGAACCTTTGGCTCACAAGAGGCCATAACTCACCAAGCTATGCTTGACAACATACCAAAGGAAGCTACAAGTAGCATACTTACAAGTTTTGTAAGTATGCAAGTGGCCTAAATGGCCCTCCCCCTTGCTCATAACCTCCCCCCCCCCCCCTCCCTCCCTTATTAGTTAGTCCAAACATAGTTTGTTTTCTAGTTTGATTTCTCCAACTTTCTTAGTTTGCTTCATAACTAAATTGCTAAGTAACTTAGTTAGCTTTCTAGTTCATTTCTAACTAACTTAGTTAGCTTTCTAGTTCAATGTTAACTAATTTAGTTACCCGCAATCGTTGACTTTTTCTCTAAGTTTCACTTTTCATATTTCTGAATAGTGATTTTGTATTTTGTACTTCGTATAAATACGTAGTCTTAATATACTCCAATGTAAACCCGATTAATCATTTCTCGGTTTAAACAAGGGGTTAAATCACTTTTTTATTACTGTACTAAACTCCAATTCACAAATGCATCATTGAACTGATTTTTTTTACAATCACATCACTGAACTAATTTTTTTTTTACAAAAAGTGAAGTTTTCGTCAAAGACTGTTAACTATTCAAAACAAAAAAATGGCGTGGCAGTATTAAATGCATTTTTCATCATTGAACTGATGGTCAATTTACAGTTGCATCACTGAAAGAGAAAAATAATAATAATACCCTTTCTGTTACACAAAAAAAAAAAAGATTAGATTTACTTTTTAACAATTAATTTGAGGTATTTTAAAAATAAATTTTAATTTAATAATAATAATAATAATAATAATAATAATAATAATAATAATAATAATAATAATAATATCATCTCTGTTATGCAATAAAAAAAAAAAATGGATTAGTTTTGCTTTTTTAAAATAAATTTGACGTATTTTAAAAATAAATTTTGATGTAATAATAATAATAATATCCTCTCCGTCACCCAAAAATAAATATTTTTTTAGGTATTTTAAAAAAAAATATTGATTTAAAAAAAAAATAATACCCTCTCCGTCACACAAAAAAAAAAATAGTTTTAAAAAAAAATTAATTGCAAAAAAAAAAAGAATAGTTTAAAAAAAAATTAATTTGAGGTATTTTTAAAATAATAATAATAATAATAATAATACCCTCTCCGTTACACAACAAAAAAGGGGAAAAAAGATTAGTTTTTCTTTTTAAAAATGAATTTGAGGTATTTTACAAATATATTTTGATTTAATAATAATAATAAGAATCTTTTTTTTTTCTTTTTTTTTATGTAACGAAAATTGTATTATTATTATTATTAAATTAAAATTTACTTTTAAAATATCTCAAATTAATTTTTAAAAAACAAAACTAATCTTCTTCTTTTTTTTGTAACGGAGAGGGTATTATTATTATTAAATCAAAATTAATTTTTAAAATACCTCAAATTAATTTTTAAAAAGAAAAACTAATCTTTTTTTTTTGTATAACGGAAAGGATATTATTGTTATTATTATTGTTGTTGTTGTTGTTGTTGTTGTTGTTGTTGTTGTTGTTTTCAATCGACCTCCAGTTCAATTGATGAAAAATATATTTAATACTGCCACGTCATTTTTCTGTTAAATAGTTAACAGTCTTCGACGAAAACTTCATTTTTTGTAGAAACAAATTCAGTTCAGTGATGCGATTGTAAAAAGAAAAAAGTCAATTCAATGACGCATTTGTAAATTGGGGTCGAGTGCAGTGGAGAAAAAATGATTTAACCTTTTAAACAAGTATATAAATATAATACTTGTACAATACAAAAATCACACATTTAATTCATAACACATATGTTTGGTAAAAAAACGTTTATTCTTTATTAATCATATAAGATTATATTACAAGTTTTATAAGAATCCAGAATATTACATTCATCACTTCTTATAAGAATTTCGTTCCCAAAATTACAGTACAAAAGAAATAAAATGAAACATGGATAGCCTTTCCTCACTTTATCCTCAAACTCCCTTGTAGCTTCTTGATTCCTTATGATCATTTCTTTTCTTTCTTTGGGAAATTTTCACCTAATGGCCTATAGCATCACAGCTAATGTGACGCCCCCAAATCGGGCTCACACCACCCAATTTGAATCGTCAAAAGGCTACAACAAAATTATTATAATACACTGTACAGTACCTAATAATATACAACTAAATCTTCACGGTTATTACAATTCTATAATATAGTGAAGACTACTATAATAACTACCTCAAACGGCTACTCCATTCCCCTTTCCTTCTCGCTAGTCCCCGCTACGCTCTCATTTTCTGAACAATTGAACAAAAAGAAAAATGTGAGCTCAAATATCCCAATAAGGAATATCATGACTAATATAATGAAAAATGAATTATTCTTAGCCTTCAATAGTTGAGTTCTTAATCGAATATAATAGACAACAAGTTCTAAATCAACAGTTGTAGTTGAGTTGTTAATAGAGTAATATAAATAACAAAATTTAAATCTACAACAGCAGTTAAGTTCTTAAACAAAGTTCAACTGCAGTGAAATAATCACCACTAAGAGAATCAAGTAGATCATGATGTGACGCCCCCAAATCTAGGCCCACACAGCCCAAACTTGAGTCGTCAAAAGACTACAACAAAATTATTACAACAAAACACAACGTACAACAATACCGTGTATAATAATACACAACTAAGTCTTCACTATTATTGCCACACTATTTTACAACACGTGAAGACTAGGACAGCTATTCCTCGGACTCCCACTCCATTCCCCGGCTAGACCCAGCTACGTTCTCATATCCTGTTGAAAAATAATGGAACAAAAGGGTGAGCTCAAATAGCCCAGTAAGAAATATCATGACTAAGATAATGACGAATAAATTATCATTAGCCTTCAACAGGTGAGTTCTTGATAGAATACAACAGAATACAAGGTGTATATCAAAAACTGCAGTTAAATTCTTAAACAACGTTCAGATCAATAATAGCAGCGGAATGAGTAATCTATTAGAAGAATAATGCAGATATAATATCCACTCGCTTCTCTTTTTAGTAAAAACATCATCGACTTTTATCATCTGAAATACCATTAGTCATGATAATAAAAATTCACAGTTCCTGGTCATAATCATGCAAATCAACAGTTCATCTTTGCACTACGGGCCAAAGATATTCAATATAGCACCAGCGGTCATGATTATACCAGATTCAGCCTTTGGTCATAATCATACCAAACAACAGTTCATCTATGCATTACGGGCCAAAGAGAACTTTCAATATAACACCAACGGTCATGATTATACCAGATTCAGCCTTTGGTCATAATCATACCAAACAACAGTTCATCTATGCACTACGGGCCAAAGAGAACTTTCAATATAACACCAACGGTCATGATTATACCAGATTCAGCCTTTGGTCATAATCATACCAAACAACAGTTCATCTATGCAGTACGGGCCAAAGAGAACTTTCAATATAACACCAACGGTCATGATTATACCAGATTCAGCCTTTGGTCATAATCATACCAAACAACAGTTCATCTATGCACTACGGGCCAAAGAGAACTTTCACCGCGTGTCATAAAAGACACCGAACAGATGTATCGCCTTTAACCTATTATATCGCCTTTAACCTATCATCTGTTCAACAAATATAACACATCTGTGCCCCCGGCCACAGATATTCACAACAGCTTGATTCTTTATGATTAGTACAAATAATAGTGATACAATTGATGAACAGAAGAAACAGGATAAACAATAAGTATCGGAAGTTTACTTTGGGCATATTCAAATAATGTCCAAATTGTCAACATGATGTGGAGTGAAATTTAAAAATGATATTCAAGATCCACAGTTCAGAATAACGGTTACAGTTCAATAGAAAGGTTCACGTAAATAGGAAGGTTCAGTTGAAATAATGAAGTTCAACTATTATGGAACATATAATATTTTCAGGAATTATAGAAGCAATAGTTCCATAATAAGTTTCGATTCAGGAGTATGAAAGAAAATAATATCCCTTACCGTAGCAAGTTCAAGAGTGTAAAAAAAAATGACATTTCTTACCATAGTAAGTTTAAGAATATGAAGAAAAATGACATCCCTTACCGTAGTAAGTTCAAGAGTGTAAAAAAAATGACATTTCTTACCTTAACACGTGACTGGATATTGATTTAAATGAGGTTGATCAACCTATATATTTTTAATATAATCAGTAAATATCACATATAAAAATTCATGGTGCGTACTAACTCGTATATTATAAATTTGTTAAAAGTGATTTGATCAAATAGTATAATATAATAACAAAATAATAAAAACTTAAAATTAAATTACTATTCTCGAAGTTACTATTCAGGGGTTACTGTTCACTCGCGGGTTACTATTCATCCCGGAGTTACTATTCATCCCGAGGTTACTATTCATTCCGAGGTTACTATTCATTCACGGCGTTACTATTCACAGTATATAAAAATATATAATTTTTCAAAATAAAGTCTTCCAAAAAAAGTCTTTTAAAGGAAGATTTGTGAATACCGTGAAAATAGGAATTTATGAAATAACTACTCTTTAATAAAAGACTTACTTGAAAAATTCCTGCACTCCTTTTGGCTTTCAAACTCTCAAAATAGCCTTACTATTATCAGAGAAAACTCATAAAATTCTTATAGAAAAATTTTATGTTTTAGGTGTGATTTTTCTATTCAGCTGAACAAACTATTTATAGGAGAAAAGAAGTTACTATGCGTGGTAGGTGAGCAGAAAATTTTTCAGCAGAGGCTGCTGCGCAGCCTCCGCCAACTCTCAGCAACCAAAATCACATTTCTCACATTTCATGTGGGCCCCACGATGGGTCCCACATGTTTCTTACTATTCACGTACTATTCACGTCACTATTCACGTCACTATTTCAAATAGTAACATTTTTTTTATTTTATTTTATTTTTATATTTATATTTATTCTTCCCGTAGGTCCAACATATAAAATAAAATAATGCTACAACAATAATTCAACAATAATGTAATAAACACGTTACAGATTATTATTAATTTAATAATATAAATTACAGTATATTTGTAACTGTGACAATTATTAGGTTCAATAATTTTAAAAACAGTGCAGCAACAATTATTGACTCAATGATATAAAATACAGTGTAATGACAATTATTAAATCAATAATGCAAAATACTGTGTAACAACAATTATTGAATTAATAACATAAAATATTATGCAGTGACAATTATTGATGAAATGATGCGTAACAGTTACGGTGTCAATTATCAGAACAATAGTATGAGACACTGTGCAATACCGCGTGCTACTGTAGAGTACCGTGTGCTACAGAAAATACCATAAATTACCGTATGCTACTATTCTTTTATCACCGGTATTTTAACAATTAACACCGTTGACTATTTTTATTTAAAAAGGTTACTTCTGTCGTTTTCTATATCCGACAAATATTCCGTTGTGGGGTCCACCAATAATTAGTTATTTCGGCGCCGTCGTACGGCCCGAATATTCCCCGACAAAACGAATATTGTCCGACAAAATAAAATTTACACATAACATCCTTAACTTTCAATTTCGTTAATTTAACCACTTACTGTTTCAGGAAAAATATATGAAGAAAAATAAATTTTTATATTTCATAAAATTCGGGGTCTTACAACCTCCCCTCCTTATGAAATTTCGTCCCCGAAATTGACGTACCGGGCATTTCAAAGAGGTAAGGATACATAACTGTGGTCACAAAATAATTGTTAGTTCAAATAAACTGACTCATCACTTCATGTCCCTATATTCAAATCAACTCATTAGATAATAAAATCTAATTTAGGTGGGACACACTAGTGACTGATTATATTCGTCTCTCCCCTCCTAGTTCTACCCTAGATCTCCATTAAAGACCATATCCCTAAGCTCTGATGCCAACTGTGACTCTCATCCCACCATAGGGACAGCACCTCACAATGGTACCTATCAGTTTGCCACCTGTACTATAGGCGTCCCCTACGGAGAGTCTGGCTTCGGTGCATCCCCTTTCCCTAGGAAGTCACCAGCGAGAGGCTCGGGGCTCTTCGTTATATAGCTCTGATACCAACTGTGACGCCCCCAAATCTAGGCCCACACAGCCCAAACTTGAGTCGTCAAAAGACTACAACAAAATTATTACAACAAAACACAACGTACAACAATACCGTGTATAATAATACACAACTAAGTCTTCACTATTATTGCCACACTATTTTACAACACGTGAAGACTAGGACAGCTATTCCTCGGACTCCCACTCCATTCCCCGGCTAGACCCAGCTACGTTCTCATATCCTGTTGAAAAATAATGGAACAAAATGGTGAGCTCAAATAGCCCAGTAAGAAATATCATGACTAAGATAATGACGAATAAATTATCATTAGCCTTCAACAGGTGAGTTCTTGATAGAATACAACAGAATACAAGGTGTATATCAAAAACTGCAGTTAAATTCTTAAACAACGTTCAGATCAATAATAGCAGCGGAATGAGTAATCTATTAGAAGAATAATGCAGATATAATATCCACTCGCTTCTCTTTTTAGTAAAAACATCATCGACTTTTATCATCTGAAATACCATTAGTCATGATAATAAAAATTCACAGTTCCTGGTCATAATCATGCAAATCAACAGTTCATCTTTGCACTACGGGCCAAAGATATTCAATATAGCACCAGCGGTCATGATTATACCAGATTCAGCCTTTGGTCATAATCATACCAAACAACAGTTCATCTATGCATTACGGGCCAAAGAGAACTTTCAATATAACACCAACGGTCATGATTATACCAGATTCAGCCTTTGGTCATAATCATACCAAACAACAGTTCATCTATGCACTACGGGCCAAAGAGAACTTTCAATATAACACCAACGGTCATGATTATACCAGATTCAGCCTTTGGTCATAATCATACCAAACAACAGTTCATCTATGCACTACGGGCCAAAGAGAACTTTCAATATAACACAAACGGTCATGATTATACCAGATTCAGCCTTTGGTCATAATCATACCAAACAACAGTTCATCTATGCACTACGGGCCAAAGAGAACTTTCACCGCGTGTCATAAAAGACACCGAACAGATGTATCGCCTTTAACCTATTATATCGCCTTTAACCTATCATCTGTTCAACAAATATAACACATCTGTGCCCCCGGCCACAGATATTCACAACAGCTTGATTCTTTATGATTAGTACAAATAATAGTGATACAATTGATGAACAGAAGAAACAGGATAAACAATAAGTATCGGAAGTTTACTTTGGGCATATTCAAATAATGTCCAAATTGTCAACATGATGTGGAGTGAAATTTAAAAATGATATTCAAGATCCACAGTTCAGAATAACGGTTACAGTTCAATAGAAAGGTTCACGTAAATAGGAAGGTTCAGTTGAAATAATGAAGTTCAACTATTATGGAACATATAATATTTTCAGGAATTATAGAAGCAATAGTTCCATAATAAGTTTCGATTCAGGAGTATGAAAGAAAATAATATCCCTTACCGTAGCAAGTTCAAGAGTGTAAAAAAAAATGACATTTCTTACCATAGTAAGTTTAAGAATATGAAGAAAAATGACATCCCTTACCGTAGTAAGTTCAAGAGTGTAAAAAAAATGACATTTCTTACCTTAACACGTGACTGGATATTGATTTAAATGAGGTTGATCAACCTATATATTTTTAATATAATCAGTAAATATCACATATAAAAATTCATGGTGCGTACTAACTCGTATATTATAAATTTGTTAAAAGTGATTTGATCAAATAGTATAATATAATAACAAAATAATAAAAACTTAAAATTAAATTACTATTCTCGAAGTTACTATTCAGGGGTTACTGTTCACTCGCGGGTTACTATTCATCCCGGAGTTACTATTCATCCCGAGGTTACTATTCATTCCGAGGTTACTATTCATTCACGGCGTTACTATTCACAGTATATAAAAATATATAATTTTTCAAAATAAAGTCTTCCAAAAAAAGTCTTTTAAAGGAAGATTTGTGAATACCGTGAAAATAGGAATTTATGAAATAACTACTCTTTAATAAAAGACTTACTTGAAAAATTCCTGCACTCCTTTTGGCTTTCAAACTCTCAAAATAGCCTTACTATTATCAGAGAAAACTCATAAAATTCTTATAGAAAAATTTTATGTTTTAGGTGTGATTTTTCTATTCAGCTGAACAAACTATTTATAGGAGAAAAGAAGTTACTATGCGTGGTAGGTGAGCAGAAAATTTTTCAGCAGAGGCTGCTGCGCAGCCTCCGCCAACTCTCAGCAACCAAAATCACATTTCTCACATTTCATGTGGGCCCCACGATGGGTCCCACATGTTTCTTACTATTCACGTACTATTCACGTCACTATTCACGTTACTATTTCAAATAGTAACATTTTTTTTATTTTATTTTATTTTTATATTTATATTTATTCTTCCCGTAGGTCCAACATATAAAATAAAATAATGCTACAACAATAATTCAACAATAATGTAATAAACACGTTACAGATTATTATTAATTTAATAATATAAATTACAGTATATTTGTAACTGTGACAATTATTAGGTTCAATAATTTTAAAAACAGTGCAGCAACAATTATTGACTCAATGATATAAAATACAGTGTAATGACAATTATTAAATCAATAATGCAAAATACTGTGTAACAACAATTATTGAATTAATAACATAAAATATTATGCAGTGACAATTATTGATGAAATGATGCGTAACAGTTACGGTGTCAATTATCAGAACAATAGTATGAGACACTGTGCAATACCGCGTGCTACTGTAGAGTACCGTGTGCTACAGAAAATACCATAAATTACCGTATGCTACTATTCTTTTATCACCGGTATTTTAACAATTAACACCGTTGACTATTTTTATTTAAAAAGGTTACTTCTGTCGTTTTCTATATCCGACAAATATTTCGTTGTGGGGTCCACCAATAATTAGTTATTTCGGCGCCGTCGTACGGCCCGAATATTCCCCGACAAAATGAATATTGTCCGACAAAATAAAATTTACACATAACATCCTTAACTTTCAATTTCGTTAATTTAACCACTTACTGTTTCAGGAAAAATATATGAAGAAAAATAAATTTTTATATTTCATAAAATTCGGGGTCTTACACATGATGTCTATTAGCATCTCTTTTTAAGAAAATCATCATTAATTTTTATCATCTGAAACACCACTGACCATGATCATACCAAACAACAGTTCTTCTTTGCCCCCGGCCAAAGAGAAAATTCATCACGTGTCCTTGTCATCCGACCAAAGACACCCAACAATTATATCGCATTTATCCTATATCGTCTTTAACCAATCATCTGTGTCCCAGGTCACAGAAATTCAGAGCAACCTGATACTTGATGATTGAAATAACAACAGAGATATAAATAATGAACAGAAGAAAACAAGATAAACAATAACATTATAAGTTAACAAATTTTACTTTGTCCATATTCAAATTATGTCCAAATTGTCAACATGATTTAGAGAAAAAGGTGTTCAAGTCCAAGAGTAATGTCCAAGATCTACATGGAAGAAGTTCAACGATAAGGTTTACGGTACAAAGAATTAATCCAAAATGTTCATAGTTCAAATAAATATACATAATTCAAAAGTTCAGGGTCCATAAGTACACAGTTCAAATATAACAATGAAAATTTAATAAGAATGTTCTTGTCAAAGGGTGTTAGATGAAGTGCGAACTATTAAGGGAATATTAACGAATTATTAATTAAAGAATTTTCACCGTTTAATAATATTAGAGGTACAAATGAGATACTTCCTTACCGTAGTAAGTTTAAGTGATAGAAGATGAAAACGATAGTATCCCTTACAAGTAAGAAAGAAAATGATATCCCTTTATGAGTATGAAAAAAATTATATCCCTTACCGTAATAAGTTTAAGAGTTTGAAAGAAAATGATATCATTTACCTTATCTTGTAACTAAATATAACTTTTATGAGGTTGATCAACCTATATATATTCATAATTTAATTAGTAAGCAACACATACCAATTTTATGTATATAAAATAATCAAAGTGATTATATAGTATAAATATACTTCAAAATAGTTTTTAACAAAATAATTTTTCAAAATAAAATCTTTCAAAGGAAGTTTTTCAAAATAAATCTTCTAATAGAAGTGTCTTCTAAAGGAAGAGTTGTAAACTGATGTGTGTGTGAGTGTTTATATAACCTCTATATAAAAAAACCTACTTGAACAATACTCGTACCCTTCTAGATCTCTAAGGCTTAAGATAATTTTAATGCATTCAGAGAGACACTTATACTAAGAAATATCTAAAGAGTGGAAATAAGATTGAGTGAGGAATGCATGAAACTCTTTATGCTAAGCCCCATATTTATAGCCAGAGTCTAACCAACTTTTCCACACACACGTTACACATTTTAATCTCATCTTTAAATCTGAAACATTCATCAGTTAACACACGTTTCACACTTTAATCTGCACCGTTCGTTGACTAACACGCGTTTCATGCCTACACGTGTTACACATTTACGTGTGTTACACACTTACGCGTGTTACACACTTACGCGTGTTACACGCGTTATACATTTTTATATTATTTTATTGATTTAATATCCCAATTATTAAATATACAGTATTTTTCAAATAATAAATACGTCTAACTGTTTAATATCCGTGACTACTACTGTAACAATCATTGGTCCAATGATGCAAGATGTTGTGCATTATGACAATTATTGATTCAATAATATGAAACACTGTGCAATTAATAATGTAAAATATTGTGTAATGATAATTATTAATTCAATAATGTAAAATGCTGTGTAATGACAATTATTAATAAAATATTATGCAATAGACACTTTATCAATTCAATAATTTAAACATTGTATAATACCGTGTGCTGCTATGCAATATCATGTGCTACTGTAAAATATCATGTGCTACATTAAAATACCATATGTTACAATACTTTTATCACTGAGTATTTTAACAGTTAAAAGTGATAATACCGTTGACTATTTTTATTTAGAAAGGTTACTGCTGTCGTTTTCTACATCCGACAATATTTCGTTGTGGGGTCCACCCATAACTGAATATTTCGGCGCCTTCGTACGAATATTTCCTGACAGAACGAATATTCCTCGATAGAACGAATATTCCCCGACCAATCGAATATTGTCCGACATAAAATTTTTGCATATAACATTCTTAACTTTAATTTTTATTAATTTAACACCTTACTGTTAAGTATAAAATTATGAGAAAAATTTAAAATCTATTTATTAAAATTCGGGGTCTTACAACTAAAACACCCGTTCTTCGTAAGATTGCGACAATTGGTAGAGTAGTGTCCCTCTCGCCCACTGTTAAGTATATGTTCCCATGTGATTCCTACCACATGTTTTACATGCTTCCAGTTCTTCCTTATTATTATCATTATTGTCGTTATTGTTCCACTTTTTTTATTATTATTTCCACCACTACTAGTTTCTACGTACATTATAATTTTCTCCCTCACCTCTATTCTTTTTCTCTTTATCAAACCTGATTAAGGCTTTATTCTCGCCTTCTGCTATTATAGCTTTTTCAAGAATCTGTGCGAAGGTTTCTATCTGCAGTAAAGACAACTAGTTACATAACCAAAGTTTTAAACCTTTTTTGAACCTCCTTGTCTTTCTATCTTCCATGTCTACCTGATGTGGAACAAACCTCACCAATTCTTTAAATTTGGTCATGTATTGGAGTACTGTCAAGTCCCCTTGCTTTAAATCTAGAAATCGTACTTCTATACGATTTTGCATGCTTCTTGGGAAATAGTTCTCGAAGAATAACTTCTTGAACATTTTCCATAAAACTACCCCTTCCCCAGCCCTGTCTTGACTAGCTTCCCAACAGAAGTTTGTCTCACCTTTCATAAAATAGGTAGCAAAGACTGTTTTCTGGTCTTCCCTAACTCCATCAATTTTAAATGTTTTTTCTATTTCCTTTATTAAGCCTCTATTGGATCAGAGGTTCCCTTAAATTCGAGAGGTCTTATATTCTTAAAATCTTTAAAGGTTGTGTTTTGTGCTGCAGGTGGGTTTTGATTTCTAAAGGACGATTTTGCAATGCCTCTAAAAGTAAATCTGTAAATTGTTGAATAGGGTTAACTTCCCCATGCTCTTCATCACTGTCTACCTCAGCTTGTTATCTTCTTCTCGGCAGCATTTTCTATATATAAGAAAACATCACATAATTACTACTAATTTATACACATGTCACAAAATTCATATAATTTTTTTAAAAGTTAATTTATAATATTCTTAAATTTAATATAAAATATAAATTTATTTACTTTCTATCAATATGATCTAATTTTTTAAACAATCTAAAGATTATTTCAAATTATGAGATTTATTGCTTATTAAAACTTAAATGAATTATACAAAATTAAAAGTTTAATCCCCTAATTGAAAATTTTGAGAAGACAATCTCCAAAGTGGAAAAAAAATTAAACTTTTATTCCCCTAATTGAAAAAAATTGAAAAGATAATCCCCAAAGTGAAAAAATATTAAAATTTTAATCTCTTAATTGAAAAAAATTGAGAAGACAATCCCCGAAGTGAAATTTTCTTTTAAAAGTTCAGGGTATTAATCCATAGTTAAGCCTTTAAATAAATCATAGGTGATTTTTTGAATTTTATTTTTATAATAATCTTGATTAATAATGTTAGTGGGTTTACTCATCACAAGCTCAAAAAATTATTTAAATAACTCATATTATCCAATTCATATTAGCTCAATTTATATCAATACAATTAATATTATCCCAAAATAATATTACAGTGGCATTATTGTTGCTACTTAGTACTAGCGATATCATCTACTACGTAGCCATAAGGCTTCTTTCTACTTTTGTGATAATTTTATTCATATATTTGTTTTCTTAGAGGATAAGATTTATAAACCAAGTCATTTTCCTACAGTTGAAAGGTGTTCATCACCACGACAAGTGAGTTGAAATGGTAATTCAATTATATATTCCGAGTTCCTAGATCCTACTAATAAACTACTACGTACTACTCCATGCATAACTGGATAGAATATATATGATAAAATGGTTAAGGAATTATGCTACTACTTTTGAAGTCACCCAGAAGTTGAAACCCAAACAACCATAAAAGAAAGTTCCGTTCTGGACTGCATGTCGGCCATGGAAAAATAAATAACACAACCAGCAATTCAAGGGGAAAAAAAAGGCAACACGCCATACGACCGTGGTTTCTGGTTGGTGAATTTCGTGGGCATGGTTCGAGTTTTACCGGTTCCATTCAAAAAATGTTAAATCTCTTTAATCATTTATGATACGCCAATCAGTAGCTTTCAAACTAAAGTTTTCGTCAGCCTACAAACTTTAATTTTTACAGGAGTTGGGACTTCGGAAAAACTCTCCGATATTAAGTGTCAGAACACGACTTTAATTTTTATCGGAATTGGAATTTTGGAAAAACTCTCCGATATTTAAGTCAGAACACGAGTAAATAGCGTATCTTACTTATGCTGGAGTATCCCCTATTTATAGTATAAAAGTCTTCTTCTTCAAGTGTTATCTTTTACTGGATTTAATATACTTCTAGAATACTCAATAAACCAAATTATTAAATTACCCTCAATAAGCAAAATTATTATATTACCTTTCATTAATAGGGTTCTAAAAATAACACGTATCAATTTATCATTGATGGGTTAATTTTATCCACATCATTTTCCCTCTACTCTTTTAAAAATATATTTTCAAGTGAGTAAACTAATAATAACAAAGATTTTTTTGGGTATGTCCATGGCGCTTTTTTAGAATGTCTATGATGCTAATTTTTAGCCTCCATGACCTTGGTTCTGGGCCTCCATGGCCTTGATTCGAGTCTCTATGACATTAATTCTAGCCTCAAAGGCATTATTTTGACCCCCATGGCTTTTTTTCTTGGCCTCCATAACCTTAATTCTGGTCTTTATGACTTTAATTATGGTCTCTTTGACCTTAATTTTGAACCTACATGGCCTTAATTCTGAGTCTACATAACTTGATGATATCTGCGATACTGACTTTGATCTCTTTTTTCAATATCAATCCTCATGGGTTTAGGCCACCTTATATAGGATTCAAATGCCATCTCCATTAAAATGTAATTTCTTTAATAAGTTAAGGGTGTATATCCAGAGTACTTAAGGGGAGTATCGCCTTTGAAGATTCTGTATTTTCTCTTGATCTCTTTCTATTATTATTATCCCTATCTCCGGACTCATCATTATTTCTCTCTCTATCATCAGTCTTTGTAGTAATCTTAGGTTAAACAATGTCCTCGACGACCATGTATTTTCTTACTTTCCTTTGGAGCTTCACCATGATTTGCAAGGGATGCTTAGCTCTTCAGATATTCATTTGTCGTTCCATTGGTAAGGGCCAACATTACTACACATTGATCCAAATCAGAAACCTTTGATGCCTCCTTTGTAAATTGTTTCAAATAGTACCTTAAGGATTCACCACTAAACTTTTAGCATGAGTCTTTCCTCCAATAAATTGACTTATAAACAACTAACTTAATTGATCAAAAGAATTAATTGAGGCTGGAACAAATTGTTTGTACTAAGTTTGGGCTGGAGTACCCTTCAGGGTTTGTGGAAAAACTTAATTTATACTTTATAGCACCTAAGATATTATGTAGTAATAAAAGCGCATCAAATGTGAGTATATGACTTATGGGATCACCTATTCCATTAAACTTATACATCTAAGGCATCTTGAAGCCTTCGGGGGAGTGACAGATCCATAATATCCTAAGTGAATGGTGGAGGTCCTACTTTGTATATCATTTGTCTAGCGTCTGCTACTTGAACTCTTTAGGATCGATGGTAGGATTTCTTGTCATTTTTAGAGTCGCATTTGTACTTCCTTTTCGATCCTTACCTCTTGGTGGGGGTATCGGATATGTCAATTGGTATTGAACTGACAGTCCTATTACTTTTATGATACTATGACCTTTGGGGTTGCCTAAGACCCCTCTCCAAATTCTGCAGTTGCTCTTGGAGATTGTTTATATTCATTCTCCTTTAATTAATTAATTACGTTTTCATTGGCCCTTGGGCGTTCACATCTACGGGGGTTATTACTTCGACTATTCCATCTACACAAATCTGGAACACCATGACTTTAATTAATTTATGATAGAATGTCCACCTGAATTGGACGTTGGGAGCGCTTAGTATAAAGTCCACTATGAGTATGGATAGGTTCTATCGCAAGCAACCAAAAATAAAATCTTATTTTGAAAAATATTAATGTAGTAGTGAAAGTAATAGTCGAACCCACAGAGAGTGAATTGTTTTAATAAATCTAATGTTTTCAAAAATATCTAATTAAATGAGGGATTTGGAATTATTAATTGACTAATTAAAATTCAAGCAAATAAAACTAAATAATAAATAATAAAGATGAGAAAAATCAAGTTATTATTATTTTTTCCTTCAATTGAGATTAATAATCCTAGATAATCGACAATCGCCAAGCTACCCGAAATCTTCCTTAAATTATAAATCTAATGTAGCAATCGCTCACAAAAGACCCTAACTATCATACAATCTAGAACTATCAGTTATATTTAATATAACAGTTGCATTAAAAAATTGAGAATTAGATTATTCCAAACAACAATCATAACATCGTAGATTATTTAACTTGTCATCTTGATAATCATAACAATATTCAAAAGTTTGTCCACAATCAAATATTATTAATTGCTACTTATGATCAGATAAAATATCATTTGCTTAATATCAAATCTTAATCTAGCATATGATAAATTATTGATTAACTTAACAGGCCCTTATCAAATTAATCAAGCAAATATCATAAAACAATTAAAACAGATTATGAAGAATAAATCTCATGCATGAAGGAATAGATTATAAAACTCAATTAAAACATCAATTAAAAATAAGGTTCAACATCCCTTTAGAACTGAAAATAAAAAATTAGCCTGACATGCTTCAAAATAATCTCCACTAGTTGAAAAACTCTCTCCAAGAAATTAGAAGAAAGAACTCTCAAAAACTTATATTGAATAATGAGAGGTTGACCATCTATTTATAAGCCTCTAATTTGTCCAAACCCTAATAGGATTTACAATTAAAAATAAAGGAAAAATAAAATAATTATTATCCTAAACCTAGTTGGAATTAAAATCCAATTTGGAATAAAAAAGTAGTAAAAATTCCAAAAAAAATCCCGTTTTGCTCCAATTCTGCGCCAGCCAAACGCGCCTAAACGCCAGCTTTGACTGGGTAAACGCGCTCCGCGTTTGCTGACGTCAGCGTGCACCTCCGCGCATTGCGCGGTTTCCTATCTGCAGTTCAATACGACGTTGTTTCAGGCGCCCCTGCCTCAACCGTTTCCGCGCACTCCGTGCATTGCGCGGTCTGCTTTCCATTCAATCACCAAACGACGTCGTACTGCTCCTGTACTCTGAAGCTTACTGCACATTGCGCGGACGACCCATACGAAAATTACTAAAAAGCCATCCGGTTTTGCAGAAAATCACAATTATGCCCCCAAGCTTTAATTTCCTACAAAATAAAATATAAAATAATTAAAAATAATATAAAAATATTAAAAATCCTAAAAACACATAATAATAAATAAAACACCTAAAATACTAAAAATAAATAAAAACACATAAATAAAAAGAAATATAAAAATACTATAAAATTACTTAAATTAACATAAATTAACTAAAATCCTACAAAACCTATTAAAATCAAAATAAGCTAAATAATTAAACATTTAAGCACACAATAAATATAAAAACTAAGTATTTAGGGAATAAAAATATTGTATAATTTAACCCTATCAAAGGACGTGGAGGGTGATGATAAGAGCATTTGGAACATGAGCAAAGTTTGTCTCTTGTTCTGAATTGCTAGGAGGTGGTAGATTTGAAGGATTTCGATTTCGTGCTGAAACGCGAGTAGTCACCATATTAATTTTCTAACTTGAAAGAGAACTTTTTTATTAAATTCCCACAAACTTAGATTTTGATCACCGTTTGACCGTCTTGACTTCGTCAAAAATGTCTAACGAAATTAGGGACTCCAAGAAGATTCTCTGATACTTAAGTCAGAACACTGATATAGAGGGAGAGAATTATTATTAGAGTAAATAGTGTATCTTAATTGTGTTGGAATATCTTCTATTTATAGTATGAGACTACTCTTCATCAGAAGTTAGGAATTAAAATTTTACATGATTTTAAAGATCTTTCATGTTGTCAATTGTTAGTTGGTTAAATTTTATGAGAATTCTATCATTTACTGAATTTAATATACTTTTACAATATTTAGTAAGCGAAATTATTATATTACCCTTTATTAATGGTATTCTAAAAATAACATTTGGTAACTGGTCATTGAAGAATTATTTTTACCCACGTCAATTTCTCAAACGGAGGACTAAAAAATAAAATATGATATCTGAGTAATGAATTATTACGTGTGTTTCCTAACTAAGTCAATAATAAGACAACCCACTAAGTTGGTTGGTGTGGAGCTATATATATATATATATATATATGCAAGTATATTGGTATTTAGTTCATTGTTTAAAGGTTAGCTTTTGTGAATTTTGTTTGGTTACGTACATAAGGAATCATTTTTGCGATTATATGAAAACTATCCTACTCCTTAGAAGTGTAATACGCAAACGTCTGGTACTCTCCTCTCTATTACAACTTACAAAGCCGCCTCCTACTAGTCAAAACTATCATAATTAATCTTCCAATTTAACTTCCCCTTATCATGGTACTAAGGGATAAAAAGAGCTAATTGACAAGTCTGAAAATAATCTCTTAGCACCGGCTACTTACTCATGTGTCTTATAATGAGTTGGTAACGAATTTCAGTAAAATAATTAACCGGTGCAGCTCAGCCAAATCGAAAAGTACCGTGTGATGATATATTTTCTAAAACTATCGTATTAATTGTTTCTCCAACATCAGTAAATCTTTCCACCAAATATATAAATTCAGAAAAAAGAGTACTTGAAAATACGTTATCTAAATAGTAGCTATGGGTTCAAATTGGACTATTAATTAATTAAACCAACAATTTATAATTTTTAGGAAATACCGTAACAAAGTTATATCCTTAATATTCACAAATTTTGCAAATAAAACTTTTTTTGTGAAACATAGGAGTATACTTGAGTCATTCTTAAAAAGCATTTGCCATAAGGGTAAAACATAGGAGAACATATATACATATCCAAACAAGTTCCCAGTTGAAACAAACAACAATAACCTGACTCACATGCTCAGCTACTTAGGGAAGGCCCAAAGTACATGCAGATTGGTGCATCAATCCTGAAGATTGAGAGAACTGCAGATGGTATTGTCCATATCCCATCACCACATATCAACCCTGAAGCAACAGCCCCAGCATAATCTTCAGAGCCCTTCCTATTCAGTCGCTCCCAGACAAACAAGATCACAGTCCCGACAAACATGTCGACTGCAAAATAAGCTCCAATATAAAATGGCACTGACATTGCCATTGGAATAGGAATAAATTGGGAAACTTTTTTGGGGGTCACATCCCTCAGCAGGTTTATAAGTAGAGCTGCCACAAAGAAACCGCAACATATGGCCAGACAATGCTTGGGAAGAGAAGAGAAGCCCTCAACTCCAAGAATTGCCATTTCCCTGAATATAACAGCATATGGTGCCTTGTACGGACTATCAGGGGTTCCAATTTCAAAAGCACTCCAGAACAACCAAAATGTGAGGGGTGCAATGACGCAACCCATGGCTGTTCCAACTAACTGACTCACAAACATAGACTTGGCTGATGATAGAGTAAGGTAACCCGTCTTAAAATCTTGCATTAGATCAGCTGCAGTGGAGACGATGGACATCATAACTCCACAAGCAGACAAGCCAGCTATAACCCCTCCATCTTTTCCCACCAACGATGCAATGATGAAAAGACCAATCTTCCCATAGGTTGAAGCCAAGCTCCAGTCAGTGAGTCCAGTACCATAAGAGTTACAGAAGGCAAGGGCAGGGGCAATAATGTACGAGCAGAGGACCAGATACCACTTAAGGGGTGGAAAGATAAGAGGCATTGTAGCTGTAGATATTGCAGCCAGGCCCACATAACCAGAAGCTGCAAACCAGTTCGGTATCCTATCTTTTAGAAAAACCTCATCTTGTTTTCGTTGCTCCTGTAGTAACTTGGAAGTCTCACTATCTGTTTTAATGTGAACATGGAGAGTCAGGGAAAATCACATGTCAAGCATTTGTGTGTTTGTGTGTGCGCACACATGCAATATAATAAGCAAGTCATAACTATTCACTCCTCAGATGGAGCGACTGCAAACTTGCACATGTGATATATTTGATAAGCAGTAATCTCAGTTGTCACTTTGGAAAACGAGTGAATAGCAATTTTAGAATCTATAAGAAGAATTGCCTGTAAATTGAAAAATGGTCAAGGATGGAAATACCAATAACTGAATATGCCTCTTCTCAAAAAAATAAATAAGTAAATAAATTGAAGAGGTCTTATTCATGCTCCTAGTAATGAAATAATGTTATACATAATTCACTATTATTCTGTAAAATGAACATGATTCATCTTCCCCAGCTAATAGAAACTTGCTACATTAAGTAACAAAGATTAGAGTGCTTGGCTAGTAGAAGTTAAGGCAATAAACATGTACATTCTATCACCAGTAGACATGATTATTTTAAATCCTAAACAATTCCTACAAACAAGCATATGAAATAAATCAACAGAAAACAATGTCAGATTAAGGGAAAACACCCATATATTGAGCTATGATGATTGATGTTATATTTAAGCTATATCAACTTTTTTCTACGAGGGCCACTTAATTAAAGGTGTTAGATCTTATTGTACTCACCTAAGATCTCTTTTACAACAGGAAGATTGTTCTGCTTTGTGTTGATGTTGCACAGCTCCTTAAGAGTTATAGCTATTATCTTTATCAAATTGTAGAGGCCATCTCCCAGAATAAGTGAAATAGCTACGAAAACCTGCAAACACAATGAAGTATCAAGAAAAATCATGCTTAGTATATAAGTTAGTAATGCAAAGAGTCCACTTCATCATGTACTCTTCACAATTTTAATTTTTAGAATTTCTATTTTTTTTTTCTTTTTTGAGATTGTGAATGTCTCAATAGTCCCCGATGATGTGGTATCAATAGCTTTCTACTTCAGTTGAAGTATCTTAAAACAGTTCAAACAAAAATGTTGAATTTTCAAGGGCTTTCCTTCATTGCAGGAGGTCCATTTGGAATGGTCAAGGGCTTTCCTTCATTGCAGGTCCATTTGGCAGAAAATAACTCAGAACTTTCCAGTAAGTCAGTTTTAGAAGTTAGAATATAGAACAAAAACGTAATACCTTATAGCCATAAAGACCTTTAAAGTCATTACTTTCGAGGTCAGCTGGATACCAATCTCCAGCACGTTGGGAAATTAAGGGCCAAAGAAAACCCCATGCTATGATTGCCCCAAGAAGACATGAGCAGTTGACTATGTGAGGGCAGATAAGACCACAACCAACATAAGTTGGACTGAAGTCAAAATAGAACCTGCATGATAAGTGATGCAAAAAAGATCAGTAATTCAAACTACTCTCATGATGAATGCTTTCCCTTCTGTTATGCATAGAAATCCTCCTTAAAAAATGGCACACATATCAAGTATACATATTATATGTAAAATTAACATCTAGAGCATTCATTACACGCTCCTTAATATTTATATTTTCTTTTTAATTTACACTTTAATTGACTTTGAGCTTCATAAAGTTATTAAAAAATCAGCAGCATGTACTGAATTTTAATATATACTCATGAAGCAGTTCAGTTCAGGTGTCAATACCAGCATAATACTGCTGATTTATAAGTCATATTCCCAAAACAGAGGCCAATAGGCAATAACCATGAGGCATGAAGTTCACCCATAAGGCATTCCATGTTACTCGCATTGAAAATGTAATCCCAGCATAACTTATTTAGGACAGGTTAGAAAATGTTTAGAATACAGACTAGAAAGTAGAAAGAATGGCTAAAGGACCTATCCACACATGGAATCAGTAGAACCACTCATCAACAAAAGCACAAAGCTTTCGCTTAAACTCATTATATAATTCAACTCTAAATAAAGACTAAAAAACATATTGCACCCAGACTTTATATGTCCCATGAAGTTTGTACCCCAAAACTTGAAAACGTGTCTACTTGCTCCCAAACATTCATTTTCTAAAACAAATTTCACCCTCCAGACTCCCAACTGAACAGAGATTTTAGTTTCCAACTTTTGAAACGGTAAAATAGGAAGAACATGTTAACATGCTAAAAGAGCTAAACTAAAAATATTAAAGAAATTGTAATCCCAAAATTCAAAGCCTACATGTTCATCTCTCTCTCTTTCCCTCTCTTTTATCTGTTTTTGGTTAGTCGTGTGACTTAATTCCTAGTCCCTCCCGATTGAAATATTATGGATTGCAGTAGTTTGAAGCTTAGAATGTGCAACTGTTTGTGGTGCAGATAACTTGAATGTGCCAGACCCGTAAACCATGGAGACTATAAGCTATTGTGGCATTACAAAACCCAGATATTTACTACAAATTATGAGTTACCTACCCTTATATTTCGTAGATCCCAAGCTTTTACACCAACGCTGTAAAACATGGAGATTAGAAGCTATTGTGGCATTACAAAAACCAGATATTTACTTATAAATTATGAGTTATCTACCCTCACATTTTTGTAGATCCCAAGCTTTAGCACCAACTCTATGGATTTCAATTAATCGTAGAAAGAGAATTGAACTACTGATTAAAATCATAGTGCACTGTCACTATTACATCCTTTCCATTGACTTCTATGGATTCGTCTTTGTTGGAAGCCACAAAGTTACTCACTTTTGCATGGTCATCCTAGGTTATAAGAGATCAAGAATAAGATGATAGAAAATCATGCCCATGTTCATGCCTATATTTATAAGAAAACTCTAAAAAATATCAACAAGTGTCACTAAGTGAGTGCCTTGGGACTTCTAATAAAGACTACATGGTGTAGCCTCTTGAAAATGCACATGTTTACTACACTAACTTAAGGTTCTAAAAGGCGCTAGGCGGGAGGCGGGCAGCCAAGGGGGACCTAGAGCCTAGGGGGCCTAGGCGGGATTTTTTACTTTAAGCCAATTTTAATATTTTATCTTACATTTATCCAAACAAAACAATAATATAAAAGAAAACAATCTATAATAAAGATAATAAAGGTATTTGCTTAAAGTTTAAACACATATTCATATTGCTAGTGTCAAAGTTCAAACAGAAACATGCAACTGTTTAAAGTTCAAACACATATCCATATTGCTAATGTCAAAGTTCAAACAGAAACATGCAATTGTTTAAAGTTCAAACACAAATAAATAATAAAAAATACAAACTAATAGTCTTTATCTCCATATCCCTCTATATCTCTCTCTAACTCTTTTTCTCCATATCCCTCTAAGATAATGTCCCCATCGGGCTCACACTCATACTCATCAACTCCCTCTTCTTCCGTGTCATCATCAAACAAAAAAACTTCTTCATAGAGTTCTCTTACTCTAATATTTCTACTATTTCTCTTAAGCTCTAACAAACTATCCGCTTCGGATGCTTCGCCAACCGTTTCCCAAGTAAAGCTCGAACAGCCCTCAACTTCTTCATCTATTCTTACGACGTCGTTTTGTAGCTTAGTTATTAAAATTTTAAAAAAATAATTGCAGCCCTAAATTTTCCGCTTAGGCCTCGCCTAATTTCTTTGTCATGCCCGCCCAGTCTCGTATAATTTTCTGAAGGGATTTTTTTCCTCCTTGGGTATAGGCGAGGCGCTAGGCGACCTAGGCGTGACGCCAAGGGAGGGCCTAGCGCCTAGGCGGGGATTAGTTGGACCTAGGCGGGGATTTTTAGAACACTGAGTCTAACTTTACCAAATTGAACTATATCTTTTAAGAAGGTTATCCTAATGTACCACATTTCGGATAAACCGTAAACGTACTTCGTACCAAAAAGACCCAAATAAACCTAACCCTACCATACTCTAAACCACGGAATTTGACGTTTTCCACTCCTGTTTTCGCTCCACATATTGTATTGAACCGCGATCCAAGTGACATTGGGTTAATAACAATAAGATAAAAGCACAAGAAGCTTACGTGTTCTTGTACAGTGTCAAACCGAGACTGGGGAAATTATCAAATCCACATGAATCCCCAATACCACTGAAGAACCATTTGAAGCAACTCCAGAAAAAACTTATGCTCAAATACTTTCCAAGACAGCTTACTTGTTTCCTGTTACAAGAAGTGCATACATTTTTAGGATAATGTTAGAATTTAAGCAATTACAGAACATGAAAAACTTTTAAGAGGTAAAAAAAGATTTCAACATCAAGACAAACTTTACCAAAGTGGGCAAGATCTCGTGGTTCCTCTTTCCAACAGTACAAGGTAAAAAAATAATAAATAATAAATAAACAAATAAAAAACCTTGAGAAATAGAAGATCTGAGACTCGGAAAAAAGGCCAAAATGAGGTTTGGTTTATCAGGAATCAGCACAACAGTGGTGTTACTTAATTACAGGAAAATTTCTGGTTATCCAGGATATGTCAGGGTTGTCTTTTTCTTTATTTTTTTTCCTTTTTCTTTCTTTAATTTGAAAAGTCAGGGTTATCATGGATTCATCTTTTTCCCAGGAGGTTAAGATAATAGCTGAGTTCGGGTATTATTTTTCTTCATGTTTGTAATAAACTAACACATTCCAACACTTGTAGATGAACTCCAAGAGAACCAAAAAGTAGAAGAGAGATCTGTCTCATCAAGATTTGAATATATTCAACAGTCAACAGTAAAGATGATTGAAAACAAGGCTTCAACATGACCAACCAAAACAAGTAAAGAATTTACAACCTGCTACTGGTGTAACCTCCTAGTCTCTACTTCCAAAGAATTTGCAATTCGCAACAACTATATCATCTCCCAACAGCTATTAAAACTGTGCTTCAGTTAATGAATATAGTTATAAACACCTGTAGTTTCAGAAAACCAAATTGTAATCTGACTACTCCAAATGCAGCCTCCCTTCTTTCTTAGTTAAACTTGAAGCCGGAATAGTATATTAGTATCTAACAACTGAAAAGGTTATTCTTCCCTTCCAGCTGCACCACACAACCTACATAGATGGGTGCAAAACATACTTTGAAATGAAGAGCATGATCAATGAACAATAAAGAACAAGAAAGATGGACTTTCTTTGCTAGGTAAAGTAACTGTCTCAAACAACAAATCCGCAAGTGGCAAAATGCTAAAAAGACGAGGATAACGACGTGAAACTAAATCACGCCTCAAAGGTAAGATTAGCTGAAGTAATATGGATAAAAAATTTGAACAATTTAATGCTATATATATATAGAAACCCTTCCTCAATCTTTCCTTTAGAGTGGTGGATACAGATATTCATGTTGATCTTTGATCTCCATCCATTCGTATTTCAATCGTTTCACCTTCATGCCATATTGCCACATAAATTATGCAGATATCCCGAAACATCTTGGATCGTAAGGAACAGGATCTTTCAATTTTTATGAGTAATCAACTCAATAATAGAAAGAACTTCATGTAAAGTTTCTTACCCTGCAAGCTCAGCTCCAGAAGTAGTATGGAAGCTATTAATCAACATTGCTGTGGCAGTTCCACTAGGGTATGTAAGCTTATAATCCATGACCATAACCTGATATCACATATAAAGTAAGAACAAGAAACACATACTTAGTCAATAAGTCATTTGTTAGCAATATAACTGTTGACAAAAATGCTAGCATCATATGTAAGCCTCTAGCAGGGATTAGAAATTTCCCAAACAATAGCTTAAACTAAAGTAACATCAAAAAATTCTTAGTAGTACCTAGAAAATGAGATGCAGACACTATCCTTTTAGTTACAAAAGACATTAAGCACAAGTAAATATTTGGAGAGTTTATACTATATTTCCATGGCTCAATTCTTTATTGAAGTCTACACTTTATTTTCACAGAACAATGCCTTTGCGAGTAGAACCAGCAAACTGAAGAATAATTCAACTGAAAACAATAATTTTGGCAACAGAAATTCAGTTGAAGAGGAAAAAGCACACCAATCAAAAAAATGATATCGCAATTCCTCATTTACTTAGAAATGCATTGTCAGAAGTATTTCTGTCTCCAACTCTTGCCTAAAGTATGTAGCAACAGGAGTATTTAGGTTGATTTTTTGTACTACTAGCAATCTCAGCAGCCAAGCATAAGCATTATGGGGTCAGAATATACCTTACGAAGCGGAACAATGCTGAAAAGGCCAAGAAAACTAACAACAAATATGAAGCCAATCATCCATAACAAGCCTGGGTTCTTAACATCCTCTGCTCGGTTACCAGGGTAATCCACACCAATCAGTTTATATGTTCTCTCATCCATTGAAAGCAAATATGACCCAAAACCACCTGCCAAACCAATGAAATGTACCACATTTGAGATTCATCATGTGCAAAAGATTGCTTATACAATAAATATGATAGATAAAGAAATGCTACTGATGCTCATAGACAAGGAAAAAAAAATCAATAAACATAGTAAAGGGGACTGGTGAGATTGGGCAAAAAAAATTACTAAATTAAAAAAAAAATGATTTTACTCCCTTAATGATCTAAGTTAAAAGTAAATAGGTTAAATACTGAATAGAGCCAAGGTTCTAAAAGGCGCTAGGCGGGAGGTGGGCGGCCAAGGGGGGCCTAGCGCCTAGGGGGCCTGGGCGGGATTTTTTACTTTAAGCCAATTTTAATATTTTATCTTACATTTATCCAAACAAAACAATAATATAAAAGAAAACAATCTATAATAAAGATAATAAAGGCCTTTGCTTAAAGTTTAAACACAAATCCATATTGCTAATGTCAAAATTCAAACAGAAACATGCAATTGTTTAAAGTTCAAACACAAATAAATAATAAAAAATACAAACTAATAGTCCTTATTCCCATATCCCTCTATATCTCTCTCTAACTCTTTTTCTCCATATCCCTCTAAGATAATGTCCCCATCGGGCTCACACTCATACTCATTATCTCCCTCTTCTTCCGTGTTATCATCAAACAAAAAAACTTCTTCATAGAGTTCTCTTACTCTAACATTTCTACTATTTCTCTTAGGCTCTAACACACTATCCACTTCGGATGCTTCGCCAACTGTTTCCCAAGTAAGGCTCGAACAGCCCTCAACTTCTTCATCTATTCCTATGACGTCGTTTTGTAGCTTAGTTATTAAAATTTTAAAAAAATAATTGCAGCCCTAAATTTTCCGCTTAGGCCTCGCCTAATTTCTTTGTCTTGCCCGCCTAGTCTCGTATAATTTTTTGAAGGGATTTTTTTCCTCCTTGGGTAAGGCGAGGCGCTAGGCGGCCTAGGCGTGGCGCCAAGGGAAGGCCTAGCGCCTAAGCGGGGATTTTTAGAACACTGAAAATGTGTCATTACACTTATGAGCTTTAATTCAGGCTCTGCTGATACAAGTGTAATATCTGGTGCGATAAAATTTTTGGAGGATAGTTGTTTTAGTGGAGGTGATACTACAAAAACTGATGCTGCAATTGGGAATGGAGAGGACTTTGCCCTTTATCAAACTGCACAATTTGGTAACTTTATGTACTACTTCGAGACTCTGGATTCTGGAAAATACATTATAGATCTGCATGTTGCTCAGATTGTTTTTCACAGAAGGCCCTTCAGGGATGAGAGTGTTTGACATTTTCATACAAGAAGAGAAGGTCGTTTACTGCTTAGACATTTATGCGCATGTTGGTGCAAATAGACCTTCGGTTATACCTCATCTGAAAACTTTTATCAACGGTGACAAAGATTTGTCAATTAGATTTGAAGAAGTAACTGGAAGCCCTATTGTGTGTCGCATTTCTATAAGAAAAGATTCTTCTGCATATTGTGGAGAAGCTGAAATGGTCAAACTAATGGGAATCTCTCAACTGCCACCATGCTAGTCTCCAAAACGTAATGATAACTGTAAAGTGGATGCAAAATTGGGAAAAGTTAAAGATGAGGGTCAGGAAAATAGACTAAATGAGTGTCAGAAAAATGAACTAATTGAAACAAAGAGGGCTTTAGAGTTGCTTAGGAGGGAGAATGAACAAAAGAGCAGAGATTGTCCGGAAGCTTGGAAATCTTTAAAGTAGCTCCAAAATGAGCTCATGTGTAAATCGATGCATGCTGGATCACTAGCTTTTGCGGTTGAGGGACAAGTGAAAGAGAAGAGCAGATGGCTCTCATCCTTCAGAGACTTGACAGGAAAATTGAAGATATTGAAAACGGAACAAATTAAGCTATCAGAAGAGGCATTGACATATAAAAAGTGCCTGGGGGCTATGAATCACATGAGCTCTATAATTCAATCAAAATTAAATCAACAAATTGAGTTTCATGAAAATCTAAAGATCAAATATATCAAAAGAGCCAATGAAAGGAAGGAGCATTACAATAAGATTTTAGAGTTGAAAGGGAACATTAGGGTCTTTTGTCGATGTAGGCCTTTAAACAGTGAAGAAATTGCTACTGGAGCCTCAATGGCAATTGATTTTGGAGTTGTCAAGGATGATAAGCTTACAGTAAAATCTAATGGGGCTTTCAGGAAATCATTCAAGTTTGATGCTGTGTTTGGTCCCCAAGCAAACCAAGTTGATGTTTTTGAGGACACCGCTCTGTTTGCTACTTCAGTTCTAGATGGCTACAATGTGTGCATATTTGCTTATGGACATACAGGAACTGGGAAGACCTTCACCATGGTGAGAACAGTGAACACATGTCTGGCTAAAGCACCTCGATTTGGACTTAAAACTCCAGGGTCTGCTCTTGGACCAAAAGCAATTCTTGAGACCATCAGCCGTTGCAATTCAACATTTTTTGAACCAGTTGAAAAGGCAAATTCAAGTCATTCCTTCACAGCTGGATTAGCTCAGAATGTTGGACTCGGGAATCAACCATTAAGTGTATACAACATAATGAAGAATGCAGCCATAGCCCGCAGAGATGCTGAGATTTTCATGAAGTTTGCTAGAGCTATAGGGAGCAAATATGGGAACATGCAGTTGGTGTTAGTATTATTCAAGAAGTCAGTAATAATTTCTAATGCTGGAAAATGTGAAGCTATTGTGCTTAAGCTGTTGAAACAGGATGAATTTGATCTTGGATACGGTACAACACCCTTGATGTTTGATCGGGGGGGTATGGTACTCTCTGTTGTTCTCAAACAATGAAGCTCACATCAAAATTAAGTAACGTGTCTGGATCTCAAAAAGTAAACTTTGAGGACAAGGTTTCTTGTTAAGGAATGGGAAATGTAACGTAGAGTAGAAATCCAAAACGCAGTCGTTTTGGTATTTTAGATTTTAGTTTTGTATGCCACAAGTCACTTGTTAATTGGGTCAGTTTGTTGTTGCTAAGAGTCGGCTACGCATCAGTGTTATTAAAGCAACAACGCTATAATGAAGGAGGCATCGAGAAATTCAAATGAAATTTTAATTGTATCTTTTCATTTATGCAATTTCCTTCTTTTTCTGCAAGTTAATCAATTTTGTTAGCTATAGTCATGACAAATTGGTATCAGAGCAGACGATCCGTGAAACTACGAGCTAAGTGAAAAGGGCTACCTAGAGGTTGGATTAAGCGAAAAGAGCTGCCTAGAGACCGGATTAAAATACTAATAGATGCACAGGCATTGGGTCAGTGTCGCTAGAGTAAAGCCGCCGTGAATACTGATAGATGCAAAAAGGCACCGGGTCAGTGTTGCTAGATTGAAAACCGTCGTGGACGTTGGTAAGGAAGCGTGGTGGAATGTTATGAATGTTTATGTGAGTTTGTCATATGGGAGCAGATCTCACATCGATAGTATGGGATTCAGGAGAAAATAAAGGGTTGAGCCTATATCGTAACATCCAACACCAGATAAGAAGTAATCATATTGCAAAACAATACAAACAAGGTAAAATCATCAGACAAATAAGACATTTTCATCAGTAATATAATCCACAATATTACTGATTGGGCTCAAAACAACTTAAAAGAATAAAAAATAAAGATATATACCACTAAAAGCAAGACCATAACAAGCCACCACACAGGTCTGAATCACTGTATTTTCTTGTCTAGTAAATGGTTTAACATCAAACCCTAATTTGGACAAAAACCCAGTCCATGATTTGACGCAGAAGAAGCCGAGCAGCCCTGCGGCAACATTCAGGGACGGAATAATCCCGACCGTCAGATTGAGCTTGTGAGTGATGATACAGAAGAGTGCCCCCAATATACCACTCACCACCAACCCTCTGACCGTGATCTGATCTTTCCATTCCGGGATTATTTCCAGCTCAAAATCCCTATTATTCTCAGTAGTCTCATCCCGCAACAAGGGTTCAGAAATCTCCCCAGCTGCCGAGCGAGTCTCCGTGCCCATATTATATCAAGATTCGCTAGGTCCCCTAGAATTTGGGGGGTTAGGGTTTGCAATTTCAGTGGACTAGGAATTGATGATAGTAATGAGAGGCGTTGTTTGATTCCTTGCGAAGCGAAAAGATGGGGGAAATAAACTCCGAATTGAATTGTGGTTAGGAAAATTAAGAAGAAAACTGATTTTTTGTAACGTGGGTTACTTGCGTGGCCACGTGGGAACTAATTCCAAGGATTATTTTCAGTCTTTTTTTAAGATGAAGATTGTGCTCATAATTGATCCAGGACACAACTTTAACATTGGAAATATCATTTTTATGCGTTGAAATATCAATTTTCAAATTTTATGACCCTATATTTAATTATATGAGTTAATTTAATTTCTCAAACTCATTAATCTTTTATTTTATATTTCACTCACTTCATTTTTTAATATTCAAAAAAATCTTCTTTTTTCTTTTTTTATTGAGTAGAACAATTTAAAAATCTAAAACTTTTCGACTTTATTAACTCGATACATTCACAATTTTAATAATATATATTAAATAAAAAAAATACTTATATAATTATTTACTTTTCTAAATTCATGCGATTAAATTTTTTCATCTACATTATTTATACATATGCACCACTATAAATTCTATATTCAATGTTGAGACTCTTATATATTCACAAATTTTATTATAGTGCATGAATGAATGAATTAACAATATATATATATATATATTACAATGTTTTAAAATTTATAATTATAATGTTTAGATAAATTTTATATAAAATATTCAAACAGTCTCCCGTCTCGCACGAGTTATGCTTAAATAACGGTAAAAAAAATTATTTTCTTTATAAAAAATTCATTAGTATGAAGTTCGTGTCTTATTTATGAAGTTTTAATTTTAATTTTTCTAATTTTTGATGTTAGGGGAAGATTATGTACACGTGTTAAAAGTTGTGCTAGCAAAAAGTTCTCCTATTTAAGACTTTTTTTTTAACAACAATATAATAAAATGGGTCTAACAGGAAATTGATGTTTTCAAATTATTTCATTGCATTACATCTACTAATGTCAACAGTTGACAGTTATAATCCCTAGTTTCTTTTATTTTTGTCTGTCAATTTGTGAAATTATAATTTTCAATATTTAATTAGGTCCAAGTAGGTGATGTGTGTGTTTCAATACTCCTCGTGTTAGAAAATATAAATTTATTTTTTATTTTTTTAGAATTAATTTAAGTCATTTTTAAATACAAATTTAACATAAAAAAAATTAATTTTAATTAATACAATTACGAATGTTATAAATTATATAAATATTATTACTCACCGTCTTTTATATTTTACAAAGACAAGTGATTTAATATTTTAAAATAGAGAAAGTGTTTTAAAGGATAACCAAAAATATAATATCCTATTTAGATATATGAAGGTAATATTTTTGTCCTTAATATATAATTAAATGTTAAAATAATTGCTATTGTGTGTACTAACTTCAAGTTCAAGGGTAAAAAAACATCCACATAAAAACATCCACATTATTCAAAGGTCTTTGGTGGGACCACGGTGCTAGATCACCTTCAAGTTTAGATAGCATGAGTGAGCCCTAAAACCTCTAAATCTGAAACGTTCTGAGTTACCAAAGCTCTAAATCATATCACGTGAGAATCCCGATCAGCACCAAAAAGGTATCAAATTTCATACACTCTTCCTTCTGAATTATAAAATTATTATTAATTTTTTAAAAATTAAATTAAAATTAATATAATTTATTTAAATAATAAATCTTATTACTAACGGAATTTTGTAAATATTTATAATATTTATAATTGTATTGACATAAACTAAATAAATTTATATTAATTTTAAATTTAAAAATATTTAAAATTAATATTTTAATTAATTTTATAATTTAGAACGGAAAGAATATTATTTAACTTATTATGCTAGTTCAATTCTTCTTAAGAACTTTGGCTTTCAAAAATAAATTTATCTAGGGTATGAAATATGTTTTTCCTTCTTTCTCAATACAGAATAATGCGACAAAGACAATTATCGTTTCGACCGGTCATATCAAATAATAATTACTCCACATTAAAACTTATTGACAGCCAACTTCTCAAATTCTATCCAAATCACCACGCACGTTATATTTTTGTTTGAATTACAGCTCAAGAGTAGGGACGAAGCCCTTTTAGTTTTAGTTGCAAATGCAGTGTTTTGTAGTGATTGTAACTCAGCTGGGAATGAGTCTCTCCAACATTTCAAGATTGATGGTTAAACGTTTTCATGGTATTTGTTTCTATCTAAAAAGGAAAAAGTAAAGATGGTATTGCAATCTGTCTCGCCATTTCTGTAGTTCAACAATAATGGAGACGGGACGTTTTCATTTGACAGAAAGTAAAAATCTCTTTTTGCATGGTGGAAAGGAAAGGTCACACACGGGCCACATATAAAGAGTCGTAAGATAATGAAACTGAGAACATTTGTTGATGCTAAATCAATCTGCCCTCTAGTATTACTAGCTTTATCTTTCACAGCATGTCGACAACAATTATCTGCAATGGTGGTATCAGTGAGGCTCTTTCAGTGTCATCTCAATTAACCTAACACAAGATATGACTAAATGAACTTCTCAACCACCAATAGAACTTGTAAATAAGCATCTATATTTACTTGATGCATATTATTAGACATATAATTCCACATGTATATGCAATAGATCGATGATATAGGGAATGTTAACGCCAAATTTTGTACTATTCGCTCAAATCACCAAATAACGAGTAAAAAAACGCCAAACACAATTAATTTGCAGGAAATTAATGTAAGAACACAAGAAATTTTATGTGAAAACTCAATTGGGAAAAAACCAGAGAGAGAGCAAAATTCACTAATATAATGATTGTGTTTACAGATTTCTCTAAAATAATGAAAGCCTAAGTGCTGGAAAATAATGGTTCTGTATGTAGTAGATATTATATCCCTCAACCCATCATGTAGCACTGTATATATAAAAGTATGCAGTCATTCGAAAACAATTAAGAATAGAAGTCCCCTTCCAAAGCTCCCTCCTAGCAACAACCAATTAGTAATAGATTTCTTCCCAAATTATATCTCTTCAAATAAGGAAACAAAATCCTAATCAAATAAGGATACTTTCATCTAGACCAAATTGTGACGCCCCCAAATCTGGGCCCACACAGCCCAAACTTGAGTCGTCAAAAGACTACAACAAAATTATTACAACAAAGCACAACGTACAACAATACAGTGTATAATAATACACAACTAAGTCTTCACTATTATTGCCACACTATTTTACAAAACGTGAAGACTATGATAACTATTCCTCGGACCCTCACTCCATTCCCCGGCTAGACCCTGTTATGTTTTCATCTCCTGTTGAAAAACAATGGAACAAAAGAAAGGGTGAGCTCAAATAGCCCAGTAAAGAATATCATGACTAAGATAATGACGAATAAATTATCATTAGTCTTCAACAGTTGAGTTCTTGATAGAATACAATAGACTACAAGGTTTATATCAAAAACTGCAGTTAAATTCTTAAACAACGTTCAGATCAATAATAGCAGCGGAATGAGTAATCTATTAGAAGAATAATGCAGACTATAATGTCCACTCGGTTCTCTTTTTAGGAAAAACATCATCAACTTTTATCATCTGAAATATCATTAGTCAAGATAATACAAATTCACAGTTCCTGATCATAATCATGCAGATCAACAGTTCATCTTTGCACTACGGGCCAAAGACATTCAATATAACACCAACGGTCATGATTATACCAGATTCAGCCTTTGGTCATAATCATACCAAACAACAGTTCATCTTTGCACTACGGGCCAAAGAGAACATTCACCACGTGCCATAAAAGACACCGAACAGATGTATCGCCTTTAACCTATTATATCGCCTTTAACCTATCATCTGTTCAACAAATATATCACATCTGTGCCCCCGGCCACAGATATTCACAACAGCTTGATTTTTGGATGATTAGAATGATATAAATGATGAACAGAAGAAATAGGATAACAATAAGTATCGGAAGTTTACTTTGTACAGATTCAAATAATGTCCAAATTGTCAACATGATGTGGAGTGAAATTTAAAAATGATATTCAAGATCCACAGTTCAGAATAACGGTTACAATTCAATAGAAAGGTTCACGTAAATAGGAAGGTTCAGTTGAAATAATGAAGTTCAACTATTATGGAACATATAATATTTTCAGGAATTATAGAAGCAATAGTTCCATAATAAATTTCGATTTAGGAGTATGAAAGAAAATAATATCCCTTACCGTAACAGGTTTGATTAACAAAAGGTGAAGGAAATTAATACAAGGGTTATTCACCAACAGGCGGCAATCCGCTCCGTAAGGTTATTCCCACAATTTAATAGAATTTGAGTACAAAGAGTTATTCACCAAACAGGCGGCAATCCGCTCCGTAAGGTTATTCTCAGAGATTAATAATGAATGAATACGAAAGGTTATTCACCAACAGGCGGCAATCCGCTCCGTAAGGTTATTCCCACAATTTAATAGAATTTGAGTACAAAGAGTTATTCACCAAACAGGCGGCAATCCGCTCCGTAAGGTTATTCCCACAATTTAATAGAATTTGAGTACAAAGAGTTATTCACCAAACAGGCGGCAATCCGCTCCGTAAGGTTATTCCCACAATTTAATAGAATTTGAGTACAAAGAGTTATTCACCAAACAGGCGGCAATCCGCTCCGTAAGATTATTCTCAGAGATTAATAATGAATGAATACGAAAGGTTATTCACCAACAGGCGGCAATCCGCTCCGTAAGGTTATTCCCACAATTTAATACATGGAAATAAAAGGCACGTCTTATGAGTAAGGAAGAAACAATATTATTATCGAGAATCAAATAATGATAATCCCTTACCATAGTATGTTTGAATAATGGAAGATGAAAAAGATGGTATCCCTTACCGTAACACGTGACTGGATATTGATTTAAATGAGGTTGATTAACTTGAACAGTACACGTATACTTATAGATCTTCACAAATACTCAAGATGACTTAAACACACTTAGAGAGAACTTTCACAAGAAGTATTTAGAGAGAGAAAGAAAGAACAAGTAAGGAAGTTTATGAAAAATCCTTAAGTTAAGGCTTCTATTTATAGCCAAAAATCTTATCATTCATTTAATCTAAACCATTCATTTAAAGATCATCTTTTAATCTACACCATCCATTTCAAATATTATATTATCTTTAATCTACACCATTCATTTCATATCACCTAATAATCACCTAACTTTATATTATAAACAAATCAATTTAATTATTCAACAATAATTCACACTTTAATCTACACCATTCATTTCATATCACCTAATAATCACCTAACTTTATATTATAAACAAATCAATTCATTTATTCAACAATAATTCACACTTTAATCTACATCATTCATTTCATATCACCTAATAATCACCTAACTTTATATTATAAACAAATAACTTTATTAATTCAATTATTATGACTAATTGTTATAAATACAGTATAGTTAGCTCTTAGATATCAAGTCAATAAATTAATGAAATACAACTGTTTAAAAATCATCATAATAGATATAACAATAATGTAAAATAAAGCATACGTTACTGTGTAATGACAATTATTGATTCAATAATGTGAATTACTGTGCATATGTTACTGTGACAATTATTAGGTTCAATAATTTTAAAAACAGTGCAACAACAATTATTGACTCAATGATATAAAATACAGTGTAATGACAATTATTAAATCAATAATGCAAAATACTGTGTAACAACAATTATTGAATTGATAATATAAAATATTATGCAGTGACAATTATCGATGAAATGATGCGTAACAGTTACGGTGTCAATTATCAGACCAATAATATGAGACACTATGCAATACCGTGTGTTACTGTAGAGTACCGTGTGCTACAGAAAATACCATAAACTACCGTATGCTACTATTCTTTTATCACCGGTATTTTAACAGTTTCGTTAACTATTTTTATTTAAAAAGGTTACTTCTGTCGTTTTCTATATCCGACAAATATTCCGTTGTGGGGTCCACCAATAATTTATTATTTCGGCGCCGTCGTACGGCACGAATATTCCCCGACCAAACGAATATTCCCCGACAAAGCGAATATTGTCCGACAAAATAAAATTTGCACATAACATCCTTAACTTTCAATTTTGTTAATTTAACCACTTACTGTTTCAAAAAAAATATATATGAAGAAAAATTAAATTTTGTATTTCATAAAATTCGGGGTCTTACAACCTCCCCTCCTTATGAAATTTCGTCCCCGAAATTGACGTACCTGACATATCGAAGAGGTAAGGATACTTAGATTTCATCTCAGATTCTAGCTCCCAGGTCATTTCCTCAGTATCTTGGTTCCTCCATAAAACCTTAACTTGAGGTATAACCTTTGAGCGTAGGATCTGCTCTTTCTTATCCAGGATCTTAACAGGTACCTCCTCGTATGTTAAATCCTCTGCTATAACGTCTGGTTCTAACTCAATGACGTGGTTTGGGTCTTTCACATATTTACGTAACATAGATATGTGAAAAACGTTATGGATGCGAGACATACTTGGTGGTAGGGCTAGTCTGTAGGCTACGGTTCCTATTCGATCGAGGATTTCAAATGGGCCAATAAATCGAGGGTTGAGCTTTCCTCTCTTTCCGAATCTCGTAACCCCTTTCCATGGAGAAACACGTAAGAATACATGATCTCCGACGTTGAAACTTTCGTCTCTCCGATGAAGATCAGCATAACTCTTTTGTCGTTCTTGTGCGGTCTGTATTCGTTGTCGAATCATTTGGATCTTTTCGGTCGTCAAGCGTACCAACTCGGGTCCCAACAATTTTGCTTCTCCTACCTCATTCCAACATATTGGAGAGCGACACTTCCTTCCATACAATGCCTCGAATGGAGCCATGCCTATGCTTGCTTGGTAACTGTTGTTGTAAGAAAATTCCACCAACGGCAAGTACTTATTCCAACTTCCTTTGAAGTCTAACACACAAAGTCTCAAAAGATCTTCGAGGGTCTGGATCGTCCTTTCCGATTGTCCGTCCGTTTGAGGATGGTATGCAGAACTAAAACGTAGTTCAGTGCCCATAGCTTTTTGTAGACTGATCCAAAAGCGTGAAGTGAATCTAGGATCTCGATCAGAAACTATGGAAACTGGCATGCCATGCAATCTCACGATCTCATTTATGTACATACCGGCAAGACGTTCAAGTGAAAAGTTTTCTCGTATAGGCAAGAAATGAGCGGATTTGGTCAATCTATCTACGATGACCCAAATTGCATCTAAGCCTTGAGAAACTTTGGGAAGACCCGTCACGAAATCCATATTGATGTGTTCCCACTTCCATTCGGGAACCTCAAGTGGTTGTAATGGACCTTTAGGAACTTGATGCTCTGCCTTGACACGTTGACAAGTTAGGCACCTTGAGATAAACTCCGCAATCTCTCTTTTCATATTGTTCCACCAAAATGTATGTCGAAGATCTCGATACATCTTGGTACCTCCTGGGTGGATTGCAAACGGCGTGTTGTGTGCCTCCATCATGATTTTATGCTTTAATTCAGGATCGTTAGGAACACAGAGTCGAGAGTTGACTCGAAGTATTCCTTTCTCGTCGATTCTTGCTTCGGGAATGGCACCTTCTTGTACTTTCTTTATCATGTTTATCAGTTCCGGATCGGTAGCTTGAGCAGCTTTAATTTTATCGATTAAAGTTGGTTCTACTCGCACGTGAGCAATCTTCGAGTGGGTCCCTGGTGTCTTTAGCTCTATCTCCATCTTTTGCAAGTCGTACAAAATACACTTTTGTGTTGTCAGCAGTGCACTTGTACTTGCATAAGATTTTCTGCTCAAAGCGTCAGCTACAACGTTCGCCTTTCCCGGGTGATACTGGATTGTGTGGTCATAATCCTTTAACAGTTCAAGCCAACGTCGTTGTCGCATGTTGAGTTCCTTCTGGGTGAAGAAATACTTGAGACTTTTATGATCCGTATAGATATCCACTTTTTCTCCGTACAAGTAGTGTCTCCAGATCTTCAACGCGAAAACGACTGCTGCCAACTCTAGATCATGAGTAGGATAATTTTTCTCATAATCTTTAAGTTGTCGAGAGGCGTAGGCTATAACCTTTCCATGTTGCATAAGGACACAGCCTAGACCTTTGCCAGAAGCATCGCTGTAGATAACAAATTCTCCTGATCCTGATGGTATGGTCAGAACAGGAGCTGAAACCAGTCTCTTCTTGAGTTCTTGAAAACTCTTCTCGCATTCCTCGCTCGATATAAGTTTTGTACTAGAATGAATGATACTGATATCTAGTAATTAAACTTTCAACTCTTGGTGTTCTATGGGGGCCATTTGGTATGGGACTTTAAAAATGGGCTTAGTGCCGGGTTCAAGATCGATACAGAATTCAATTTCACGGTTTGGGGTAAGCCAGAAAGTTCCTCAGAAAAAACGTCAGGAAACTCATTAACAATGGGAATATCATTCAAGTTTGACGTGTTTTTGTTCAAATCAGTGACATGAGCTAAAAAGGCTTGACATCCGTTTTTCAATAAACGAATGGCTTTATGGCTAGAAATAACAGTTATAGATTTCAATGGTTTAGTTACTTGAATTTGCATGACAGGTTGATTAGGAATATGAAAACTAATAATCTTATGAAAACAATCAATTTTAGCATGATGGGTAGTCAACCAATCAATTCCTAAAATCACATCAAATTCACGCATCTCCAAAGAAATAAGGTCAACAGGTAATGTGAGGTTGTTGATTTGAACTAGGCAAGATTTATAGATAGTAAATGTAATAGGTATTTCTCCCAATGAGGTTTCAACTGATAAGACAAGATTTAAGTTTTCAATAGTCAAATTTAAACGTTGAGTACATATAGGTGAGATAAAAGAGTGGGTAGAGTCAGTATCTAACATGACATAGACTTCACGACAATTTAAGAATAGCTTACCGGTTATCATCTCATTCGGTTTCTTGACTGTTATCGTCAAATCGAATCCCGAATACTTCATTCGGATCTTCACGTATTTCAACCATGGGAATACCACTGAATAATTTTCTAGCAAACTGTTTCTCGGGTTCATCAACTTCATCAGTAGTAAGGTACCAATGATTTCCATTAAAATAGTATTTTCGATAGACTGCAGTTTCCACGATAGTGACTAACTTAACCTGAATTCCTCTAAATTGTAACGCCCAAAAGTATAGAAACATCATTTTTAAATAATCTTGGAAATCATAGCTGGAACACCATAAATCCCAAAGACTAATATGAAAAGTCCATATATTCTGATCCTTTGTTATAGAGCATAACCAGGTGATATCACTCTCCCAATTAGTGAGTAAATTAAAGGCAATAATTTCCGCAAGTTCGTTACTTCCTTTAATTGCTTCTAAGAATGGATCTGGAACGACTGTAGCAGAGCTTTCACCTTCATCCTTACTGGATAGAACACGCATAATTTTTGCCTTAGGCAAATGATTCAACTCTGAGTTTGTAAGAAGATTATTCGTCGCCTCTTGTTTTGCAGCTACATTTGTTTCGGTAATTTCATAGTTAACCTCCTGATTTCCAGATGTCATACTTAACTGTGGTCACAAAATAAATGTTAGTTCAAATAAACTGACTCATCTCTTCATGTTCCTACATTCAAATCGATTCATTAGATAAAAAAAAATCTAATTTAGGTAGGACACACTAATAATTGATTCTATTCGTCTCTCCCCTCCTAGTTCTAACCCCAGATCTCCATTAAAGACCATATCCCTAAGCTCTGATGCCAACTGTGACTCTCATCCCAACATAGGGACAGCACCTCACAATGGTACCTATCAGTTTGCCACCTGTACTATAGGCATCCCCTACGGAGAGTCTGGCTTCGGTGCATCCCTTTTCCCTAGGAAGTCACCAGCGAGAGGCTCGGGGCTCTTCGTTATATGGCTCTGATACCAACTGTGACGCCCCCAAATCTGGGCCCACACAGCCCAAACTTGAGTCGTCAAAAGACTACAACAAAATTATTACAACAAAGCACAACGTACAACAATACAGTGTATAATAATACACAACTAAGTCTTCACTATTATTGCCACACTATTTTACAAAACGTGAAGACTATGATAACTATTCCTCGGACCCTCACTCCATTCCCCGGCTAGACCCTGTTATGTTTTCATCTCCTGTTGAAAAACAATGGAACAAAAGAAAGGGTGAGCTCAAATAGCCCAGTAAAGAATATCATGACTAAGATAATGACGAATAAATTATCATTAGTCTTCAACAGTTGAGTTCTTGATAGAATACAATAGACTACAAGGTTTATATCAAAAACTGCAGTTAAATTCTTAAACAACGTTCAGATCAATAATAGCAGCGGAATGAGTAATCTATTAGAAGAATAATGCAGACTATAATGTCCACTCGGTTCTCTTTTTAGGAAAAACATCATCAACTTTTATCATCTGAAATATCATTAGTCAAGATAATACAAATTCACAGTTCCTGATCATAATCATGCAGATCAACAGTTCATCTTTGCACTACGGGCCAAAGACATTCAATATAACACCAACGGTCATGATTATACCAGATTCAGCCTTTGGTCATAATCATACCAAACAACAGTTCATCTTTGCACTACGGGCCAAAGAGAACATTCACCACGTGCCATAAAAGACACCGAACAGATGTATCGCCTTTAACCTATTATATCGCCTTTAACCTATCATCTGTTCAACAAATATATCACATATGTGCCCCCGGCCACAGATATTCACAACAGCTTGATTTTTGGATGATTAGAATGATATAAATGATGAACAGAAGAAATAGGATAACAATAAGTATCGGAAGTTTACTTTGTACAGATTCAAATAATGTCCAAATTGTCAACATGATGTGGAGTGAAATTCAAGATCCACAGTTCAGAATAACGGTTACAATTCAATAGAAAGGTTCACGTAAATAGGAAGGTTCAGTTGAAATAATGAAGTTCAACTATTATGGAACATATAATATTTTCAGGAATTATAGAAGCAATAGTTCCATAATAAATTTCGATTTAGGAGTATGAAAGAAAATAATATCCCTTACCGTAGCAGGTTTGATTAACAAAAGGTGAAGGAAATTAATACAAGGGTTATTCACCAACAGGCGGCAATCCGCTCTGTAAGGTTATTCCCACAATTTAATAGAATTTGAGTACAAAGAGTTATTCACCAAACAGGCGGCAATCCGCTCCGTAAGGTTATTCTCAGAGATTAATAATGAATGAATACGAAAGGTTATTCACCAACAGGCGGCAATCCGCTCCGTAAGGTTATTCCCACAATTTAATAGAATTTGAGTACAAAGAGTTATTCACCAAACAGGCGGCAATCCGCTCCGTAAGGTTATTCCCACAATTTAATAGAATTTGAGTACAAAGAGTTATTCACCAAACAGGCGGCAATCCGCTCCGTAAGGTTATTCTCAGAGATTAATAATGAATGAATACGAAAGGTTATTCACCAACAGGCGGCAATCCGCTCCGTAAGGTTATTCCCACAATTTAATACATGGAAATAAAAGGCACGTCTTATGAGTAAGGAAGAAACAATATTATTATCGAGAATCAAATAATGATAATCCCTTACCATAGTATGTTTGAATAATGGAAGATGAAAAAGATGGTATCCCTTACCGTAACACGTGACTGGATATTGATTTAAATGAGGTTGATTAACTTGAACAGTACACGTATACTTATAGATCTTCACAAATACTCAAGATGACTTAAACACACTTAGAGAGAACTTTCACAAGAAGTATTTAGAGAGAGAAAGAAAGAACAAGTAAGGAAGTTTATGAAAAATCCTTAAGTTAAGGCTTCTATTTATAGCCAAAAATCTTATCATTCATTTAATCTAAACCATTCATTTAAAGATCATCTTTTAATCTACACCATCCATTTCAAATATTATATTATCTTTAATCTACACCATTCATTTCATATCACCTAATAATCACCTAACTTTATATTATAAACAAATCAATTTAATTATTCAACAATAATTCACACTTTAATGTACACCATTCATTTCATATCACCTAATAATCACCTAACTTTATATTATAAACAAATCAATTCATTTATTCAACAATAATTCACACTTTAATCTACATCATTCATTTCATATCACCTAATAATCACCTAACTTTATATTATAAACAAATAACTTTATTAATTCAATTATTATGACTAATTGTTATAAATACAGTATAGTTAGCTCTTAGATATCAAGTCAATAAATTAATGAAATACAACTGTTTAAAAATCATCATAATAGATATAACAATAATGTAAAATAAAGCATACGTTACTGTGTAATGACAATTATTGATTCAATAATGTGAATTACTGTGCATATGTTACTGTGACAATTATTAGGTTCAATAATTTTAAAAACAGTGCAACAACAATTATTGACTCAATGATATAAAATACAGTGTAATGACAATTATTAAATCAATAATGCAAAATACTGTGTAACAACAATTATTGAATTGATAATATAAAATATTATGCAGTGACAATTATCGATGAAATGATGCGTAACAGTTACGGTGTCAATTATCAGACCAATAATATGAGACACTATGCAATACCGTGTGTTACTGTAGAGTACCGTGTGCTACAGAAAATACCATAAACTACCGTATGCTACTATTCTTTTATCACCGGTATTTTAACAGTTTCGTTGACTATTTTTATTTAAAAAGGTTACTTCTGTCGTTTTCTATATCCGACAAATATTCCGTTGTGGGGTCCACCAATAATTTATTATTTCGGCGCCGTCGTACGGCACGAATATTCCCCGACCAAACGAATATTCCCCGACAAAGCGAATATTGTCCGACAAAATAAAATTTGCACATAACATCCTTAACTTTCAATTTTGTTAATTTAACCACTTACTGTTTCAAAAAAAATATATATGAAGAAAAATTAAATTTTGTATTTCATAAAATTCGGGGTCTTACACAAATCCACACATAAATCGGGCCCAACTTTTACCAAGCCCATAATAAGTTAATTGCCACCTCAGTCCAACCCATAAATATTCATATCCCAACATTGTCCCTACTCTTCTATTTTAAGCCTTAAATAGGAGAGTAATTTAAATAATCAAGTTCCCTCGTACATTGAATAAATCCAAACAACACTTAGCTTCTACCATGGATACACGACCATCATTACTTCATCACATCCCCAAACACGTCGTTTTTTGAACTTTGTGCACTCCATTTTCTTAATAAACCCATCCAACTTAGTTTTTCCCAAATCACACTTCTCATATTCCCCTAAATCATCAGTTCTCTCGTCTCCCCAGTTTCTGCAGAAATCTCCCGAAACCCCTTTAAACCCCCACAACTCATAGTCGCCCAAAGCGAAGCATCTTCTTCTCAGGCCCTAGAAAATCGCCCTCTTCCGTTCGATATGGAGAAAGAGAATCAAATCCGTCAAAAATATAAAGATTGTCCGACAGCAAACACCCCTTCTACAATCATCTTCGCCTAGCTCAGCTATTTCAGTCATGAATACTAAATTCCCATGCAATACGAACTTCGAGCCCCCGAACCACATGAAAGAATGTACTGGCAACTTGAGGGGTACCCACGTGGACCCTAAAACACGGTGTCTGATTCCCGCTTCATACCTTTATAACAAAATTTCTAAGTTTCATGGGAATCGGGTTTTCCTAATTAGTCCCCAACTCATACATCCACCTAATTTGCTTCATTGCCCACTGTAAAGATCAGAACATCGATTCGGCCTTGGATTTGTTCTTTAACTACTTCAAATTGATCAACTCTAAAGAAAGAGGGTTTAAATTTCTGACCTGATATGCTAATCGAAAAGTATGGGTAACCACTCATTCGAGCAACAAAAAATGACATTCATCCTGGTTCTTTCTTCGAGCCACCTCTGGCTGCTCAAGGACAACCACAAGGTCCAATCTTTATACCTTCACCAACCTCTTCGGAGGAATTCGAACCTCCAGTCGAACCCCTCCTCCAAAGACCGAAAGCTACCTCTTCCACCCCAACCTCGAAAGAGACACCACTCCACACTTCTAAGCAGACCCCCAAAACCACCACTTCTACCTAAGCAGCTGATCAAACTCTGCCTTTCATCAGATCTGCCCCCCAGGCTATGAACCCCACTCCACAAACCCAACCCTCGTCTTCTTCGGCAAACCCTCTACCAGAAACTTCACAAATCTCAAAAGGGAAAGACCCATAATTAATTTAAAAAATGAGTGCTTTCAAGATATCAAACAAAGAACTTCAAAAGCATATGAAGGCCAAAAAATCGAAGACCTCCCATCCACCAAGACCTCAATCATCCTCGTCTAAACCAATTCCAAAAAAGCCTGAACAACTAACCTCCGACCAACCTGAACAATATGAAACCAACCCTTTCCCAACCCAACACCCTCCACGACAACCATTAGCTACTCCTGAGACTTCTTGAACACCCCCGACCTTTTTCCTCGACAATGCTAATCTCCCATTCTCATTCTCTCCCTATAACAGCTTCAACTTTTCTGCCGATAATTGTGACGCCCCCAAATCTGGGCCCACACAGCCCAAACTTGAGTCGTCAAAAGACTACAACAAAATTATTACAACAAAGCACAACGTACAACAATACAGTGTATAATAATACACAACTAAGTCTTCACTATTATTGCCACACTATTTTACAAAACGTGAAGACTATGATAACTATTCCTCGGACCCTCACTCCATTCCCCGGCTAGACCCTGTTATGTTTTCATCTCCTGTTGAAAAACAATGGAACAAAAGAAAGGGTGAGCTCAAATAGCCCAGTAAAGAATATCATGACTAAGATAATGACGAATAAATTATCATTAGTCTTCAACAGTTGAGTTCTTGATAGAATACAATAGACTACAAGGTTTATATCAAAAACTGCAGTTAAATTCTTAAACAACGTTCAGATCAATAATAGCAGCGGAATGAGTAATCTATTAGAAGAATAATGCAGACTATAATGTCCACTCGGTTCTCTTTTTAGGAAAAACATCATCAACTTTTATCATCTGAAATATCATTAGTCAAGATAATACAAATTCACAGTTCCTGATCATAATCATGCAGATCAACAGTTCATCTTTGCACTACGGGCCAAAGACATTCAATATAACACCAACGGTCATGATTATACCAGATTCAGCCTTTGGTCATAATCATACCAAACAACAGTTCATCTTTGCACTACGGGCCAAAGAGAACATTCACCACGTGCCATAAAAGACACCGAACAGATGTATCGCCTTTAACCTATTATATCGCCTTTAACCTATCATCTGTTCAACAAATATATCACATCTGTGCCCCCGGCCACAGATATTCACAACAGCTTGATTTTTGGATGATTAGAATGATATAAATGATGAACAGAAGAAATAGGATAACAATAAGTATCGGAAGTTTACTTTGTACAGATTCAAATAATGTCCAAATTGTCAACATGATGTGGAGTGAAATTCAAGATCCACAGTTCAGAATAACGGTTACAATTCAATAGAAAGGTTCACGTAAATAGGAAGGTTCAGTTGAAATAATGAAGTTCAACTATTATGGAACATATAATATTTTCAGGAATTATAGAAGCAATAGTTCCATAATAAATTTCGATTTAGGAGTATGAAAGAAAATAATATCCCTTACCGTAGCAGGTTTGATTAACAAAAGGTGAAGGAAATTAATACAAGGGTTATTCACCAACAGGCGGCAATCCGCTCTGTAAGGTTATTCCCACAATTTAATAGAATTTGAGTACAAAGAGTTATTCACCAAACAGGCGGCAATCCGCTCCGTAAGGTTATTCTCAGAGATTAATAATGAATGAATACGAAAGGTTATTCACCAATAGGCGGCAATCCGCTCCGTAAGGTTATTCCCACAATTTAATAGAATTTGAGTACAAAGAGTTATTCACCAAACAGGCGGCAATCCGCTCCGTAAGGTTATTCTCAGAGATTAATAATGAATGAATACGAAAGGTTATTCACCAACAGGCGGCAATCCGCTCCGTAAGGTTATTCCCACAATTTAATACATGGAAATAAAAGACACGTCTTATGAGTAAGTAAGAAACAATATTATTATCGAGAATCAAATAATGATAATCCCTTACCATAGTATGTTTGAATAATGGAAGATGAAAAAGATGGTATCCCTTACCGTAACACGTGACTGGATATTGATTTAAATGAGGTTGATTAACTTGAACAGTACACGTATACTTATAGATCTTCACAAATACTCAAGATGACTTAAACACACTTAGAGAGAACTTTCACAAGAAGTATTTAGAGAGAGAAAGAAAGAACAAGTAAGGAAGTTTATGAAAAATCCTTAAGTTAAGGCTTCTATTTATAGCCAAAAATCTTATCATTCATTTAATCTAAACCATTCATTTAAAGATCATCTTTTAATCTACACCACCCATTTCAAATATTATATTATCTTTAATCTACACCATTCATTTCATATCACCTAATAATCACCTAACTTTATATTATAAACAAATCAATTTAATTATTCAACAATAATTCACACTTTAATCTACACCATTCATTTCATATCACCTAATAATCACCTAACTTTATATTATAAACAAATCAATTCATTTATTCAACAATAATTCACACTTTAATCTACATCATTCATTTCATATCACCTAATAATCACCTAACTTTATATTATAAACAAATAACTTTATTAATTCAATTATTATGACTAATTGTTATAAATACAGTATAGTTAGCTCTTAGATATCAAGTCAATAAATTAATGAAATACAACTGTTTAAAAATCATCATAATAGATATAACAATAATGTAAAATAAAGCATACGTTACTGTGTAATGACAATTATTGATTCAATAATGTGAATTACTGTGCATATGTTACTGTGACAATTATTAGGTTCAATAATTTTAAAAACAGTGCAACAACAATTATTGACTCAATGATATAAAATACAGTGTAATGACAATTATTAAATCAATAATGCAAAATACTGTGTAACAACAATTATTGAATTGATAATATAAAATATTATGCAGTGACAATTATCGATGAAATGATGCGTAACAGTTACGGTGTCAATTATCAGACCAATAATATGAGACACTATGCAATACCGTGTGTTACTGTAGAGTACCGTGTGCTACAGAAAATACCATAAACTACCGTATGCTACTATTCTTTTATCACCGGTATTTTAACAGTTTCGTTGACTATTTTTATTTAAAAAGGTTACTTCTGTCGTTTTCTATATCCGACAAATATTCCGTTGTGGGGTCCACCAATAATTTATTATTTCGGCGCCGTCGTACGGCACGAATATTCCCCGACCAAACGAATATTCCCCGACAAAGCGAATATTGTCCGACAAAATAAAATTTGCACATAACATCCTTAACTTTCAATTTTGTTAATTTAACCACTTACTGTTTCAAAAAAAATATATATATATATGAAGAAAAATTAAATTTTGTATTTCATAAAATTCGGGGTCTTACAACCTCCCCTCCTTATGAAATTTCGTCCCCGAAATTGACGTACCTGACATATCGAAGAGGTAAGGATACTTAGATTTCATCTCAGATTCTAGCTCCCAGGTCATTTCCTCAGTATCTTGGTTCCTCCATAAAACCTTAACTTGAGGTATAACCTTTGAGCGTAGGATCTGCTCTTTCTTATCCAGGATCTTAACAGGTACCTCCTCGTATGTTAAATCCTCTGCTATAACGTCTGGTTCTAACTCAATGACGTGGTTTGGGTCTTTCACATATTTACGTAACATAGATATGTGAAAAACGTTATGGATGCGAGACATACTTGGTGGTAGGGCTAGTCTGTAGGCTACGGTTCCTATTCGATCGAGGATTTCAAATGGGCCAATAAATCGAGGGTTGAGCTTTCCTCTCTTTCCGAATCTCGTAACCCCTTTCCATGGAGAAACACGTAAGAATACATGATCTCCGACGTTGAAACTTTCGTCTCTCCGATGAAGATCAGCATAACTCTTTTGTCGTTCTTGTGCGGTCTGTATTCGTTGTCGAATCATTTGGATCTTTTCGGTCGTCAAGCGTACCAACTCGGGTCCCAACAATTTTGCTTCTCCTACCTCATTCCAACATATTGGAGAGCGACACTTCCTTCCATACAATGCCTCGAATGGAGCCATGCCTATGCTTGCTTGGTAACTGTTGTTGTAAGAAAATTCCACCAACGGCAAGTACTTATTCCAACTTCCTTTGAAGTCTAACACACAAAGTCTCAAAAGATCTTCGAGGGTCTGGATCGTCCTTTCCGATTGTCCGTCCGTTTGAGGATGGTATGCAGAACTAAAACGTAGTTCAGTGCCCATAGCTTTTTGTAGACTGATCCAAAAGCGTGAAGTGAATCTAGGATCTCGATCAGAAACTATGGAAACTGGCATGCCATGCAATCTCACGATCTCATTTATGTACATACCGGCAAGACGTTCAAGTGAAAAGTTTTCTCGTATAGGCAAGAAATGAGCGGATTTGGTCAATCTATCTACGATGACCCAAATTGCATCTAAGCCTTGAGAAACTTTGGGAAGACCCGTCACGAAATCCATATTGATGTGTTCCCACTTCCATTCGGGAACCTCAAGTGGTTGTAATGGACCTTTAGGAACTTGATGCTCTGCCTTGACACGTTGACAAGTTAGGCACCTTGAGATAAACTCCGCAATCTCTCTTTTCATATTGTTCCACCAAAATGTATGTCGAAGATCTCGATACATCTTGGTACCTCCTGGGTGGATTGCAAACGGCGTGTTGTGTGCCTCCATCATGATTTTATGCTTTAATTCAGGATCGTTAGGAACACAGAGTCGAGAGTTGACTCGAAGTATTCCTTTCTCGTCGATTCTTGCTTCGGGAATGGCACCTTCTTGTACTTTCTTTATCATGTTTATCAGTTCCGGATCGGTAGCTTGAGCAGCTTTAATTTTATCGATTAAAGTTGGTTCTACTCGCACGTGAGCAATCTTCGAGTGGGTCCCTGGTGTCTTTAGCTCTATCTCCATCTTTTGCAAGTCGTACAAAATACACTTTTGTGTTGTCAGCAGTGCACTTGTACTTGCATAAGATTTTCTGCTCAAAGCGTCAGCTACAACGTTCGCCTTTCCCGGGTGATACTGGATTGTGTGGTCATAATCCTTTAACAGTTCAAGCCAACGTCGTTGTCGCATGTTGAGTTCCTTCTGGGTGAAGAAATACTTGAGACTTTTATGATCCGTATAGATATCCACTTTTTCTCCGTACAAGTAGTGTCTCCAGATCTTCAACGCGAAAACGACTGCTGCCAACTCTAGATCATGAGTAGGATAATTTTTCTCATAATCTTTAAGTTGTCGAGAGGCGTAGGCTATAACCTTTCCATGTTGCATAAGGACACAGCCTAGACCTTTGCCAGAAGCATCGCTGTAGATAACAAATTCTCCTGATCCTGATGGTATGGTCAGAACAGGAGCTGAAACCAGTCTCTTCTTGAGTTCTTGAAAACTCTTCTCGCATTCCTCGCTCGATATAAGTTTTGTACTAGAATGAATGATACTGATATCTAGTAATTAAACTTTCAACTCTTGGTGTTCTATGGGGGCCATTTGGTATGGGACTTTAAAAATGGGCTTAGTGCCGGGTTCAAGATCGATACAGAATTCAATTTCACGGTTTGGGGTAAGCCAGAAAGTTCCTCAGAAAAAACGTCAGGAAACTCATTAACAATGGGAATATCATTCAAGTTTGACGTGTTTTTGTTCAAATCAGTGACATGAGCTAAAAAGGCTTGACATCCGTTTTTCAATAAACGAATGGCTTTATGGCTAGAAATAACAGTTATAGATTTCAATGGTTTAGTTACTTGAATTTGCATGACAGGTTGATTAGGAATATGAAAACTAATAATCTTATGAAAACAATCAATTTTAGCATGATGGGTAGTCAACCAATCAATTCCTAAAATCACATCAAATTCACGCATCTCCAAAGAAATAAGGTCAACAGGTAATGTGAGGTTGTTGATTTGAACTAGGCAAGATTTATAGATAGTAAATGTAATAGGTATTTCTCCCAATGAGGTTTCAACTGATAAGACAAGATTTAAGTTTTCAATAGTCAAATTTAAACGTTGAGTACATATAGGTGAGATAAAAGAGTGGGTAGAGTCAGTATCTAACATGACATAGACTTCACGACAATTTAAGAATAGCTTACCGGTTATCATCTCATTCGGTTTCTTGACTGTTATCGTCAAATCGAATCCCGAATACTTCATTCGGATCTTCACGTATTTCAACCATGGGAATACCACTGAATAATTTTCTAGCAAACTGTTTCTCGGGTTCATCAACTTCATCAGTAGTAAGGTACCAATGATTTCCATTAAAATAGTATTTTCGATAGACTGCAGTTTCCACGATAGTGACTAACTTAACCTGAATTCCTCTAAATTGTAACGCCCAAAAGTATAGAAACATCATTTTTAAATAATCTTGGAAATCATAGCTGGAACACCATAAATCCCAAAGACTAATATGAAAAGTCCATATATTCTGATCCTTTGTTATAGAGCATAACCAGGTGATATCACTCTCCCAATTAGTGAGTAAATTAAAGGCAATAATTTCCGCAAGTTCGTTACTTCCTTTAATTGCTTCTAAGAATGGATCTGGAACGACTGTAGCAGAGCTTTCACCTTCATCCTTACTGGATAGAACACGCATAATTTTTGCCTTAGGCAAATGATTCAACTCTGAGTTTGTAAGAAGATTATTCGTCGCCTCTTGTTTTGCAGCTACATTTGTTTCGGTAATTTCATAGTTAACCTCCTGATTTCCAGATGTCATACTTAACTGTGGTCACAAAATAAATGTTAGTTCAAATAAACTGACTCATCTCTTCATGTTCCTACATTCAAATCGATTCATTAGATAAAAAAAAATCTAATTTAGGTAGGACACACTAATAATTGATTCTATTCGTCTCTCCCCTCCTAGTTCTAACCCCAGATCTCCATTAAAGACCATATCCCTAAGCTCTGATGCCAACTGTGACGCCCCCAAATCTGGGCCCACACAGCCCAAACTTGAGTCGTCAAAAGACTACAACAAAATTATTACAACAAAGCACAACGTACAACAATACAGTGTATAATAATACACAACTAAGTCTTCACTATTATTGCCACACTATTTTACAAAACGTGAAGACTATGATAACTATTCCTCGGACCCTCACTCCATTCCCCGGCTAGACCCTGTTATGTTTTCATCTCCTGTTGAAAAACAATGGAACAAAAGAAAGGGTGAGCTCAAATAGCCCAGTAAAGAATATCATGACTAAGATAATGACGAATAAATTATCATTAGTCTTCAACAGTTGAGTTCTTGATAGAATACAATAGACTACAAGGTTTATATCAAAAACTGCAGTTAAATTCTTAAACAACGTTCAGATCAATAATAGCAGCGGAATGAGTAATCTATTAGAAGAATAATGCAGACTATAATGTCCACTCGGTTCTCTTTTTAGGAAAAACATCATCAACTTTTATCATCTGAAATATCATTAGTCAAGATAATACAAATTCACAGTTCCTGATCATAATCATGCAGATCAACAGTTCATCTTTGCACTACGGGCCAAAGACATTCAATATAACACCAACGGTCATGATTATACCAGATTCAGCCTTTGGTCATAATCATACCAAACAACAGTTCATCTTTGCACTACGGGCCAAAGAGAACATTCACCACGTGCCATAAAAGACACCGAACAGATGTATCGCCTTTAACCTATTATATCGCCTTTAACCTATCATCTGTTCAACAAATATATCACATCTGTGCCCCCGGCCACAGATATTCACAACAGCTTGATTTTTGGATGATTAGAATGATATAAATGATGAACAGAAGAAATAGGATAACAATAAGTATCGGAAGTTTACTTTGTACAGATTCAAATAATGTCCAAATTGTCAACATGATGTGGAGTGAAATTCAAGATCCACAGTTCAGAATAACGGTTACAATTCAATAGAAAGGTTCACGTAAATAGGAAGGTTCAGTTGAAATAATGAAGTTCAACTATTATGGAACATATAATATTTTCAGGAATTATAGAAGCAATAGTTCCATAATAAATTTCGATTTAGGAGTATGAAAGAAAATAATATCCCTTACCGTAGCAGGTTTGATTAACAAAAGGTGAAGGAAATTAATACAAGGGTTATTCACCAACAGGCGGCAATCCGCTCCGTAAGGTTATTCCCACAATTTAATAGAATTTGAGTACAAAGAGTTATTCACCAAACAGGCGGCAATCCGCTCCGTAAGGTTATTCTCAGAGATTAATAATGAATGAATACGAAAGGTTATTCACCAACAGGCGGCAATCCGCTCCGTAAGGTTATTCCCACAATTTAATAGAATTTGAGTACAAAGAGTTATTCACCAAACAGGCGGCAATCCGCTCCGTAAGGTTATTCTCAGAGATTAATAATGAATGAATACGAAAGGTTATTCACCAACAGGCGGCAATCCGCTCCGTAAGGTTATTCCCACAATTTAATACATGGAAATAAAAGACACGTCTTATGAGTAAGTAAGAAACAATATTATTATCGAGAATCAAATAATGATAATCCCTTACCATAGTATGTTTGAATAATGGAAGATGAAAAAGATGGTATCCCTTACCGTAACACGTGACTGGATATTGATTTAAATGAGGTTGATTAACTTGAACAGTACACGTATACTTATAGATCTTCACAAATACTCAAGATGACTTAAACACACTTAGAGAGAACTTTCACAAGAAGTATTTAGAGAGAGAAAGAAAGAACAAGTAAGGAAGTTTATGAAAAATCCTTAAGTTAAGGCTTCTATTTATAGCCAAAAATCTTATCATTCATTTAATCTAAACCATTCATTTAAAGATCATCTTTTAATCTACACCATCCATTTCAAATATTATATTATCTTTAATCTACACCATTCATTTCATATCACCTAATAATCACCTAACTTTATATTATAAACAAATCAATTTAATTATTCAACAATAATTCACACTTTAATCTACACCATTCATTTCATATCACCTAATAATCACCTAACTTTATATTATAAACAAATCAATTCATTTATTCAACAATAATTCACACTTTAATCTACATCATTCATTTCATATCACCTAATAATCACCTAACTTTATATTATAAACAAATAACTTTATTAATTCAATTATTATGACTAATTGTTATAAATACAGTATAGTTAGCTCTTAGATATCAAGTCAATAAATTAATGAAATACAACTGTTTAAAAATCATCATAATAGATATAACAATAATGTAAAATAAAGCATACGTTACTGTGTAATGACAATTATTGATTCAATAATGTGAATTACTGTGCATATGTTACTGTGACAATTATTAGGTTCAATAATTTTAAAAACAGTGCAACAACAATTATTGACTCAATGATATAAAATACAGTGTAATGACAATTATTAAATCAATAATGCAAAATACTGTGTAACAACAATTATTGAATTGATAATATAAAATATTATGCAGTGACAATTATCGATGAAATGATGCGTAACAGTTACGGTGTCAATTATCAGACCAATAATATGAGACACTATGCAATACCGTGTGTTACTGTAGAGTACCGTGTGCTACAGAAAATACCATAAACTACCGTATGCTACTATTCTTTTATCACCGGTATTTTAACAGTTCCGTTGACTATTTTTATTTAAAAAGGTTATTTCTGTCGTTTTCTATATCCGACAAATATTCCGTTGTGGGGTCCACCAATAATTTGTTATTTCGGCGCCGTCGGACCAAACGAATATTCCCCGACCAAACGAATATTCCCCGACAAAGTGAATATTGTCCGACAAAATAAAATTTGCACATAACATCCTTAACTTTCAATTTTGTTAATTTAACCACTTACTGTTTCAAAAAAAAAATATATATATATGAAGAAAAATTAAATTTTGTATTTCATAAAATTCGGGGTCTTACAATAATGAAGCTTTCCAAAACTATTCTGATCAAGAACTCATTTTGGTCGCCACCACAATTCACCATGACCAAGTAAAAATTCACATTTAAACCACTATTACCCTTATTCTTATACTCACTTTTGAAAATTTTATCTTATCAGACTCTGGCAGCCTTTAGCCGACTCTTGGTCGAGAAACCAAAGGAAACAACAGCGATGCCAGAATAAAGAAACTGAAGGGTAAATACAAGGCCTTGAAAAAGGAAAAAAAATAACTGGCCAAGGACAACACTAGTCTTCAAACCTTCAACAATAACCTTCAACAACAATTTGACATCATCTTCGAAGTCGAACAAAAGAAAACCAAAGAAATCACCTGACTTCAACAAGAAAACGCCGAGACAACAAAAAAACTTCAACAGCTATCCAACGAAGTTAAAAAAGTGAAGAAACAAAACGACCACCTAACAGCTGAAGTCAAACGACAACAAAACGCTATGGCCAACTCCCTATCTACCATTTTCGAGCTGGAAAAAGCCAATGAATTTCTGAGGGAGCAAGCCAAACATGGAAACCCTGAACTTCGCCAACAAATTCTTGAAGAGTATCGATCCTCCTTGAAATTGCTGGAAGAAATAGTGGATCGGTTCAGCCAAGGGTTCCAATCCGCTGTAAAGAAAGCAACAAACGCTGGGGTGGATCTTTCCATCTTCTTTGACATTGATGATAACGCCCCCGACGCCTAACCGATCTTGTTTTTATTTGAAAAGTTTTTGAATAGCACCCGAAATGTAAATTGATCTAAAATTAATGAAAATCCGCATTTATTAATGTCTTATTTGAATATTAATAGAATCCTACTAAGTACAATAAATTGATATGAACTTTCCGAACTACTGAAAATATTTCCTTAATTTTGCTGCATGCCAAAAATTCTTTAACTCTGAACTGAACATATCCCGAAGTCGATACGTCCCAGGCTTTACCACCTCAATAATTTCGTAAGGCTGTGACGCCCCCAAATCTAGGCCCACACAGCCCAAACTTGAGTCGTCAAAAGACTACAACAAAATTATTACAACAAAGCACAACGTACAACAATACAGTGTATAATAATACACAACTAAGTCTTCACTATTATTGCCACACTATTTTACAACACGTGAAGACTAGGATAACTATTCTTCGGACTCTCACTCCATCCCCCGGCTAGACCCCGTTACGTTCTCATCTCCTGTTGAAAAACAATGGAACGAAAAGAAAGGGTGAGCTCAAATAGCCCAGTAAGAAATATCATGACTAAGATAATGACGAATAAGTTATCATTAGCCTTCAACAGTTGAGTTCTTGATAGAATACAATAGACTACAAGGTTTATATCAAAAACTGTAGTTAAATTCTTAAACAACGTTCAGATCAATAATAGCAGCGGAATGAGCAATCTATTAGAAGAATAATGCAGACTATAATGTCCACTCGCTTCTCTTTTTAGTAAAAATATCATCAACTTTTATTATCTGAAATACCATTAGTCAAAATAATACAACTTCACAGTTCCTGGTCATAATTATGCAGATCAACAGTTCATCTTTGCACTACGGGCCAAAGACATTCAATATAACACCAACGGTCATGATTATACCAGATTCAGCCTTTGGTCATAATCATACCAATCAACAGTTCATCTTTGCACTACGGGCCAAATACATTCAATATAACACCAACGGTCATGATTATACCAGATTCAGCCTTTGGTCATAATCATACCAATCAACAGTTCATCTTTGCACTACGGGCCAAAGAGAACATTAACCACGTGCCATAAAAGACACCGAACAGATGTATCGCCTTTAACCTAGTATATCGCCTTTAACCTATCATCTGTTCAACAATTATATCACATCTGTGCCCCCGGCCACAGATATTCACAACAACTTGCTTCTTGATGATTAATACAAATAACAGTGATACAAATGATGAACAGAAGAACAGGATAAACAATAAGTATCGGAAGTTTACTTTGTGCAGATTCAAATAATGTCCAAATTGCCAACATGATGTGGAGTGAAATTTAAAAATGATATTCAAGATCCACAGTTCAGAATAACGATTATAGTTCAACAGAAAGGTTCAGAAAATAGGAAGGTTCAGTTGAAATAATGAAGTTCAACTATTATGGAACATATAATATTTTCAGGAATTATAGAAGCAATAGTTCCATAATAAGTTTCGATTTAGGTGTATGAAAGAAAATAATATCCCTTACCGTAGCAGGTTTGATTAACAAAAGGTGAGGGAAATTAATATCCCTTACCATAGTAAGTTTGAATAATGGAAGATGAAAAAGATGGTATCCCTTATGAGTATAAAGGAAAATGATATCACTTACGAATATGGAATAAAAGTGTCATGTGATAATTCGTGTAGACAAATTATTTCCACACGAGACAAATAAAAAGGGTTATTCACCAACAGGCGATAATCCGCACCGTAAGGTTATTCCCATCAATTTGAATAGTTATTCACCAAACAGGCGATAATCCGCGCCGTAAGGTTATTCCCATCAATTTGAATACGAAGAGTTATTCACCAAACAGGCGATAATCCGCACCGTAAGGTTATTCTCAAAGATTAATAAGGAATGAATACAAAAGGTTATTCACCAACAGGCGGTAAACCGCGCCGTAAGGTTATTCCCACAATTTGAATACATGAAAGTAAATGGCACAAGAAAGAAACGATATTATTTTCGAGAATCAAAGAATGATAATCCCTTCAAGTAAGAAAGAAAATAATATCCATTTATGATGATGCAAAGAATGATACCCCTTACCGTAGTAAATTTAAGAGTGTGAAAAGAATGATATTCCTTACCACAGTAAATTTAAGAGTTTGAAATGAATGGTATTCCTTACCTTAACACGTGACTGGATATTGATTTAAATGAGGTTGATCAACTTTAAAAATTCCTGCACTCCTTTTGGCTTTCAAACTCTCAAAATAACCTTACTATTCTCAGAGAAAACTCATAAAATTCTTATAGAAAAATTTTATGTTTTAGGTGTGATTTTTCTATTCAGCTGAGCAAGCTATTTATAGGAGAAAATAAGTTACTATGCGTGGTAGGTGGGCTGAAAAATATTCAGCAGAGGCTGCTGCGCAGCCTCCACCAACCCACTTCAGCAAATTCACATTTCTCACATTTCATGTGGGCCCCACAATGGGTCCCACATGTTTCTTACTATTCACGTACTATTCACGTCACTATTCACGTCACTATTCACGTTACTATTTCAAATAGTAAAATTAATTATTTTTTATTTATTTATTTATTTATTTATTTATTTATTTATTCTTCCTGTGAGTCCAACATATAAAATAATGTTACCACAATAATGTAAGAAACACGTTACATATTTTTATTAATTTAATAATATAAATTATAGTGTATTTGCTACTGTGACAATTATTAGATTTAATAATTTTAAACTACAGTGCACCAACAATTATTGACTCGATGATATGAAATACAGTGTAATGACAATTATTGAATCAATAATGCAAAATACTGTGTAGCAACAATAATTGAATTGATAATATAAAATATTATGCAGTGACAATTATTGATGAAATGATGCGTAACAGTTACGGTGTCAATAATATGAGACACTGTGCAATACCGTGTGCTACTGTAGAGTACCGCATGCTACAGTAAAATACCATAAATTACCGTATGCTACTATTCTTTTATCACCGGTATTTTAACAGTTAACACCGTTGACTATTTTTATTTAAAAAGGTTACTTCTGTCGTTTTCTATATCCGACAAATATTCCGTTGTGGGGTCCACAAATAATTTGTTATTTCGGCGCCGTCGTACGGCCCGAATATTCCCCGACAAAACGAATATTCCCCGACAAAACGAATATTGTCCGTCAAAATAAAATTTGCACATAACATCCTTAACTTTCAATTTCGTCAATTTAACCACTTACTGTTTCATGAAAAATATATATGACGAAAAATTAAATTTTATATTTCATAAAATTCGGGGTCTTACAAAGGCCCTTCCCAATTTGGCATCAATTTCCCAATATTCAAAGGGGTAAACGTTGTGACGCCCCCAAATTCGGGTTTCTAATACCCGGATCCGGTCATCACGATCCAATACAAACATTCACCTCTAAATAACATACAATAACTAAATGCGGAATAATAAACATATGTTGTTCATTCAAAAGGTGTTACTAGTCCCAAGATACGATAACCTTACACAAAAGCACCCCAATACCCTTAGTAAAATATTTAGGATTTATATTACATAACAATTAATTTAATTAACTACAAGGCTGCATCTTGAAGTCTATCACTTCATCTTTCCTTTACCCTTGTTCTTTCCCGAAGTCTCGGATTGCAATGCAATAAGGTTTCATGATATAGCAAGAGTGAGCAACTAGTTTGCTCAACAAGTTTAAATAACAACAAGAAACAATATATCATGAATGAAAGGGAATAGCTGAACAATTCAATAATATGAATAACATAAGCAGGAATAATGATTTGCTTTTAAAATTTGTATAGTCAAATAGACTATGAACTATAAATATCCACTGAAGTCAATAGCAGATTGACCCAATGGTTACTACCAGAAATATGTACCCGATGGGATCAGCCTCAGTACAATATATGTATGCATAACATTTAATTTCCTTATTTTGTACCTGATATTAGATATATGGTACTCCCCTATAATGAAGGGGTGTTCATAATAGTCTAAGAATCCGCATCTTCAATTATGTGGATAGCTTTTAAAATCTTTAACATAAATGTCTAGCCGAACAATGACTTAGACCTACTTTGAACAGTTCTTTAAACAGTAGAACAATAATTAAGTACAAGTCAAGTACTGTACAATATCAAGTGCAACAAGTGCGAATAACAACAATATCGATGTGGAATAATTGTAAAAAAATTAAATCACTCAAAGCATGCTTGGAATTACAGTTCAAGTTTAAATAAATAATTTGCTCAATGAAATGAGTTTAGAGATAAGGAACTTGCGCTCAGCTACAATTAATGTCTAGCTTTAACTAACTGACTTTGAAAGACCTTACATTAATAAAGTTGGTCTAATAATTAGTACGACGTATTTGCACAACTATACGTTCACTAAGGAACTTATCTATCACATAAGTACTAACACATAAATTACATTAGTCAAAACAATATTATTAACCTTATAGACCCTCAATCATATTAGGTTAATAAATTAATAAGTTAGAAATATTTTTCTTAAGTGTTGGACACTTATTAAACCCTTAAACAACTTATTACAATTGTTTAATTAAAGCATAATTAAATTTAATTTATTTTATTAACTCAATCTCTATTTAATTACTATTTAATCTTGGTTAAATAGAAATTAATTAATTAACTCTAGTTATTATTTAAAATAAATAATAACTAATTGTACTTACATATTATTTAATAATAATTAAATAATAATTATTGATTTAATTTTAACCTTCTTTAATTTAATATTAATCAACTAACAGTTAACTAAGTAATTAACCTTACCTATTATTTAATTTAAGAAAATTAAATAATAGTTTACTAATTTTAATCCTCCTTAATTATTATTTAATATCAAGTAAATAATAATTAATTAATTAATTAATTTTAATTATTATTTAAGGTTAAATAATAATCAATTCATCCTTATTTATTATTAATCTAATACTTAATTTTCATTAATCGTTATTTAATGTTAATTAAATAATAATTGATTACTTAATTATCCTTATTTATTATTTAATAATATTTAAATAATAAATAATTAATTTATAAATTTTTATCTCTCTTTAATTATTATTTAATAGGAATTAAATCATAATTGCTAATTTATCACCTTTATTTATTATTACCATTTTAAAAAATAAATAACTAATAAATTTATTTAACTTAACAATGATTTAGCTAACTAGATTAATATTTAAAATATTTAAATATTAAACTTAATGAAAACTATCCTCCCCAATATCATTTTTGTATTATTGTTATAATTTTAAATTAGTTTTTAAATATTTAAATTAATTAAATTTAACCCTGATGGCATTTCTGTAAATAAGTTGAAAACAGATCCGAGAGCAAAATAGTTATTTCGCCAAAAAAACACGGAGGGGCAGTATCGTAATTTCGTAGAAAATTTCATTCAGCGCATTGCGCGTGTCTACTGAAAGAACGGCCCAAAATGGTGCCGTTTTGAGAAGACGAAGACGGCTTCCGCGCGTACGCGCGGGTTACAGAGTAACGCTCCAAAACGACGTCGTTTGTGCTCCGCGTTCGACAAAACTCGCTGGCGCACATTGCGCGGCCTTTTTTATTTTTATTTTTTTTCTTCCGGCAGAGTGTGAACAGTGTCCGGCAAATACACATTTTAATAAAAATTGTACCATCAAGTAAGCTTTAAATCCTCAATAAAAATCCAAAAAATTTACCAATCACTTAATATCAATTTATAACATGAAAATTTAATTTTTCATGATTTAATATCATTTTTTTTTATAAAAATTTTTTACATCACATAAACTACCACAAATCATAACTTTTTGTGTATAACTCCATTTTGAGTGATTCAAACTTTATTTTTCTCATGATTTAATGTTCTATAATATTATAACATTAAATCTAAAATTTATAAAAATATTTTTGGGTCATAAATTCCAAGACTTGTTTATACACTACTAAACACATATTTTCCATAATTAAAACTTATAAAACATAAGTTAAACTCATGATCAATCATAGAAGCATACATAGCACGATTTTAACCATAAAAATTACTAGGTTAATATTTCTACCATAACTTGAAAGAAAACAAGATCAGGGTTTATAAAAATAACTACCTTGTTTTGATAGCTATTCTCCTCTTCTTTCCAAAATATGTTGTGAATCTTGAAGACATAAACCAAGAACTCATTCTCTTTTCTTGGTATTTTGCTCTCAATATTTTTTTACACTCTCAATACTCTCTAGCTCTCTCTTTAGCTTGAAAATAAAAGATGAGAAATGGCTTACAAAAACTACTAAATTGTAAGTATACTTACAATGAGCATAGATATAAAATCTATATCTATCAAAATTCCATCATGAGGGTAGTTGGAGACTTGTGCAAGAATTTAGCTAAGGACTAAGTTGGTGAAAAGAACAATAGTGTCTATGTACTTAAAAAAAAATAAAACAAGCAATCCATTTATTAAAAAAAATAAAAAAATAAAACAAAAATCATTTTTTTTCTCTCTCTTCTTCCAAGCATGTCGGCTGATGCACTTTTTTTTGTCCCAAAATCATTGTCACAATTCACTTTTTAAATTAATAATAGTTTACATAATTAAATTCCAAATGGCTCAAGCTTTGGGCTTTATTTAAAATACCAATTGGGCTCCTATTAAATTGTTTGGGCTACTAATTTGTCAAACTTTTATTATTCTTCACTTGGGCTACTAATTGACTCATGTTGGGCTAATTTAATAATTTACACATCAATTATTCAATCCATGATTAAATAAATAATTAGATTGAATAAATAATTAAATATTCTAACCCATAAATATTAAATTACTAAATGGACTAATAAATATTATTATTAATATTTCACATTATTTACATTAATTAATAATTATATTAATTAATTTATTGTATTTAATTAACTCATTATATTCAATTTAATTGAATATTTAATTAATAGAAAATTTATCAATTATTTTGATATTAAAACTTTAGGGTTTGTTCACTAATTAAATAACATATTAGTGACCCCCTTGAATTAATTCTAGTAATTAATTACATAATTATTTAATCACGTAATTAATTAATCACATAAAAAGATTTAAATAATCTCGTAAACTAACTCGTTGGAAATTAAATTAATAATTTAATTAATAATGACGTGGAAATTCTAGGACATTACAGGTGCCTCAGCCTCCCGAAGAACCAAATTACCAACTTTGAAACGTCTTTGCTTAACCCTTCGATTATAGTGTCTCGCAGTCTTCTGTTGATAAACTGCCAATTTTATCATCGTCGTGTCTCGAACCTCGTCCAGTAAATCGAGATTAAGCCGAAGTCCTTGTTCATTACATAATTCATTGAAGTTTACCACCCGGAAAGATGGCGATCCAATCTCCATCTGAATCAAGGCCTCAGTACCATACGCCTACCGAAAAGGAGAGTCCCCCGTTGTAGACCTCAGAGTCGTGCGATAAGCTCATAAAACACTAGGAAGTTCGTCAAGCCACCTGTCTTTGACATCGTTAAGTCTTCTTTTAATCCCATAACGCAACGTCATATTCGTAACTTCAAATTGCCCATTAGCTTGAGGATAAGCCACTAACACCCTCTGATGCTAAACCCCCCAAGTCTGAAAGGAATTTTTAAAATTTTGAACCCACAAACTGCAACCCGTTATCAGATACCAACACCATGGGTATCCCGAATTGAAAAACAACATACTCTTTGAGAAACTGAATACAATTTTATTCAGTAATTCGTCGAAGCAGCTTCGCCTTGTCCTTTGGCCCTCGGCATTGGCCCTACCAAATTAACTCCCCATACTGCGAAAAAAACAGGGGATAACACAGAAAATAACTCCTCAACTGGTTGATGAGCAACATAACTATTCAGCTGACACTTCAGGCATTTCTACACAAACTCTTTCGCTTCCCGAAACATCGTCAGCCAATAATAGCCTTATTGAACTAACTTATACGCAAAAGATGTTGCCCCCATGTGATCTCCGTAAATACCTTTATGGACCTCCCGAAGAGCATAAGATGCTTCGGATGGGACAAGACACTTCACCAACGGTCCCGAATACGTTCGTCGAAACAAATCCCCATCGATTAGGCAAAAATAAGCGCTCCGATATCTTATCTTTTTTGCTAAAACTTTGTCGGTCGGTAACTTTCCATCAGTCAAGTATTCTAAATAAGGTGTGAGCCAACAATCATACCTCTCCAAAAATTTAACCTCCTTTATCAGAATACTGAGCTCAAGTAACTCCTCAACATATATTGATCCCGAAAGAGAGTAGGTTTGAGTAGTGGCTAGTCTCGAAAATACATCGGCCATGGTATTGTCACTCCGATCAATGTTTTGTAATAAGTGAGAATCAAAACGCTGTAGCTCGAACAAGTACTTGGTCATCCTAACTCCCCGAGCTTCGTATTACCCTTAAATTTGCTTTACCACCAACTGTGAATCACTGAGAATTAACAAATTTTCACTTCTAGACTTTGAGCCAACCTTAAGCCTACCAAGATAGCTTCATACTCTGCCTCATTATCGGTTGCTTTAAACTTAAACCTAACCGCGACTAGTCAAAATGACTCATGCCCCACTTGAATCTGTTGTAGACGACCTTTCCACACATAAAGTCCACGAGTAAGCCAGGATCGATTGCCCCCAACTGCTAATATTACCTCCGTACCTGGGCAAGTATTTCTCCTTTAAAAACATGCACTCTACTACAAAATCTGACAATGTTTGTCCATTAATTGTTGTTCGATGACGATACTCCAGCGAGAATTGGCTTAACTCGACTAGTCATGCTACCATCCTCCCCGATGAATCAGCTTTATGTAAAATCTTCTTCAATGATTGGTCAGTATAGACACTCGACTTTGGAAATAATGTATAAGCTTCCTACTCGTGATCACCAAAGAATAAACACATTTATCCAAATTTGTGTATCTTATCTCAGCATCCCTTAGAGCATGGTTGACATAATAAACCGAATTTTGTCGGCCTCCTTCTTCCCAAATAAAAACTGCCCCAACTGCTAACGAACTCACTGCCAAGTATAAATACAGTAACTCCTTAGGTAACAATTTTTGCAATAATGGAGTCGATGATAAATACTGCTTAATCCCTTCAAATGCATCATCATAATTAGAAGTTCAATGGAAAGTTTTTTCGTTCTTAGGTCCTTTGAGTGTGTCAAAGAATGGCAAACACCTTTCTGCCATCAAGACATAAATTGTCGAAGAGCAGCTATCCAACCCGTCAATCTCTGCACATCCTTAATGTTTTGGGGTTACTTCATATCAACAATTGCCTTGATCTTTTTAGGATTAGCCTTTATACCTCTTTTACTGATCAAGTATCCCAAGAATTTTTCCGAGCCAAGCCCAAAGGTGCACTTCGTAGGGTTGAGCTGCATATGGTAACGGCGGACTGTCTGAAAGCATTCCTCCAAATGGTCATGTAGCCGCGTACTCCGAATAATTATGTCATCTACATATACTTCCATATTTCGGTCAATAATCCCTTGATGTTCGAGAACGAAAATTCGCCTCATCTCGAACACTGGCTTCTTATCAGGATTAACTGATAACCTGTGGATGGTCACGTCTTTTGTCATCCCGGCCATAACACGAGGTGTCCAGGCGAAGATATTTGCATATGTTCTAAGTAATTCTACCATCCCTTTCTCAAAGTATCTTGTAATCTAGCACCTATTTTTATCAACTTCTCCTTATTACCCGGTATGAGTTCCACGTCTTCGATTTCTTCGGCAGGAAGTGCTAAGGGTTCCATAACTCCTTCGGTGAAAGGCTCTACATCCACGATTAAAGTTTTCTTCTGTTTATTAACCCCGACTATAGGTGCTGTCAGTGTATGTCGATAACATTTTCTAGCATTATCAAGATCCCCTCTCATTTCACCAACTCCAAGAAAGGTGGGGAACTTTATTTTGAAGTGAGGAATCGAAGTAACAGCCTAAAGTGCCGATAAGGTTGTTCGTCCTAGGATGTCATTATATACCGAATCCATTTGCACTACAAACAACTTCACATTGACTTTAACTTGTCTAGGAGCTTCACCGAACACTACTAGTAACTCAACTGTTCCAATTACGGGTATTGCTTCATTCTCGAATCCATATAAAGATGACTCTTAGCCAACCTCCAATCTGACTCCCTTAATATCCATGCGTTGGTAAGCGTGGTTGTAAAACACATTAATTGACGACCCATTGTCGATCATAATCCTCTTCATGACTACAGGTCCCACCTAGGCTGTTATTACCATGGCTCCCTCGTGTGGTTCTACCGCATCGGGGGGGGGGGGGGGGGTAGTCTTCATCAAAAAATGAAATCACTATCCTCGAGAAAAGTCGTTTATCCGACCAATGCCATCACAATCTCTAAAGTCGTACGTTGACATTTTCCTGAATGTTTTTTAGGTATTCCACTGTGATAACATCAATAACCCACCTTGGTCGTTCTGTCCTGGTCTCGGTTCGATTATCCATTTGTGCTCGACCTTTGTACGGGGCATCCTGACCTACTACATAGTGCAGTAACCTTCCGTTCTGAACGTTTTTCTTAATCAGCTCCTTTAGCTAGTAACAAATTTATGTGTTGTGATGCGACACTTGATGGTAGTCACAAAATAAATTTGTATATTCTTGGTACCCCTAAGTTTTCGTTTGGGGTGGTTCATAAAATGGCTTCCTTCTGATTTCCTCCAATATCTGCACCCGATCAATATTCAAAGGGGTGTATGTATTTGGCTTGAGTCTAGGTTATAATGGTGGATTGCCTGTTTGCTTACTCCCCTTTGGGCTCAGCCGATCCAATACATCCGACTTCCCATCCTTGGTTTTGTAATGTTCCAACCCTTTCTGTTTCCTCGTCAACGTCGTCATCGCTTCTTTAATTACAATAAAGTTCTTTGCGCGCTCATTCACATTGGCCAAGTCCTTCGGTGGTTTGAACATGATGTCTTTCATCAACTTCTTTGACCGACCCACATCCAACCTCGTAGTGAAGAATCCCAACACCTATGTCATGTCAAAGTTAACTACCACCTCAGCAGCTTCCCTGAATCTCTACACGTATTGATTTAAAGTTTCATCACTCATCTGTTTGATTTGCATTAGTGACGCTGTTAACTTCTTTATCTTCATGTTGCTCCCGAATCGGTCATGAAAATTTTCACATAGTTATTTCTATAAATTGATACTTCCCGATGGTAGGGACACAATCCACTGCTTCGTCGCCTTCTTAACTGTGGCTACAAATATTTTGCACATCCCCATGTCTGAGTGGTTGTAATACCCCATGTCAATCTCATATGAATTAGTATGGTCGTAGGGGGGTCCCCGGTGCTGTTGAAAGACTCCAAAGGTGGTAACTTCATCTTCAAGTCTGCTTTCTCCATATTAATTGCTATCGAGAATGAAGACTTAGTGTCTGCTGGCTTAGTTCCTGACTTCATTTCGGCTAACTGATGTTCTAAATCAGTCATTCTCTTCATGATAGGATCTGAGTCGTCGCGCTGCACCTCCTGATTTACGTTTTTAATAGATTGGGCTTGCCTTAGGCCACTTTCTCCCATATTGTTATGCTCATCCATATGACATACAAACCGTACCAGCCTTCCACCATCATGGTCTTGCTCTTCTCAGTCCCCGCTTCAACCCGGGATCGAGCCTGTATCGTGTCATCAAAGTTGTGGTTGGTATTACCTCCGCCCCCGACGTGATCTCAAGCTTGTCTCTTGTCATCACCTTCCTAATTGTGATAGTCTCTTCGTGGGGATTTAGAGTGCCTCCGTTGGTTTGATTGAGTGGACTCCGTGTCTCGAGGGGGAGTATGTCTTTTGTCTTCGTAATGCTCCTGGTTTGGTCTCGGCGGTCCATAGTAACCTTTGACTCGCCCTTTTAATTGTGATGTAGGGGGTTATTCACTCACCCTCGACCTGCCTGACTCTGTGGTGTGGGCTCCCTAGATCCTCGGACTGTGTTCTTGGCTCCTTGTCTCTCTTTAATTATGATAGTAGTGTGGCCCATTCTTCCTGTTGTTGGCGTTGAGAATGTAAAACCCCTTCTACTGATTGAATCCTCTACCTCTTAATAGCCTCCCTCTGATCACGGGGTCCTTCCTCCCTGAACCTTCACTCCCGAGCAGAAGTTTGATTGTTTGTCCCCCTCTTACGGACCAGGTTTGGAGAGTTAGGGGAGGGGAACAGTCGTCGCTTGACTGAATTGGAGTGTGATGTCGCAGAACTTCCTTCGTGGGTAGATGGACCCAGCCTATCCTTCACAAAACCCCTCACAATATGAAAAGATAATGGTGTTAACGAACCGGTCCACTCCACCCGATCATATTGCGGCTCCATAACTAGATAACACCTCGCTTAATTATGTTATAATTTTCAAAAAGAACTAAGGCCCTTCTTCTTGCGCCAATGTTAACACCAAATTTTGTACTACTCTCTCAAATCACCAAATAACGAGTATAAAAGTCGCTAAACATAATTAATTTATAGGAAATTAATGTAAGAACACAAAAAAAATTACGTGAAAACTCAATTGGAAAAAAATCACAGAGAGAGAGAGAGAGAGCAAAATTCACTAATATAACGGTTGTGTTTATAGATTTCTCTAAAATAATGAAGAACCTAAGTGCTGAAAAATAATTGTTCTGTATGTAGTAGATATTATATCCCTCAACCCTTCATGTAGCACCGTATATATATATATATGTAGCCATCCGAAAAAAATTAAGAATATGAGTTCCCTTCCAAAGTTCCCTCCTAGCAAAAACCAATTAGTAATAGATTCCTTCCCAAATTATATCTCTTCAAATAAGGAAACAAAATCCTAATTTAATAAGGATACTTTCATCTAGACCAAATCCACACATAAATCGGGTCTAACTTTTACCAAGCCCGTAATAATTTAGTTATCACCTCAGCCGAACCCATAAATATTCATATCCCATGAGGGAATTTATTTATAAGATGCAGCAGCTGTGACGACCCCAAATCCGGGTCCCTTGAACCTCGGATCCGGTTCAACACTAGTACTACATTTTTCTTATTATTCATGAATTACAACAATATTATAATTGCTAAATAATCATTTATTTACAATTTTACAACATCTCTTTATATTCCAGAATCGAAATCTTTAAACATTCCTAGTATGTCTCAATATCATACATGATACGACATTCTATTACAATTAATTTGAGTATTTAACATTCATATTACATACCAACCAATTCTTATACTACACAATTATTTTACCTGCCCAATTAGGACTAATATCTACAATGGTCTTACTAGACTTTCAGTAAATGTAATATGCAATCTTGTTTTTTGATCTATATAAAAAATATTAAATAACTTGTACTATCTGAAAATATTGGTTTTAAGCAAGAGTGGGCACGACGACTCAGCAAGTTTAACAGTTACACATATTAAACATACTCAGCATTTTATACGCATATCATGCTTTTCATGTTTTTCATTTTATGAATGCTTCATACTTCTTATGCATCTCATATAATACATATCTAGCATATATCAAGTCATGATTCTTATTCTGTACATACTTTGCATATAATCATACTTCATACGTTTCACATAACACAAATATCATCAATATGTTCGCATATGAATAATTTAATAACACATGGTTGCATAGAAATGCACATAGGAGCAAGTTCTAATAAACTTGTTTGGTTTGCTTCCACCATTTACGCTTATTTTACGACTTTCGTTCTACCTACAATTTATACGCTTAACCAACTTACGCCTTCACTACACATTCTCCGCACAACCCATTTTTTAATAAGTTGTCTAAATTAGTCATAAACAGACTATTCACATCAGTTTAATTCAATTAACTTTTTTCTTTTACATAACTTAATTATTTGAACATTTAATAATGTACCAAACATCTCAAAATATAATCTACATTTGATAATATAAAACTACATTCAAATATTATTAACTACTTAATAATATTTTAATAACTTATTAATATTATTAACCATTTAATAATATTTTAATTATTTATTAATATTATTAATCATTTAATAATATTTTTAATCTCTTACTAATATTATTAATCATTTAATAATATTTTAATTATTTATTAATATTATTAATCATTTAATAATATTTTTAATCTCTTACTAATATTATTAATCATTTAATAATATTTTAATTATTTATTAATATTATTAATTATTTAATAATATTTTAATTTCTTACTAGTATTATTAATCATATAATGATATTTTAATTATTTATTAATATTATTAAATATAAATAATTTACTCCTTTTGTAATATTTAAGATTTAAACAATTAAATGTAAATTGTTTAATCACTTCATTATTCCTTTAATTTCTTCTTTTTATTTATTTAATATTAATTAAATAAATAATTAATTTAATTTACCTTACTTATTTATTCATCTTTGCATAAACAATTATTTACATAACCTTATTTCTCTTTAGTTATTATTTAATATCATTTAAATAATAATCAATTAATTAATTATCCTCAAATCCTTTAATGATTATTTAAATAATACTCTCTTAATTAATTAACCCCATTTAATATTCATTAAATAACAAATGATCATTTTATTCACTTCATCTCCTTTTAATTATGATTTAATATCCTTTAAATAATAATTAATTAACTAATTATCCTTATTTATTAAAACAAAAAATAACTACCTTATTAACCTCATCTTTCTTAATTACTATTTAATATCTTTTAAATAATAATTAATTATCTAATCATCTTAATTTATTATTTAATATTAATTAAATAATAAGTAATTATTTATTAACTTTATATCCTCATTTATTTATTATTTAATAATAAATAAATAGCTATTATATTTATTTTTATTTTTTATTATTTACTATTAATTAAATAATAATTAATTATAATAATGACTTTTATTTATTTTATTTATTATTTATTATATAAATAATTATTAAACTTGGGTCCCAAATTATATGTTTTAATTTTTAAACATCTTTATCTAATTTGGACTTAAATGACCCAAATCGACCCGACTCGAATGGCCCTACCCTACTCGGAACGAAAAATGCACTGCCCATGAACAGTGACTAGGGCCCCCGCCCTAGTTTTTAGTACAAAACTAGGGCCCCGACCCTAGTGTTGTACAAACCTTTTCTAGGTTTTGTCTACTCGACCCTCCTTCACTAAAATTATTAATATTTCTTCATTTTAAAATATTTTGGGGTGATTCTTAAGTCCATTTTCATCAGAATTTTTCCCTCTACAACTTCTCTTTAGATCATAAATTCAAATTTCAACCGGAACTAGACTCAAAATGGCTCACAAGGACAAAGTGAAAACTAACTTCACAAATCATTGGTTCAATTTGTTAAAACTTGAATAAAATAACATCTACACATCCATATGACACCAACTCAGTGTTATTGCCTTTCTAACTTCTTGTTTTATAACATTTTATGGTTCGAAAATATTTTTGAAAACATTTTGACAAGAAATTTAGGATCGAACCATCTAGGGTTTTACCGATAAATCATTATATGGCTTTTTCTTCCCTTTAATTGCGTAATACACATATCAATACTTGTATTAACTATATCAAACTATGAATATACCTATATATCATAGTTTTAGACCTCTAGAACATCAAAATAACTTCTGATCGGTTTAAATTATATTTTAACCGTTTAAAACATATATAGACTATAAAAATGAACTAAAGAAGGTTTAGAACACTTTTGAACCTCTTTTACATAGATGCTTTTCTTTCTCTTGATATGAACTTTGTTTGTGACTCCTCATTGACTATCCTCTAGCAACCTCCTTGGTGGATCTTCAACTCACAAGAGTTTACTTATATTTCTCTCAAAAAAAGCTCTATTTTCTCTCTAGCATTCCTAGTAAAATGACTAACAACCATAACAAAAGTGTGGAGGATGTTATTTATAGAACCTTCCTAATCACCATCAACATTCATTAATCAACTAGTGTTGATCAAATTAGGAGTTAATTATGTTTACTAATGAATTGATGGACTACTTGAAATGACCCCCATCAAGCTTACTTACAAGTTATTGGTTGAGTAACTTATAAGCTACACAAAAGCAATAAGGCAACATGTGGTCCTACATTGATTAATTTTCTACACTCCACAATATTTTCCAACACTTTGACCAACATTGGACTTTTAAGTGTTTGGGCTATATAGCTTTCTTTGCGTTGGACTCTCTTATTTAATTATTTGGGCTCTCTTATTTAAATATCCATCTTCATGCAAGCATTTCCATAATGGGCTAACATCTATAATTCTTTTAGGTTAGTCCACTAGTAGTAATTAAATTACTTAGACTCTTCATGAGGCTAAATCCTTAAATTTATTTGGACATCTTTATAAGTACCAACAAGACTTTTAACAATTTAAATATTGGGCTTGCTTTAATTTATTAATAGACTCTATACAACAACTTAATAATTAAGTTAATTAATTAATTAATTACTTCTTAATATTGTCATTCTAGACAAACATTCTAGTTTTTCTATAACTTTAACTCATAAATAATATAATTAATTATATTTCATGACTTTCCTTCTTACTTCATATTTAACTAATTAATTTATTAGTTTTTGTTGAGTATTAATTTACTCATCTTCTTATTTGGCTAACAAACACCACTCTTGATATATATATATATACATATATATATATATAACCACCTTCACTTCTCAATTGAATTTATTTTCTTAATAAATTCTCTACATGCATCATTAAAATATTCCCACATTTAATTTTTAACAAATAAATTATGTTAAAAAAAAATTTTACCCATTTTTTACATATCTCACTTCTACAACTCTAGGTTTTAAAGCATAACCTTTAATTAATATTTAAAAAAAATCTTATCTATAATTTTTGTAAATATCTTGGATTTTACAACAGCTAAAACAGAGAGACTTCACCAAGAGTTGGTATGATGATGCAATATTGAACAAATGATAATTACTAGTCCTATCAACTACTTGCATTAGTAACATTTGCCATAAAAATAAAATTAAAAATATCAACTCTGGAGAGCCATCACAACCACTGAGTTCAAGTTCTTTTATTCTCGAGAAACTCTCAGTGTTTCACAAATGGATCAATTAAGTCGCATCACTAGTCCAATCTTTCGAAAACTAGCAAACAAGTTGAATTTTAGTTCACCCCTATATCTCTCTCCCAATTCATATTTTCCTATGGCTACTCTTTCAATATGCGCGCTAACGTTATCACCCAGAGATGTTTCCATAGAACAAGTTTTTCTTGTATGTACAACCCTTCCCCACAAGGCTTCTCAACAAGAAAGCATTATCCAGAATAATCAACAAACTAGATAAAGCTTCTACTTGTATCAAATGTAATAACCATCCCTCCATAAATAGATGGTTTCATTATTTATGTCATCACAAGATGTTACATAGTCAAGTTAGTATAAAGTTATAAAATTTTGAAGACAAGTTCTTCGGTGGACAGAAAATCTCAGGTTTGATGGAATCTTGAGATCTTATCATCATCCAGATAAATTCCGTGTTCCACCTTCCAACTCACACAGGATTGAGACCAACTAATTAGAGCACATCTTATAAAGCACTACTCTCATGAAAAAGTTAGAAAATATAATTCGTCCACTTATTATATCAAGTAGCAACTGTAACCTAACGTTTCATTCCTAGTTACAAATATTTGAAGGAGAATAACCCTGCAACCTATAAGTGCGCAGTCAATCCTGCAGAATGCAACAGTCCAGAGCAGGAGTCAATCAAGAACACTAGAATTCCTAAGCTACTATTAGATTGCTCAACACCTACATATACCAATAGTATACAAGAAATTATAGGGATACTCTGTTCATTCCAAAATATAAGAGCAACTTACTAAAACGAAAAAAATTTAAAAAGATAGCTTATGTTCTTGAGAATGAGGTATCACGTGTATATTTATAGTTACAGAAGTCATTTTGGTAATACATTTCGAAAGAAACTAAAAGTCATTTTGATCTTATATTTGAAACGAAATGAGTAAAACAAAAAGATGCCCCAGGCCAAAGAGAACTTTCACCACGTGTCCTAAAAGACACTAAACAATTATATCGTCTTTGTCCCAGGCCAAAGACATTCACCAATTATATTATCTGTGTCCCATGCCACAGATATTCATAATAATATTTTCTTTGCACTCAGGCTAAAGATATTCACAACAACTTGATTTTTGATTATTAGTAAAAATAACAGTGATATAAATTATGGACAGGAGGAGAAAAATAATAGGATAAATAATAAATATCGAAAGTTTACAATTTTACTTTGTGCAGATTAAAATAATGCCCAAATTGTCAACATAACGTGGAGTTAAATTTAAGAATGGTATTCAAGATCCATAATTCAAAAATAATGGTTAAAGTTCAATAGAAAGGATTAGGTAAATAAGAAAGTTCACGTGAAATGATATTAAATGAAGCGCAGACTATTAAAGAGCATATAATCATTTCAAAAAAATTTACTGAGCAATACTTACGATAGTAAGTTTAAGAGTATGAAAGAAAATGATGTCTCTTACCTTAACACGTGTCTAGATACTGCTTTCTATGAAATTGATCAACCTATAATTATATATAATTTAATTAGTAACTACCACATATAAATTTCATAATGTGCACTAACTTGTGCATTAAGAAATCATAAAAAATATTTATATAATATAAATTTATGTAGTGTACAAAATAAAATATAATAACTTTAAAATAGTTTTTGAAATAATATTTCAAAATAAAATCTTCCAAATGAAACTTTTTAAAATAAATATTCTAAAGGAAGAGTCTTATAAAAGAATATTTGTGAATACCGTGTGAAGTGAGTATTTGTGTAAATATTACTCTTTAAAGAAAAGACGCACTTGAAAAATTCTTACACTCCTTTTGACTTTACCAACACTTAGAGTAACCTTACTATACTCGAAGTATACTCTCAATATACCAGTAGGAGAAGAGAAATGTGTGAGGAATTCATTTACTAGATTCCTCTTTTTATAGCACACTACCTGACCTACCATTTTTAATTTTTCTCCTTTCTCCCTCTATCTACTCCCCACCCACCCACCCACCCACTCCCTCTTTTTCTTTTCCCTCCTCCACCCATTTTCTTTCCTGACTTTTCCCAATTCTCCCACGATCCTTCTTTCTTTCTCCTCAAAATTTTAAAAGTATACAAAGTAAAAGCCCGCCATTTTAGACTTCTTTCATTTTCTCTTCACATGTGATCCAGCTTCTTCCACTAAAATTATTTTCTTGTTTAAGAGTTTGTCTTGTTTTATAATTATTATCCAAAATATCAATTAATAATGGGATACAATAATTAAAGTAATGGTATAACAATGATAATAATATTTCAAAATAATATAAGAACACGTTACTATGATAATTACAGTGCATGAGTTATGGTAACAATTATTGGTTTAATAATTTAAAATATAGTGCAATAGTAATTATTGACTCAATAATATAATATACAGTGTAATGATAATTATTGGTTCAATAATACAAAATACTGTGCACTAACAATTATTGATGAAATATCGTGTGATAGCCACTTTATCATATCAATAATATGAAACATTGTGCAATATCATGTGCTACCATTTCTAATTTTTCTCCTCTCTCCCTTCATCTACTCCCCACCCACACATTCCCTCTTTTTCTTTTCCCTCCCCCACCTATTTTCTTTCTTGACTTTTCTCAATTCTCCCACGATCCTTCTTTCTCTCTCCTCAAAAATTTAAAAGTATACAAAGTAAAAGCCTGCCATTTTAGACTTCTCTCATTTTTTCTTCACACGTGATCCAGCTTCTTCCACTAAAATTATTTTCTTGTTTAAGAGTTTGTCTTGTTTTATAATTATTATCCAAAATATCAATTAATAATGGGATACAATAATTAAAGTAATGTTATAAGAGTGATAACAATATTTCAAAAATAATGTAAGAACATGTTACTATGATAATTACAATGCACGAGTTATAGTAATAATTATTGGTTCAATAATTTAAATACAGTACAATAGTAATTATTGAATCAATAATATAACATACAGTGTAATGATAATTATTTGTTCAATAATGCAAAATATTGTGCACTAACAATTATTAATGAAATATCGTGTGATAGCCACTTTATCAAATTAATAATATGAGACATTGTTCAATACCATGTGATGTTGTAACATACCGTATATTACAGTACAAATATCATAAAATGTTGTATGCTACTATTCTTTTATCACCATATATTTTAACAGTTAAAAGTGATAGCACCATTGACCATTTTTATTTAAAAAGGTTAATGATGTCGTTTCTATATCCGACAATACTTTGTTGTAGGATCTACCAATGATTGGTTATTTCAGCGCCGTCGTAAGGATCAAATATTCCCTGACAAATTAAAAATTCCCTTTTATTTAATAATTTATATATAACATCATTAACTTCTAACTTTTATCAATATAACACCTTACTGTTTCACAATAATGTATAAAGAAAATTAAATTTTATTCAATAAAAGTCGGGGTATTACAAGTGGGGCGATGTGTTGTTAGCACATTTATTATGACACATATCTTTATATTGTAATGGAATTCCACCAGCTGCTTTATACCTTAGTAATAGAATTCCTCTAGCTGCTTTAAACCTTTATAGTGGAATTTTTTAATGTTAACTGAGTCATATTCAATTCACTCCTATGCCAAAAAAAACTTAGAAAATGCTCTAAGTTCTAATTCCTAAAGCCATATACCCAAGTTCCTTATAAACCCAAACCGCACTTTAACAAATTAAAATAAGCTTGTGCAATGATTTTGATTATGTCTGGATATTGAAAAAGATATCCATAACTAATCATAAAGAATAGGATCAATTCAGTCCACAATCAACAATTAAAGGAATTCAACAACCAAATCTTTCTCTTTGGTAAATTCATTGAATTAGTTAATTGTAATGATTAATCACTAGGATTTATTGTGGGGGATTATTTGTGTGGATAATCATAAAGGATTCCAGAGTATAAGGAGGAAATTAAGAAGGAGTATGTGTTTTTATATTTCAAATTCATATGAAATATAAATTTTAAATGCATGCATGCTAGGTGTTTGTAAAAATGTCTCAATAAAAACTATTTTGCTAAAACTTAGGAATAAAATGTTCATTGTGGAATTTTTTGTTCATGCGTGAGTTATAGGATAACTCAAGCCATATGAGTGTTTTAGATGAAGTCCAAAGTGGTTTTTAAAGATTTTCTCACAAACTAGTTCAAACCAAAATATGCGTTAAACGCCTACTTTTGAGCTTTCGGATTTATAACTTAAATGAGCTATTTTGGACATGTAATTTTCTAAAATAGTATGTAGTATCATCTAGGTTGTGTCAAAAATGGAGATGATCGGATGTATATATAAAGAGTTATGATTTTCCAAAGTAGCCAATAACAAAAGCTGAAATTTTTTGGAAAATAGAGCACAACCGAGGTGGGCTCAAAAGTCGCCTGAGCCGTGAGCTCTCAACAGTTCCTGGCCAAGGCGAACTCCTCAAACCAATTCCATGGCAGGGGCCATGGCTGCAGAAATTCAATTTTGAGTTTCTTGTTTTTGTTATGCAATTAATTGATGCAATCCAACATGGATGGTACTAAGATGTATGAACTAATCTACAATTAGTATAACTAATATGATTTGGTTAATTAGTTAAAGATTTAAAATCATAATATAGAAACGAACGAATTTTGAATTAAGTTTGTAAATGTGTTATGTGTTCACCTATGTAATAACGCAATTTATATTAACTAAGTTGTACAATGGGCGGTAAGCTTAACCAATAGCATAAACAACTATACGCGGTACTATTAACAAAGAAAGACAAGTCTTCTAACGAACACAAATTTAATAGTGTGCAAGTTTCTGCGTTATATGCAAACTCCTATGATTATACAAGTATTCTAACTAACTTGCATTTAAATTTTATCAAACCATAATGCAACATTGATATTGCAGTTTTGAAAAACAGTATTTAAATATCGAATTCATATGATGTTTTCAAAGTTCCTTTTAAATGTGAACTATCATTATACATCCATGTTAATTGATTCGGCTAAACGATTATTGATGCATGATTATTGAATCCATTATTATAGTGAACCATGATTCGTTCATAATAGTCGTTGAAAAACATTATGTTGAAAACCATTATTGACCTATTGTTCGGAAGTTTATTTAAAAATGAATTGTTATAGTAAGTCTAAGTCATTTGTTTCGGCTAGACAAATAGTGATGTATAGTTATTAAATCCTTATTTCTTTTAAAAGTTAAACCAAACCAAATTATTTTTGTGTGGATTCAAATGATAAAAACTGAGGAGAACGACCCTATAAAGGGAAAAAGTTTATCAGAACCTATAATTCCGACTTACCCTTATACGTTAATATGTTTTTGCATAATACATAAGTACAAAAGGATGATCCCTTTGCATACACAAAAGATGTTACAGTCTTGGGACTGCTAAAGGTTACTGTAGAAATACATGTTAACCTAAAATAAGTTCAAGGTTTTGTGACACTCAGCAATGTGTTGATTTCAAAATCTAAGAAAAGTTTTGAAAAAGATTTAATCGAATTGTTTTACAGTTATTGTTTAACTATTGAAAGATTCCATTAAAGTTTATTCATATATGAATTGTTTGTTTTAAACGTTTATACTTGCTGGGTAATGTGATTGCTTATTCTTGCTTAACTTAACCTTTCAGTTAAAAACTAAAAGTCCAGATGGGTAGTGTCTAACAAGGGAAAATAGAAGATGCACGAGTAATTGCTAAATGTTTTATGCTTTTATTTTGAGTTGTATAAAAACGGTTATGTATATATTTGTTTTGATATGATGTAATAGGGTTAGATAACCTGGGAGTTATTATGTAAGTTTTGTAATGAGATATGTTATGTTTATCTTATCTAATATATTGGATAATATAGATGTATGAATGTGTTAGATCATGAGTGCCAAACCCGTAGTTTAAGGGACTCAGATTTGGGGACATCATAAGAACAAGATTCCTTGAACTCTTCTAATCAAAAGAAGGGGATGAAAATTTTTATGGATGCCTTGTCGCTGAGAAATGTAGTGCGGGCTTTTATAATGGATGCCTCCCAGAAGAGATGAACTATCAAAAAGGGATATGAGGAGAAGATATCTGGCCGGTGAAGGATGCTTAGCCGATAGGACTCTTGTATTAGATTTGAAGAGATAAGACTCTGTAATAAATCTTGTACAAATTTCGTCAATTAATAAAAATATTTTACATATTTTATTTGTTTTGTTTTGTTACACTACTTCTCTTTTATCAAATTTGTTATACGTTTGTGTTTTCTGTTTTATGTTAAATAAACACTTATGCTTTTCTTTTCCCTAGCCTTAGTTGTAAAGCTGAATATAAGGCTTAGAAAATTTTTAAGTGTGTTAAATTAAGATAGAAGACAATAATGAACGATAATTTCATTAATTTTGAAGAAGTAAAAACCTCGGTTGGAGTCAACCTCAAAGACGAGTAAAGAATATGTACAAGTGTTTACTGATAGTATTTTTGAAGTCGTACTGCATGCCACGTATCAGGTATGTCTCGCCCATTCATTAATTGAAGTTTATAAGTCCTCGATTTTATTACTTTAATAATTTTGTAAAGACCTTCCCAAGTGGGCATCAATTTGCCAGTTTTTTGAGGCGTTAATGCTTCAGCTTCCCAAAGAACCAAGTCACTTACATGAAACATTCTTAGCTTTACTTTTTTGTTGAAGTGCCTATCCCTGCGTTGCTGATAAGTTGCAAGCCTGAGCATTGCGTTGTCTCAACTCTCTTCGAGTAGGTTAAGGTTTTCTCGAAGTCCCCCACTGTTGAGTATCTTATTGAATTTTTGAACCCTTGATGATGGAACTCCGATTTCAACTGGGATCAAAACTCCAGTTCCATAGGCTAACTTGAAAGGAGTTTCACCTGTTGTGGTCTGAGGGGTAGTTCGGTAAGCCCATAAGACGTTGAGTAATTCCTCAGGCCACTTCCCTTTTGCTTCCTCGAGTCTCCGCTTGTTCACATTTAAACTTAAACTTGGTTGTTAGCTTAAAGGTGGGCCACAGAAGTCCGACAGTGCTGTATGTTCAATTGTTGGAGGAAATTTTTAAACTTCCTCCCCACAAATTGAGTCCCATTGTCGAATATGAGGATCATCGGGATGCCGAAATGATAGACCACTTGTTCTTTGAGGAACTGAAGACAAACCTATTCGGTTATATATTGACCACCCATTTTGTAAAGTAATCTATTAACACCACTATAAATTTGACTTGTCCTTTTCCTTATGGGAAGGGACCCAAGATGTCGATTCTCCATACAGTAAAAAGAATCGGAAATAGGATTGTTGTTAACTCTTCGGGAGGTTGTCGAGGTACTAAGGTTGAATCAATTAACTGATCGATGTCTAGAACCTCATATAGTCTTTGGCATCTCATAGGATTATTGGCCAATAGTAGCTTTATCAAAGGATTTTATGCGAGAGTGACTTGACCCCCAATATGATCTCCATAGACACCTACATGTACTTTTTGAAGTATGTAGTCGGCCTTTCTAGGGCCCACGCGGAGGAACAATGGTGATAAATAAGACCTTTTGTAGAGTTAATTATTGTTGATACAATATTTGGTGGAGTTATATCTATTTTTTAGCCTGAACTTTATCCTTAGGTAAGACATCATTTCTCAAGAAATCTATTGTTGGAGTTATCCAACAAATTTCTTGATTAATGTCTAGCACCTCATTGGTGAAAGCGCTTAGCTGTTCCAAAACCTCGAGATACACAGAACCATCTAGTGACCCCTGATCAATGGTATCAAGTTTGGATAGAGCATCAGTCATAGTGTTCTCAGCTCGTACCACGCCTATCATTTGATATTTCTAAAAGCTTATAAGTATGCTTCGGACGAGAGTCAAGTAGGATTACAAATGTGATTTTTGAGCTTCATACTTTCTGAGAACTTGTTTCACTACCAGTTAGAAGTCGCTGTAGACAATTAAGCTCTATGCTTCTAAGCTCTTCACCAATCTCATATTAGCCAAGAGAGCTTCAAATTCAGAAATATTGTTAGTGGCCAGGAAGTTGAATTGAATGGATTGTTGGATTTTGAATCCTTCAGGTGATGTAAGGATAACTCCTGCTACACTTCTCTGACTAGTTGAAGAACCATCAACGAATAAAGTCCAAGGCTGGGCTTTGGACGAAGAACCTTCTCCTTCAGGAATAACATTTGTTTCAGTCTCTGAATCTCTGGGAAGGAACATTCTCTGATAAAATATGTCAGAGCTTGAGCTTTTATTGTTATGCATGGGCGAAATTCTAAACTGGATTGAGTTAGTTTCACTGCCCATGCTGCCAACCTCCCAAACAGATTGGGCAGGTAATTTGGAATAACATAATAGTACATAGGATGAATATATATGTGTCATATGTAATTTGGTGGAGAGTTTGTACTTAATGAATCTATTTTAAGTGTTTTGCATGAAGATAACAACATAAGTGAAATATGTCTTTTTATTAATTGTTGAACAAGGTTAATAAATAGATAGACATTCTCCATTAACATCTTGTTGGAATTAATGATTTGGAAATAGGGTGAAAAGATTATTATGATCAATTGGGAAAGTTGATATTCTAAGATTTTAAATATTTGATAATCAATTATTTTTAGTTAGTTTAATTTTAATTATAATTTTTATTATTTTCATACTCAAAATTGGTGGTCGTTTAAATTAAAGTGAGTTGGTTTAGAATTGATAATTAGGATAGTTATTATTACTTGTTATCTGTGGGTTCGACATCCTTTTTACTTCTATATTACTTGATTGACCGTGTATACTTATGCGAATTTGTCATTATATAAAACGAACAACACTCCGACAACCAGCTAAATGACAGAGAGATATATGTACAAATCTTCTTTAGGCAAAGCCTTACTCAATAGGGTGGAGAAGAGATGTACCTTTTGATTTGTTCGAAGGTAGCTTGGTACTCTTCAGTCCACTGAAAGGTTTTTTGATTTTGCGCTCCTTTCAAAGTATTGAAAAAATGTAAACACTTATTCGCAGATCGGGACATGAATCGCCAAAATATGGTTAACCTTCCAGTTTACTTTTGAACATCTTTAAAATTCTTGGGGGGTTTCATGTTTACTATTGCCAATATCTTTTCGGGATTGGCTTCAATCCCTCTTCGGCTCACCATGTACCCCATAAACTTTTCTGATCCGAGTTTGAAGGTACATTTGGTCAAATTTAGTCTCATGTTAAGCTTTTTGACATTCTGAAAGCACTCTTTCAGACCGGTTAGGTGTTCTTCCAATTCTATGCTTCAGACTATCATATCATCTACATATACCTCCATGTTCCGGCCTATCTAACTTCCAAAGACTTTGTTCATCATCCATTAATAAGTTACCCCAGCGTTAATTAATCCGAACAACATCACCCTATATGTGTAAATAGTTTCATGAGTGATGAAAGCCACATTCGGGATGTCATCCGCCCACATTCGAACTTGGTTGTATCCCGAGAAGGCATCAAGAAAACTCAGCATTACATGGCCAGAGGTTGAATTGAACCAATTAATTGATCGATACTAGGAAGGGGGTAACAATCCTTAAGATAAGCTTTGTTCATACCAATATAATCAACACAAATCCTCCATTTTTCATTATGCTTCTTTACCAACACAACATTGCCAAACCATTAAGGATAGTCTATCTCAAAGATAAATCATGCCTTTATCAGCTTCACTACCTCATTAACAATCATTTTCTGTCTTTTGGGGGCAATGCTTCAGCGTTTCTGTTTAACCGGCATGACATAGGGGTCCACGCTTATTTTATGAATAGCCAATGATTAGTCAATTCCCGACATGTCAACTGGAGTCCAAGTAAAGATATAAGAGTACTCTCTCTGTAGAGTAATCAGACGTTGTTAGCCTATTCTTAATTAGGAATTCATACGCAACTATACGCGATCGAATAACACTATAATGGCCAGCAAGGTATCGTTCCCATAGAGAATTAAAAATAATTATTACCAATTACTAATTTTCTATCAAATTAATTTTATTTAAACTGTTGATTAAAACTAAAAAATAAAACTAATTAAAATTAACAACTAAATTAATTTAAAGATAAGGATTTAATCAGATTTTAAATACTTAAGATTATAATTTTCTCCAATACTTTATTTAAATCTCTTCCTCCCTTTTTGATTAATTAAATATATAAAATTATTAATTGAGAATTCTTTATAGTATTTATACACTTCTTCTAATAGTCATATAAACAAATCATTCTAAAACTGGCTCTAATACAACAGAATTAACAAGAAACATCATATGCTAAATAAATCACTATATTCTTATGTGAAATATCTTAATAAAGATTTTAAGATCAAATTCTCTTTAAGGTTACATAAGATACATATGTATATTTCTATCCTATATACTAATCATATATATCATCCCCATGTAGAATACATGAATATATGTTATCATATTTAGATCTAAATCTATACTCCATCTCTCAATTTTATATAGATCATTCCATTAATTACTAGCTAGTTAATTAATACACGAACGCACAAAATATGATAAATAATTCATATATAATCATCAATAATTATAAATAAATTAATTAATTAATTAATTTAACTATACATTGGGACCCATTGCAATCTTAAAATAAAATTAGTTCATAACTAAATAATAAATCATCCACAAATAATTTAACATCTCAAAAATTACAACAAAAAAAAAAAAAAGGAAAAGGAAAAGAGATTCAAATCTGTGTTTTGATATCTGTCTGTCACCCAGATCACAATCTTCAATTCCTAAATCCTAAACATTGAATATTTGCTTCGCGTTAATCTAATTGTATGTTATGTTACGTTAATTCTATTATAATCTATACTAATATATTCTAATATACTGAAAATAAGTATCTCATAGTGAATTTATAGGTTACAATAAAAATCTTAATTAAAATCGAAATTAAAATTCAATATGAAATCAAATTTAATCAATAATTTTGTTTTTGTGCAATTTTGGGTCATCCAAATAGAGTCTAGCACATCATTTGACCAAGTCAAACACGCTGACAGCTGCTGACAGACACTACTCAGCACAACTGCGTCATGCGCATTTCTTTATTCCTTCAGTTAGCCGATAAACCACGTAGTTTCATTAATTTTGAATCCCTGCCATCTGTGCATTGCGCGGATTGCTCTTTCCTCAGCGCCCATAGTGAAACGACGTTGTTCCATTCCTTTATATTTCCTTCCGCGCCAGGAGTTGTCTACTGATACTGCATGCTCAAGAAACATTGTCGTTTTGATGTTGTGCTGGTGATCCTACCGCGCTAGACGCCCAAGCTGCCTTGCTGATTAATTACAATAATGCCACTAATAGCGCTTTAATTATAATTTTGCCATCCAATTTAATTTCCTACAAAATTTAAATATAAATTAATTAAAAATAAATAAAAATACATAAAATTAAATAAATTATCTAAAATAATAAAAATACTTAAAAACTCATAAATAATTAAGCTTAAAAATATTTAATAAATAGATATAAAATCCAATTATCAAGCGCCTTCTGAAGTTTGCTTGTGGCCAAATCCCTATCTGAACCACTTTTTCTTTATTTCTTGAAAATAGCTCTACCTCATATGTTTCCTCTGTAGGAGTCACAATTGGGCCAGGGCCCGTTTTTATGAAGGGCTCTAGCTTTATCCTGATCCCCAACCATTTCCCCAATTCTGTTTTTTGTTGGAAATTTCATTTTCAGGTGAGGGATCGAGGTAGTAGCTTTTAACGCCGATAATGTTGCTTTTCCCAACATGTCATTATAGTTGTTCTCCACATTCACGACGAAAAATCTTACCATTATGGAGATTTGCTTCGACGTCGTTCCTAAGGTCATAGGCATCTCTATTGTCCCAGAAATGGGAACTGGGGCGTTATTGAAGCCATATAATGGTGAGCCTTCACAAAGAATCAACTTTCTGCCACCCAGATCCAATCGGTTATAGGTATGCATGTATAATACATCCACCGAACTCTTATTATCTACAAGAATCCACCTCATATCTATGGTCCTTACCTGCACTGTTATCACGAATGCATCGTCATGTAAGAGGAGCATGTTAGGCCGATAGTTTTCATCCAAAAAAGTTATGGGGTCGGTTTTAAAATTCTTCTGCTGACCTGAGACCTGGTGAACTGCCCTGGTGTAAGCTTTTCTATTTCTGTTGGAAAGATCTGTCACCGGTCCTCTAGAGATGATGTCAACCACCCCTCTCAATATCGGAGTGGGAGGAGGAGGAGGAGGGATTCTGTCGAGCGCGAATCTCATTGGTTTCTCTGTAGTGTAGTAGTCTAAGTTCCCCTTTTAGACCTGCTCTTCGAGGAAGTCCTTTAATTGATAACAGTTTTTAGTGTCGTGGCCTGGAGCCTTATGATAAGTACAATATTTGGCATTGTTCTTCTGTTTAGCGAACATTCGAATTTTTGAAGGCCTCCGAAAAAAGGGTTGGTCTTTGATTTTGTCGTTGGTCTTTGATTTTGCCCACTATTTGGGCTCTGTTTGAGGTGAAGGGAGTATAATCCTTGTTCTCCCTTTTCTTGGGATCCTTATTCTGAGATTGATCTGCCTTCTGATCTATTCCATTGCATGTCGCCATTTTTGTTGAAATCCTTCTTTGTTTCGTCTCTTCGGCCTGAATCCTTTTTATCGGCATTATCGCCTCTGGGTCCCTTCTCTGATGATTGTTGTCATCATATCTCGAAGGGCCTTTCAGAATGGCCAGAGCCTTTTCGATTTCAATGAATTTATCTATGATCACGTAGACTATGGCTAGAGATCGAGGAGCTTTCAGGATGATCTCCTCTATGAGGCAGTTAAACCTTTCTACGTGTAGGCCCATCGCGAGGAATTGCATCGCCTGTGTTGAATCCAAGACGAGAATCTCGGCTATCTCTTATCTGAATCTCTCATAAACTACCAAAGAATTTTGTTGGATTTCTACTGCACCTGTAGCAAAGAAGTGATCATTTTGGCACGCTTTTTGTTCCTACCGAAATGTATGTGGAATTGGTCCTGCAGCTCTTCCCATGAATCAATTGAATTAGCAGGGAAGGAGATTATTTATTCTCTTGAAGTCTTTGTTAATGTTGAAATGAAGAGATGACACATTCCCACAACATCATATCCATGGAACCGCATCACCCGTTCAAAAGCGTAGGTGTGGTCATGAGGATCACCAGTTCCGTCATATTCCTTCAAGACCGGTACCTTAAGAATCTGATCAATGTGTGCTTCTTCGAGCTCCTTGATGAAAGAAGACAAGAACGGCTTCTTTCCAACAGCTCTGGCACGTCTTTCAAAGCTTTTCGGACAAGAAGATTCTCTGATCTAACTATCTCGACGTTATCATTGCGGCTGTTCCCCACTTCTACGTCAGGGGTGGGGTTCTGGATCGTCGCCTCTGACCCTTTGAGTTTGAGGATCGAATAGTAATCTCTTTATGATCTTGTCCGGAGGATTGTCGCCCTGTCCGGGATTGAGCCCTTTTTCGTCTTTCAGATTAACCTCTGTCTACTCCAAATCCTCAAATTATTTTTTGAGCTCCTCTCACTAGAATTGAAGAGCTCTCTTTTGGTCTCGGACCTTTTGTAGGCGACGCTGCTTGTCTGCATCATTCTGTTGATGGAACTGCGAGCGTGATTCCCTACAAGAAGGCCCTGCATGACTGTAATTATGGGGATGAGTAGACATTTTAGTTGATACTGGATGACCCTCCTTTTAGCGCCAATGTTAACATTTGAATTTGTCGAGATGTTTGACCACCGTCAACGGCTTTGACCTGCATAATGAAACAACAGAGAGCTTAGTGGCTTGGACCGTCGAGGGATAACTTCGGCGTGAAAGTAAGTACGGGTTTCAAGAATTGTTAGCAATTGAGGTGCTTAGTGTTTAGCGGGGGTGAATTGACATTAAATTCTACCTGAATTGTTAACCTTTCTTTTATAGTCGTCATCCTCCTTTAATCGTTTAGCATGTGCGAAGGTTATGATCAGAGTAATGATGTACGATCTCCATCATGACTGGTAACTGCTGTAACCTCCAGATTGAATGTATGAGTTGTAACTGTTATATAACTGTCACATCATTAAGTAGTCTAGGGTTCTAAACATGTTGGACCAAGCTTCTCTAGACTGGGATATTAAGTTCAATGGGCCTTAAGGACATAAAGCCCAATCATATCAGCTTGACTTAAGTACAAATCTACAACTCAACAATGGTTGTAGTCAGAACTCGATATTGTTTTCACAAATGTTAAGGAGATAAATAATGTGAAATTATGTTTTCAATTTATATTCTGCAAAAGACGTTCTGCAGTTTATTATTTTTTTTAGGTTTTACCTGATAAATTATATCTAATTTTTTAATGGAATGACTATTAATTTGGTTAATAAAAAACAATTGGATATGCTTAGCATTTTTGGTCAACTCGTTACAAAGCGAAACACAAAATAACAGTTAAAAATTGGAATAGCTTAGAAGAAAGTCGGGCTCCGATTGCACGTACTCACAAAAGTAATATTATTTTTGAATTGGAGGAATGAATGTGAGAATAGAATGACATATTTTTATAGAATAAAAAAATTTGTGTTTAATTATTCTATTGGAATGAAATGAACTATTTTCATCCCTCCCAAATTTATGAATTTTATTCCTTGAGAGAGTGTATAAAATAACTCATATAATGAATTATTCTACTCTTTATTCTATTTTATTTTTCTATTTTATTTTATTTTTCAATCTAAACATAACTCTCGGACTTGTCTTGCGGATTGCCCGGAAGAATTGTACATAAAACTCTGACTAAAAGTTCAAAATACAAGCTTGGCTAAACACAATCCCTTACCCCACCTCGCGTGGGACTTTGAATTACAAACAAGAATTACAATTCGACTTGTCTACCTTAGGGGGAGGCATTTGGTCATGGTATATATAAATGACATTGTTTAATTTGAATTAAGCTTTCAACGTTGAATGGCGTTAGTGTTTTACATTATCCACCTTGATGATGATGGACCATTTTCAGGCAATGAAAAACATTTGTATAAAAGGGAAATTACTATCTTATCTATTTTTATGAAATTTGCTAACACTTACTTCCCCCTTCGTTTTTCCCCTCCTATAACTCGTTAACTTTCATTTTCCCACAGAACGAGAGACCGGGCTGGACGCAGGAAATTTATCAAGAGGGCACCTTATAATTAAATAGAAATAATACAATTATTCTATTTATTACACAAAAATAGTCTCATTTGTAATATGAATAAATATTAATAATGTATTTTTATTTTATATTTAACATTAAATATAATGAGTTGTCAGTTTAATAATAGTGAGATTTAATGAAATTATGTTGACAAATTTAAAGAAATTGTATCATTTTATATTATTATAATTAACAAGTGGAATCTTTTTGTGAAACAAAATAATTGACAAATGAGACACTTATAGTGAAACATAAAGAATAATAAAATTCACAAAATATAAAATTTTTTAAAAGAAAAAGAATACTTTTTCTATTTTAATTTATAAGATAAATTTTTATTTTTACAAGTCAATTTTAAATATTTTCAAAGTCAAAATTAATGAGATTTATTAAATATTATAATTAATAAATACTATGGTTATTAATACATTTTAGATAATTCATAATATTTATCATTATATTGACTAAAATTAAATGAATCTTTGTTAATTTTAAATTTAAAAAATATCTCATATTAACTTCAAAAAATCAATAATAACATTGTCTTTTGGCATGGAAGGAGCACATAAAATTAATATTATTTTTAAAAGCTTTATTTTTTGAAGTCATAAAATTATTATTTTATTTTTTTTTAAAAAGAAGTCACTTTATTTAAATACCCTTATACTAACAAAATGTTACAAAAATAAGAGGGGGCACTACCGTCCCCCCATTCCTCCCATCCGCCCCTGACGAGAATTATTAAACAGTTATTATATAGCAAATCAAGGGGTAATGATTATCACATTCAAAAAAAAAAAAGTAATGATTATCAATTAAAGAACCATAAATAAAAATACTAATTGCAGTTATAATTACAATTCTACTTACATTTCTCATTAAAATTTTAAATTACATTTATAATTTACATTACGATTATTTAAAAATAAATAAATTACATTATCTCCTCCTTATAAGAATTTCATCATTGAAATCACTAATACATATTTAATTAAATAAATGTGGATAATTTTGCCTCATTTTACCTTTCAACTCTCATGTAGTATTTTCTTCAAAATAATTTTGCCATACTTCCTTCACATAAAGTATTGCTTTATTTAGTAATACTTATTCTTTCCTGTCAATTATTTGAACAGAAATCTCCTCGTACCTAAAATCTTTTTAAAATTGTATTGGCTTATAATCTATTACATGTTTATAGTCAGATTCATACGGGCGTATCACTGACACATGAAACAAATTATATATGTATAGTTAAAGAGGTAAAACCGCCTCATATGCCACATCTCTTGATTTTCATAAAACTTCAAAAGGTTTTATAAATCTAAAATTTAACTTTCATTTCCTCACAAATCGTAACTACATTCAAAATCTAGTTCTGGAGACATATTCAAAAATACATAACTATCTTAAAATATATGTTTTGTTTATGTTAGTCCACATATTTTTTCTGTCGATCTTGTGCCACTTTCAGTCTGTCACGAATCATCCGAATAGTTTATGTCGTCTGTTGAACTAGTTCTGGTCAAAGCAATTGACGTTCTCTAACCTCATTCTGCATTTTCTCCTGTATAAAGTTTAGTAAAATGGCATGTCGATGCTAACAAGATAACTATTACTATACGCGAATTTCGCTAGAGATAAATGATCGTCCCACTTTCTTTTAAAGTCCATAACATAAACTCGCAACATTTCTTCCAAAGTTTGTATTGTCTTCTTATTTTGTCTGACATTTTGAAGATGGTAGGCAATACTTAATCTCAAATGTATTCCCAAGTACTTTGAAGACTCCTTCAACATTTATTCACACCTAGAAACATTAATTATTGAATTTATAAAATTATTAATTTGCACAAATTATTTTTTTTAAAAAGTACAATCCGCATAGTACGAAAAGTCAAGATGAAGATAAAGGAAAAAGAGAGGAAAGAGAATAAGGGAGAAGAAAAAGACAAAGAAGAGAGTGACATTGAAGTTTTCTGATTTGAGGACATTTAAGTCATATTTTATATAGATCAGATTCTGCATAATAGTTTGTTACCATAATAATTGTCATACGGATGTGTTTGTCATCTTTCCTTAAATATAGCAACGGACGGTTGGATGTGGGTTAAATGGATGATAGATCCCATCCAATTATAACTGTATATCATTCCCCTATATATGAAATGACATTTTTAATCAATAAGATTTTATCTTGATGCTTAATGTTGAAGTTACGGTATCACTAGTTTCGAAGCTTGATACTTCTAAATTGCGTGGGCTTGTATTTAGTTAGAAATTTAATATTGTTTGTTTTCTCACTGCTTGCATATTTTAGGCGTACAATCTGAGCAAAGTTTGGCTAGGTGTTTGATGAACTGTTGTAACATTTTAAATATCACTACTTCCATTTTTCAAATAAGAGAATCACTTTTCTTAAGCGCAATTTAAAATTAAAGATATTTTTATTATTAAACTATAAAATTGGTATGAAATTTTAACAAATCATCATGTATATTTTAGGTAAATTGAATATTATTATACCATCACTATTATATTTAAATAATACTAATAAAATATTTAAAAAAATAAATATATTTTTCGAAAATTGTCATTTTAACATGTCTTTAACTTTAAAATTGAAAAAGTAATAATGTTTTAAAAATTAGATAATTACTGGTTAGACAATGGGAAAACGAAAAATTATTCAGTAATTTTAGATTATAATCACGTGGTGTTTCAGATTAATTATATCTCTTTATTATAATTATGTCCTATTGTATATAACTCTGAACTTATAAAAATAAGAAAAAATTTATTAACATAAAAAAATATAATTAATCTAAAATATTACGTAACTATGATTTAAAATTACAGAATAATTAGTCGAAAAAAACTATAGACAACTAAGATGAGTCTTTTTCAAATGTGAGTTGGGGAGGGTCTGCCGTAAGGAATAAAGCCACCAACGTCGCTGGCCGCCTGGAGTAATTATGTTACTTTATGCAAAATTAGTCTTATTTAATTTTAATTAATTTATAAGATATAAAATTAAAAATATATATTTATTTTAATTTTTAGAGCATCAAGTTTAAACTTAATAATTTTTTTAAATAGCTTAAATATTAACTATTAAATTAATTAAAAGGAAAATAATATTTTAATAGAATTTTTTAATATTTTTATATGTAAATTATCGTTATAAATTTATAATAATGGTCAAAATTATTATTATAGATTTATAATAATATTTTTTATATAAAAATATTTAATTTTTTTTTAAATATCAGTTTCTATTAAAAAAAATCAGATGGAATTCTTACTATGATTATTAAAACTAAAAATGAGTAGATTAGTAGTCATTGTATCCCTATCAACCTACGTGGGCGTGGGACCAGTCTTTGAATAACAATCGTCTACCAATCAATCCGACGGTACTGCTTACTGACCCAAAAATGATAAAATAGGAATCAAACATTATTAAAAAAAATGAGGCGGCGCTTACCTCCCTCCCGATTAAAGTTGTAAATGTTACGAGACTATTGAGTTATTTAAATTTAATTTATAAAATTTATTGAATATAAAATAAAATATAATTAATATTTATTTAATTATTGAGTTCAATATAATTTTGAACTGAATTCGAACCGTTTAAATTTTATTAATAAAAATTATAATTTAATTTTTTTTAAATAAATTATTAAATTTTAGACTTTATTTATATTTAAATTATTTATATTTTAAATCAAATTAAATTTTTAATCAAATAAATACGGAACAAGCTCGAAATATTTAATTCATTTTCCAGCCTTACTCCCAACCACCAACGAGACCAGAGCTTCAAATTTCAAATACACGAGTTTCCTTGGCGTTCTGGTTTGGTCCAATTTTTTTAAACCCGCACGTTCTTCTTTCTTATACACGCCCTCACATCAAGACTTTTATTACCCCATACTAACTACAAACAAGGGTCCCGTTATATCAGCTGATTTTTTTTTCTCTCGACTTAATATTGTGACGAGTATTAATATATAAAATTAAAATTAATTTATTATATTATATGTATAATTAAAATATTTTAATAATAATTATTTACATTATTAATAATAAAAAAATCAATAATAAAATTACAAGATATATCATTTTTTTTTTATAAATAATATGCATTTAAGGTCTATTAATATAATGTTTGACAATTCAATTTTAAATTTAAGAAAAAAAATTAAAAATATATTTACAATTTTATAGAATTAAAATTTAGTTTTTAATTGTGCTCACATCAAGACTTTTTACACCATACTAATTACAAACAATGTGCGATTGAGACCGATTAAGTTTTGTCTTCTTTTTTTTCCCTTTGTTTAGGAAGCAGTTAAGTGCACATCATTTCATTTGTTTCAAAATTACTGTTATATATTTAAAACAAAGATTTCTAAGATTTTTTTTATAAATATATTTTTCTAGTATTTGCTAGAAATATTTTTGATAGTACTCGATCTATCTAGAGTGTAGGTACGTAATAGCATGTTAAAAGTTTTGTCATTTATAATTTAAAATTAAAAATATATCTTTAATTTTAGAACGTATTTTATATCTATTAGTTTATGTGGCATACACTACTTGTGTGTGGGAGATAATGAGAGAGAGAGAGAAAATGAATAAATAAAGAAAGTTAAAAAGGAAAAATATAAAAGTCAAAAAATCTTCATTTTTTTGTTTAAACCAAAAATTTGCCATTCCTTCACCCCGTTTTATAATATACTAGTATCCTAGCACACACTACACGTATTTAAAAGTAATGAATAAATTTTGAAAAAAAATATAAATTAATAAAGAAGTAGGGGAGAGATAATGAAAATTTTTGAGTTTTAAAAAATAATTGTTTCTATCTTTTAAATGGTAAAATAAAAAAATAATTTTTTTTCTTTTTTATGTATACCAAAATAACGACCAATTCTCTTCCCACATTAAATTCTGAAACTAAGAGTGTAATTTTTTCCCCGTAACAAATGACACAATTAAATAATTTTGTAATGCAGTAATTTTTAAATTAACTTATAAAAATATTAATTTTTAAAAATAATAAATTAACTTATAAAAATATCAATTCTCTATAATTATTTTTTAAATAGGTCCTACTACATGACATCATATTAAACGTTCTAAATTTTCATCCCCGTATCATTTAAGTAGGACCACTATTTTGAATTTAAATATATAGGTCATAGTGAAATATAAATGATACTCTCCGCTAATATTGCTTTCTTGAATTATGCGAAAATTGTACGACTTTCATTGATGGAGAGAGTATAATTTTTAATAATAATACTAATAATAGAAAAGAATTTGAGGGAGGTAATTTTATATAAAATCTAATATTGCTTTCTTGAATTATGTGAAAATTGTACGACTTTCATTGATGGAGAGAGCATAATTTTTAATAATAATAGAAAATAATTTGAGGGAGGTAATTTTATATAATAGTGTTGGGAAGAACTAGAGAGTGTATGCATGACACTAATATATATATTTAAAATTTAATTTAACTCAAAAATTTAAACTATTAGATTTTAAATATATTAATCATTTACTTTTTTATTATTTATTCAATGTGAGACTTTAACTCTTTTGTAATATTCTTATAGATACTAACAATTTACTGTTATGATAAAACTAAATGTATATAATAACAATAATAATAAAAAGGGGACGGTGCGCCTCGGTGTGATCCAGTGATCGAGATTTCTTATAATATGGATCCAGCATTTTTTGGTATGATAATTCACTAGTAATGGAGTATTAACGGGACAAAACTCAATTCATTTTAAATGCGAAAAGTCTGGTTCCCATGCATGTAAGGAGAAAAATGAATATTTCATTCTGATCAGAGTATATAAAATGACCAAACCGTGCATTTGTTTTGTCACGTTTTTAGTCTAAGAGCAATAGTACTTGATAATAAAGTGTCTATCCTTTCCAGCTTTAGAGAGTCCCTTCTCACCATTTCTTAATTAATTAAACACTAGCCTTAAGTTTAATCATGTAGTCGACACCATTTTTCCACCTTAATATCTCTAAAGTTCATGCGTACAAGTCAAATCCATTCATATAACTTATTTCTTAATTTACCCAAAAATAATATATCATATTTGTCATTAATAGGGATCAGTAGAACTTTTTTCCCATCAAGCCGCCTTGGTTTCTCCAATTTTAGACCACCACTTATTTTTTTTATATATACTATATACTAGAACTTTTCTTCTTCTTCTTCTTCTTCTTCTTTCTTCTTCTTTCTACATTTTCTTCTTTTGTGAAACCCTAGATTATTCTCAATGGAGAGTACTTATCCTATGCTCTATCTTGGTTCATCAACCGCGCTGCCTTATGGTTCTAACATCAACAATAATAATATTGCAACTAATTTTTACAACTCAAATGGATTCTCGGGAGTATCAAAGTCGACAGAGATTCATGCCTCAACATCAGGAACGAAAGAGGTGGTTAATAACTCCAGCGGTAGTGGAAGCTTCTTAGCGGCCGAAGATCATGAGGGGAAACTTGGAGGTAAGAAGAAGGGTGATCAGAAGAAGATTAAGAAACCGCGTTTTGCTTTCCAAACAAGGAGCCAGGTTGATATTCTTGATGATGGATATCGATGGAGGAAATATGGACAAAAGGCTGTTAAGAACAACAAATTTCCGAGGTTAGTACGATTGATTTGATCATCCTAGCTGTTTCTTTGACTGTTTAAGATATTTTCAATTTAATGGGAAAAGTTAGATCTTGATATATGCACATAAGATTTGATCTTTATGAGAATATTATTGTAGATATCATGCCAGTTAATTAAGACCCCACCAAATAATTTTCGTCTCATCACTTTTTTGAAAAGTATATCGGAGACCATTAGAATCATAATAGAGAATAAGGTGCATGTATTGAAACTGTTCCTTCCAGATCGATTGATTGATGTTCACAAATGCAAGTATGCCTAACTATATCTATATCTATATCTATGTCTATCTCTCTCTCTCTATATATATGTATTCTATAAGCGCTAGGGTACATGCATGGTGATCTATGATTAATATCAATGAATGTTTTGCATGGGTGGATCGGTTTATGTATATATTTCATGAAGCATACATCTAGATCCATCAGTACGTACTATATGTCTTAGTTTGTTTTAGGGTTAATTTGCTTCTAGTTCTACATATAGTTTAAGTGGAACAATATATATGTGAGTGTATATCAAAAACCAAGATTTATTTTAGTACTTATTTATCTGACAAGTATATAATGACTGACATTTACATTCATCCACACAAATTGATCCGCTGGTTTAATTAATTAATTTCATGTATTATTGTTAATTATGAATAGAGTATTAATCATTCATTTTTCTAAATAAAATAGTTCCTGGCTCATTATATATGGCATTGCAAGCAAGATAATATATATTTATACAAAGCCATTAATTAGTTTGTGATGTTTCTTTGATCTTTTATAACCAATGAAATTCAAAATGCTCAAAAAATGATATTTGCAGCTTTATTCACAACCTTCGGAACTTCTGGATATATTGGGGGTGTAATTGTTTACCTCTACAAGCTCGCATCATTTAACAAAAGAGCTTAATAAAAGTTCAACCTTGGTTTGTTGATATATCAAACAAGACAAGCTGGACGTCTAGTCAGGGCTGCAAAGAAAAAGGACTTATAATGCCTACTGACATTATCAATTGCCCACGTGAAAGCTTTAAATCATGAAGGTTCAGAAAATGCATTCAAAATCGATATTATTAATTGCGTTCAAAATAAGTTCATGACATATAAGGGCCCTAACCATGTTAACTGTAGTCGAGCTTACTGGAGCTAGCCAGGCTTTTTATGCTAGTGAAGTCGAAAATAGGTTCACGCTTGACTTGTTCATATATCTTACAAGCCAATCTATTTTGCAGCCCCCGCTAATGATACCTTGTAGAGTGCAGCAAATGGAATTATGACAACGTACAAAGAGATGTGAATAAGTATATATAACTAGATTAATTGCATATTTTCATATAGATGTACTAGTGCGAAAATAATCCTGAAACATCCCGACTTAAAAATCAAGGTTTTCTTTTCCTTATTATAAATCGAAAAATATTTTCAGTCCGACGAAGATTATATATATATGTATACATGCATGATACTTGTAATCATGCATGCAGAGAAATAAAAATTAAAAGATGAATATCGATCAAATGGTGTATAAAATGAAAATTTTGACTGAAAAGTTTAATGTGTTCTTTATTAATGTGCATGCAGAAGCTACTACAAGTGTACTTATCAAGGGTGCAATGTGAAGAAGCAAGTCCAACGGCTATCAAAGGATGAAGGGGTTGTGGTGACTACTTATGAAGGAATGCACACTCATTCCATAGAGAAGCCCTCTGACAATTTCGAACAAATCTTGAGTGAGATGAAGATTTGCCCTCCTCCCTATAATTAGTTGCTTAACCTCTCCTTATTTATATGGATCATAAACTAGTTTAGCTAGGTACTTACTTTTTGTAAAGGATTTATATTATTTAATCAGAATTTAATTATTTACTTAATTATGTTTTCATAACCATTTTGTAACTAAATCTACGTATCGAATTGGGGTCATTTGTTTAGGCCATTTTTAATATCCTGTTATATATTGTCTAAATAATATATAATTCCTAAGCATTAGACTCTTTATACGCACGTTTAGTTGTTTTTTTAGTCAATAATTTCTTTTCTCCAATAGTAATAAGAAAAAGTATAAGTGCACAACATTCAGTGATAAAACTGGTGATAAAATGCATCTCAATTATTAAAAAATAGGGTCTGACATAAAAATCTATATCAGACCTAACTTTTTAATGGTTGAGATAAATGAGGTATTTGATTTTATCACTAGATGTTGTATATGTAGTATTATCTTAATAATAATAAATAATCTAAATGATAACCCGACTTATATCTACTTAATTATTTGAACTATTGCACTATATTCTTTGTATCGATGGAATACATTTAGGTTCAAGATGACATTGTAAACAAAGAGGTGCCATGTGTTACAAAAATAAGGATTTAAATGGTTGAGCAACTTGAATATTATTGACCTCGGGTCACTTATAATTTGACTTGATTGAGCTAGTAATATAAATAAACCAATTTTAAATATTGACAATGAAGCTGAGGACCTTATTAAATCTACTAGCTTAATGGCTTAGAAGAAGCTTACTTAATGTCACTGGTTTGACCCATTTGGCCACATGAGAGAGAATTGGTTTACCACCTCTACCAAATAACATATTCATCAACTAGATCTGTTAAAAGTAAGGAATTGATATTTTCATAACTAAAATTTGATATTTTTATAAAAAAAATTTAATAAGTTTGAGATTGATTTATTGTTAATAGAAATAAATTTTATATAATTATTATTTTTATTTTTAAAAATATCAATTCTCAAAACTAAAAGAAAAAAAATAAATAACGGAAGTGCTATTAAAAATATCAATTCTCAAAACTAAAAGAAAAAGATTATATAAAATGATAAGAATTTTTATTTTATTTTATATTAATGAACCCTACTAAATAACATATTTATTATTCACTTTATGTACCTTAATCTATCCTTTTGAGACAAGAAAATTGTATCTTTTGTCATTTTTTTGAGAACGGAGGGAGTGCCTTTTATTAGAATAAAAAGATAACAAAAATTAAATATAAAAAAAGAATAGATATATATGTCGATAAATATTTAATAAATTCGAATTACGACAAAGATAAAAATATATGTAATAAAATAAAATAAATTAGTGTAGAGTCATTCCAATTCTTACGTATTTCATATATATTATACGTTACAATTATAATATAAAGCTCAATAAAAAACTAGTAGAAGTACTAATTACTGGACCAGAATAACAGTTGAACATATAACTGGGATTTGTCCAGTTCTGTGGGTTCTCAAGACTGTTTAGCAACTGACCCACTCACCAAAAAGTTTGATCCAAACGGTCAGAACTAAGACTGCCGACAAGTAAAACGGAGACGCGGACAAAGAATAATGAGTTCCGTATTCAAATATTCTGACAAGCAATATTATTTATTCCTCCTTTGCTGACTTGAGTCGATGGTCTAGGCTGCGCTTGGCCATTTCACTTCTTTCTAGAGATATCGTAAGATGGTCATAAACGCACAAACGAACCAACTCACACTTTTACCTTAATAGTTGGGTGCATCTCAATTCCAAGATAATTCCCGTCCCTTATTTAAAGAAAGCACCATTTTGATAGGCATTCTAATTTATTTTTTACGATCGTCAGAGCACCACTTTGTAAAAATATTAAATCGTTATATGAAAATATCAATTTCGTTATATAATTATTGTTACATAAGTTGATATATGGACATAATTTTGCAGCCTAATGTTAGTAAGTGCCAAGTTAAATGAATTTTTGTTAGCCTTCGAAAAATCATTGAAAAAGGTTGAATTATGATTTTTGTTTATATTGTTTTAATGTCACAAGATGGAGGTGGTCACAAATAGGTGAAACACGTGCAAGTAAATAGATGTTATTTTCTTGTGCACGGGACATAGACTCACATACTCCGAAATCAGAGATTTCATCGCGACTGTGGTCCCAAAAACACCAACTACGAGGGCAGACGTGGTAAATAGTAGGGTCATAATATTCGTTCGTATTTGTATTTAAAATAAAACGGATATTATTTATATTTGAAATTAAACGAATATATCCGTATTCTGTTAAAAAGTATCTGTAAATAAATAGATACGAATATGGATATAGGAGTATCCGTATTCATTTAACATCCGACAGTAAATATATTCGACAAATAGCGAATATCCGATATCCGATATTCAAATTCATATTTAAAATTTGTATATGAATATATAACTTTAAATATCATAGTCCCCATGTGCCACATCATTTTGTTTTTTCAAATGATACATAAAAGTTGACATATTTTAATGACAATATTTATAATAATAATTTGTTTAATTTTAAATGATACCATTATAATATAATATTTTAATTGGAATAAGATTATGAAAAAAGGACATCACGCATTTGATTTACGAATTTGAGAAGTTATTGTAAATTTATGAATTTGATAAGTCATTACAAATGAATCTATGACAAAAAAAAAAAAAAAAAGAGCTACTAAGGTGGTGTTTATTTACTCTTATACGATTATACTTAATATGTCTTAAGATAAAAGTCTTTCATAACTTTATATTTTGTGGTCAAATTGACCATTTTTTAAATTAATAGATCTTATTATTTTTTTACATATTTATAAGAAAATCAATAAATACTATTAGCTAAATACAATTTAATCAATTGAAGACTTTAATTTATGTATTTTTACTGTTGTAAAATGTAAAATATCTAAAATGTATCATTTAACAAAAAAAATTATATACTAAAAGAACAAAATTAAACTATAATTATTAGTTTAGTACATGTGTTTTATTTTCAAAACTTATGTAAAATAAGTTTTTATAGATTCTTTAACAGTTTTAATTCAAATTTATACATTTGCAAAGTACTCATATTTTTTAAATTGATCTTTTTCAAATTAATAACCTTTTTTTCCCTATAATTTCTAACATTTCCCCCAATAAATTTCAACATTTTGGATATTCATGTGTTATATTTTTTTATATACATGTAATATACTCATCATATATTAAGTAAAATAATTTTTACAAATGACGATTCTTATATAATTATACTTTATTTATCTTAAGATAAAAGTCCTTCATAAATTTTAGTCTTTTATGTTTTAATTGACTATTTTTTAAATCAGTCTAAACTTAGAAATAACTTAAAATTTTCATTCTGTAATTTTTTTGAAGAGTTACATAATATATTATAACTCAAAATATCTATAAACGTTATAATAAAATAAAATAAATACTTTATAAATATGTAATATATACTAAGATAAATAATACACGTTGACAAACCTTATCATAATACATTGATATTAATATTAATATATAACTGATCAAGTGTTGTAAACTAGTTGATGTTGCGGGATATTATTTTTTTTTTCCTTCTTACAGCTGCAATGAGTTAAAGATCCAAATTGACGAAACTTGATTGTAAAGGAGAAGAAGAGTGAATGAATAATTTTTTTCCTAAAAATAAATTATTTATTAGGTGATTGATATTCAAATAATTTATTTATTTGAATAAATGAATGAAAACAAATATTATCTATATTCAGATAAAATTTTAAATATCGAATACGGATATTTTTTTTAATATCCGTCAAATATTGAATACGAATACGGATAAAATATTAATTTTTTAAATACGAATATGGACATTACTGTATCTGTATCCGAATTAATCTATTTACACCCCTAGTAACATAGTAATCTCTTTCGTCCTTTTTTTAATTCACGTTTTAAAGTTATGCACATAAATTAAAAAATATAATTAATGATATATTTAATAGACTAAATTAAATATAAAATTTTAAAATGTATTTATTTAGTGGTATTGGAGCTCTACCCTATAAAGGTCTTTCCGTATACTCCATTAGTTATGAAATAAAGGAATATTATTGTTATAGTATTTTGTATAATCTAGAATCTAAAGTAGAATTATTAATGACAAAGTTTATATTTTACTTGAATCCATTCTTTTAAAGAGACATGGTAGATTTAATGCATCTGGAGACGAGGATCCTAATCATCCAATGAATTAAAATTGGTTAGGATTCATGTCTCATTATTTCTAATTGTATTTGATCTAAAACATCAAGTAGATTGGTTGCTCAATGTTACACTTGTTACATTTAAAATTTTCCATGATGTTAAAACAATCAATTTATTTATACAGCTAAGGCTGTAAAATAAAGTTTGATTCATATATACTCGCTTAACTAAAAGTTCGATTCAAACTCAACTCAAAATATAAACGATTTAAATATAAGTAAAATTTAAAATTCAATAAATTACTCAAATATCTTCAAATTATAATTTTTTATTGATATTAAGATTATATATATTTGTTCAAAAAGTTCAAACTGCTCGAATTCAATTCGAAATTATGCTCGACTTGATAATTAAATGACTTAGATATTGCTTCTTCTTCTATTGCGTCAGTAGAGTTTGTCATACCCAATCAATATTATTAATAATGGAGGTGACTCGTTTTGGAAGTTTGATCATAGCCCCCCAGTATGGTGTAGGTGCTGGAGACGAAAGCATTGATATGAAAGCTGCTACTTATATTTCTTGCGTTCAGGAGCTCGGTGTTTAAACTCTAGAACGATCAGTTCATAGGGATCGTCGATGCATAATCATTCGTCAGTGATTGGATCCAAGTGCATATTTTATATGAATTTTATATCGGATAAATTTAAAAGTATAGACGGATTAATAAGTATGATATAGTCTTAATTTCATAAGTTAACCTTTTAAGTAATGAGGCGATTCAACATGCTTGCTGGGTTAAAATGTTAACCTTTTGAGTAAGGAGTTGATCCAATATGCTTGTTGATAAGGGTGCTCAACTGATAAAAATCGGCCCGAATCGGACCGGTACCAGTTTAAATCGAAACTCGGTATTGATATTAGTTGGACTGGTTAGATACCGATTTTTACCGGTTATACCGATTATTATTATTATTATTATTATTATTAATAATAATAATAATAATAATAATAAATAAATAAAAATATAAGAAATCGGTATATATATATACTGAAGCTCAAAACGTCGAATCGGTTGTGTCGGTATACATATCGGACCGATCGTTTTTGTATCTAATCGACCGATTCGGACCGCCCGATACACCAAAAAAATCAATTATACCGAAATGTTTGAACAATTCTACTTGTTGGGCTAGTTTACACAAGGTTAGATCTTTCAATTCGTTACAAAGATGTGCTCATTTTGTAGGTGTTAATTTGTTAAGCTGCCTTTGCTTACTTGTTCTAGTAATTACTTAAAAGCATTGTTGTGAGTATTACTTGGTGAAATTAATCATGATCATCCCATTAATATATAAAAGGTTTCCAAATTTTGTTTTCACTAGCACCATATATTCTTTCCAAAATATAACATCAAATTTAACTTCTAAAATTAATTAAAAATATTTTTAAATTTAAATTAACGTGATTCATTATACTTTTGAAACCAATAAATCTTTTAATTAATAAGTACTAGTATATTTTTTTTATAATTATACTTTCTAAAAATAAATTAATTCAAATTAGATTTAAATTTACAAACATCTCAAATTAATTTCTTACCGTCAATATTCATCCTATAATATGGAACGTATAATCTATGAATTAGTGCTTATGGTTCACGAAGTATCACGTGCACACTCTAAATGTATTCCTTCAAACCTCAAAAGAACATATATAGATCACTCAAAGTTTGTGATCTTTAAAACTGAAAATGATAGAGAGCAACTCTCTTCATATTTAATACGATATTAAGTATTAGAGGGTGTTTGGTAGTTAAATCTATTTATAATCAATTGTAAGATACAAAAAGTGTTTCTGGTTATTTGTCAAATATAATAATTTGATTTAATTAAATGTATTACTAATATATCCTTAATTATTTTAGTATTTTCATTTATTATCTATTTTTATTTCTCAAAATATTCTTTTTTAATATATTATACTTAAAATAAATGAATACCAATTTTTTTTTATACCAAACACTTTTCACTTTTTAATGCTTTAAGTGTGTTTTATTTATCAAAGACAAACTGTTTACTTAAAACTGATTATAAGCAAAAATAATATTTAGAATCAATAATTATATTTTTTTAAGCAATCCCGAAAGTAAAGCTCTTATTTTGTATGCAACTAGCTATTGAAAATTTGAAATTTGCTACTCTTTCAATTTTAAAATTAGATATATTTTTTTATTGTTTTTTGTTTTGTTTCAAATATTAGAATTAATATAATTTTTACTTTTGGATGATAAATTGATATAAAATTCTTAGCATATTATTAATTTTATTCTTAGTTGATTGAGTAGTATCACGTCACTACCATATTTTTGACTTTAGAGATAAGTTTGAAAAAGAAAAAAATAAGTGTAAAAATGGTGGAATGTATGTCTTAATTTTGAATGTTGGGATGGCGATTGGTGGATAAGATTTATAAAATTAAAATATTATTGATAATTCAAATGTAATTGATTTGCTTGTAATTTGGTGATAGTATACAAGCCAAGACCTACTTTAAATTTTTCTTAAGATAAAAATTTAATAAATAATAATAAAATTAAATAAATGAAAATAATAAAATAAAAGTGAAAACTACATATTCAGTTCATGGGCTTGGATCGCATCTCCAAAAAACCCTCGTTTGGGCTAAACCACAATATTCATCAACTTTTCTGGCCATCCTCTAAATTCTTAACCTTCACACTTCGTAGCCCCATGTCCTTTCCATGAGCAAACTTACTCATTCATCTCTATTTTCTTCCAATTTCGCTCATAATACTTCCACAAGGAGTCCCATTTGCATTGTTATTTGTGAAGGTTACTTTTTTGTTCCATGTTTAACCCCAAATATAATTATTATTTAGTTTAGTAATAATTACATGACAATAAAAACGTGATTTTAAACACGAGGACTTAGTGTCAATTTATACTAACTCGTTGAAAAGTCCGTGCGAAGATTGAGCATTGTTTATCAATATTAATATTGTATAGTTCTTGAGGTCTGGTATGTTAAAATTTTTTTTTTTTTTTATATTGATACAAGTGAAATAGTTTACAAAAAACCACAAATAGTTGATACAAGTGATATATACTGGCAATTTGTTTGTGTTACTTGAGCCAATCTTTGCCTATCCATTAAAGGTAAACAGCTAGACTGTATCTCCATTCCAAGTGTTATGGACAGAGTCTTAACTGTTTACAAATCTTGAAAATAATTAAGATTACAAGCAGGACAATGCACCTTTCTGAATAGAATAAGATTCCCTATACTTAAAATACAACCCCCCCCACCCCCCCCCCCCCCCCCCCCCCCCCCCCCCCCCCCCAAAAAAAAGAAAAAAGAAAAATCCATATCACCAACTAAAGAAGTCGGTAAAGCTCCTACTCCAAGAGTTTAGTTCTCTGGCCTGGAACCTAGCAAATATTTTCCTATAGCCTATATGCATAAAAATAATTGACCAAAACATGTGAGCACCAGAGTAAAATTTTAAAAGGAAATAATAATTTCTGTCATCTAATTTTCAGTAGCATGGCCCAAAGAGTGCTCCACATACAAACTTGATATGCTGGGGTGTTTAACCTATAAATACGGTTCAACTAGACTGTACCAAAATTGGTCAAATTTCAATATCAGTATCAGTTCGACCGATATACCAGTTATCGGTTTTTACTTGATAAAAAGTGAAAATTAATATTTTATTATTATTATTCTTATTATTTTTATAATAATAATAATTATTATTATTAATTATTTAATAATAATAAATAAATAAATGAAAATTAGAAAACCGGCATAACCGATCTGGTTCGATAAATACTGAATCATAAAAAGGCAGTACCGGAACCCGTTTTTTTGTACCAGCACCGGACCGGTTTATTTTGTACCAAATTAACCGGTTTAGTTCAGTCCGAAAAATTGAAAAAACCAGTTATTCCGAAACATTTGCACAAGTCTACCTATGGCCTATAGAAGAGTTACATACTAGCTAAAAGACATGCCACAGTTCCCAATTATACGTAATAAAGTTGAAGACAAAATAAACAAAATTTATCGAAGGTTTTTGGCCCAAGTGGTACTCCTCAACTCATAGTATCTATGAGATTAATGGATCAAACCTTTGATAATAACAAGGTGGGTGGGTGTGTGAGTGTGTCTAAATTTGAGTCTAATATAGCAAAAAAAATGAAAAAATTTCCTTTAGTTGAGACTTGAGTAAACATGCATGTATCAGGGTCGCTTTTAGGTCTAGAGAACCTAGCTTTTAATTTTATGTACCATTCCATTATGTAGGCGAGTCTTTACCCTTGATCTATGACCTATAGAGATATTCGTTTGGAGAAACAGTCATATACTACTAAATATATGGATAATGGAACTTACCTTCACATCAGTTGCTCCAACAATTTGGGGAGAAAATAGATTTTGGAAAGAATAGGAACGTTTGTGTATTATGGTCTTTAAAGTCGGTTTATTTAGCTTCTGGATGTATATGAAATTTCTGATTGTTTACTGTCCTCTTAAACAAATACGTCATTACATCACTGTGATTTATTAACAATTTACTCGTGTTTCCCTCTACAGCACGGAAACTCTCATGAAGCTGAGATCGACTTGCATCGAGAGTTCAGAAAGGATGCGAGTAGATTTGGGATTAGTTAGAATACCACAATACAAACAACAAAAATTGCAGTTTCAAAGATATGTATTATTACCTTGCCCTGGCGTAGAGTGCCAAAAGTTGTAATGGCTGGGGCTTCTCTTGTTGGAAGACTGAAATTATGTTTTTGATAAATATACACATTGAATATTATTGGCCATTTTCTTTCGGCTCGTGTACGTTGTGATTTGGTGGTATCCTAGATAAGAAACAACATGTTATTTGAGTTGTAAAATGATGGGGAAACATTTGATTTCCTTCTCTAGAAACTTTCAGCACCATGAAATTTTTATCCATACTATTTTGAGCAAATCTTAAAACAGTTTGTAAAGTAATGTGGAGCATAATTTTGTTATAACTTGCCTGGGATGGAAGAATGTACTGTGTTTTCAAAAGCTGTTGATGAAGATGAAGCCCTGAAGTACTGAACCAGGATAATTCACAACTCCGACCACACAAATGATGCTGGAAACACCACGAAAACAGCTAGAGTAACATGCAATCTGTTTGTAACAACACAACTGAAAGATACTGAGGGCAATTAAGACGAAATGATAAATATCATGAATTGAATACTAGTAATCATCACTTGAAAATAATTAAGAAAAGTGGCCGAAAGACCCAACAAATTAAAAACCATAGTCTAGAAGTACAAAGTTGTGTAGTATAGAACTTATTGCTTGTTTCAAAGTAAATGGGAATGGATGACAGACTTTAATCTTCGAGTGGACAAAGATAATTTAAACAGAAATAATCTGGAAGAAGAAGATCAATGTAGAAAGTACTGTTATCCAGTGCTGATGTGTACACCGATGGCAATTTGGAAGATGGTGATGAGGCCAAAGTACGTAGCTAACAGTGTGAACAAATATAGACACTCCTCTTGTCTGCATGTTCTCAAATTCTATTGCTCTACTCTTCCCAGGAAGCTGAAACAAGAGCCCCGGTGTCAACAGCGTGTTATGAATATAGCCAAATATAAATATACTAGCTTGTAACCCGTGCTTTTGGCACTATCAAGGGTGAGATTTATATTAAACTTTGGATGGTCATGATGCTTTATTAACTGAGCGGGAAATTCAAAAACAGTTGTATTTTGTTATATAAATCTAAATAAATGAAAGGCTAGGATTGGACTAAGATGGATGATTAGGATTGATTATTCAATGAATTGAAGTCTATATAATGTTAGCAGCTATGTACTGAAAAGGAACATGAATAAAATTGAAAAACTTTCTCCCCAATCTATCTCTCTCTCCTAACTCTACCTCGGTATCATTGGTGCTTTCATTGAGAGAGTGCTCCAATTGCGCTCAAGTTTCTGCTACTATGGTTGCTATTATCAAAGAATTTTAAGCCATAAATTGTAATACCCACAAAGTTTTTTTTCAAAGTCTCACATCATGTATTCTTTAAAAACTCTACCCTTTCTAAGGTTATATAAGGGGGGCTTAGCCCTTTGGTTTTCCCACACCAACAATTAATACCTTCATTTTGAGAAATGCTTTGTGATGGGAGGGCTTTTAATAAAAGACCTCCTTAGTTAAAAATTTTGGTGTCAAGGGCGTAGACAATCTTCGGTACTCGTATTTTCGGGTATATTCATATTTAAATTTTTGTATTGTTATTATTGTTTTAAGTATTGTATTTAGTTTGTTAGTTAGTATTTACTATATTTTGTTAGTAATTAGTATTTTTGCATTGTTATTATTTTTGTAGTTTTAATTATTGTTTTGTATTTAGATTAATAGTAAATAGTTTTGGATTAGTATTATTGATTTTAATTATTGTTTTTAGATTATTATTTTAGTAACTTTAGAGTTTTGGAATAATGGTTTAATTGTTTGAAAAATGATTAAAGATTAAAAGAATATTTTAAGATATACTTATAGCTATTTTAAAATGAATAAGAAGAATGTTGTATAATAGAATTATTATAATGACGTTTAATTGTTCTGAATTTATATTTAGGATCTGTTCAGCTATTAATTTTGTGTTCAGCGATATCGAGGTAAGTGACTCTCCGAGCTGTTTAGTATTTTTGAACTGTATAGTGTAAGTGATTTTGCAAACTATTTGGTATTTTGAAATTATAGTATGATTTAAAAATTACTCGGATGCCCAAATGTATTGTTTCAAAAATTGTTATATTTTATTAAGGCCTCCATTTGAATATTTTCTTAAAAACTTCGGATCAAGTATTTATTTTTGAACTGTGAAACAAGTATAGTTTCGAATATTGATAATGTTTAGAAATGTTTTGAACATGGATAATATTGGGAAATTGATTTTAGAAACCTCAGTCCAACTATGTATTGAACTTTGTTAGTGTTTCACGTTAGTTCCAGAACTATATAGGACCTATTAAGGTGCACAACTTTAGATACCCTTCGGGGGGCACCTTTCGGGGTGCGTGCGTCATCGATTCCTTAGTAGGGTGCGTGATCATTAACATTATCGAATATAAGAGTCGTGTTACAGGGCTGCTGTAACCTTAGTCGTTCTGTGGATTAAAAGATACATCGAATATATTGAACTTATCGAAATCGTTGATCGAATATATTGAACTTATCGAAATCGTTGATCGAATATATTGAGCTTATCGAAATTTGTGTTTGAATTGTGTTTTGTAATTATTGATTTTGGTTTTGAAAGTAAATATTGACTATTGTTATTGAACAAAAAAATGTTATTTCAAAAAATATAATTATTACTGTTATTGAACAAAAGATATTTCGAAAAAAGGTTATGTAAACTGTACTTGATCCACCTAAATAGTAAATATTGTTACTTACTGGGCTTCACCGCTCACCCTTACATTAACTTTTACAGGGTCCATTGTTAAGAGCCGAGCACTGTGGATACTTTTGTGGATGATCGAAAGATATTTTAGTTTAAGAAGTTTATGAATATTTTAGAATTATGATAAGACTTTTGTTATTGGAGTTGTGTTTCTAAAGTTATGTTTTCGGTATTTAGTTATTGAACCTTAGTGTAATTTTGATAATTAAAGACTGTTCGGTTTCAAGTTAGTTTCATTATTGTTGAGTTATTTTTGTTTGTGTTTGGGTTGCGCTATTGATATTGTTGTCTTGCGAGTTTTGTGCTTGCGGCATGTGACACTACGGGCCTGTAGCGGGTTCAGGGTGTTACATAAATACTCGCCCAAAATCTGATCCAGAGCATGATCAAAATCAAGCAATCCAACAAGAAGATAATCCTAACCATCCATCATAGTCCAATCCTAACCTTTCATTTATTTATATATTTATATTTGGCTATATTCATAACACAGCACCACTGCTATCACCACCGGTCCCCAATCTGCCATCACCTCCCTCTCTCTCCAACTCTCTCTCTCTCTCTCTCTAAATGCTGGTGTAGGCTGTGGACTGACCCAATTAAGGAGTTGGAGAAAATTGTGGAGTGCAATACAAATGGGACAAGATGGTTTACAAAGTGGTCCTTTCTCCGTTCAAGAATTCCATCTACAAAATTTAAGAATATTAAGAATATATTTTTGTTCCATATATATTATTAAAAAATAATAATAAATTGTTAGTTCAATAATGTGATATTTTAACAAAATTATGATGGCTTCATAACATTTTGTACTATTATCACCAAAAATTGAATTTTTTCGCGTAAGATAAGAGAAGATATTATAAATGAGATTTTCTTGTTTTACGGACACAGTGAAAAAATCGGTTATTTGTAAATAGACCAAAGAAGAGATGAACAAGAGAGGCTCAAAGATGAGACGGGTCACGAAACCTGCAATAAAGTATATAATATGTCGCTCGTCTTCGGGTGTAGTTCGATAAGACGACAACCTTGATTGGACGGCTCCCTATGTTATAAATAATATTTGTACAGGATATATATATTTTAGAGAACTATTGAATCCAACTATCTATTTTGTTATGTAATGGAATGAATTCTCACCATTACAATATGGAACCAGTTAAGAAAAAGAAAGAATAGAGTATCAAGAAAGTAAAAATGGTGGAAGAACAAGGAAGTCAATTGGACTAGTGAGAGAAACAATTTCATTTTCATCATCCTGGATAGTTTTCTACAATCTGAAACCACATATTTATACACAATCCAACCCCATTATCCCTTAACTATGTTACCAAACAACTTTTAGAAACTAAAAATATGTAACCAAACAATTATCACAATTACTAATTACTTCCAACTATTTTCTATATTTTATAACTAATACCCATTTCATAACATTCCATCCTCCTTAAGAAATCAATGTCCTCATGGATTGAAGAAAACAAATTGGGTGGTATATGTTTCGCCAAAGTCTTCCTGGATTGAATACGAAGGTCGCCTCATCTGAAACTGAAGGTCTTCATCCCAATTGCAAGTCATTTGTTGAAGTGGTCCCATTTCCTTATGCAGAGACTTATGCAACTCAAAAAACACTTGTTGTCTTTGTCCAAATACCATCTCAAAAGAATTCCCCATGATTGTAACATGAACTCCAACCTCACTTGCATTATAAGTTTCAATATTTGTAACCATTTCAAAATCTGTTGAATTCATATTCTGACCATTTTTGGAATTGTTGCTATCCCACCCCGCTTTCATATTATCTTGAGATTCCATAAGAGTATTAAGCTTCTTAGCACCCATATTAGTCATATAATTAGTCTGATAGTTAGCCCACAAGAAGCCAAAAGTTGGGTGGTTGCAGCCCCAAAATGCATTTCTCCTTGATCAAACACCATAATTTTTACAACCAACACAACTAGTCATTGAAACTCTTGCCAACAATTCAGTCCAATTTTCTTGAGCATTGAACCACCTTTCTTTCTCGTTTAAGTTCGTAGTAAAGTGGTATTGAATGTGAAATTGTTAATGTAAGTATATACCATATGCAAGCCATTTTCATAATTTATTCAAAGCTGAGTCTTATCACTTTTGAAACGGTTATCATCCAAATCCGCCTTTATTTAATATTGATTTTCAATAGGGCCACAATACTGCTTACCCACACAAACATGTGCATTACACAATTTTGAGCCAACTGCAGTGAAAACCCCATAAGATTCAGCCATGAAGTCGACCTTGTAATCAACCCATGAAATCTCTTCCAACTTCCTTGTGTTAGCCACCTTGATCTTCCTCCCATTAATTTCTAAAGTAAACTCATCCACTAATGTGACTGATCCTGTGAAAACTCCATGGTCAAATTCATATTTTGAACCTGTAAGTCATGTAATAATCACTCACCATTGGACTGTTGAACATCTTAGAATCTACTAGTTATGAAATTTCCTCATTATTGCACTTATTTTCTTCTTCAGAAGCCATGAATTCTTGCTCCTGAGTAATGTTTTCAACACAACTAATATTCGAGTGGCCATCCATGTCTCTCAACTTTTGTCCATAGTCAAAAAATAGCCCCTTATCTTCACTGGTAGACAAGGAAGGTTTTTCAAAATCTTGATTCCTTTTATTAACTTCCATTTCCTTCTCAATAAGGACTTTTTGTGACAACTAAGGCCTCAAGTTAATAATGATGAATCTTAGTAGGGCTATAAGCAGTAGAGAGAGATTTTGGACAACTTTTGCAGCTAACTCTTAAATTCTTCATTTAACCCCTTTATAAAGCACTCAACAAAAATTACTTCTGACAACTCTTGATTCTAACTTGAAACTATCAAATGTAACTTGTAAAACCTTTCAATATACTCAAATACCAAGTCTTCTTGGTGTAGCCTATTGAATCTAAGCCTAACAATCTCAGTTGGATCCAACCCTTCACTAATGAGATTTTCATTCATAATTTTCAACATAGTATCAAATGTGCTGTAAATTGACGGAAAAATAGAGTTTATGTTCTTAACCATTTTGGAATTAAACAAAATAGAAATATAGAATGGTAAGTGGAGAGAGGGTAAAATTATGAAAAAAATATGAAGAAATTAAGGATAAATCGAATTTATAATTCAAAAATGTTAATGGGATTTGGTTGGAGGAAACTAATTCATATGAGAATTCTATGATGAATGAAAAAAATAAAAGATTAGAGATGCAGTGCAGAGTGATTTTGGAAGAAATGATTTAGGGCTTATACAAATTGCACCTAAATTCAAGCGTGTTCTTCAGCCATTGTTGATAGTCGAACTGCTTGTCCCCATATAAGAGCCAACAATTTAATTCATGGCTTGTTGAAACGCCCAGGCAACAGGATAACATCACGATTAGTTGGTAACTTGGTACAAGAATTCTGTTGTACGGATCGTTAATGGGTTTTGGATTTTAAAATGATAAAGGAAAAGAATTGAAAGAAAGAACAAAAGATTGATAGTAGATTAGAATGGACAAATGTTGAATTAGAGAAAGATAAAAAAGATTTCTAAAATTAGAGCCAAGAAAAGAGTAGCTCTGATACCAATTGTTATGTAATGGGATGAATTCACACCATTACAATATAGAACCAGTTAAGAAAAAGAAAGAACAGAGTATCAAGAAAGTAGAAATGGAGGAAGAACAAGGAAATAAAAAGCAATTGGACTGGAGAGAGAAATATTGATAGAGAAACAATTTCAATTTCATTTTCATCATTCTAGATAGTTCTCTACAATCTGTAACCACAAATTTATACACAACCTAGCCCCATTATCCTTTAACTATGTTATCAAGCAACTTTTAAAAACTAAAAATATGTAACCAAACAACTATCACAATTACTAATTTCTAATTACTTCCAACTACTTTTTATATTTTATATAACTAATACCCATATCATAATATATATCCGAGCCCAAAGTTATTTTAATGTAGCAAAAAGTTGTTTAGGCATGTGTCCAGCAATTTGAATTTTATCTAGACTCTCTACCTTGAGTTGAACTAGACCTGGCAAAAGGGCCCGGGGCCCGCGGGCCGGGCCGGCCCAAAAAAAACGGGCTTTGGGCCTTAAAAATACAGCCCAAAAAAAGCTGGGCCATTTTTGGCCCGGCCCGTTCGGCCCGGCCCGCGGGTTAAATATTTTTTTTTTTTTTTATATTGCTTGATATTGTTGACCAAAAAAAAAATAACTTAGAAAATGAATCAAATAGAGAATTATGAAGAATATATAAAATAATGTGTTATAATTGTAAATAATTAGTGTTAATATTTATTCCAAATATAAAAAGTTAATCAGTTATGTATGCTTTTTCGTGAGTTAGAAAAAGAAATCATGACACACATGAAGAATATTTTGTGTCTTACTTAATATTTTTAATTATAAGTCATAATAAAAAAAAATTTTAAAAAAAAAAAAAATACACAAAAAGCCCGCGGGTCGGCCCGACCCGCACGAGCCAAGGGTTATGCAGCCCACAAAAAGCCGGGCCATTTTTGGCCCGGCCCGCCCGTTTGCCAGGTCTAAATTGAACAAACGAATAAAGACTGCCAGACTACTGAACAACTTGAATCATTGGGTTTGGTCATGTTGAACCCAATTTGGGGTTCAGTTAAAAGGAATTCTTTCTTGGTCTTGAATATTATTTCTTCATCAGCCCATATCCTTTAATAAGCATTCGCATGTACTGTATAAAAGTCGGATGTGTAGCCAAAAACAAAAGATTTTTTTATCTCTCTCCATCTATTTATGCTAAATTGTTTTAAAATTTGGTACTGCTTTTTCAAGTTTTTTTCTGATATGCGTTATAAACTTTATTTCATCAAATATCAAAAATACAAAAACAATGGAAATAAAGTCGAAAAGATTAATAAAATAAATAAAAAATTAAAAAGGACATCGACCAACTTACTGACAAACCCATTGTGTTTTGCAAGTTTGATTGGGAAAATATATTCAAACCTGAGTAGGACTGTCATCAACAAGTTTGATCTTACAATGCGATTACTGTGTGTACAAATCAAGTCCCTAAGAATATTTAAGGCAGTCCATAATCCCTTTAGGGGAATTATATTTTCAATTTATAACCGGACAATATGATATAGTTATACACTTGCATATTACAAAGGACTTACTAGTGGCCATTATTAGCTAAGCTTCACAAAAGCACCAGTTGGGAGAAAGAGATTACACAAGATAGTAAGCATTCCAAAACTGATCACCTAGCTTTAGCAGCTTCAACTTTACAGATACACTTGCTTTTTTCAAGGCCTTTGTTTATAGACACAACGTACAGCGTAAATCTCTAAAAAAAAGCAATGCAAAAGGAGCACTCAAGGGAAGAATTATTGGAAGTTTATGTGGGGAAAAAAGTTGGTTCTTTAGATCTCCATTAAGCAAACCCCCACTACCACAATACATATATACCTTTCCTCCCTTTTAATCCCACCGTCTTTTTTAATTGTCTATAAGCTTAGCATCATCTTCTCCTTCTTCACCAAGCAAATTAGTTCCTCCTCTAAATATTTGGAAACACAATCAATTTCCTTTCTAACATTCATAACTGAAGGGAGGATTTGTCTGTGTATCAAATACTTCATACACACACACACACACACACGCATATATATATATATATATATATATATATAGAGAGAGAGAGAGAGAGAGAGAGAGAGAGAAATGAGCACTGATTGGGGACCAGTGGTGGTGGCGGTGGTGATGTTCGTACTATTATCACCAGGTCTGCTATTCCAGCTACCAGCAAGGACAAGGGTGATGGAATGTGGGAACATGTACACTAGTGGGATTGCCGTCCTAGTTCACGCAGTCTTATACTTTTGTATATACACCATCTTGATTGTTGCAATTGGAATTCACATACATACATCATGATCTGTTTATGCCATCTATATAAATACTATCCCTCTTCAGTGAACCTATCTGCTCTCCTCTTTTTTTTCTCTTCCTTGGTTAAACATTTCCTTGGCTTCTTGGTGCTTAAAATTGCATTTCAATGATCATCATCGTCCGAAGATCATTCAATATCATCGGACATGACATCTGCTTGCCGAGGGCTTTCATTAGGACTTCGGTACAAAGTAGCTGGCTTCCAAGTCCAAGCAATGAAAGCCCGGTACAAAGTAGCTGGCTTCCAAGTCCAAGCAATGAAAGCTAGTCTTCCCACCCATGCACTCTGAGCAAGTAATAGTATAGTGTTCTTAAATTATACCGGATGTTAAGCTATGCCACCATACTGTTAATTCTGTGTTCAATGGCTTTTTACTAGCTGGCCTCGTGCAGAATAAGCCAAGCACTCGAGTATTTCAATAATTAACTATTTGATTCTTATCTTTATAATTTGTCACAATCTTACTTCCATGAGCGCATTAACCAAATTAACATCAGCTAAAATGTCAACTGGAAAAAAGCACGCTAGAGATTTATTGACCATCCTCTAGCAGAATCCACAGGTTTCTATAATGCTAATCAAAATTGAGTCCTGATTTGTGAGGAAATTCTCTCCCCAAAACAACATTGACGGAAAAAAAAAACATAAGAAAAAACATGGGGGGGGGGGGAGGGGGGGGGGGTGGAACTCATTTCAGGAAGTTCCATTCGCAATTCATTCAATCACAAGATTCACAACAGGAACGTAAGAAGTACTGGAAATTTGAATTAAGAAACCAGCCATGCAAGAGAATAATTCATCATCTCTCAATACCTAAAATGAATATAAGTTCTAGCAAACCCTTCTAATAACCGGAAACCAAACCAAAGAAAATGTTTGCAATATAGATTGGTCCCTTAACTTCAAGCATAATTCAAGCGGAATATGTCATTCAACACATAGAAACTTCCTTGTTGCGTCGGCATCAAGTGAAACATCTGTGCACCAAGAAAGTGGCAAAAGAAAGGTATAGTGAGCAACGGTAAATGAGCAAACAAAAATAAAAAACTATAAACTGTCATAACTGATGAAGTAGCATATGCATATAGAATACAAAAATAACATATGCAAGATATAGAAGCAGTCTTAATTTATTAAATAGCATATGCACACTAGGATAGTGAACGCGCTTCAATTTTCTCCATAACCCCAGACCACCGAAAATTCCTCAAAACCCTCAGCACCAATACAAAATGCTTCTAAAGAGGAAATGTAGTAGTTACTGGTTTCAGATAGTACTGTATTTCAAAGAAGGGAACCTTAGAACTGTTGAAAAAGAAGTCGAGCATTGTTCTTTCTCCTACTTCAACCTACCTAGATATAAACAGACTAACATACGCTTATATGCTAAATTCTTTTCTTATGTTGATTCAATTACAATTACAATCACATTTAACAGTTATCTTAGAATACTATGTAGAGTCACCACAGAAAAAACCCTGCTGAACAATACAGCAAAAATATGCAGCCACTGATTAAAACATTCAGAAACAATTGTGCCACATTTTCACTCTTAATTTCTGTCAGATGCCCATGCCCTCCAGATGGATACCTCAAAAAAAGCCTAGGAGAAGTAGTAGAAATGTTGGAGTAAGAGAATTCCATGGAGAAGATTTTTTGTCAGATGATGACACGGAGGAAAAGAGAGATGAGGAGTACGAATGTGAGTCTGATGGGGACATTATCTTAGAGGGATATGGAGAAGACGAGTTAGAGATATAGAAGGATATAGAGATGATGACTATTAGTTTGTATTTTTATTATTTGTTTGTGTTTGAACTTTAAACAATTGTATGTTTGTGTTTATACTTTGACATTGACAATATAGATATGTGTTTAAACTTTAAGCAAATGCCTTTATTATCTTTATTATAGATTGTTTTGCTTTATATTATTGTTTTGTTTAGATAAATGTAAAATAAAATATTAAAATTGGCTTCAAATAAAAAATCCCGCCTAGGCCCCTAGGTGCTAGGCCCCCCGGCCGGCCGCCTAGCGCCTTTTAGAACATTGGTCAAACATATCTAAAAATTGTTTACATAATAGTAATTAATAACTTTCTCAGTTAAATATATAAATTGAATCTCTATAGGATGAAACATATGTTAAGCATGGCATTACTTGAATTTTTAGCAGCTTTCCTAAGGTCATTATGATATCACAAGTCCTATTTTTGGCTAAGCAATAAAAGGATGCAAGAAGCCACAAACATAAAAACAAATAAAAAAGGAATCCTAAATGGCTGCAAGCCTGCAACTAGATAAGGCCTTCAAAGAGCAATTTTCTGCCTTATTTAACAACCACTGAGTGGACATATCAGGCAACTCATAAATTCAGAAATACATTTTTATGTTTTGTTTACCAAATAATAAACCATCACAATTTGTAGGAATATATTCCATCAAAAAACTGTTTTTGCTGTCGAATGACATTTAACTATTGAAGAGAGGTAGCTAACATTGTAGAACATAATTGTGCTTCTTTCGATAAATAACCAATAATGTATAAAGTTTCCCTTAATTTTGATAATAAACAAATAGAACCAAGCTTATCACGACGTGAGAATTAGAGAATTATGGGGGTTCCAATATGGGAGACGGAATTTGTAAACAGAATTTACAAATTACTAGCACACAAACAGCCAAATTCGTTAATAAACAGAATTTTAGGTAGCCCAGCAAACAAAGATTATGGGATATAGAGATAGAAGGAGAACCTCATTTGCCATCCTACAAAAACATGAACATAGTCAATGGCCAAATTCATAACTAGTTAAAGATTATTTAGTAATGACACTGAATTATAAAATTATATTCAACATTGACATACAAACATAATATAGATGATACAAGGATATAAGATAACCAAAACCTAATAATGCAAACCAAGTTAACTTTATGACTACTTCAAAGGACCTCTATAGATTCTAATATAGAGACTAACTGAAGTCTCGTACTACAGTGAAAGCTAGGTCGGACAATATGTACATACTATCATAGAAATTGTATTAGCACCGAACTTGACAAGATCAATATAGTCTGGAAATCATATTTGTTCAACAGACTGGGCAAACAAGTACCTTTCTGATGTAAGAGGCTCACAAGAACTCAAAAACATTCCAGGCTTCCGGCATGATGTAAATTAAAGACGTTGGTTACTCCATAGTTGTCAAATCGTGAATCGTATCATGCATAGAAAATCCTCGTATCGTGTTTCATGTATCATATCGTGAATCGTATCGTAAGATACGTAAACAAAATAAAAAATGTAGGAATATATATTTAAACATATAAAACAAAAACTTGACTATATATAAATGTAGTCAAGTAAATATTGTTATAGATTAAAAATAAATTTTAAAATTAAACAATAACCAAAATATTCTAAATTGATATATTAGATATTATTTCACTAATCTTTATAGAGTAACAAGAAAAAACAAAAATTCAGATTTACCCTTAATCTATAAAATAAAAGAGAATAATTCAAATTAACAAGTGAAAATTTATATAACTGCTTATAAAAAGTGACGTGGAAAAAATAGGTCGACATTTTCAATTAGATATAAATACTCTAAAAAGTGATTAAAGACTCATGAAGCGATATAAAATATGTTTGTGCTAGAAAACATCTTCAATTGAAATGTTAAAAGGTTTAAAAGTTTGGTTTTTACTCTTTTGAATCTACAAAAACTTTTTCAAGTTAGTTGCTTTTAAAAAGTATCATGCATTGTATCATATCGTAAAAATCGTATCGAATCATAAAATACGATATCATTTTATATTCACTCTGCGATACATCCAGTTAATAGTTATTTTTTCTTGATGAATCAAATTTAATAACACATCTAAGTACCAAATTTTGAAAAACTTAAGTACTTAGTATTCTAGCATTTATTAGCTTCAGTGGCAGCTGCTTGCCAGAGCCAATGACCATAAAAATTCAAGAGGTTGATTTATAATCTTCAAGAGCTCCAATTCCTTGAAACTAGGAAGAATATATGGTTCATGCTTAGTGACTTCCCCAGGTGTGACAATCGGAAAAAAAACTTTTAGCACTTTACAAGATCCCCCACCTCATCACATCAATTAATCCTTAACAACCATGCTCAGATGAATACAATACTCTCCCCATATATGCCTATCATTAAAGTTAAAGGTGTTTAACATGGTCAAACTTAGCCCTAGCATAATAAAAACTAATAGGTTATCAGTGCAACCTTCATTCTTGTAACACTATATGAATTACCAGCCCTCGCCACCTCAATTCCAGAAATGACGCATTCAAATCCAGCCTTCATTTAATTAGAATTTTGCAGCAATTATCCAGACCCATCTCAAAAACAACTCAAACATATCAGCATATATCCCATTGAAGCATTAACTATTCATGGAATTTGCAATTCAGAAGGATAGCGATATCCATTAATACATATCTAGAATTCAGAAATCCTTAATACCGAGTAGTTCACAGATTTATATTACAAATTATAAAAATCACACATCCTAAATAAGTTCAGCGCAACTAATATTCACTAATCGAGACCTACAAACACAACGAATTCCAGTAATCAAATAGTTCATCAGCAACAAAACCCATCCATCAAACACCCACAAATACACAATCAGAAAACAGGTACATACACAAACCCTAAGGCATTTATAGAGAAGGTGTTTCTAGAAATACCTGACTGAACTTCAGAGCATGTTGTTCACCGGCAAGCTGGAGAGTCCCGCTAACAAATACGAGCATGCCACCGGCGGGGCCGGAAGGCTGGCAGTCGACGGTGGTGATGGCGTGCTTACACTGACTGAAAGGGAGACTAGTGAGCTTGGCAACGATGTTCTGAGAGCCCTGGATCTTCTGACCCTCGAAAGTCAACATTGAACCATCCTGGTACAAGTTAGCCAAGGCCGATCGATTCGCATCAAACGTCGAGTAATAGTGCTCCACAAAGGCTTTCGACACGGCGTCTGGATCCATCTCTCTTCTTTGATGAGTCAAATTATGCCGTCAATCTGTTTTCTATGTCTTCTGCGCCTCCGGCGTCTCGCTTCCCTTCGTTGTGGCCTCGATTGCCTTCAATTGTTGGAATAAATATGCTAACAAGGAGCACTCGATGGCTTTACTAGTGTGTGATGAGCTTCATCAAAATCCGGTAGGCCTACTTGTATTGGCCAATAAGAGGTACTATATAAATTTTTGTAAATTAATAAAATTAAGGGTCTCAATTTTTAATCTCAAATAATATATATGTTACTGAATATTTTAATAATAAATAAATAAAATTGGTAATAGTGACTCTGTTAATGCTTTTTTAAGGTTAAATATTTTTTTCTCCTATACTCTATCTATCTCAGTTTAAAATAAATCATTAAATTGAATTTTTTTTCGATCATCTCATTAAATTATATTTTATTTATAAAAAGTGAAAAAATATCATTTATTTATAACGTCCAGAATTTCCCTCGTTTCCCTGCCTTGTATGGAGTTAATGGACTGGTGCCGTAGTCAGTCGCTCCAGTTTGGCACTCAGATCTTCACTGAAATTGGGGGTGTTCAAAAAAATCGATTTAACCAATTTTTTGTATATATCGAATCGGACGGTATAGTGACTATTTTGATATTGGTTCGATATATCGGTATAACCGATTCAGTACTGATCTGAAGCTTTGATGGTCCGGGACCATATGGATTGTATCAGTTATTCTATTTTATTTTATTTTAATTATTATTATTATTATTATCAATAAATAATTAATAATAATAAATATAATAATAATAATAATTTTTGATAAATAACTGGAACTGTACCGAATATGTTTGGTATATCAGTTGTATCGGTATTGAGTTTTGAATAAATTCAGTATCAATTCGGTCTGATTTTAACCGAATGAACACCCCTAACTAAAACGATGAATAAAGTTGATTTCTCATCTACTCCCTTCAAAATCTTTGCCGAATCAAAAACTGTAGTTGCTTAGAAACATTGTTAAAAACAGATAAAGGAAGAAAATGATGTAAAAACGAAAAGAGAGAAATTTGAATATTTTTTTGTTTGATTATGCTTTTTGGTATTTAAAAACTAAAATTTTAGATGTGCATATGGAGTTGGAATGATTGATGATGCACGTATGGATTCCACGTTTTCAATTGGTTTTATCAGAGATGTTAAGATTTAGAAAAAGATGAGCTGGGTTTGTGTAGGTTTTGGAAAAAATGAACTGGGTTTGTGTAAGATGCAAAAAGATGAACTGGGTTTGTGTAAGATTTTGAAAAAGATGAAGTGGGTTTGTGAAAGATGAACTCTATTTTACCTTCTTTTTTTTTTTTTTTTGCTAATTAATTGGATTCTATTTTTAAAGATATAAAATTTCTCAAATTTAATTTTACTTTTTATAATAGGTAGTAAGATTTAGACTTTTTAGGTTTATAATATTAACTTTTTTATTTATTACATATTTATTTAATAAAATATGCTATATATTTTTTCTTTAATTACATAAACATGAATACTCTTTTGTAATTTGATTATATGATTTTCTTTATTTGCATATTTTCTTCAAATAAAAATGGATATATAAGATAAATAATCATGTGTTACTAAATCACATAATTATTTCTTTATTACATATTTATTTAATAAAGTATGCTATATATTTTTTCTTTAATTGCATAGACATGAATACTCTTTTGTTATTAATTACATAAATAAACAAATAATGTAATTTACTTTTTAAAAAAAATTCCATGTTATTTCTTTTTCGGTAATTTTTTATTTTAATTTAATTTATTTTAAATTTATTTTCATTTTTTCCTTAAATTTCCTTCTATTTTCATTTAAAGCGTTGCACATCATATAATATATTGCCACATCACCTTCCTATTTCTCATGTGTAAGCTTATATAGCAAAATCGTTTAAAGTCAACCTTATTTAACGGATTTTGTAACGTTTTGTAAGAAAATGGTAGTTCAATGACTCGATTGGTAAAAAATTAAATTAAGTGATGTGTTTGTAAACCGAAATGGGAAAAAAATATATTTAACCCTGCTTTTTTAGGGAAATGGATTCCGAGACCTCCCTTGTTTGTTCATAATTGCTCTTTGCCTACCTCTTTGAAAGTGACGGATTTAATTAACAAAGATAGGCAGGAGTGGTGGGAAGATTTGATCCGAGGCAGAGTTGATGCAAAGGATTTGAATTTAATTTTAAGCATGCCGATCACCAGCACTAGGACTCCGGATGTGTTAATGTGGCATTATACTACCAATGGGAGTTATACAGTCAGGTCGGCTTACTTTTTGGCCATCGAGCTGAAAAATTTAGCAACTCATATGGGTTCATCTTCGGCTTGTGCCTGGCTATAGGGTTTGGAAGCTAGTATGGAATTTGAAAGTCATCCCGAAAACAAAGCTTTTTTCTTGGAGAGCATGTCAAGGAATAATACCAGTTCGTTATAATTTAAATCGAAGAGGTGTATCGTGTGAAACGACCTGTCCTCAATGCGATGCGGCTGGAAGCAGGAAACCATGGTTCATGCTCTCTTATTATGCCCAGTGGCAGTTGCAATGTGGTTTTATGAGGCAATAGTATTTAGGAACAACGAAACGCGGTAAGCCCCTCCCCAGGCGTCTACAAATTGAACTGGTATAAATCCGTTAAAGGGAATGGTTTCATAAGGATTGGGTTTGTTATTAGAGACCATGGAAGGAAGGTTAAAGCAGCTAGTATGGATCAGTGGTGGAACTAGAATGATTTTAGAGGGGGGTCAAAATACATCAATAAAAAAAATTATTTATTGACCCTTGAAATGTTTCTTTCGATTGTACGACTGAGAGGAGACAACTATATCCTGTGAGTCTGCATAGTTTGAAAACGTTTCAAAATTTGCTTGTTTTCAATTGTTGAAAAAATATCCTTCTCAATATAAACTACCATACCGCCATTCATCCACTCGCCTCCCATTTTATTACGCAAGTCAGTCTTAACAATTTTCAACGCAGAGAATACTCTTTTAACAGTAGCAGTCGCAACTGGTAAAATCAAAGTCAACTCGATCAATCGATATACCAATGTAAAAGTCATATTTCTTCTTGTTTCAATCAACTTCTCAGCAAGACTTCCTAAACCCAAATCTTTTGCCTGCTACGACCGCAGGATCTCATATTGTCTTCCATATTAATAAAACACTGTAAATAAAATAACATAATAAATAACGATATTAATATTTATATCATGAACATATATAATTAATGTGTATAATCTGAATTTAGATCTTCTATCTCCCATGTCTCGTGTATGGTTGTCAAGTGTAATATATTTATTTATTTATAATTAACTAATTTCGTAAATCGAAATTACCAAAAAAAATAATTTTGTAAATAGAGAAGTTTACGTGAAAATAGATAAGAATGAGAAATGGCTAGTGAAATTCCCTTATTAATTTGTCCCTTAAATGTATGTCTTTATATACCTTGCACACTTGCTTTTGAGCGAAAAAAAAAAGCTCTTTAGTACAATAAAATTTAGTTATTCTTTCTCCATGTGAAATATCAAAAGACAATATTAATTAATTATACCATTAATTATTATTTATAATAAAATTAATTAAATAAATAAATAATTATATATATATAAGAGCTACCGGGGTCATTTGACCCCCTGGCCCCCTTGCTACGAAGTCCGAGGGCAGTGGTGATATTCATGGTGGTGTTGACGCGTCGCTTTTGGTGTTACTGCTGGCTTGGAGAGTAATTATGCATGAATTTATATGCATTATACATAACACAGAATAAGAACCATTTGCTTCATTCTTGAATTGCATCAGACTATACTATGCTGAAATTAGTTGGGTACTTTCTGATTCCTATGCTGGCATATACATGTTGTGCCACATCTACCAAAATCCTCTAGGAAGCACAAGTCCAAGTAAAAAGGACGTAAACCATTTAAGAAAACTCTATAATTTTAGAAGTTGGAGGCATTAGGCCTGACCAAAGAAATTCTAGTATCCGCTACTTCCAAATCAAGTGGATGCAATTGTACATGAAGCCCAGAGTCAAAGAGAAAACTTCTAAGATGTAAGACCCCGAATTTTATGAAATACAAAATTTAATTTTTCTTCATATATATATTTTTTTGAAACAGTAAGTGGTTAAATTAACAAAATTGAAAGTTAAGGATGTTATGTGCAAATTTTATTTTGTCGGACAATATTCGCTTTGTCGGGGAATATTCGTTTGGTCGGGGAATATTCGTGCCGTACGACGGCGCCGAAATAATAAATTATTGGTGGACCCCACATCGAAATATTTGTCGGATATAGAAAACGACAGAAATAACCTTTTTAAATAAAAATAGTCAACGGAACTGTTAAAATACCGGTGATAAAAGAATAGTAGCATACGGTAGTTTATGGTATTTTCTGTAGCACACGGTACTCTACAGTAACACACGGTATTGCATAGTGTCTCATATTATTGGTCTGATAATTGACACCGTAACTGTTACGCATCATTTCATCGATAATTGTCACTGCATAATATTTTATATTATCAATTCAATAATTGTTGTTACACAGTATTTTGCATTATTGATTTAATAATTGTCATTACACTGTATTTTATATCATTGAGTCAATAATTGTTGTTGCACTGTTTTTAAAATTATTGAACCTAATAATTGTCACAGTAACATATGCACAGTAATTCACATTATTGAATCAATAATTGTCATTACACAGTAACGTATGCTTTATTTTACATTATTGTTATCTCTATTATGATGTTATTTAAACAGTTGTATTTCATTAATTTATTGACTTGATATCTAAGAGCTAACTATACTGTATTTATAACAATTAGTCATAATAATTGAATTGATAAAGTTATTTGTTTATAATATAAAGTTAGGTGATTATTAGGTGATATGAAATGAATGGTGTAGATTAAAGTGTGAATTATTGTTGAATAATTGAATTGATTTGTTTATAATATAAAGTTAGGTGATTATTAGGTGATATGAAATGAATGGTGTAGATTAAAGTGTGAATTATTGTTGAATAATTAAATTGATTTGTTTATAATATAAAGTTAGGTGATTATTAGGTGATATGAAATGAATGGTGTAGATTAAAGATAATATAATATTTGAAATGGATGGTGTAGATTAAAAGATGATCTTTAAATGAATGGTTTAGATTAAATGAATGATAAGATTTTTGGCTATAAATAGAAGCCTTAACTTAAGGATTTTTCATAAACTTCCTTACTTGTTCTTTCTTTCTCTCTCTAAATACTTCTTGTGAAAGTTCTCTCTAAGTGTGCTTAAGTCATCTTGAGTATTTGTGAAGATCTATAAGTATACGTGTACTGTTCAAGTTAATCAACCTCATTTAAATCAATATCCAGTAACGTGTTACGGTAAGGGATACCATCTTTTTCATCTTCCATTATTCAAACATACTATGGTAAGGGATTATCATTATTTGATTCTCGATAATAATATTGTTTCTTCCTTACTCATAAGACGTGCCTTTTATTTCCATGTATTAAATTGTGGGAATAACCTTACGGAGCGGATTGCCGCCTGTTGGTGAATAACCTTTCGTATTCATTCATTATTAATCTCTGAGAATAACCTTACGGAGCGGATTGCCGCCTGTTTGGTGAATAACTCTTTGTACTCAAATTCTATTAAATTGTGGGAATAACCTTACGGAGCGGATTGCCGCCTGTTGGTGAATAACCTTTCGTATTCATTCATTATTAATCTCTGAGAATAACCTTACGGAGCGGATTGCCGCCTGTTTGGTGAATAACTCTTTGTACTCAAATTCTATTAAATTGTGGGAATAACCTTACGGAGCGGATTGCCGCCTGTTGGTGAATAACCCTTTGTATTAATTTCCTTCACCTTTTGTTAATCAAACCTGCTACGGTAAGGGATATTATTTTCTTTCATACTCCTAAATCGAAATTTATTATGGAACTATTGCTTCTATAATTCCTGAAAATATTATATGTTCCATAATAGTTGAACTTCATTATTTCAACTGAACCTTCCTATTTACGTGAACCTTTCTATTGAATTGTAACCGTTATTCTGAACTGTGGATCTTGAATATCATTTTTAAATTTCACTCCACATCATGTTGACAATTTGGACATTATTTGAATCTGTACAAAGTAAACTTCCGATACTTATTGTTATCCTATTTCTTCTGTTCATCATTTATATCATCCTAATCATCCAAAAATCAAGCTGTTGTGAATATCTGTGGCCGGGGGCACAGATGTGATATATTTGTTGAACAGATGATAGGTTAAAGGCGATATAATAGGTTAAAGGCGATACATCTGTTCGGTGTCTTTTATGGCACGTGGTGAATGTTCTCTTTGGCCCGTAGTGCAAAGATGAACTGTTGTTTGGTATGATTATGACCAAAGGCTGAATCTGGTATAATCATGACCGTTGGTGCTATATTGAATATCTTTGGCCCGTAGTACAAAGATGAACTGTTGATGTGCATGATTATGATCAGGAACTGTGAATTTGTATTATCTTGACTAATGATATTTCAGATGATAAAAGTTGATGATGTTTTTCCTAAAAAGAGAACCGAGTGGACATTATAGTCTGCATTATTCTTCTAATAGATTACTCATTCCGCTGCTATTATTGATCTGAACGTTGTTTAAGAATTTAACTGCAGTTTTTGATATAAACCTTGTAGTCTATTGTATTCTATCAAGAACTCAACTGTTGAAGACTAATGATAATTTATTCGTCATTATCTTAGTCATGATATTCTTTACTGGGCTATTTGAGCTCACCCTTTCTTTTATTCCATTGTTTTTCAACAGGAGATGAAAACATAACAGGGTCTAGCCGGGGAATGGAGTGAGGGTCCGAGGAATAGTTATCATAGTCTTCACGTTTTGTAAAATAGTGTGGCAATAATAGTGAAGACTTAGTTGTGTATTATTATACACTGTATTGTTGTACGTTGTGCTTTGTTGTAATAATTTTGTTGTAGTATTTTGACGACTCAAGTTTGGGCTGTGTGGGCCCAGATTTGGGGGCGTCACAGTTGGCATCAGAGCTTAGGGATATGGTCTTTAATGGCGATCTGGGGTAGAACTAGGAGGGGAGAGACGAATAGAATCAGTCACTAGTGTGTCCTACCTAAAATAGATTTTATTATCTAATGAGTCGATTTGAATGTAGGAACATGAAGTGATGAGTCAGTTTATTTGAACTAACATTTATTTTGTGACCACAGTTAGGTATGGCATCTGAAAATCAAGAGGTTAACTATGGAATACCCGAAGCAAATGTAGCCGAGAATCAAGAGGCCCCAAACAATCCTCCTGCCAACTCAGGAAATAATGTTCCTGATAACATGATGAACGATGGATTCTTTAGGAATTTCATGCAGTTCATACAGAATCAAGGAAGAGGAAATCCAGTCAATAATAACGGTAGAAACGCTGGCAATTTGAGGATGGTCACTGTTAAGCAATTTAAAGAATTAGGACCACCTGAATTCCACGGGAAGCCTGACCCACTCAAAGCGGAGGCATGGCTGAAGCAGACGACAAAAATACTTGATGTCTTACAATGCGCTGATGATCAGAAGGTGTCATTTGCCACTTTTATGTTACGAGGTGAGGCGGACCATTGGTGGGAAGCGGTAAAACGTATCCAACCTTCAGCACTCGAAATGTCTTGGACAGAATTCGAAGAACTGTTTAACGAGAAGTACTTCCCAGAAAGCATCCGCCATATGAAGGAAGTGGAATTCATTAAGCTGGAGCAGGGAAACATGACAGTTTCTCAATATGAAGCTAAGTTTGCTGAACTGTCTCGTTTTGCGACTCATCTAGTAGATGACGAAGCACGAATGAGTCGAATGTTCCTGAGAGGTTTGAGATTCAAAATTCGTCAACAACTTAGCTCTCATAAATTTAGTTTGTATTCAGATGTTGTAGATAGGGCTCAAAGGGTGGAGCAAACAGATGAAACATTGCAGCCAAGAGTTAATGATCAGCATAGAGAAAGGAGTGACAACAACCACAGGAACGAAAACCATCGAGGAGGTAACCAACACTTCGGTGGTAATTCCACACCAAATAACAGAAGAGGAGAATTTAGTGGGAACAATTTCAAAAGAAAGAGATTCCATAATAATTATGGAAGGGCACCAGCACCAGTACCAACACCAGCACCGACCCCAGTTTCAAGGGGAGAAGATCGACCACCAGTGAGATGCTATAGGTGTGGTCAGGAAGGTCACATCAGCCCAAACTGTACACTACAGTCCAAAAAGTGCTACAGTTGTGGGAAAGAGGGTCATCTTGCGCGGTTTTGTCCTGCCACAAAATCAAGTCCAGCTGCAATGATGATACCAAAAGCTAGCGCGGATAAAGGAAAATCTGTAGTTCAAGGGAGAGCTTTTGTTGTGACATCCCAAATGGCGCGAAACTCGAACGAGGTGATAACCGGTAAGCTATTCATAAATTCTCGTGAAGTCTACGCTTTGTTAGATACTGGCTCTACCCATTCTTTTATCTCACCTGCATGTGCTCAGCGTTTAAATTTAACTCCTGAAAACTTGGACTTTGACTTATCAGTTGAAACCCCATTAGGAGAAATGACCATTACATCTACTGTCTATAAATCTTGCCTAGTTCAAATCAACAACCTCACATTACCTGTTGACCTTATTTCTTTGGAGATGCATGAATTTGATGTGATTTTAGGAATTGATTGGTTGACTACCCATCATGCTAAAATTGATTGTTTTCATAAGATTATTAGTTTTCATATTCCTAATCAACCTGTCATGCAAATTCAAGCAACTAAACCATTGAAATCTATAACTGTTATTTCTAGCCATAAAGCCATTCGTTTATTGAAAAACGGATGTCAAGCCTTTTTAGCTCATGTCACTGATTTGAACAAAAATACGTCAAACTTAAATGATATTCCCATTGTTAATGAGTTTCCTGACGTTTTTCCTGAAGAACTTCCTGGCTTACCCCCAAACCGTGAAATTGATTTTTATATTGATCTTGAACCCGGTACCAAGCCCATTTCCAAAGCTCCCTACCGAATGGCTCCCATTGAACTTCAAGAGTTAAAAGTCCAACTACAGGAATTGTTGGATACCGGTTTCATTCGTCCGAGTGCATCACCTTGGGGTGCTCCTGTTCTATTTGTGAAGAAGAAAGACGGGAGTATGAGATTGTGCATTGACTACCGAGAATTGAACCATGTCACCATCAAGAACAGGTACCCGTTACCTCGGATTGATGACATGTTTGATCAATTGCAAGGCGCTCAACATTTCTCAAAGATTGATCTCCGTTCTGGATATCATCAGTTAAAGGTTAAAGCTGAGGACATTCCAAAGACTGCTTTCAGAACTCGTTATGGGCATTATGAGTTCTTAGTCATGCCTTTTGGACTAACTAATGCTCCTGCAGCTTTCATGGACATGATGAACCGGATATTCAAGGAACATTTGGATCATTTTGTGGTTGTCTTTATTGATGACATCCTCATATACTCCAAGAGTCGCGAGGATCATGAACAACACCTGAGATTGATACTACAAAAGCTCCGTGAAAATAAATTATATGCCAAGTTGAAGAAATGTGAGTTCTGGCTTGAGGAGGTCGCGTTTCTTGGGCATGTGATTTCTAGTCAAGGAATATCAGTCGATCCTGCGAAGATTGAAACGGTACTAAATTGGGAACAACCCAAAACAGTAACCGAAGTCCGAAGTTTTCTGGGTCTAGCTGGTTATTATCGGAGATTCGTAGAAGGATTTTCTCGAATCGCCACTCCATTAACGCAGCTTACTCGGAAAAGCACAAAAGTCATATGGAGCGAGGAATGCGAGAAAAGTTTCCAAGAACTCAAGAAGAGACTGGTTTCAGCTCCTGTTCTGACCATACCATCAGGATCAGGAGAATTTGTTATCTACAGTGATGCTTCTGGCAAAGGTCTAGGCTGTGTCCTTATGCAACATGGAAAGGTTATAGCCTACGCCTCTCGACAACTCAAAGATTATGAGAAAAATTATCCTACTCATGATCTAGAGTTGGCAGCAGTCGTTTTCGCGTTGAAGATCTGGAGACACTACTTGTACGGAGAAAAAGTGGATATCTATACGGATCATAAAAGTCTCAAGTATTTCTTCACCCAGAAGGAACTCAACATGCGACAACGACGTTGGCTTGAGCTGTTAAAGGATTATGACCACACAATCCAGTATCACCCGGGAAAGGCGAACGTTGTAGCTGACGCTTTGAGCAGAAAATCTTATGCAAGTACAAGTGCACTGCTGACAACACAAAAGTGTATTTTGTACGACTTGCAAAAGATGGAGATAGAGCTAAAGACACCAGGGACCCACTCGAAGATTGCTCACGTGCGAGTAGAACCAACTTTAATCGATAAAATTAAAGCTGCTCAAGCTACCGATCCGGAACTGATAAACATGATAAAGAAAGTACAAGAAGGTGTCATTCCCGAAGCAAGAATCGACGAGAAAGGAATACTTCGAGTCAACTCTCGACTCTGTGTTCCTAACGATCCTGAATTAAAGCATAAAATCATGATGGAGGCACACAACACGCCGTTTGCAATCCACCCAGGAGGTACCAAGATGTATCGAGATCTTCGACATACATTTTGGTGGAACAATATGAAAAGAGAGATTGCGGAGTTTATCTCAAGGTGCCTAACTTGTCAACGTGTCAAGGCAGAACATCAAGTTCCTAAAGGTCCATTACAATCACTTGAAGTTCCCGAATGGAAGTGGGAACACATCAATATGGACTTCGTGACGGGTCTTCCAAAAGTTTCTCAAGGCTTAGATGCAATTTGGGTGATCATAGATAGATTGACCAAATCTGCTCATTTCTTGCCTATACGAGAAAACTTTTCACTTGAACGTCTTGCCGGTATGTACATAAATGAGATCGTGAGATTGCATGGCATGCCAGTTTCCATAGTTTCTGATCGGGATCCTAGATTCACTTCACGCTTTTGGATCAGTCTACAAAAAGCTATGGGCACTGAACTACGTTTTAGTTCTGCATACCATCCTCAAACGGACGGACAATCGGAAAGGACGATCCAGATCCTCGAAGATCTTTTGAGACTTTGTGTATTAGACTTCAAAGGAAGTTGGGATAAGTACTTGCCGTTGGTGGAATTTTCTTACAACAACAGTTACCAAGCAAGCATAGGCATGGCTCCATTCGAGGCATTGTATGGAAGGAAGTGTCGCTCTCCAATATGTTGGAATGAGGTAGGAGAAGCAAAATTGTTGGGACCCGAGTTGGTACGCTTGACGACCGAAAAGATCCAAATGATCCGACAACGAATACAGACCGCACAAGAACGACAAAAGAGTTATGCTGATCTTCATCGGAGAGACGAAAGTTTCAACGTCGGAGATCATGTATTCTTACGTGTTTCTCCATGGAAAGGGGTTACGAGATTCGGAAAAAGAGGAAAGCTCAACCCTCGATTTATTGGCCCATTTGAAATCCTCGATCGAATAGGAACCGTAGCCTACAGACTAGCCCTACCACCAAGTATGTCTCGCATCCATAACGTTTTTCACATATCTATGTTACGTAAATATGTGAAGGACCCAAACCACGTCATTGAGTTAGAACCAGACGTTATAGCAGAGGATTTAACATACGAGGAGGTACCTGTTAAGATCCTGGATAAGAAGGAGCAGATCCTACGCTCAAAGGTTATACCTCAAGTTAAGGTTTTATGGAGGAACCAAGATACTGAGGAAATGACCTGGGAGCTAGAATCTGAGATGAAATCTAAGTATCCTTACCTCTTCGATATGTCAGGTACGTCAATTTCGGGGACGAAATTTCATAAGGAGGGGAGGTTGTAAGACCCCGAATTTTATGAAATACAAAATTTAATTTTTCTTCATATATATATTTTTTTGAAACAGTAAGTGGTTAAATTAACAAAATTGAAAGTTAAGGATGTTATGTGCAAATTTTATTTTGTCGGACAATATTCGCTTTGTCGGGGAATATTCGTTTGGTCGGGGAATATTCGTGCCGTACGACGGCGCCGAAATAATAAATTATTGGTGGACCCCACATCGAAATATTTGTCGGATATAGAAAACGACAGAAATAACCTTTTTAAATAAAAATAGTCAACGGAACTGTTAAAATACCGGTGATAAAAGAATAGTAGCATACGGTAGTTTATGGTATTTTCTGTAGCACACGGTACTCTACAGTAACACACGGTATTGCATAGTGTCTCATATTATTGGTCTGATAATTGACACCGTAACTGTTACGCATCATTTCATCGATAATTGTCACTGCATAATATTTTATATTATCAATTCAATAATTGTTGTTACACAGTATTTTGCATTATTGATTTAATAATTGTCATTACACTGTATTTTATATCATTGAGTCAATAATTGTTGTTGCACTGTTTTTAAAATTATTGAACCTAATAATTGTCACAGTAACATATGCACAGTAATTCACATTATTGAATCAATAATTGTCATTACACAGTAACGTATGCTTTATTTTACATTATTGTTATCTCTATTATGATGTTATTTAAACAGTTGTATTTCATTAATTTATTGACTTGATATCTAAGAGCTAACTATACTGTATTTATAACAATTAGTCATAATAATTGAATTGATAAAGTTATTTGTTTATAATATAAAGTTAGGTGATTATTAGGTGATATGAAATGAATGGTGTAGATTAAAGTGTGAATTATTGTTGAATAATTGAATTGATTTGTTTATAATATAAAGTTAGGTGATTATTAGGTGATATGAAATGAATGGTGTAGATTAAAGTGTGAATTATTGTTGAATAATTAAATTGATTTGTTTATAATATAAAGTTAGGTGATTATTAGGTGATATGAAATGAATGGTGTAGATTAAAGATAATATAATATTTGAAATGGATGGTGTAGATTAAAAGGTGATCTTTAAATGAATGGTTTAGATTAAATGAATGATAAGATTTTTGGCTATAAATAGAAGCCTTAACTTAAGGATTTTTCATAAACTTCCTTACTTGTTCTTTCTTTCTCTCTCTAAATACTTCTTGTGAAAGTTCTCTCTAAGTGTGCTTAAGTCATCTTGAGTATTTGTGAAGATCTATAAGTATACGTGTACTGTTCAAGTTAATCAACCTCATTTAAATCAATATCCAGTAACGTGTTACGGTAAGGGATACCATCTTTTTCATCTTCCATTATTCAAACATACTATGGTAAGGGATTATCATTATTTGATTCTCGATAATAATATTGTTTCTTCCTTACTCATAAGACGTGCCTTTTATTTCCATGTATTAAATTGTGGGAATAACCTTACGGAGCGGATTGCCGCCTGTTGGTGAATAACCTTTCGTATTCATTCATTATTAATCTCTGAGAATAACCTTACGGAGCGGATTGCCGCCTGTTTGGTGAATAACTCTTTGTACTCAAATTCTATTAAATTGTGGGAATAACCTTACGGAGCGGATTGCTGCCTGTTGGTGAATAACCTTTCGTATTCATTCATTATTAATCTCTGAGAATAACCTTACGGAGCGGATTGCCGCCTGTTTGGTGAATAACTCTTTGTACTCAAATTCTATTAAATTGTGGGAATAACCTTACGGAGCGGATTGCCGCCTGTTGGTGAATAACCCTTTGTATTAATTTCCTTCACCTTTTGTTAATCAAACCTGCTACGGTAAGGGATATTATTTTCTTTCATACTCCTAAATCGAAATTTATTATGGAACTATTGCTTCTATAATTCCTGAAAATATTATATGTTCCATAATAGTTGAACTTCATTATTTCAACTGAACCTTCCTATTTACGTGAACCTTTCTATTGAATTGTAACCGTTATTCTGAACTGTGGATCTTGAATATCATTTTTAAATTTCACTCCACATCATGTTGACAATTTGGACATTATTTGAATCTGTACAAAGTAAACTTTCGATACTTATTGTTATCCTATTTCTTCTGTTCATCATTTATATCATCCTAATCATCCAAAAATCAAGCTGTTGTGAATATCTGTGGCCGGGGGCACAGATGTGATATATTTGTTGAACAGATGATAGGTTAAAGGCGATATAATAGGTTAAAGGCGATACATCTGTTCGGTGTCTTTTATGGCACGTGGTGAATGTTCTCTTTGGCCCGTAGTGCAAAGATGAACTGTTGTTTGGTATGATTATGACCAAAGGCTGAATCTGGTATAATCATGACCGTTGGTGCTATATTGAATATCTTTGGCCCGTAGTACAAAGATGAACTGTTGATGTGCATGATTATGATCAGGAACTGTGAATTTGTATTATCTTGACTAATGATATTTCAGATGATAAAAGTTGATGATGTTTTTCCTAAAAAGAGAACCGAGTGGACATTATAGTCTGCATTATTCTTCTAATAGATTACTCATTCCGCTGCTATTATTGATCTGAACGTTGTTTAAGAATTTAACTGCAGTTTTTGATATAAACCTTGTAGTCTATTGTATTCTATCAAGAACTCAACTGTTGAAGACTAATGATAATTTATTCGTCATTATCTTAGTCATGATATTCTTTACTGGGCTATTTGAGCTCACCCTTTCTTTTGTTCCATTGTTTTTCAACAGGAGATGAAAACATAACAAGGTCTAGCCGGGGAATGGAGTGAGGGTCCGAGGAATAGTTATCATAGTCTTCACGTTTTGTAAAATAGTGTGGCAATAATAGTGAAGACTTAGTTGTGTATTATTATACACTGTATTGTTGTACGTTGTGCTTTGTTGTAATAATTTTGTTGTAGTATTTTGACGACTCAAGTTTGGGCTGTGTGGGCCCAGATTTGGGGGCGTCACATAAGAGACTGGTCAGGGTAATCTTAAGATGAGATAATAATTTGATGGAAATTAGCTTCTATCATACTTGGTTGTCCCCACCCCATCTGCAACATAAAGACCCAAGGAAGAAGAAAATAGCAACCAATAAATACTTTGCTAGAGAATTGAGCACACATAAGGCATCAATTAAAGTAGATACCTGAACACTTTTACTCAGCTGTCGATTATAAAAGAAAGCTGACATTGATGTTGCTCTATGTCCTAACCCAAATTTTCATCTTCTTCAAGACTTTTTTATTTTACCCAAGCTAGAGTTAATTGATATTAAGGGTAACAAATCTTTTGTCGCATATCACGTGATATTTAGTCAACTAATGTAATGGATACAAAAAAAATCGGGATTTTTAACATTACCCAAAAAAACAAAGCTGGACAACGTATCCTATTTCTGTGTTTTCTGGGTATAATTGAAAATGATAGCCTTCACTCATTCCTGAACAAAAACTAAAATGGAGAACAACAAAGTATTAAACCAAAACAGAAATAAATAACCAAAATCAGGCTCTTAGTACTATCCTTTATGAGATCCAAAATGGAGGCTAAAAGTCAAACTTTCACCAACCCAAATTCAGCATATAGGTCTGTTCAATTTCCAACTACTAAAGTACACCTTTAATTAAACCAGTTTCCAACCAGGCAACCACCAATCATATTCATCAACAAATTCAATATAAACTTTGGGTTTGAAGCAATAAAAAAAAATGAAGGAAAACTACCAATTTCATCAGCCAAATTTGACAAAAATCCAGCTGGAGAACTGCTCTGCCGTATTAAATTCGAGCAATTTCCACTAGTACTCAAACCCCTAAACGAATTCTCCGCAGAAGGAACAACACTTGTGGCTGAATTATAATTTGCCAGCGCTGGAGTAGCATAAACCATTTCCAAAGGAGCAGTAGCACTATAGCAGAAACCGAGGAATAATCATTAACTGCCTCAGTCATTTCCTGCTTCAGAGCCTTCGGAAATTTCAGATCATTTGAATCACTCTCGCCGGAATCAAATCTAGGAAACATCATTTCCGATTCTCGACTCGTGTACTCATCGTCATCACCACCACCGGCAACACCGTCATTTAGTAGACTGGCGAAGAAAGAGCTCGGAGCCGATCGATATCTCGCCAAATTAGAGCTCGGCGGTGGCTGCTGATAATTATACAGATCTGAATTCATCAATTCTTTGTTCTTGGAGAATTCCCCTGGTGATGAGAACTTGAAATTCAAAGAAAGCAAAAGATTATCCATGTCGCTTGCTATAGCTTCCGAGACACCAACACTATACATAATTTCCTCCTTGTCAAAAATTTCACCCGGGCTGAAGCCCACCACAGCCCAAGTGTGGCTCCGCCCCTGGCCAGTGGTATGGATAGAACAACAGGGAACGTGGGAGTTGATTGTTCTAGAGTCTTTGCAGTTAAGAGAGGTATGAACTTTGCTCTTACTTGTGTATTTTGTCGGATCATTGTGGAAAGTGATAGCAGTCACGTTTTATTGGGCGATTATCTCGTCCAACCTATGATGTGTCTTATTTTGGTTTACTGATTGATGAATGTATGTCATTGCAAGAGAAATTTGATGATTGTAGGTAGCTTCACTTATGTAACGTAATACCATAGCTCGTGGTTTAGCGGGTTTAAAATTATGGGTTGTATTTTTTTACATTTTAGCCGGAAGATATTCACTCGAGTATGCTTCCATTGGTTGTAACGGATGCTACGGAGTAATAAATTTTATGGTCTCAAAGCCTATTATCCAAAAAAAATTATAAAATATGTCCTCAGTCAATAAAATGGCAATACATCATTTGATACACTTTTGAAAACTCATAGCATTATTCAATACAAAAAATGACTTTATTCGTTTTAAATTATAAGATCAATATTTTAAAAAGTTAAAATTGATTTTATATTTTAAAATAAATAAATAAATAAAAATTACATGACGAGCTAATATATAGTGAACTATAAGCACAAAATAAAAAATAAATAAGTATAAGTGTACAACATCCAAAACTATATCTATCTTAATTTATTAAAAAATGATGCATGATATTAAAATTTGTGTAATCTTGTTATATCCTATTTTTTAATAATTAAGATGAATGTAGTGTTTGAATTTATATTTAAATTTTATTCGTATAAACTTGCCCATAAAAAATTAGAAGTTGCTAATATTTATTGCATGTGTTTGGTGTGTCTGGGATAGTTGTGATGCGTGTTTAGTATATCTATCTTGCGAGTTAAGAGTGTGTAACGTGCATGCTTGTTTAGTAAATTATGTTGACAAAATGTAGGATGCATATGCAGTAAAAAGAGAAACAATTTTGTATATATATATATCAAGTGTCTTAAGACTAAGGCTATAAACGAGTCGAATCGATCCGTATTTTAAATTGTTCGGATTCGACTCATAAAGTTAAATTCATACTCGAATACAATTCGGATTCGAATTATGTTTGAAAAACTTTACTCAGATTCTGCTCGATTCGAATTTTCGTTACTCGAATTCTAATTCTATTTGACTCGGATCGAATTCTATTTAAACTACTCACGAACTTCAAATTCAAACTCGAATTCAAGTCTCCACATAGTAACTAGTTTTATAATACATATAATTACTAATTGAACTTATTGTTTTACTTAGAAATAAAAAAATATAATTATATTATACATTAAATATATAAAATTATAATTAAAATTACAAATAAAATAAAAAAATGATAACTAATTATTCAAATTTTGTTTAATTGTGTATATATTATAAGAGAATGTATCAAGTATCTATTCGAATATGTTTCGAGTATCTATTCGAATATGTATCAATAAATTATGTATCGGATAACGATTAAAAATTTGAGTAGTTTAAATCATAAACGAATCGAATATAACCTTATTCAGATTCTATTCGTATTTTTATTCGAATTATTTTTTGTACTCAAATTTAAATTATATTATTAACGAATTTGAATGTCACGTACATTTTTTTGAGTTGAATCCGAATTTACAGCCATACTTAAGACTTGCCGTGCCTGTTTAGTGGAACTATTATGCTTGTCTAGTAAATTATGTTGACGATATCTACCATGTATACGTTATACCATACATGTCTGATAAAATATAATACTAATATACTTCGATAATGCTTTGTTTGACCTTTTCTTGTGCAAATAAAACTTCTCTCTTAATATCATTAATTAATAAATAAAAATTGCTTTTTATTTTACTAGATTGGTAACATGTGTAAGACACGCATTTTTTATTTATAAAATTTGTATTTTTAAAATTTATATATTATATGAAAATACTTAAATATAAATAGATAACTTTAAAATTATAGATAACATTTTTTTTGAAACAGTCAAATGACTGAGAGATTTTATTCCTCCAAATTATCCGAAAACCCCAAAAGAATAACACTAAGATGAGCATCATCCAACCAAAAAATAAGAACATAAAAATTAAACATTTGAACTAACTCAGCTAGACCATAAGTTATCCTATTACTTATCCTTCCAACATTACAATCGCTCTCCACTAAAATCTACTAATTATACTAGATACAACCCCGCGCGTTGCGGCGGGATTATTTGTTTTGTTAAAAAAAATTAAAAATTAAAAATTGTTTAGATTAATCACCAATCAATTTAAGATAATATAAAATAAAATTATGCAATATAATATCAATTTAGAATTGATGCAATTTTGGGATATAATATAAGTTTAGATTTGTATTTATGAGATAATATTAATTTTTTTTTGTCTGATTAAGGAATTTAAAAATTAAAAAAATTATGCATGAATTTTTTTTGTAAATAAAGTTCTAAAGCCCAATGATGGGATAATATTACATATTTTTTTGCTTCAGAATTATTTTTAAAAAAATTAAAAATTTAAATTTTTGGATAATATCATATATTTATGTATCAGAGTTATTAGCAAAAAATGAGATAATAAAATAATTCAAAAATCAAATTATTGGATAATATCAATTTGAAATTGCAGCAAGTCAATATAGTTTGACTGGTATATGAATACAACATTAGAACAAAAAATTCATACGAATCTATCGTATAATTGTAGTTTTGAGCAATATGTATAGTTTACATGTTATCAGTTAATTCAATATTAACTCTCTTACTTTGTTTCCCATTGTTTGTGCTAAGTTATAAATCTCCAATTGCAGTTAGTTGAACAATAACATCTAAACACAAAACATTACAGTTATACAGTTAAATAATAAAATTTGTATGAAAAAGATGGCTTCAAAATCATTGTAAAACATACCAACTAAGTAGGAATCATCAATCGCGCTAGCTAGTATTCGATCAAATGGACTGAATTGGAGTCCATATGTATGAATTAAAGCATCATCTGACTCTTGCAATGAAGTGGAATATACGAAATTAATCTTATATGGATGTTTGGTAGCTTTAAAAGAACCACCATTTTGACTAACAACAAAATTGGTGATAATAAAAACTTTATTTTCCTTAACAAATTGTTGAAATTTATTTTAAAGTGTTCTTTTGATATTGGCTTGTATTCTGCCATCCTACGAAGGAATAACTTGTAGATGTTAAGTTGTTATAATAAAGGTAAACAATTTATAGATGTCAAGTTGTTATAGTAAAGGTAAAGTTTTTGTATGTATATATATATCTTCTTATTCAACAATATCATCTTAATACTGTTTATGTAGTCACCTTTATAGAAGCAAGGCATATTCCAGAGTTTAGTTATTTGTGCCTTAATTTTTCACATTTCTCTTTACAGGATTGATGTTAGCAACACAATTGTATTTAGTAGTTACGTCAGCTAAATAATCAAACAACAAAAAAGTTGAAGTCAGATTCGTGGTGAGACAAAGGTTCAGAATGAAGTAGAAGTAGAAAGAAAATATGAAGTCAGATTCATGATAAGGCAAAGAAACAGAATGTAATAGAAATAGAAAAAGAGCAATAACAAAAGAAAAATAAGCTTACCATATAAAAGCAAAATATATGAAGAAGAAAACTGTTATGTGGTGTGATTTAGAATGAAATAGGTGGTATATATTTATAGGGTTATTATAAAAATTGTGTAGACCAACCATACATAAAATTGGATTATTATCTATTTGGTATTTTTTAATTTTTCAATTTTATATAATTTGTGACCAAAAAAAATTAATATTATTTTTTGTGCTATACTTATATATTTTAATGGGATAATATTGAATTTTCAATTTATTGGATAATATTAGATTGTGTTATATTCAATTTGAGATTGCTTAAATTAATGGAATTTTAATTGAATAATATTCAAAACTGAATTAATTTGATAAGATCAAATTGAGATTGCTTAAATTATGCAATATTTTTAGGTGATAGATTTATTTGCAACAATTTAGAATTATTGAATGACAGTCATATTTATGGGTTACATTTTATTTTTTATGATAGTAGTCTGATTTGTTAAGATTAAATTAATGAGATTTGAGGATTTGAGATTGCTAAAATTAATGGGATTTTAATTGGATAATATTTTAAACTGAATTAATTTGATAAGATCAAATTGAGATTGCTTAAATTATGCAATATTTTTCGTGGTAGAGTTATTTGCAACAACTTTGGGAGGTAAAAAACAATAATATTATATGTACAAATCCGAATGTATTGGATAAAGTAATTATGGATTTAGTTTCGAATCCTAATGCAATATTTACGGAGAAGTTTTATTTTTGGTTGGGAGAGTTGCCAGAAGTTAGAGATCTAATAATATTATCAGATAATTAATATTATATGTAAAAAAAATTAGAAATTGTTGCATGACAGTCATAGCATGGATTTGATGCAATTTTGTAATCGCAACATATTTATTGGTTATATCACAATTTTATTGTGTAATTATGGAATTAATATTTTTGTTATGACATAAAATTAAATTTTAAAAGTTTAATACATATGCGTGAATTGTATGAGTTAAAATAATTTTATTGTCTGTGAGAATAGTCTGAATGTAAAAATAATTATTTTTATGGTGAGTATGGTATGATTTTTGAAAGCTGAAAAAATATAGAAATATCCAATTGTGAGATGTGATATGTATATCGAATTAAGATATGTTGAATTATTTTGTGTATGTTAAATAATTAAAAAAATGGGTGTATTAAGGTTTCACTGAAAGTGCAAGTTGCGAGTGACATTTCCAGTAATGTTTCATCATAGAGCGACACGTGGAATAAGTTTAGATTTAACGTGGGATTGAGATAAATGGTATAATATTACGCTGTAATATAATTAATGTTGTTATATAAGTGTAAATAAATTGTATAATATTACGTTATAATATAATTAAATTAGTAATGATAGCATTTTTACAGTTGAGATTTACAAAGCACTTGAGATTATCAAAACAGTTTAGATATGTACTGATTTTGTTTTTAGGATATAATAATTATGTTTGAAAATAATTAAATTTAAATTTGTAGTGATCATGTAGATTATACCATACATTATAAAAATAATTTTGTTATTATTTGTGTGTGGTATAATATTATAAATGGTATATAATGGTTAGTAAATTGTATTTTTTTATTTGTTTAAGGTATAATGTGTAGTATAATATTATAAAATACGAAAAGCAGGAGTAATGGTTCAGCTCAATTTTGTTACTATTTATTTAATAGTAATATGTATGATATAATGTAAAATATAATATTATAAATGGTATATAATATTTTAAAATTCCAAAAGCCGGATTTAATGGGTAATTATGGTTAGTAATTTGGGAAGTAAGTTATATGTATGGTATAATTATATAAAATGTATAATATTAGAAAATTATAAAAAGTGGAGTAAATTCCTAAAATCGTAGTAAGGATTGAGGGTATTAAATACGTAAGACACGTGTTTCATTGTGAGAAAGTCACTTGTCAAACAATGGTGTTATGTATTGCATTTTAGTATATATAATAGATTGGTACAGTCGCTCTCCACTAAAATCTTTTGTAAGCCGCATTCTTTAGCAATTTCTATTACACAACGAATTACAATAGCCTCAGCACAATTAACATCAAACTATTTCCACGAACAGAAGCATCACAATTTAATTCACACGCACCTAAAGGAGGCTTTTTCCACTTCTTAATTATAGGAGCAGCTACAGCCTTATTACTTTTAGATTCCAACAGCAAACGGGCTGTTCTAAATTCATGGAAACAGGATAAACTAGAGTACATACCGATCACTGCATTCTGATTTGGCTTCATGAACTACATTTAATGTCCATTAGTTTTCACAAATAATTTTCAAATTATATCTTAAATGCATTATATATATATAAATGTATGTATGTATGTATCTGTGTATGTGTGTGTGTATATATATATTACGGAAAACGAAGAGTTTATATAGAGTATGATATTTTTAGAAGAAAATTTGATATTTTCGCAATACTCTACTCACATGAAGATGGGCACTACTTACTATTCATGTGAGTAGAGCCTTGATATCAATCCTTTTTATATATTGTGTTAAAAAATGGAGAGTGTTGAATAATTAATTGGTGATCCACCAAAAATAATTTGATAAAAATAATCAATTTTTTTGTGATAAGATCTCTTAATACATTGTTATATATAGTTATAGATTAAAATGACACTAGATATATCAGTACTAGAAAAATAAGAATATATGTGACGGAATTTTGTGACAATTTTTAAAAACAATCACAAAAAGGTAGTAATTTGTGATGGACTTTTTGAGCAATCACAAAATAATAGTATATATGATGGCTCTTAGTGATAACTAATTTTGCCATCAATATATTATAATTGTGATGGCCAATGCCAATCACCAAAATTTTCATGTAAAATAATTTTTTTTGTGATGTACTAAGCTATCATTTATGGATATATCTTTTTTGTGATTGTATTTAAGCTATCATCAATATTTTAATGAAATAAATAATCAAAACAATATTTTTATGACGGTCATGCCAATCATTAAAAAAGATAGATTTTTGTGACCACTTTTATTTGCAATTACAAAAAAAAAAGGTATCTTGTGATGGAATTTTCAAGCCATCACAAAATAATAAAATATATGATGACTCTCAATGATGACTAATTTTACCATCATTATAGAGTATTTGTGACCGTCATTGTCAAATCTTATGTGGGACTAATTTTATTTAGTAAGTCAACTCACATAAGTTTTCTTTTATATTTTGTTTTATATTTAGGTTTTAGTGTAGTGGTAATACTCGTTATTTAGTTTGCAAATGAGGAGAGGATTAGAATCCTATAAGTATTATTTCATACAGTTAATATAGTGAAATAAATTATCCGTAAAAAGATATTCACATTCTTATCTTTGGTCCCTAAAGTTATGTATTTTTCTGTGTCATCACAAAAACCTCTTGCGATAATTTTTTGAATTTATGTGATGGATTTGAGCTATCATAAAATGCCTTTTTTTGTAGTGTATTTTAAAAACTTTTAAATTGTTTTGAAAGTTCTATCAATTACCCTATATTTACACCGAATCTTTTTTCTTCTTTTTTGGGGAGGGGTAGGAGAGGGATACACGACACCTTAGTGTCAAAATTAAGCCTACTTCATGTACACGTATATTTATTACCAGAAAAAAAAAATGGGCCTAAGCGTGTCCAAAACTTTGTTAAGTGTGGCGTGTGGAATATATTTATTGAGAACAAATTATATTCATCGTATATGGATAACGCCGCTGATTGTATATCGATTTTCATGGAACAAATGGCAAGCGACCGATGGTTTTGAGGTGGGCAGATTCTTTTGCAAATTGGCTTACAATTATGTTTGTCCCAGCCCAGCCCATAACTTGGATGGACAATACCAAAAATATACATAGAGTAGAGAATGATGTAATGACCATAATAGCCTTCTGATCTGTCCTACTCTTCCCCATGTATTTGAACTCGCCTATAATTGATGTTTTACATGAAAGTAGACCTGGCAAAAAAGCTCCTAGAGCGGGGCCGGGTTGGACGAAAAAAATTGGGTTATGAGTTTTTATTCTTTAGTTAAAAAAAAATAAACCTTTTTGGCCCGACCAGTTTTCAGCTCAACCCGTGGTGGGCCGACCCACAAGTGGCCTGGCCCAGTCCGCGACCCAAATTTTTTATTTTTTATTTAAAAAGAAATATAAATACATCAATACATAAAAAAAATATTAAAAATAATTTAATTTATTAATTATTTAAATCAATTTATGGAACAAAACTTCTATTTATTTGTTCAAAAATACTATTATCCTCAAATATATGGCTAATAGATATGAAAGGACTTAAATAAGAATAAATTTAAAATATTATTGATTAACAAATGTTAATAAAAAATAATAATTAATTATATTTTTATATACTTGCACATAACAGAATAGTGAGAATACGTTACATGTATAATCAAATAATTGTCACTATATAAATACATACATGTGTAATGTGCTTGTGGTATTATTCTAGCATTTTTTTAAAATTAGTGACTTGATATTTAATTGCAATTATTAGTTTCACATATTTAATCAAATAAATAATACTCACAATAATTTATAATGTTAAAATTATTTCTTAATTAAAGTATTAAACATAAGTTTATAAATATTTTTTTTGTTAATAAGTACATTTTTATTGAAAATACTATTATCTCCAAACATAATAGTAGCATGGCCCAGCCCGTGGCCCAAATTTTTTATTTTTATTTTTTTTCCAAAAAATATAAAAAAATTAATACATAAAAAAATATTAAAAATAACTTAATTCATTAATTGTTTAGATCAATTTATGGAACAAAACTTCTATTCATTTGTTCAAAATACTATTATCTCTAAACATATGGCTATTAGATACGAAAGAACTTAAATAAGAAAAAATTTAAAATATTATTGATTAACAAATGTTAATAAAAAATAATAATTAATTATATTTTTATATACTTGCACATAACAGAATAGTGAGAATACGTTACATGTATAATCAAATAATTGTCACTATATAAATACATACATGTGTAATGTGTTTGTGGTATTATTCTAGCATTTTTTTAAAATTAGTCACTTGATATTTAATTACAATTATTAGTTTCACATATTTAATCAAATAAATAATACTCACAATAATTTATAATGTTAAAATTATTTCTTAATTAAAGTATTAAACACAAGTTTATAAATATTTTTTTGTTAATAAGTACATTTTTATTGAAAATACTATTATCTCCAAACATAATAGTAGCCTGACCCAGCCCGTGGCCCAAATTTTTTATTTTTATTTTTTTTCCAAAAAATATAAAAAAATTAATACATAAAAAAATATTAAAAATAACTTAATTCATTAATTGTTTAGATCAATTTATGGAACAAAACTTCTATTCATTTGTTCAAAATACTATTATCTCTAAACATATGGCTATTAGATACGAAAGAACTTAAATAAGACAAAATTTAAAATATTATTGATTAACAAATGTTAATAAAAAATAATAATTAATTATATTTTTATATACTTGCACATAACAGAATAGTGAGAATACGTTACATGTATAATCAAATAATTGTCACTATATAAATACATACATGTGTAATGTGTTTGTGGTATTATTCTAGAATTTTTTTAAAATTAGTCACTTGATATTTAATTACAATTATTAGTTTCACATATTTAATCAAATAAATAATACTCACAATAATTTATAATGTTAAAATTATTTCTTAATTAAAGTATTAAATACAAGTTTATAAATATTTTTTTGTTAATAAGTACATTTTTATTGAAAATACTATTATCTCCAAACATAATAGTAGCCTGGCCCAGCCCGTGGCCCAAATTTTTTATTTTTATTTTTTTCCAAAAATTATAAAAAAATTAATACATAAAAAGATATTAAAAATAACTTAATTCATTAATTGTTTAGATCAATTTATGGAACAAAACTTCTATTCATTTGTTCAAAATACTGTTATCTCCAAACATATGACTATTAGATACGAAAAACTTAAATAAGACAAAATTTAAAATATTATTGATTAGCAAATGTTAATAAAAAATAATAATTAATTATTTTTTTTATATACTTGCACATAGCAAAATAGTGAGAATACGTTACATGTATATTCAAATAATTATCACTATATAAATACATACATGTGTAATGTGTTTGTGGTATTATTCTAGCATTTTTTTAAAATTAGTCTCTTGATATTTAATTACAATTATTAGTTTCACATACTTAATCAAATAAATAATACTCACAATAATTTATAATGTAAAAATTACTTCTTAATTAAAGTATTAAACATAAGTTTTTTAATATTTTTTGTTAATAAGCACATTTTTTTATTGAAAATACTATTATTTCCAAACATAATAGTATGGCCTTGGCCAACTCGTGACCCAATTTTTTTATTTTAATTTTTTTTTCAAAAAATATAAATACATCAATACATAAAAAAAAATATTAAAAATAACTTAATTCATTAATTATTTAGATCAATTTATGAAACAAAACTTCTATTCATTTGTTTAAAATACTATTATCTCCAAACATATGAGTATTAGATATGAAAGAACTTAAACAAGACAAAATTTAAAATACTATTGATTAACAAATGTTAATAAAAAATAATAATTAATTATATTTTTATATACTTGCACATAGCAGAATAGTGAGAATACTTTACATGTATAATCAAATAATTGTCACTATATAAATACATACATGTGTAATGTGCTTGTGATATTATTCTAGCATATTTTTAAAATTAGTCACTTGATATTTAATTTCAATTATTAGTTTCACATATTTAATCAAATAAATAATACTAACAATAGTTTATAATGTTAAAATTATTTCTTAATTAAAGTATTAAACATAAGTTTTTTAAATATTTTTTGTTAATAAATACATTTTTATTGAATAAAATAAATTGTATGCTATACTCAATAGCGCAAAATCAAAATATCATGTTATGTATCATAATTGTTATAAAAAAAAGTAATAAAATAATCAATTGGCCTGCGGGTTGGCCCGATCGGACCACGGGCTGTGAAATTTTGACCAAAAAAATTCCAAGCCTTTTTAGCCTTGTTTGCCGCTAACTAGGCCCATTTGCCAAGTCTACATGAAAGTATAATATTTTTACATGATTTTTCGTGCATAAATAGTGAATAAATGTTATGTTTATATAACATATCAATGTAAAATATCACATGTTCATATAAAATATCGATTTGATCTTATCTATTTTATATGGAGATAATGAAACGAGCTTCCTGTCTTATTCAATACTTTTGCCGTGTTCGGTCATGGGTAAGCTACTTGTATTTGGATAGTGCAGTCCACACTCCGCAGAGACAAAACAGTTGATCCTCCGCAGGTCAATTTTGTTAGCATATCAACCAGAAAAGGATGTTTCAGTTTCCATGACCAGAAGGCAGGCATAAACTGTTACAACATCTCTCTATGTACTTTGTTACGTGACATCCCAAATATGTCCATCAGATTAATTGACGGAATAAGTATAAGTATATAAAAATTAATCACAAAATTAATCTTAATCATTAAAAAATAAAATTTTATATTAAAATTATCATGATCTATTTTTTAATAATTAAAATAAATATAATAATTGACTTTATAATTAAATGTTATGTACGTAGACTTATTCTAATTGACGTCAAACTTGAGTCACAACATTTTCAATGATAAGTGTAATTTGGCTGAGGGTTTTGTTGGGCTAAAAGTAATTTCAATATATTTGCAGTTTGGTGCCGCAAACCGATTGTAACCGTAAAATGTCCAAATATACTAAACACATTATTAAACGTATCAAATGCCATCTAATCAAATAAATCAACATTAATAAATAAGGGTGCAATTTCAATTTGAATCAACCCTTAATTAATTAAAAATTAACTTAGATAGTTATTTGAATTAAACCGAGTTTTTTGAGTTTGGCCATAAATTTTTGTACCTAAAATTACAACCAAGTTAATTTGAGTTAATTTTGTTCATACGAGTGATAATCTAATTTGGATTGTAAAATTCAAGAGTTGCGCTGAATATCCTACATTAAATGTTGTTTGCGGATTCAATATTAATATATAACAAGCTGTTGGGTGATTTAATTTGAGTCAACTCTTAATTAATTAGGAGTTAATTCGGATAGTCATTTAAGTTGAATTGAGTTTTTGGGTTTTGTCATAAGTTTTCGTACGTAAAATTACAATCGATATAATTTCGTTTATCACTAAATTAGTCTATTACTGAATATCATAAAAAAAAATAAGAAATTAATATATTTGTATTTGACCTTATTCAAACTCTTATACTAAATGCATTTATATCTTATCTTATTCAAACTATCATACTACTTGCATTTCTAGTTGTAATATTTAGTAGTTGATGAATTTCAACCATTTAAATCTAGGTGGCGGTGGTAAAGGGCCCACCACAGGGGATGGTACTGCTAATTTTTGTTTAGAACTAAAAGATTTAACGCTCTTTTTATCTAAATTAAAGTTTATTTAAAACCTTTTATCATCTCATCTCTTTATATGTATACTTATTGTCAATTTATATTACTATTTTTATTTGATTAAAATTACTTTTAAAATATGATGACTGAAATTGATAGTTAAATTATTGATAAATTTTACTAATTATTTTGCAAACTAGCACGGTACCATGCTTTTACTATATAAAAAGAACACAGCATTCATTGCTTCTGGCACGAAAAGTCATAGCGTACAAAAGAAAAATAGCCAATTAGATAAAAGGAAATCTCATCACCCACGTCTCATGCTAATGGAACACGATCAGGAGAAGAGATTCTCGAGCTAACCTAACCTAACCTAAACTATCATGGAAAAATATGTTTGAATATTCAAATATTTGTTCGCCCTTAATTTGGACTGAAATAACGTGTGAATGATTTAATGGCGTTCGTGTGAATGATTTAATGGCGTCTCCCAATAGTTTACGATGCTAACAGACATTGTAGAAATAAAAGAAGTTGTCGGTGTCCATAGTGAGACTCAGTTTTTGATTTGGGAGGTTGCGTGGGTATAATAATTACTTTAATTAGTAGAATGGTTAAAGAAAATATTACAGACAAAAGATAGATTTAATTATGTTTAATGAATGACTTTGAAATTAATTTATAAATAGAATTTGGTAAGTATTTAAGTAGCGCATTGCCCCGTGCAAAGCACGGGTTACATTTGAATTATTTTTGATAGTTTTATTTTTATAGGAATTTTTTTTTATATTTTATGTTTATATTTTTTTATTATGATAATAATAATTTTTATACATTATTTAATCATGTAGCATGGGCTGCATGTGTTTTTTCGTTTGGAAAAAAGAATATGCATTCCAAAGATTAAGTAAAAAAATAAAATATTTGAGGAAAAAAAACTAAACTAAACATACAGAACACTATAAGATTGTTTTTTATTTTTTATAGAATTTTTCTAAGAACTATAGTCAATAATTAAAGAAAGTTTCTTCCCCACAATAAACTCACCTGTGCACGACGGGATTTATATCATTTCCCTTAATTTGACGAAGCTCTAAATATTTGTTATCCAATTGAAATCAAAAGAATTCAATAACAATAAAACAGTTAAAAGAAAAATAACTTGCAGATATTTATGTATATAGATATTATAGAATAAATAAAATAGAAAGTCATGTACTAATTTTTGTATATGTACATAATTAATATTATTATTATTTTGTACATTGTAATTATATATGAACAAATGAGATTGATATAACAAAGCCAAATTGTTGAATTTATATATTGTCCATCTATATTACGACAGTCAACAACAAGGTACATAACTTGCGGACTGGGATGAGACAGAAGATTTGAACTCCAAATTATGTGCGTATATAATTTTGAAGAAATAATTGCATGCGCACATCGACTATTAGCAATTTTATAGATCAAATCTTAGACTTTTCAGTATAATAGCCTAATTAAAGATAATGAACTGTGAATCAACAAAAAAATAATAAAACAAAAGATATCTTTTCACCTAAGTGATGCAATAGTTCAAACTTTTAATAGCTATATGGACATGGTTGATTTGTTGTAACTCAACATGACTAAAATAAGGAAATAAATATGAATTACTTCTATGATTGGGTGTTCTTAATTGATATAGATTGTTGTGCAAGAAGTCATGGTTATGGATGGGCTAGGGTTTTTCTAATCCATGATGTCTTATGAATTTTTTTTAAAGTTTTGAGTTTCATTATTTATTTGTAGGTAGGGTTTTCAAGTGTTTCCAAAAATTTGGGTTGAAGGACCATTAAAAAAATTTAGAGTTGAAGGGGTTGAGAGATAATTTTGTGCTATTTATTATATATATAGATAGATAGATAGATAGATAGATAGATAGATATAGAAGTCCAATTTTAATCTTTTAGAATTAATGTAAATTAATTTGATTTTAATTTGTATACATATTGTTATTGTATACTAAAAAAATACTATTAATTAAAAAAAATTGTTATTTTCATAAAATTAAATAAATCACATTTTTTTTTAAATATATAAAAATTCTCAAATGACTTCAAAAGTTCAGGTTTTTGAAAAAAAAAATTATTATATAGAATATAGGTAATATAATTATTAATCATTATTAGAGGTATCTTGTTGACATGTTTTTGAGAAGAAGAGTGTTACACCGTAAAGGCGTAAGCCACAGTCTATAATATTGTTCACTTCAAAGCAACAATTTCGGATTAGAAAAATAGCGCGTCTCAACTAATTTACAAATTGCTAGTAGAGAACGTTTAAAAATAGAAAAAGTATAAGTGCATAATATTTAATGATAACATTGATGACAAAATATATTTTAATTATTAAAAATAAAATTTAAAAAATTTGTATCATATCTTATTTTTAAATAATTAAAATAAATATAATATTTAATTTTATTACGTTATATTGTATATATAGTATTATCCTTAAAAATATCATATACTCCTAATTTGATTATAGTTTAGTTAGACTTTTGTCCTATTTAAAAATGCTGCTCTATTAATTATTTTTTTATTTATATAGAACGACGACCTCAGCCGAAGAACAGCACGACTCTGTTCTCATCTTTCCAATAAACTTTCCGAAATGAACAGACAAATATAAACTTTCTTTCTTTTCATAAAAAAAAAAAAATTATTTTTAAGAAAGCTATCGTTTTACTAATGTCATAATATTTTTAAGTATAAACATATATTTTTATTATCATATTATCAATAAACATTTATTATATCTAAAATATATATTTTAAAATCTATATATTTTACATATGAGTTACATACCTTTTTTCTCATATATACATATATATATGGAAAATAATTCATAGTAAATAATTGTTATGGGCACTATTCTAATAAATGTATCTTACATCCTCTAAATGAAATATAACGGTGCAAAATAGAAACTTTGTCATACTTGCAGTTAGTCCTTCTAGCGGCAAGAAGATACTTACTAGCGTCAAGAGAATTTACACAATTAGCACGAAAAATCACCACTTCTTCTGGCGGTATGCGTCGGCATGTGGCAGGCGTCGACAGCTCGCGGTAGGCCTTGGCATGTCGAGGCATTGCGACAGGTCTGGTAGATATTTACATATCTAGTATCCAAACATACCTTAATCATCATTTGAGGGTGCATTAGATTTTATTAGGGAGGAGGTTAAAATATAAGCACCTGAAATGCAAATTTCATATGAAGAGAAGGGATCTCCAAGCAAATTACTTCATGAATACAAAATCCAACGGCTGAGTAAAAATTTCTTCGGTTTAACTTCAGCTAATCCTGTACTTTTTTTGATAGCTCATCCTAGAATGTGATATTCCTTGAATCAACCAGAATTTAGTACCTTACACCCTGATAATTGGATTTACAAACATGTCATAGATACCTATATGTTACTCTTGTGGGATAGGTAGGATAAATACCGGGGCGTCGAGATAAGAAGGTGAGCCAAATTTGCTTTCATGTTTTCCTTCTTCATGCAGCTAAGAAAAATTGTGTCCATCAATGAGCAAAATCACGTAGACCATTTCTGCGGTAGCTATGGTGTGATATTCCAAATCCTGATAAAGATCGTTTTGTAAATTTTGTGAATATCAATAAATGACGTTACGTTTATGACTTGACATTGTATAACTATACACTCTAACAATGAAATCAATCTAATAAAATTTTCATGGAAAAACGTCGTGCTTAAAAACGTCGTGCTTAAAAATGAATTCACCGACGTGCTTCTCGGTATATTCGCGAAAAAATTGATTTATCGTGCTTAAAACTGATAAATCGCTTTGTCGTGCTTATGATATTAACCAACTTAATTAATGTATTTAATTTCGGTTTAAATATTAAATAAAACTTAAATTACAAAACCCTAACCCTAATTAGGGGTTCTTTAAACAAAAATAAGCTAAAAATAAGCATTTATTGTAACTAAACAAGCCTTAGCCGACTCTTGCATACAAATGACACTTGTCAGACCCAAAACAACTTCAGTTATGACAAGGAGGTCTTAGATGTGACGCCTCCAAATCTAGGCCTACATAACCCAATTTGAGACGCCATAAAATACACGATTTCCAATACAAACAGTACATAGAACAGAAATACAGAACTCAATAATACACAACTAAGTCTTCACTATTATTACCACACTATATACAACATGTGAAGACTACAATAGCTATCTTTCGGACCGTCACTCCATTCCCCTGCTAGACCCAGCTATTCTCACATTTTCTGAAAAATAATGGAACAAAAGAAAGGGTGAGCTCAAATAGCCCAGTAAGAAAATACCATGACTAAGATAATGACAAATAAATTATCATTAGCCTTCAACAATTGAGTTCTTAATTGAATATAATAGACAATAAGTTTTATATCAAGAACTGCAGTTAAATTCTTGAATAAAGTTTAGATAAATGATAGCAGTGGAATGAGCAATCCATTAGAAAATAATGTAGACTATGATGTCCACTCGCTTCTCTTTTTAAGAAAAATATCATCAACTTTTATCATCTGAAATACTACTGGTCATGATGAAACAAATTCACATTTCCTAGTAATAATCATGCAAGTAAATAGTTCATCATTGCATTACGGGCCAAAGATATTCAATATATCACCAACGGTCATGATTATACCAGTATTCAGCCTTTGGTCATAATCATACCAAATAACAGTTCTTCTTTGCCCCCGGCCAAAGAGAACATTCACCACGTATCCTAAAAGACACAATAATTATATCGCCTTTATCCTATCATCTGTGCCCCAGACCACAGATATTCACAACAACATGATTTTTTATGATTAGAATAACAACAATGATATAAATGATGAATCAGAAGAAACAGTATGATCAATAAATATCGAAAGTTTATAATTTTTCTTTGTGTAGATTCAAATAATGTCCAAATTGTCAACATGATGTGGACTCAAATTCAAGAATGATATTGAAGATCCACAGTTCAGAATAGCGGTTAAGGTTCAATAGAAAGATTTAGAAAAATAGGAAGACTCAATTGAAATGATATTAGATGAAGCGCAAACTATTAAAGAATATATAATCATTTCAGGAAATTTTACCAACAAAAGACAAATAAGCAATGAATACAGAGAGTAATTCACCAAATATGTGGTAGTCCGCGTAGTCAGGTTATTCTCAGAGATTAATAAAGAATGAATACGAAAGGTTATTCACCAAACATGCGATAGTCCGCATAGTCAGGTTATTCCCACAAATTAATAAGGAATGAATATGAAAGGTTATTCACCAAACATGCGGTAGTCCGCGTAGTCAGGTTATTTCCATAAATTAATACATGAAAATAAATGACACATCTTACGAGTAAGAATGAAACGATATTATTTTCGAGAATCAAAAAATGATAATCCCTTATCGTAGTAAGTTTGAATAATAGATGATGAAAAAGATGGTATCCCTTACCTTAACAAGTGACTGGATATGAAGTTAATCAACCTATATTTTTATAATTTAATTAGTAACTACCATATATAATTTCATGGTGTATACCAATTCATATGAAATCATCAAAAGTGATTTAATAGAATAAAGTAGAATAACTTCAATATAATTTTTGAAGAAGATAATATTTCAAAATAAATCTTCCAAAGGAAACTTTTCAAAATGAATCTTCTAAAGGAAGATTTATAAACACCGTGTGATGTGTGTGGTTACTTATATAACTTTAATAAAAAGACTTACTTGGTCAGTACTCGTACACTTACAGATCTTCACAAATACTCAAGATAACTTTAGCACACTCAAAGAGAACTTATACAAAGAAATATTTGGAGAGTGAAAGAAAGAATAAGTAAGGAAGTTTTTATGAAAAATCCTTAAGTTAAGATCTCTATTTATAGCCAAAAATCTTATCATAAACCAAGATTTCATAATTTAATTCAAACCGTATATTTCAAGATAATGTTTAATCTATACCACTCATTTCATCTTTTAAGATTTTCTTAATCTAAACCATTCATTTAAAGATCATCTTTAATCTATATCACTCATTTCATCTTTTAAGATTTTCTTAATTTAAACCATTCATTTAAAAATCATCTTTAATCTATACCACTCATTTCATCTTTTAAGATTTTTTTAATCTAAACCATTCATTTAAATATCATATTTAATCTATACCATTCAATTTACTTTATATATAAAACAACTAACTTTATATAAATCAATTAACTTTATATATAAAAATAAATAACTTTATATAATTTATTATAATAAAAATAAATAACTTTATCAATTCAATTATTCAACAATAATTCACAATTATTCATTATTATGACTAATTGTTATAAATGCAGTGTAGTTGGCTTTCTGAGTTAGATAAGTAGAGAAATTAACTAATAATAGAATACAACAGTTTAATCAACATCATAAAAGAGATAACAATAATGCTGAAAATAAATAAGCACGTTACTGTGTAATGACAATTATTGATTCAGTAATGTGAATTACTGTGCATATGCTACTGTGACAATTATCAGCTCAATAATATAAATTATTATGCATGTGACAATTTTTAGTTCAATAAAGTCAGTATAGTACAATAACCACTTTATCAGTTCAATAATATGAAATATTGTGCAATACCGTGTGCTACTGTGCAACACCGTGTGTTACTATTCTTTTACCACCAGTTATTTTAACAGTTAAAAGTGATAGTACCGTTGGCTATATTTATTTAGAAAGGTTACGTATGTCGCTTTCTATATCCGATAATAATTCATTGTGGGGTCCACCAATATTTGGTTATTTCGGCGCCGTCGTACGAATCGAATATTTCCCGACAAAACGAATATTCTCTGACAAGATAAAATTTATACAAACATTTCTTAATTTTTACTTTTGTCAATTTATTCATTTATCGTTTTCAGAAGAGAATATATAAAGAAAAATTTAATTTGTATTTCATAAAAGTCGGGGTCTTATATTAGATGTCAAGCATACATGAAATCAAGCCATGACAAACCTTAAAGAAAACCCTAAACCATAGGTTTCCTCCCCTATAAATACTTAGGCCTTCTAACCATCAAAACCACAATTTTTGTAGTTAAAACACTTCATATACTCTCTATATAACCCTCTGAGCAAGCTTTGATCAGCCTCTAATAGCAGTTCCCAAGAGTTGTTCCAAAAAGGTAAAAACCCTAATTCAATAGTAGATCTTTCATCCTTTGGTTAAGTTGTTGTTTTAATGATTAGGAATATGTAATAACATGTTAATTAGTGATCTGGGCGGTTAAATTATGGTTTCACTACATACACGAAATGATCGATTAAAGCTTTATGCCCAAGACTTTGAAGAACAGTCTGACAATGCACCTTGTCAGTCAATTAGATCCAACCCTGTTGCTAATTTAATATTTTTTAATCTTTGTAGTTGTAGTATGTCATGAGATGAAGCCACAAAAACACACCACACACCAAATGGATCATTACACAACAAGTTATGAAGCCCTAAATAAGCTTGTTCAATCACGATTTCTGGTAAACCCATAAATTTTGGGCAACCCAGAAACTGATGAACAGTCTAACAAACTATTTGACCGATTTATATCTTGCAACCTTGTTGTTTTTTTGGTTGATTATTAACATTTAGATGTAATATTACATGCCTAGTGTAACCAAAAACCATTGGTATGCCCAAACAATACTTGATCTAAGAAATTTTGTTGTCAGAAAGTACTAACTAGACCATGATCGACTGATTTCTAGAAATTCTAAAAAATCAATAATACATTTCTAACAAATTTGACCAGAACAAATCTCATTCATGTAATGTTGGTAAAGTTAGATAGTGGCATCTCGTTGTACCCTGCCATGAGTACTACAACTAGGAACCATTTATATCTCAACACAATACACGAATTAGGAATAAAATCAAGCCAAATCTCCCAGCCAGACCATGACCAAGCTTTTTGGGTTTATGAAGAACATTCAACCTTTTAGCGACAAACTATCTGTCGCTATAGGCCTTTAGCCACAGTCTCTTTCCGGTATTCATGAACGTTCAAAGAATTAGCGACGGACTTGACTGTGGCTATAGCCTTTAGCCACAGTCTGCTTTTGGGTATTTAAGAACAGTACCTTTAGCGATAGTCATGACCGTCGCTATAATGATATATGACAAATTTAATTAAAAGCTTAATTAAATTACTTTTAGCGATGGACTTAGTGACATATTTCAATATTTAGTTTATTTTCATTTTTAAAACACCTATAGCGACAGTTTTAGTTGTGGCAATAGCCTTTAGTGATAGATTTGAACAAAACCTATTAAAAACTTAAATTAAACTATCTTTAGTGACAGATTTAATTATAAATTCATCAAATTGGCTTCTAAAATGACTTTTAGCAACAGATAAGCTATACTAACAAACTAAATTATATACTATTATAATTATAACGACGAATCGACACCAAATCATAAACATACATTATTAAATACATGTTATTACATATACTAACGAATATTATTAATACATTTAAATATGTTTAGGCTACATAATAAATTCAAACAACATAAACAACATCGTACAACGCACAAGTAAGTTTTCTAAACCTGTCTTGTACCATTTCAATACAAGTTATGACTTTGTGTATACAAACACTATGTTTACTCATTCGTATGCAGTTATTGCATTTTGTTCAGCATAACGTAAGACATGAACAATGTTTTTCAATGATATGCAGTTATTGCTTGTATTCAGCATAACTAAGATGGGAACTGTTTATTTTAGTGTATTTGAATTGATATTATATCAAAACAAGAACTGTTTGGTACTACATCTATATTGATATTATTGACCCTCTGGGAGGGGTAATATAAGGTAGTAATAAACTGACCTATGTGCTGGGCACAAATAGGATGATATGTATACTCCTAAGTTATTGGATAGGATGATTCCCTACGATATAACTGAACAAAAAGTTTCTAAGTCATTTATGACTAACAGAAACCAAGGGTTTGTTTTGACCGACAAACTTCAGTATAGAAATGATTGAACTGTTATTTTATTCAAATAATACATTGTGTGAGTATAACTTCATATTTATTAAATCTTGATGAGCTAGTTGTAGCTCATTCTTGTAAAATATTTTCATTTCAGTTATAAATGATATTTTGGGCTGTTTAGAAACGAATCATAGCGGTAAGAGACAATGTTAATCTAGTTTTACTTTACTATTTTAATAAAGTCATGTAACGACTTTTGTTGTAATAATGAATGAGGTTTTAGAAGAATGTAACAAACATATTATGATATTATAATATTATTTAGCTTTGTTACATTAAACTGCATTATACTTTGATCTTTAGTTGTTCAGAAAGATTGTACTGATCTAGTACAGTGTTAACATGAACTATACATCTGAGTGAGGGTATTGAGTGATTAAAGGAGTTCTATAAGAACCAGAGTCGTTCCTCTGTTCCAAGAACAAACTTATTGCTTAACATTGTGAATTTCAAATAGATAGAAACTGTTGAAATCAAAGAGATATCTATGAGACATAAAGCTATACATCCAAGTGATAGTATTCATTCACATTGACTGTTTTGACAAGAACAACTATATGTGATGGGATACTGTGAATTTTGGATAGATAAAATTTATACATCATAGAATATTTATAGAAAATCAGTTAGACGTGAGCACCAAATCTGCTATAGAAGGTATAGGGATTTGGGGGTGTCACATATGTTGAACTAGTTGTGGGCCCACCGTTGCATGAGTGCGATTATATTTTCATGCCTCTTTGTGTTTCGGTTAATCGACATTTTATTTTTTTAGTCCTTGTAGTAAATAAATGGAAAAGTACTCTTCTTAACCCACTACATAATGACATGCCTTACATCAAGTTTTCAAACATGTACAGAAAATACATCAATGTAGCGGTGTGTGTAATTGTCTTATTATATTTTAATATTATTTGATATATGTACATTAATCTAACCCAACATTTATTATAGATACAATTGATTCCAATGACATTGCGCATTGGTAATTCAATGGATAATTGGCCCGAGACAGATCCAAGTCGTAACGAAGTGGCCAATGCAGGACAATCATTATGATTATGGATTTTTTTTGTGCAAGTAAGTCGACTACTACGTTTAGGGCAATATTGACATTGAATAGTGTTAGAGTCTGTATATTAAATTTGATGATGATATGATTAATGTATATTTGTACCAGTAGCTTTTGTAAAGTCCTTAATGAATTATTGATGTAAAATGACTTAGATTAGAAAAGATCAAAAATATATTAGGATGATCTTCTAAGACAAACTATTATATAGACTGAAGGACTAAGTTAATTGATCGCATAGTAAGAAGATCAGATCGCAGAGTTCAGATCATATAATCAAGTAATCGTAGTGAAATATCAGATCAGGGATCATATTATAGAGCCGATTCAGTTCGTATTGTAAAGCTGATCGCATAAAAGTAGATCGTATAGCAAAGTGAATTGTAAAACATAAGATTGATTCGCAGAATGAACTCAAAGACATATAGGAAAGGAAAATCCTCAAAAATCCAATCAAGAACGTAGAGCTCTGATCGTAGTACAAACTTCACGTTCCGCATCTTAGTTTACGATCAATTCATTTCTTAGAGTATGTCAAAAATGTCAGACGACTTACAATGAGAAATCAGAAGATTAAAAAGTCCAATACATTAGATTGAAATTAAAGATCATAGTATGTTGTGTCTACCAGCTAGTTTGACTTTAAGAACGTCAGCCACATGGTTTCCATATTTGAAATTATGATAAGACAACATAGTAGAAAGCTGTTTTGCTCAACTCGAAAATGTCAACATCAGAGATCTTTAATGATCAAAGCATTAAATGAGCAGCGACAACTTTTACAACGGGAAAATCTCAAGAGATCTATATAAGGACAAACAGAACTCAAAAAAGAGAGAGACACTTGATCAAAAAGAAAAAAATTCTGCTAAAATTCAGAAAGACCACTCTACGAAAGCTGAAATACATGTTCAAGTTGCCAAGTATATGAGAAGTCCAACCTATTGAGATCTTGGCAGCAACTCAAACAAATCATTCATTATTTGTGTAACATTGTCATTGTGACAGTTATCCAAGTCTGAGTGACTTAAAGAGATCTAAGTGATCTGGACTGAGTGTCCTTGTTCTGATACTGAGTGACTCGAAAGAACCTGAGTGGTTTAGCTGTAGCAGATCTTGGTGATTTATATCCTTAGTGAATTTTCTACTCGCAGAGTAAAAAAGTGGAGTATGAGTTGTTCAATCTCCGAACTACTTAAAATTTCTTGTCTCTTTTAAATTTATGCATTTACTTTCTGTCCATTATTATTTGTGCTTGTGTGCTATTTATTTTATTAAGTTCCAAATTTACAGAACTATGATTTACTCATGTAACGCCCCCAAATCCGGGTTCCTTAAACCCTAGACTCGGTACGTCACGATACATCATCTTCATACACGTTCTATAACTAATGCGGAATATATAAACATAAATTGTTTATTCTACAACATTTCCCAAGGTTTCTAACCTTAACTTACATATATACCTTTAGATTCATAAAAAGGTTTACATAAATACTTACATCATATAACAATTTAGTTATAATGCATAACACTATAATCTTGTCTGTTGCTTCTGTCTCCGTCTCTCCTTGGACATTCGTAAAATTCTGAAATTTGTTATCATGATATAGCAAGAGTGAGCAACGACTTTGTTCAGCAAGTTTAAATACGATAACGATATATCATGATTGAAAGAAATAATAAGCTTTTGAATTTTCAACAATATAATAATTGTGAAAGAGTACAAGTCATAATTTCAATAATTGAATGACTAAATTAATTAATGTTGAGTGTCAATAATGACCATGAACAAATTTAACTGAACCTTATGGTAATGAAGGTGATCAGCCTTTCATACCTGATGAACACGTGCAACAAGCACTATGTGCGAATCAACAATTTAAAGAGGTGGAATAATTATACAGAATTAAACCATAGCATGCTTGAAACGTAACAACTTGAGTTTGAGTTAGGAGTTTGAACAATAAAATAATGTATCCTGCTCGAATATAAATTGAGTAGGGTTTAGGAAAGTTGCCTGTCTGCTCAGCTACAATTAATGTCTAGCTTTAACTAACTGACTTTGAAAGACCTAACATTAATAAAGTTGGTCTAATAATTAGTACAACATATTTGTACAACTATACGCTCATTAAGGAACTTATCTACCACTCATAAGTACTAACACATAATTTACATCAGTCAAAACAATATTATTAACCTTATAGACCCTCAATCAAATTAGGTTAATAATTTAATAAATTAGAAAATATTTTTCTTAAGTGTTGGACACTTCTTAAACTATTAAACAATTTATTATAATTGTTTAAACAAAAGAGTTAAAAGACATTTTCTTTATTTCATTTAATTACTATTTAATATAATTAAATAGTAAGTAATTAACTACTTTTAGTTATTATTTAATAGTAAATAATAACTTACTAGATTTATTTATTATTTAAAGTTAATCAAATAATAAATAATTAAATAATCAATCTTAGTTGTCTTTAATTATTATTTAATAGTAATTAAATAATAATTAATTAATTTATCATCCTTGTTTATTATTTAATATTAATTAAATAATAATTAATTTAATCATAAATTCAGAAGATATAATATTAAACTAACTAGATTAATATTTAAAACATTTAAATATTAATCTTAAATATTTATTATATTTGAACAATATAATATTAAACTAACTAGATTAATATTTAAAACATTTAAATATTAATCCTAAATATTTATTATATTTGAACAATATAATATTAAACTAACTAGATTAATATTTAAAACATTTAAATATTAATCCTAAATACTTATTATATTTGAAAAATATAATATTAAACTAACTAGATTAATATTTAAATACATTTAAATATTAATCCTAAATACTTATTATATTTGAAAAATATAATATTCAATACCTAAATATCATTTTGTATTATTAATATTTTTGTTATAATTTTAAATTAATTTTTAAACATTTAAATTAATTTAAATTATCCAGAATGACATTTCCGTAAATAAGTTGAAAAACCGGACCGATGGCAATTTCGTAATTAATCAGAAAACCGAACGGAGGGGCATTATGGTAATTTCCGCCGAAAACTTACGCCCGCGCATTGCGCGCTTTAAGAAATTACAGGCCCCAAAACGGCACCGTTTTGGGGATCTGTCGGCTGGCTTCCGCGCGTTATGCGCGGCGACGTTTTTTATAGGAAAAACGGCGTCGTTTTTAGCTCCGCGTACGACAATGAACAGGGTCGCGCGCATTGCGCGGCACCCCCTTTTTCTTTCCCCTTAGCAGATTGTGAATAGTAATTTTAATACACCACTTTAATAAAAATTATACATTCAAGTAAGCTTTAAAAATCCAAAAAAATTACCAATCACTTGATATCAATTTATAACATGAAAATTTTAATTTTTCATGATTTAATATTAAAAATTTTTATAAAATTTTTTTACATCACATAAACTACCACAAATCATAACTTTTTGTGTATAACTCCATTTTGAGTGATTCAAATTTTGTTTTTCTCATGATTTAATGTTCTATAATATTATAACATTAAATCAAAATTTAAAAAAAAATAATTTCTTGTCATTACTTTGAGACTTGATTTAACACCACCAATCACATGTTTTTAGCATATAAATTATACCAAAACACAAACCAAGTATATTAAACTCAATCATGGCATAAATATTACTACTACATATTATTAACTACATTAATATATTTATACACACATGTTGGTTTATTTAATTAATAAAAATAAACTACATTTAAAATAACCATTACCTCATTCTAATGGCTATCTTCATTTTTCTTCCAAAATGGGTTGTGCAACTTGAAGATATGCACCAAGATCTCATTCTCTACCTTCTCCATGCTTTCTCTCAAAATTCTTACTCTCCCAAACTATTTCTCTCAAACTCTCTCTTTTGGAACTTAGAAAATAAATGAAGTATCATGTCTACCATTTCAAGTATACATGCAAAATTCTTAGATACAAAATTATATCTATAAGTCATGATGCTCCTCACTTGGATACTTGCACAAGAAAAGTAGTCCATAACTTAGTTGGTGGAAGAGGGATGGTCCAAGTACTTTAAAAAATCAATACAAGCAACCATTAATTAAATAAATACAAAATAAACTAAAATAAACACCAAATCAATTCTTTTCTCTCTCTCCTCCTACATGGTCGGCTGACCTCTTCTTTTCTTGTCCCAAATTCATTGTCCAAGTCACTTTTTTAATTAATAATAGTTAAATTAAGTATTTTTCAAGTGGGCCAAACATTGGGCTTTAATTTAAAATACCAATTGGGCTTCTATTAATTTGTTTGGGCTACTAAATTGTCAAATTTTATTATTCTCCACTTGGGCTACTAATTGACCCATGTTGGGCTAATTTAATAATTTACACATTATTTATTCAATCTATGATTAAATAAATAATTAAATTGAATAAATAATTAAATATTTTAACCCATAAGTATTAAATTACTAAATAGACTAATAAATATTATTATTAATATTTCACATTATTTACATTAATTAATAATCATATTAATTAATTTATTATATTTAATTCACTCATTATATTCAATTTAATTGAATATTTAATCAATGACAACTTATCAATTATTTTGATATTAAAACTTTAGAGTGTATTCGCTAATAATAATATATATGACCTATATATATTATTTATACACATTACTTTACCTCAAAAACAATTTCACAATAAATTATAAAATTAAAATAAATACAATATATAATTTAATATATATTATTTAGGCCATAAATTAAATTATTTAATACATTTACATTAAATAATTCATTTCTCATCAATTACGAAAATAATTCCATTTACCCGAAAATACATTGAAATACTAATATATTTTCTCAATTTCTTATTTAAATAATTTATTTAATTATTTAATTAATATTACACAAATAATTGTATAATTAAATTTCTTACTCTCATAAATCATTTACAATGATTTATTTAATTATAGAATATATTCATTTAATATATTCAATTACTATTTAAAATTACTTAATTAATTTAATCCCTTTATATATATGTACATATATATGAAATTAAATGTTGTACATATATACAATTACTAATCTCCCTTAATTAATTCAACTACTTTATATAATTTATAATTATATAATTTACGTAATTATTCCTCACAAATAATTTATCAACAATTTGCATAATTGTTGATTAATGAATAAATTAATTCCACAATAAACCTTTTAATTCAATTCGGATTAATTTAATATTAATCTATCTATTTATCACAATTTAATTAACCATTAAATTATGTTACTAAATATGCACGCATATATATATATATATATATATATATATTCATATCAATACATATTTAATTTACATGCAACCACGTCGCATAATTACATAACTCCACTAATTAATTCTCTTAATTTAATTAGACTTGCTGTTAGTCAAGTTTATTTGAATTATCACTTTACTTGCTAACTTATCAAAAATTTTGATATCACCATATCTAAGTTAGTCCGTTAAATTTAATTTGGACCTCTATTTATCTATCACTACTAGGTTATCAAACCCCAACCTTTATTAAATATTAAATATTTTATTTCTAATTCATTTAAATATCCGGGATATTACAACTCATATTCATCTTTAAGGGGATTTTCAAATCATATTTCATCGTGCTTAAACAATATTGATTAATAGATTATCTGGTAAACAGTTTAAATCTAAATAAAAGTGTTTTGAAGGATCTATTTAGCCCCCCTATAGATCTCTTGTGTGCCTTTGATATACAACACAAAGGAAAGATGGTCAACCAAAGTTGTAGCTATATTTATATATAGGATATGTCATGAATTTTACAAATGTCGGGTTAAAGACCTTCCTACAAATTTATTAAACTCTATGTGAATACCTTATACATTACATTTGACACGTTGATTGTCTTTAAATACATTTTTTTTGGTATTGCTGCTAGAAGGACCAACGATAAAGGAATTTTTTTTCTTCTAATATTGCCGCTAGAAGGACCAGCGACAGGGGCACACGTTGCACATCTTGATTTTTTTTTTTTACCCTTAATATAAGTTTAAGTGATAAAAATAAAAACTAATATTTTAGTTTGTTAAAATCTATATGTATGATTTAATGATACAAAAGAAATTAATGTATATTTGTTCAATGGCTTTTGTAAAGTCCTTATCTGAGATTTATTATACAAGGACTTAGAATAGATTGATCAAACTTGTTATGTTGATATTTGAGCTGATGTTATGTATAAATTGATGAGGTCAGATAGTTCGTAAACTTATTCTGCCTGTTCGTAAAATCTTTACTGATCGTAGAGTATCTTGAGCTCGTAAGACAGTAGTCAAGATTGTCAAGCAAATGCGTAAGCTATTTGAGTAATCGTAGAACAAGTCTTGAAGTTGCTGAAGCAATCTTGAAGTATCGTAGAGTACCTCTACTAAATCGTAATGTGAAAGCTGTTAGCAGAACAATCTAGTTGTTCATAAAGTAGCAAAAGCATCTAAAGTATTAAAGTCAGAAACAATCTACTAACAGGAATGTGGAGCTATATTCAGAATCGTAAAGCTGCTATCAGAGTTGACACTGAAGCTGAAAGAGTTGTTGAAAGAAGAAATTCGCAGAATCTGTTCTAGCATTGTAAAGTATAGTTAGTAGAAAAGATCTTAGAACATTTCATTGACTCGGAGAAAATCATTCGTAGAGTTGAGAACGTTGAGTACTTTATATTAGACTCTACGTTCTTCATTAAACTTAAAGAACAATTCAAGATTGAAGATATTGTCAGAACGGTTATAAATCTAACAAGTACAGAGTTTTGCAGAACATAAGAGTGCATATTTCAAGAATGTTTCTCACCATTTTCAAATTCAAAAAATAAGATCAGAAAGATTGCATTATAGAAAGTCTGTCACCTAAGTTCATATGTAGGTGATAACTACTGACTGATGGGATATACTAGATCCAGAAGAAAGCTTACTTTCTACCTCAAAGTCAAAAGAGCATTAAATGCACTGTTAAAACATTAAATGCTCTAACGGAACTTTTCAACGAAACTAATTCTGAAGAGATATAAAATCGTATGAGGATTCAAATCCAATATATGAATCACACAAGTACAAAGCCAAACCTCTTAAAAAGCAAAACGAAGAAATCTACTCTACGAACATAAGAAGAAGAAGTACTTGTTCAACGCTGCTAAGTACCAGAAGAATTCAAGCATCATTATAAAGCTTAGTAGCACCTCAAACTCAATCAACAATCAATTGTGATTCACTTGATCTGTGAGATCATTATACCAAGTCAAGGTGACTTGAAGAGGTCTAAGTGTCCTAGATTAAGTGTTTGAATATTTCGAGACTAAGTGACTTGAAGGAATCTAAGTGATTCAGTTATAATATGGTATGAGTGACCTTATCCTTAGTGGATATCCTACTTGTGGAAGTAGAAAAATGGACTAGGAGTATTGATTCTCCGAACCACTTAAATCATCTTGTGTTATTTACTTTCAGCATTATCATTATGTTATTAACTGTTATATCTGTCAGTGACAAATTCTCACAAATAAAATCAAGTTTTTAGTAAAACTTTAAGGGGGATTTTACACTAATATTTCGATGTGCCAAATTAATTATCTTGAAATTGATCTATTAAATGAACAAAAAAAATTTAAAGATCTAGATCTCTAATGTGCCTATAGGAACCAACAAGTGGTATCAGAGCTTCGTTCTCATAAACGTAAAGCTTACACTTTAAGTTGATCACATGACACATACTAACAATGGTTTTGAGCTTAACGATGGAAATAAGCCACTTTTATTAAATAGAGAAAATTTTTCTAATTGGAAAGTACGTATGTAGGCATATATGGATGCGATAGATAATGATTTATTTGATGTTGTTCTGAATGGTCCACATGTTCCTATCAAGAGTTCTCAAACACCAGATGACCCAAACAAAGAAGTTGCCAAGATACGTGAAGAATGGACTAAAAATGAAAAGAAGTTGGTACAGTTGAACAAAATAGCTATAAAACATTCTGTTCATGGCTCTAGAAAATGAATTATTTGAAAATGTTGTCAACTAAACAACTACCAAAGAAGTATGAGAAGCCCTAATAGTGATGCATGAGGGAACAGAAGAAGTTAGAGAAAATAAACAATCACTTTTGACTTAGCAATATGAGATGTTCTCTCATATCCCCGGAGAGAATATCACTGCGACTTATGAACGGTTCAATATTCTCCTTAACTCTTTAAGATTCTATGGTAAGATCTACCCCAACAAAGATCTGAATATAAAGTTCATGAGGGATCTACCAAGCAAGTGAGATGCCAAGACCACTGCTATCTGTAAATCAAATAATCTGCACGAAATGACTGTGCAAAAACTTTATGGTAATCTTCTTACCTATGAGCTAGAGCTAAATCAGATAGCAAAAACTTCATCAGAATGCATGAAGGAAGATTAGGGAGTTGCTCTAAAGGTTCATAAGCAAATCTCAAAGCTCCAATCAAAGAAGATTCTGATGGTGATGAAACTGAAGATAATGAAGATATAGCCTTGCTTGTTCAAAGGCTCAGAAAATTTATGAGAAAAAGCAGTTGGAGGACAAGAAAAAACTATAATAAGAATGAAAATAGCAAAGAACAAGATCTATGCTATAATTAAAGAAAGCCATGCCATTTTATCGCAGAATGAACCAGACCTCTATGAGAAGATCTTACGAAAGATAAAAATAATTCCTGTCCAAAGAAGAACTCCTATTCAATGAAGGATTTCAAAGGCTACAAAAAGTAACAAAGAAAAAATAAAGGCTTTATAGTTGAAGGATCGTGGAGTGATTCTGAAGAAGATTTCAACTCAAACTTTCTAGTGATAATGAAGAACTGTAAGTGGCAAATATATGTCTAATGGCCAAAGAATAGTTTCAAAACAAAACTACTGATAGTAGAGCATTTGACATAAATGAGGTATTTAATTTTAACTCTCCTGATATAAGCATTGATGATCTTAGAATAGCCTTACATAATATAATATTTGATTTGCATAAATAGATGAAGACATTCATTGTTCTATCAAAGGATCACTCTCCTCTTTAAGAGGAAAAAGGGAAAGTGGATATAGAGTTGGAAACCATTCTACGAAACACGGTCTCTCTATCTAAGCTTGAGGCTAAGAATAAAAATTTGAGACAAATAAATAAAATCAATACATAAAGAGAGTATGTTCTTACCTCTAAGATAGAGGAGATGAAAAAGACAATCTCAATGTAGAATCGTTCTTCCTCGTTTATGGATTCATTGATCACAAGTCAAAGAGTTATTTTTGACAGATCAGGTATAGGGTTTGAAGATTCTTCATCTACCCCTAGTATGGAAAAATTAATGGATACAAATAATAACAACACCTCTTTTTTCCATAGAGGTATTGCATTTGTAAAATCTAAAAAGGTCGTCGAGCCTATTATTCCAAGTTATCCAAATTCTATTAACCAGATTATTGTTTCAAAGAACAAATTACATATTGTTTAGCAGAGATTGTTTATATTATTTCGTGAGCACCAAATTTGAGGTAGTGGTACCTGAATTTGGGGGTGTCACATGTGCCTATGTGCAATTACGTGAATTAATTGTTAAATGAATTACGTGACATTAAGCATAGCATGTTAAGTTAAAGAATGCATGATGCATATTATTAATTGTAAGCATGAAAGGTGTTATCTGAATTACTTGCTGAGCCTATGTGCTCACTCTTGCTATGAATTAACATTTCAGGTAAAATACAAGAAGACCGGAGATTTCGGTGCAGCTAAGGTAAAGAATAATGAATACATTGATAAGCATGAACAAAATTGTTATACATGAAATGTGTATGTAAAGTAGATGTTGTAAATTTATAGAGATAGAATTGTATATAATGTATTATTTATGGAAAGGATGAATGTGTCTGATCTAAGCAATAAATTTGCAATTCGAGTTTTAAGTTACGTTATTGAAATGTTATTTTGCAAGATATAAAACAGTTTAAGCAGTTATGATTGTTATGACAGTTGTAATGCAAGTAGTAAAGAGATAAGAGATGACAAAAAGGTTTTTTAAGTGGTTCGAAGCACAAAGGTCTCATAGTTCACTCTTCTACACTTCTGGTAGGGAATCCACTAAAGATATTCTCGATCATTACAATCAGATCATTAAGATATGTTACATCACTGAATCATTAAAATTCCTTTAAGTCACTAAGTCTCGGCATAGGTCACTAAGACCAGGTTCACTAAGAACCACTCCAATTGGACACAGTCCGTCCCACTCAGGGTCTGATTCACTCAGAATCAAGTGAGCCACTAAGTCTCGTCTTTGTTGTTGTTGATGAAGATGGTTGAGGTGCTGTTAAGTTAGCATTAAATTTTCTTCCTCTGATGGACCTTGGCAGCTAAGTGATTTCTTTTTTACAATGATCTCTGGAGCCTCTGGTTATGTCTTTTTACTCTTTTGCTTTGATTTTTTCAGAAATCACTATTTTAATCGATCTTCCAAAATGCACATGACTTTGGGTTGATGATGTCTGTTTAGCTAATCGATTTTCTTTTTCTCTTCTGTTTATCTTTCCCTTAGACATGATATTTTCATTGGTCTCTCTCTACTTCTTTTAGCTCATTGTAGTTCTTATATAGAGAGAGATCTTTGCCATTTTGCCCGTTAGAGATTTGATCGTTAAAAGTTTGTCAATTGGAACTTTTCCTTTTGGAAGATGAATGTTACTTCATTTAATGCTTTAAAGATTTTGGGCGTTGTTATGAAGATACCGTATCAGATAGCCTTCAAGTCTGTCTTTTTGTCAGTTTACCAAATATGAAAACCTCGTCTCCAGTGTTACTTTTGACAAATAGCCGTTAGACACATCCTTGTTTGATTTTCAATTTGAATTTTTCTTAACTACCATTTGTCTTGAACTTTTTATCCTTTAGAATATCTTAACATCAGTCCACTGTCGGATCTGTTGTTAGACTTGATATCATCCACAATTTTCCTAATCATAGGGTACTTTGAATTCTTCAGAGTTATAAAATGTATCTAACTTCTTTTCCAGTATTACTAAAAGTAGAAACCTCGTGACTGATATCGTATAGTCAAGTTAACTGTTAGACATATATCCTTCTACCTGAATTGTCTAACGGTCAATCGCTTGTCTCGAAATCCTCATTTTAAGAAACTTTTTCCTTATTTGTGTCAGATCAAATTGAATGTTACACATTTCTATGATGTATTGTGGCACTTGACTTGATTGATTTTATGATTTATAGTTCTTTAGTTTGCTCGACTTTTTGATAGCTTTACAATCAGCTCTACAATTTGCAGACTTTATATTTTGCATGGTTCTATATTCTGCTATGTGATATGTGTTTTGAACTCTACGATTTCAAAGTGAACTCTACGACTTTGTAATTTGTTCTACGAACTCTGGAAATATTCTCTAATGTTTCTCACTATCTTTAAATTCAGAAAAAAGATCAGAAAGACTGTATTATAGAAAGTTTGTCACCTCAGTTCAGAGGCAGGTGAGAGTTACTGACTGATGAGATATACTAGCTCTAGAAAAAAGCCTACTTTTTATCCCAAAGTTAGAAGAACATTAAATGCACTATCAGAACATTAAATACTCCAACAGAACTCTTCAACGAAACTTATTTTGAAGAGATATAAAATAGTATGAGGATTTAAATCCAATATACAAATCACATAAGTACAAAGCCAAATCTCTGAAAAAACAAAATGAAGAAATCTACTCTATGAACACAAGAAGAAGAAGTACTTGTTCAACGCTGCTAAGTACCAGAAGAATCCAAACATCATTGCAAAGCTTAGAAGCATCTTAAACTCAATCAACAATCAGTTGTGATTCACTTGATCTGTGAGATCATTATACCAAGTTAAGGTGACTTGAAGATGTCTAAGTGTCCTAGACTAAATGTCTGAATATTTTAAGACTAAGTGTCTCGAAGAAATCTAAGTAATTTAGTTCTAATATGGTATGAGTGACCTTATCCTTAGTGGATATCATACTTATTGAAGTGGAAGAGTGGACTAGAAATGTTGATGCTCCGAACCACTTAAAACATCTTATGTTATTTACTTTTAGCATTATCATTCTGTTATTAACTGTTATATCTGTCAGTAACAAATTCTCATAAATAGAATCAAGGTTTCAGTAAAACTTTAAGGGGGATTTTACACTAATATTCCACTGTGCAAAATTAATTATATTGAAATTGATCTATTAAATGAACAAAAGTTTTTTAAAGATCTATTCAACCCTCCTTTTAGATCTCTATTGTACCTTTGGGAACCAACACAGTTTTTATTTTAAATTGCATCTAACATTATAAACATACGTAATTTCCAAAACATAAAAATTCACTCACATCCATAATTTTTGGACAACATAGCATCTTGCAATTTCTTAATCCAAAATGACGAGACTTGGTAGAATTTTCTTATTTTTTAGATTTAGCGAATCCTAAGACTTTATAACGATTGCGCTTATGATGGTTAGTTTCGAATCCACAAATTACAATTTTTTGGTGAGGCTTAATACCCGTAATATTACTAAAGCAGCTTTAATAGCGAACTTATAAAAATACTCATCAAATGTTGTACCACATTATTTTATTTTGTTCAAAATCAGTACTCATTAGAGGAAGGACTACTTCTTCACCATTACTCTTGTTAGCATCTCTTATCCACCGATAACTGATTATGTCATCAGGAATCTGTGAAATACTTTTTAACATGAAATATCTCAGAATGTGCTCGCAAATTTGTCTGGAATGTAAAAATATTTGGCAAATACATATTATGGTGTCTACTAATGATTGCTGACAACCTCATGATGTCTGCTACTACCTTTAGTTGCATCTGCTCTATACACTGTATAAACCTTTGTGTTAATAATGCAAAATTCACTTACTTTGTGAGTGTTCTACTTCACAAAATCCAGAAGCTGAACTTGAAAACGTCTAAATATCTCTTTAGTATACACCTTTGTAGTATGCACTTCCAAAGATGATCTGTAAACCATACTCTATTTTCGATGGGTTATTACGTAGTCAACATTTCTCTCCCTAATGGAATTGTTTCTCAATAACCTTTTGAATTTTGACTACAAATTCTTTCATGCCTGTTGAAGCATTCACATTCATCAAAAAAATTGTTCATACCTTTTCTTCTTCCAATGGTTGTCATGTCAGCGACAAAATATCTCTTTATATATACATGTATCTATTTTTTTACATCATACAAACTTCTGAGCCACTCATTGTTATACAATTCATAATCCCTCATTAGGATATCATAACGCTTCTCAAACTCGTTGATGGACAATGAATTTTAAAAATAATTGTTAAAATCCAATTTGAATGATGGGTGTTTATAATAAATATGAAGCAATTTCTATGAGGATTTATTGTTAATATGCTAAAAACACAGTACATGATAAGTGAAAGGGCCCTAGTAATAACATTAGTCATTGTTTTATCTTGATCAGAAATGATGGTTAGATGTGTCTTGTAGTCCACAATTTTGAGCCGTGTCTCTAAGACCCAAACAAAAGTTTCATTTGTCTCATCCCTTAACAATGTAAATCTAAATAAAATAGAATGATAATGGTGGTTAATCATAATAAATAGAATAAATGACATGTCATACCGATTTGTTCTATATGTATTGTCAAAGGTTACAACGTCTTTAAAACGTTGATACATTAACCTTGATCGGACGTCTACTCACAAAATACATGCAATGCAATTGTTATCACCGGATTCGTCGTGAACAAAAATTTACTCTCACTTCTGGATTCAAATTTTTTCAAATAATTAACTACAACTTATGCATCATTTTCTTCTTTCGAATCACGTCATAAATCCCTAACTACATTCCAAATATTTTTATTACTAAAACCTACGTTTTGCATCCCACCACCCATTGTACTCAAAATATTCATCATCCTGCTAGGTCAAATATCAGCCTTATTTAAAGTGTCAATTAATTGTTTTGCCACCGGAGTAATATTCTTGTGTGTTTTAATCAAATCTACTTTAGTATGTGTTAGTGATTGATAATTGTGATTCAACTCCAGAGTAGAAATACGACAGTGGTCATCTTTTTTAATATGCATAACAAGCATTCTAACTTTGCATAATATGCATCTTATATAATCTCTTTGTTTTGTTATTTTATCATTATTGCATTCATCATCTGGTATATTTTTTAAAGTCATTGGTCTACCGACTTTTTTACATACATATAACGTAGATGAAAAATTATCAATATGAACATGTTTATGACTTCTAGTAATTCTAATATAAAATCTATTTTTATGTGCATAGGCTCCATAAAAAAATTCAGCTTCTTCTAACTTAGAAAACAATTGACCAACATATGAAACCATTTCAATTTTACTACTTTCAATTTTATTAACAAACTCAGATGTATTTGTACAATCTAAATTAGCAAGCGATTCAAAAAAACTAGCAAATGATTCAGAAAAACTAGATAAAAATATATTTGAAGCCGCATTGAAACCATTAAAGAAGACTTACCAAAATTATGAACAAATAATCAATTAATGTGCTTAATTTTGTAAGAGATGTCACCAAAGCTAGAATTATACAACTACTGTGAAAATGAAGGCACAAATGGAGTCAAAATATGAGGATACAGATATAATATATTTTATCATTAAGAAGGTGACACGTGAAAAGTCAACTTTACCCCTTATTAAGTTGTCCAATTAATGGGTATAAATGTGGTTTACATGATGCCGCTACAAGTACTAGCGGCTAGAATGGAACATCATGTTACTATAAGGAGTAGCGGCTAGGTTGTTGTGTTTGGGCGTTGCTGCGAAGTATGTTGCTAACTATCAAGGCATACCGCTAGCTACTGATGTATGTCGATATCTACTGACGCATGCCAACAGCTGCCAAGACATGTCATGAGCTACCGACGTTTGCCGCATGTTGGCGCATGCTGCCATAAAGGACTAGCGACAACTGCTGCCAGAAAAAGTGTTGGCTTCTGGTGCTAATTATGTGTAAATTCTCATGTTACTAATAAGTATCTTCCTACCGCTAGAAGGATAAATGACAAGTATGACAAACTCTCTATTTTGCACAATTAGATCTTCATATGGAAGGTGTAAGAGTGTAAGATGCATTTTGCTAGAATAGTAATTGTAACAATTATTTGCTATGGATCATTCTCATATAATAATAATAATAATAATAATAATTGTAAGACCCCGAATTTTATGAAATATAAAATTTAATTTTTTCTTCATATATATTTTTTCATGAAACAGTAAGTGGTTAAATTAACGAAATTGAAAGTTAAGGATGTTATGTGAAAATTTTATTTTGTCGGACAATATTCGTTTTGTCGGGGAATATTCGGGTCGTACGACGGCGCCGAAATAACTAATTATTGGTGGAGCCCACAACGGAATAATTGTCGGATATAGAAAACGACAGAAGTAACCTTTTTAAATAAAAATAGTCAACGGTGTTAACTGTTAAAATACCGGTGATAAAAGAATAGTAGCATACGGTAATTTATGGTATTTTATTGTGGCACACGGTATTCTACAGTAGCACACGGTATTGCACAGTGTCTCATATTATTGACACCGTAACTGTTACGCATCATTTCATCAATAATTGTCACTGCATAATATTTTATATTATCAATTCAATTATTGTTGCTACACAGTATTTTGCATTATTGATTCAATAATTGTCATTACACTGTATTTCATATCATCGAGTCAATAATTGTTGGTGCACTGTAGTTTAAAATTATTGAATCTAATAATTGTCACAGTAGCAAATATACTGTAATTTATATTATTAAATTAATAAAAATATGTAACGTGTTTCTTACATTATTGTGGTAACATTATTTTATATGTTGGACTCACAGGAAGAATAAATAAATAAAAAAATAATAATAATAATTAATTTTACTATTTGAAATAGTAACGTGAATAGTGACGTGAATAGTAACGTGAATAGTAAGAAAACATGTGGGGTAGGGTGGGGCCCACTGGAAGAAAATTTTCTCAGAAACGTGCTGAAGAAAAAATTTCGCGCAGCCCGCGTGTTGCTGCTGAATTCAGTATTGGCGTACAGCCACCTACCACGCATAGTAACTTCTTTTCTCCTATAAATAGCTTGCTCAGCTGAATAGAAAAATCACACCTAAAACATAAAATTTTTCTATAAGAATTTTATGAGTTTTCTCTGATAATAGTAAGGCTATTTTGAGTGTTTGAAAGCCAAAAGGAGTGCAGGAATTTTTCAAGTAAGTCTTTTATTAAAGAGTAGTAATTTTATAAATTCCTATTTTTCACGGTATTCACAAATCTTCCTTTAGAAGACTCTTCTTTGAGAAGATTCATTTTTAAAAGCTTTATTTAGAAGATTTATTTTGGAATATTATTTTAAAAACTATTTTAAAGTAGTTATATTATACTACAAAAATTATGTTAAATATATATAATTTTGATAGTTCATATTATACGAGTTATCATACACTTTGAAATTTATATGTGGTAATTACTAATTTTACTATAAAAATATAGGTTGATCAATCTCATTTAAATCAATATCCAGTCACGTGTTAAGGTAAGAAATGTCATTTTTTTTTACACTCTTGAACTTGCTACGGTAAGGGATATTATTTTCTTTCATACTCCTGAATCGAAACTTATTATGGAACTATTGCTTCTATAATTCCTGAAAATATTATATGTTCTATAATAGTTGAACTTCATTATTTCAACTGAACCTTCCTATTTTCTGAACATTTCTATTGAACTGTAATCGTTATTCTGAACTGTGGATCTTGAATATCATTTTTAAATTTCACTCCACATCATGTTGGCAATTTGGACATTATTTGAATCTGCACAAAGTAAACTTCCGATACTTATTGTTTATCCTGTTCTTCTGTTCATCATTTGTATCACTGTTATTTGTATTAATCATTAAGAATCAAGCTGTTGTGAATATCTGTGGCCGGGGGCACAGATGTGATATAATTGTTGAACAGATGATAGGTTAAAGGCGATATACTAGGTTAAAGGCGATACATCTGTTCGGTGTCTTTTATGGCACGTGGTGAATGTTCTCTTTGGCCCGTAGTGCAAAGATGAACTGTTGTTTGGTATGATTATGACCAAAGGCTGAATCTGGTATAATCATGACCGTTGTTGTTATATTGAAAGTTCTCTTTGGCCCGTAGTGCATAGATGAACTGTTGTTTGGTATGATTATGACCAAAGGCTGAATCTGGTATAATCATGACCGCTGGTGTTATATTGAATGTTCTCTTTGGCCCGTAATGCATAGATGAACTGTTGATTTGCATGATTATGACCAGGAACTGTGAATTTGTATTATCTTGACTAATGGTATTTCAGATGATAAAAGTTGATGATGTTTTTACGAAAAAGAGAAGCGCGTGGACATTATAGTCTACATTATTCTTCTAATAGATTGCTCATTCCGCCGCTATTATTGATCTGAACATTGTTCAAGAATTTAACTGCAGTTTTTGATATACACCTTGTATTCTGTTGTATTCTATCAAGAACTCACATGTTGAAGGCTAATGATAATTTATTCGTCATTATCTTAGTCATGATATTTCTTACTGGGCTATTTGAGCTCACCCTTTTGTTCCATTATTTTTCAACAGGATATGAGAACGTAGCTGGGTCTAGCCGGGGAATGGAGTGGGAGTCCGAGGGATATCTATTATAGTCTTCACGTGTTGTAAAATAGTGTGGCAATAATAGTGAAGACTTAGTTGTGTATTATTATACACGGTATTGTTGTACGTTGTGCTTTGTTGTAATAATTTTGTTGTAGTCTTTTGACGACTCAAGTTTGGGCTATGTGGGCCTAGATTTGGGGGCGTCACAGTTGGTATCAGAGCTTAGGGATATGGTCTTTAATGGAGATCTGGGGTTAGAACTAGGAGGGGAGAGACGAATAGAATCAGTCACTAGTATGTCCTACCTAAATTAGATTTTATTATCTAATGAGTTGATTTGAATATAGGGACATGAAGTGATGAGTCAGTTTATTTGAACTAACATTTATTTTGTGACCACAGTTTAGTATGGCATCTGGCAATCAGGAGGTTAACTATGAAATGTCTGGTACGTCAATTTCGGGGACGAAATTTCATAAGGAGGGGAGGTTGTAAGACCCCGAATTTTATGAAATATAAAATTTAATTTTTTCTTCATATATATTTTTTCATGAAACAGTAAGTGGTTAAATTAACGAAATTGAAAGTTAAGGATGTTATGTGAAAATTTTATTTTGTCGGACAATATTCGTTTTGTCGGGGAATATTCGGGTCGTACGACGGCGCCGAAATAACTAATTATTGGTGGAGCCCACAACGGAATAATTGTCGGATATAAAAAACGACAGAAGTAACCTTTTTAAATAAAAATAGTCAACGGTGTTAACTGTTAAAATACCGGTGATAAAAGAATAGTAGCATACGGTAATTTATGGTATTTTATTGTGGCACACGGTATTCTACAGTAGCACACGGTATTGCACAGTGTCTCATATTATTGACACCGTAACTGTTACGCATCATTTCATCAATAATTGTCACTGCATAATATTTTATATTATCAATTCAATTATTGTTGCTACACAGTATTTTGCATTATTGATTCAATAATTGTCATTACACTGTATTTCATATCATCGAGTCAATAATTGTTGGTGCACTGTAGTTTAAAATTATTGAATCTAATAATTGTCACAGTAGCAAATATACTGTAATTTATATTATTAAATTAATAAAAATATGTAACGTGTTTCTTACATTATTGTGGTAACATTATTTTATATGTTGGACTCACAGGAAGAATAAATAAAAAAAAAAATAATAATAATTAATTTTACTATTTGAAATAGTAACGTGAATAGTGACGTGAATAGTACGTGAATAGTAAGAAAACATGTGGGGTAGGGTGGGGCCCACTGGAAGAAAATTTTCTCAGAAACGTGCTGAAGAAAAAATTTCGCGCAGCCCGCGTGTTGCTGCTGAATTCAGTATTGGCGTACAGCCACCTACCACGCATAGTAACTTCTTTTCTCCTATAAATAGCTTGCTCAGCTGAATAGAAAAATCACACCTAAAACATAAAATTTTTCTATAAGAATTTTATGAGTTTTCTCTGATAATAGTAAGGCTATTTTGAGTGTTTGAAAGCCAAAAGGAGTGCAGAAATTTTTCAAGTAAGTCTTTTATTAAAGAGTAGTAATTTTATAAATTCCTATTTTTCACGGTATTCACAAATCTTCCTTTAGAAGACTCTTCTTTGAGAAGATTCATTTTTAAAAGCTTTATTTAGAAGATTTATTTTGGAATATTATTTTAAAAACTATTTTAAAGTAGTTATATTATACTACAAAAATTATGTTAAATATATATAATTTTGATAATTCATATTATACGAGTTATCATACACTTTGAAATTTATATGTGGTAATTACTAATTTTACTATAAAAATATAGGTTGATCAATCTCATTTAAATCAATATCCAGTCACGTGTTAAGGTAAGAAATGTCATTTTTTTTTTACACTCTTGAACTTGCTACGGTAAGGGATATTATTTTCTTTCATACTCCTGAATCGAAACTTATTATGGAACTATTGCTTCTATAATTCCTGAAAATATTATATGTTCTATAATAGTTGAACTTCATTATTTCAACTGAACCTTCCTATTTTCTGAACATTTCTATTGAACTGTAATCGTTATTCTGAACTGTGGATCTTGAATATCATTTTTAAATTTCACTCCACATCATGTTGGCAATTTGGACATTATTTGAATCTGCACAAAGTAAACTTCCGATACTTATTGTTTATCCTGTTCTTCTGTTCATCATTTGTATCACTGTTATTTGTATTAATCATTAAGAATCAAGCTGTTGTGAATATCTGTGGCCGGGGGCACAGATGTGATATAATTGTTGAACAGATGATAGGTTAAAGGCGATATACTAGGTTAAAGGCGATACATCTGTTCGGTGTCTTTTATGGCACGTGGTGAATGTTCTCTTTGGCCCGTAGTGCAAAGATGAACTGTTGTTTGGTATGATTATGACCAAAGGCTGAATCTGGTATAATCATGACCGTTGTTGTTATATTGAAAGTTCTCTTTGGCCCGTAGTGCATAGATGAACTGTTGTTTGGTATGATTATGACCAAAGGCTGAATCTGGTATAATCATGACCGCTGGTGTTATATTGAATGTTCTCTTTGGCCCGTAATGCATAGATGAACTGTTGATTTGCATGATTATGACCAGGAACTGTGAATTTGTATTATCTTGACTAATGGTATTTCAGATGATAAAAGTTGATGATGTTTTTACGAAAAAGAGAAGTGCGTGGACATTATAGTCTACATTATTCTTCTAATAGATTGCTCATTCCGCCGCTATTATTGATCTGAACATTGTTCAAGAATTTAACTGCAGTTTTTGATATACATCTTGTATTCTGTTGTATTCTATCAAGAACTCACATGTTGAAGGCTAATGATAATTTATTCGTCATTATCTTAGTCATGATATTTCTTACTGGGCTATTTGAGCTCACCCTTTTGTTCCATTATTTTTCAACAGGATATGAGAACGTAGCTGGGTCTAGCCGGGGAATGGAGTGGGAGTCCGAGGGATATCTATTATAGTTTTCACGTGTTGTAAAATAGTGTGGCAATAATAGTGAAGACTTAGTTGTGTATTATTATACACGGTATTGTTGTACGTTGTGCTTTGTTGTAATAATTTTGTTGTAGTCTTTTGACGACTCAAGTTTGGACTGTGTGAGCCTAGATTTGGGGGCGTCACAATAATAATAATAATAATAATAATAATAAGAAGAAGAAGAAGAAGAAGAAGAATAAGAAGTTAGTTAGTTAGTTAGTTGCTTAAATATTAATAATAAGTTAGTTTATTGTAAATACTAAATTACTAATATTTAACATTAAAATTTTATTATTATTCCTTGTTACTTTTAATTTTAAATATTAATATTAATTAATACATCAATAAATTAATTTTTAATATTAAATATTAATAATAAGTTAGTTTCTTATAAATACTCAAGTTCTTCATTAATTTGGATATGTTAAATTCTTAAGGAGATTTATGATTTTGATTATTTTTTCGGTATTCTGTTGTAGCAATTTAAAAAATAATTTCATGAAGCAATTAGAAAACTAATTGAAAATAATATTTGAGATATAGCTATGTAAGTGTTTAATGACCATATAGAAAAAGATATGTGTATTTAAACGTTACAAAATATATGTCAAGCTGATCCTAGTACTAAAATAAAATAAAATAGAAACTAACTTTATATTTAAAATATAAAAGTGTAATATACAGTAAGTTAATTTTATTTTACATTTATAGTCATATCTATCGTTGTAAATTGTATTCAAATTATATTTTCTATAAAGATAAACTGTGCATAGTAGACATACATTTAGTAAATTAATTTACTTTATATTTCAGTTACATTTAAATTATATTTTTCTTTAATTTAAGAGGATTATATATTTTTTTCTAATCATCCAACTTATATTGGTGTGCAGTAGAATGTTAAAATAAAATAAATCTAAATATTTTTGCATCATTTTTACAAATTTTTATTTTTAATATTTAACATTAAAAAAAAGGGAAGGACCAAACCGACTTAGGCCTGGCTTGACCTGGCAGGCCTAAGTCAACGGTTTAGCCTGGTCAAAGCTCAAGGTCTGGCCACGCAAAATCAGGTTAGCTTATTGTGCATGTCTAATATATATATATATATATATATATAGGTAACGCATTTACAACAAACGGTTACTGGTAGGCAAACAAAAAATTAACGGCAAGCGCTAATTTTTTTTTGAGTCTGTCACTAAAGTTTCTAGCGGTAGATAATTTAATAAATAAATTATCTCTTATTTTGATTGTTGGAATAGTAGTTTCCACAAATGTTTGTTGTGGATGTGATATATATAAATATATATATTAAATAATAAAAATACAGCTCGACGATCTCTGCAACAATCCGACAGGGCAATGGCATTTGCATAAATATTCCAAAGATTAGGGTGTTATTTTCTCCCTCCTCCCACTATTGAAGCTATTCCATCAAGCACGTCACCATCATCGCGCCGACCTCTTTTCTCTAAATATCGTACACATAAAAAGTCATCACCCTCAATCAATGTTCATTTTAATCTTCACAGATCTTCGAAACGCATTTCAATAATTTAAATTCTAAAAGAACAAACAACCTTCTTCTTTTTTTCTGTTTGGGCCGACGATGCTTCGTTTGAAAGAGAAACTTGGCGAGTTTTTCAACAACAGATGGCTGGTATTTGTGGCTGCAATGTGGATACAATCCTGTGCGGGAATTGGGTATTTGTTTGGGAGTATTTCACCTGCAATTAAGAGCTCTTTGAATTATAATCAGAAGCAAATTGCGAGATTGGGTGTGGCTAAGGATCTTGGAGACAGTGTTGGGTTTTTGGCTGGTAGTTTGTGTGAGATTTTGCCCATGTGGGCAGCTCTTCTTGTTGGTGTTGTCCAGAATTTTGTTGGGTATGGTTGGGTTTGGCTCATCATTACTGGTCGAGCTCCCACTTTGCCATTGTGGGCTGTGAGTATCTCTCTCTCTATTTTCGCAATGATTCTTTAAATGATCTGGGTCATCTCTTTTGGATTATTATCTTAAATGCATCTTTTGTCTTCTTTTCATATTAATAAGTAAAAGTACTATATGATAGTACTTGCAAGATTTTATTTTTGGTGATTTTATTTTTATTTTTTTGGTAATTTGAACACACACACCCCACACTCACACACCCGAACATGATATGTTGGTTGGATTCGATTCTGTCTGGAGAATGCTTTGAATTTTTCCCCTTTTGTTCAAGCTGAAATTTTGATGGGAGTATTATGATTAGTGAATATTTGTTATTCTGTATTTTTTAGATTTATGTCAATTTTAAACATGCAAGTAACAATCATTTATTCTGATTTGATTGCTTGTATATTCTGAATCTGTCTCTACTAAGATTCATCTTTCCACTTCTCTTCACATCAAAATTCCTTCCCTATGCTATGTTGTTTTTTTGGGTTTAAAAGCTTATTTACTTTCATAAATAAAGCAACAATGCTTTAGTTTCTGATTCCAATGGAGTAACTTGAATTCTGTTTTCTCTAATTTTGAGTCTTTGACTAATCTCTTTAGGATTGGACAAGTGCATAGTTGCATGAAGTGGGTTGAATAAATTTGATAGTGTATATGTAATACCTGTATGTAAGATGTCTTGGCTTGACTTTGGATGCAGTAACTGCTTGTCTGCTTGTCTATTGACTGTATTTACTCCTATTGGTTTGATTTAGTGGACATTTGACATTTTAACACTGTAAAATTGGTTTACGTACCAAATGATCTGCTAGTTGAGTTGTACTTTTCTCTCAAATATATCTTCTCTACCAAGATCATTATGCCTTTGGCATTTTTTATCTGTCATGTCTGTAAAGCGAAACCCAGTTTTTTCTCTTCTTCTTTTTCGGATATTTTAATCCTTTGTCATATTCCTTTGCAATAATTGTGTCTGGGTGAGTTTAATTTTCTCTGTGTGATTCATTGAGGCATCTTAGGAACCCTGCCCAGCCCAGCCCAATCCAAGCTAAGCTGTATTATATGTAGATTCCCAAAATATACAAGTAAAGCAAACGATTTTTAACCAAGTAGAAACTCAATATCTTTCCAAGTTGAGTCCCAGCTTTAAACATATAACAAAACAATGACCAACATACTTGAATTTATATCTTGGTATTATTTCTTATCCACAATGGAACTTTTTGTTATTAAAAAATATACGATTCTTCATTTTTGCTAATAGAAATCAAGAATTATTGTTTCAGCGTTATATATTACTTATGTCCCATCACATTTCACAATATTTTTTTTTGATTTGGAAATGTTTGCATCCTATGAATACTATATGAAAAAGAAAGTTATGAATCTTTTGTAGTGTAAATGTTTTTTTCTTCTTTCCCCCATCATTCAAGTCATTCTCTGGTGAATAAACAATGCAACTTTACTCCAGATGATGCTTGAAGGTAATAGTTGCTATGGTGACATCTAAAGTCTAGTCACTGAACTTGAAATTGAAGTGAAGTAATAAAGAATCATATTGAAGGAAAATTATTGGTTGTATGAAATTTATAGTTTTATTTTATGTGTACTATTACAATCTAGAAAGATCAATGTATGTTTTAGAATATCTCTGACGTATTTCATGGTTAAAATTACTATTGGGTAATGGGTATATTATGTTCTCGAATCTTTATAACCATGCTGAACTGTGGAGTTGGGCATGACTTTGATTAACAACATTTGTGTATGTCATTCCTGGTAATTCTATCTGTGTTGGAAAATATATATGTTCTGATACCTATACAAGCGAAAGACCTATTTTTGTTATTAAAATTCTTTTATACAATCTCTGTAACAATATTAACATCTGCAAACTTTGTATTATGTTGATTTACACTGATAGTTGATTTTAGGGGGGAAAAAAAAGTTAATATAAAAGTTAACATTACTGAGATGGTCACATACCAACCTCCTTAAAATTTGTGCTTCATCCATGTTTTAGCAATGGTGATAATATGGGATGCATTGCTTTGACGATAAAGCATCTCTATGTCCTCTGTTGTACTTGTTGCATACTTCAGACTTCAGAGTAAACGCTTGTGACCAAAAGAATCTTGTTTTTAATTTATATAAACATTTTACGAATAGTTAAATAAGATATTAGGAACTTAATGTAATGCATTATTAAAAACTTCAGTTTTGTACCTCGTTGTTCTTTTATTCCAAGAAAAGTATTCAACTTTTAATGTTGCATAAGATTTATATCAGTTGAATTATTAACGGAAGCTATTATGCAGATGTGCATTCTTATATTTGTGGGAACAAATGGTGAGACCTACTTCAACACAGCAGCACTAGTCTCGTGCGTGCAAAACTTCCCCAAAAGCCGTGGTCCTGTGGTAGGAATATTAAAGGGATTTGCTGGGTTGGGTGGTGCGATATTGACTCAGATATATGCACTAATCCATTCCCCTGATAATGCGTCACTTGTATTCATGGTGGCAGTTGGGCCAGCAATGGTGATTATTGCTCTTATGTTCATTGTCAGGCCTGTAGGAGGTCACAGACAAGTGAGGTCAACCGACGGGTCAAGTTTCTCATTTATCTACTCAGTGTGCCTCGTTTTGGCTGCTTATTTGATGGGTGTTATGCTTGTTGAAGATCTAGTTGATTTGAGTCATAGTGTGATCATAATTTTCACAGTGATTTTATTCATTATCTTGTTAGTTCCTATTGTGATTCCTATCTGGTATACTTTTTCCCAAGAGCCACAAGATCCAGCACATGAGGCTCTTCTAACTGAGTCACAAAAACAAGAACCTGTGAAAACTGGACATGGTGCTAATGAAATTATATTTAGTGAACTGGAAGATGAGAAACCTAGGGGTGTTGACTTGCTTCCGGCTTCAGAGAGGCAAAAAAGAATTGCCCAGCTGCAAACAAAACTAGCTCAAGCTGCTGCAGAAGGAGCCGTGAGGATCAAGAGAAGAAAGGGTCCACGTAGAGGGGAAGATTTTACGCTTATGCAGGCCTTGATAAAGGCAGATTTTTGGCTCATCTTTTTCTCACTTCTATTCGGATCTGGATCTGGGTTGACTGTCATTGATAATCTGGGGCAAATGAGTGCGTCCTTAGGTTATGATAACACGCATATATTTGTTTCATTGATCAGCATCTGGAACTTTCTAGGCCGTGTTGGTGGGGGTTACTTTTCTGAGATAATTGTCAGGTATGTATTAATGTTATCCCTCCTGGATGCTGACTACCTTTTTTCTCTCATAGTGGTTGGCTTTCTTGTTTTACTGTGTCTTGCTTTTACCCCTTTCCTCATGCAACCTTAATGTTGTTGAACAGGGACTATGCTTATCCAAGGCATGTGGTCATGGCTGTTGCCCAGTTTATAATGGCATTTGGTCACTTTTTCATTGCCATGGGCTGGCCTGGGGCAATGTATGTCGGTACTCTTCTCATCGGGCTTGGTTATGGAGCTCATTGGGCAATTGTCCCGGCCGCTGCCTCCGAGTTATTCGGTTTGAAAAAATTCGGGGCTTTGTACAATTTTCTTACTCTTGCAAACCCTGCTGGCTCACTAGTCTTCTCAGGTCTTATTGCGAGCAGTATATATGACCGCGAAGCACAGAAGCAAGCTCTATTGCGTCTTCACCAGCAACTGAATTCGGGATCAATTTTTTCAGGCATTCTTGGTGCTGATGAACCGCTCACTTGTGATGGTGCCGTTTGCTTCTGCTTGACTTCCTTGATAATGTCTGGACTCTGCATTCTCGCAGTTATTTTAAGCATGATCCTTGTATACAGGACTAAGGTCGTCTATGCGAATCTCTATGGAAAATCTAACAGTTGACTTTGCAGAAAGTGACACGGATTTCACATATAAACCATTTGTATTTGTATAATTTTCACAAGAGTGAAGGGCTTGCATCTTCTTGAAGATTTTTGCCAAGATATGGTAAAGCGTCCATACTCCTGAAGGCCATCCAGATGGTGAGAATCAAGCACCGCTTTAGGTGCTACCATCTTATTTGCTGCTGGTGCCATCTCATTGTTGATTGAAGTAAGATATACTGTTTGGAATTTTGGCTTCTTTGTTTCTTGGTTCTCCACGCAAATTTGAGCATCATTGGATTGGATTGGATTGGATTAAAGTTTTGAGTATTAAAGTTGTTTTTATTGTAGGAGTATTATTATTTACTGGTGAAAGAAATGTTTCTCATTTCCTTCCCGTTGTTGTTTCATATTTTAATTTCGTATGTTTAATTCTCGTGCATTGGCAAGGTGATAAATGCATAGACCAAATTTGTTGAACTGGTCATTGCCACTTGCTAGCATATGCAACTCTGGTCATTGCTGGCATATGTAGCCGGCTTTTGCCTGTCTAATGCATCCCATATTACTACCATTGCTAAAACATGGAGGAAAATTAGATAATTTCGTTTTTCTTTTAAATGTTAGTCTTGCAAATTTATTCTAAAAAGTCAAAATGTATCTAATTATCGCTTCTTGTGTGCGGAATTGAAGTTTTAATCAACTGCAGTTGGGATACTCCACATTATCAAAAAAAAAGAAAAAAAAAGAAAAAGGAATTGAAGTTTTAATTATTAAAAAAGATTTAAGGTGAAAATTTGATTTTTCATGCAACCTTAGGATGCAAATTGGGCTTTAATCTCTTTAAAGAACCAAACACTTGAGAATATGAGAATTATCATTTGTCATATAGTCCACATTTGATAGCATTATATAAAAAATGAGCAATTTTTTATTTTTATTTTTAAATTCTTAAAAAAGAACGTACGTTTACCAAATTACCAATAAAGAACCTGACTCGGAGCTTAAAAAGAATTTGTTAATCCTAAAAATGTAGAAAAAATCAATCATACGGCGTCGTTCTGATCGTTGCCCTATAAATGACGCAAAACGAGCTTGCGTGGATAAAATTGTCCAATCACAATGGCCGCTAGGTAGCTGACTCGGCAATACTACGTAGAAATATCTAATTTAATTTCTACTGGTAAAAATCGACTAGTAAAATATACCATTCATTCTGTACATCGTATAGCTTCGTCTCTTCCTCCGTTCTCGATCTCCATTTTGCAGATCTACTCTCTCTCTCTCTAGATACAGAAAGAAATGGATGCCTTGGATTCAATATTCGATCCACTGAGAGAGTTCTCAAAGGACAGCTATCGTCTGGTCAAGAGGTGCCACAAACCTGATCGCAAAGGTAAATTTCTAACTTTTCCTTCCAATTTGAGGGGTTTTTCAAAGAGTTTTTCTAAATCCAATTCGTTATGATTATTGACGGGATTTTCTATTCTGATAAACAGAATTCACGAAGGTGGCGTTTCGTACAGCGATCGGCTTCGTAGTGATGGGATTTGTAGGGTTCTTCGTGAAGCTCATCTTCATTCCTATTAACAACATCATCGTCGGATCTACTTGAGGTCATCTTTTTTTAACGTCAAGATATATATATACGCATATGTATGATTCGATCTGATGTAATTTTCTCTGTTAATACTTGATTGTGGTGTTTGATTATTTGGTTGATAGTTTTTGCAATTTGTGATGCCATTGCTTATTGTGTGTTTTGTTTGTGTAACCTAACAGTTGATACTTTCTCAAATATGTTGATTGTGTCAGTATTTCTGATTCCTAACAAATTGAGTCAGTAGTTCCTTTATCAATGTTATTTTTATATGTTAATTACTATGGATTAGACTAAATGTTCTTCATGAAATTTAGTTAGCTGGTGGCTTTAAATTTAGTGATATTATCTGTTTTATACATTTTATCTATGACATGCATCATAGTTCCATCTTATACATCTCCAACTTAGAGATATAGATTTGGTATATAATTTTATCACTCTTTATGTCTGCTCAATTTCAAAAATCATATGAAAGAAGTTTTTAGGGTTTTCGTTGGGTGTATTTTGATTTTTAGAATTTGACATTGGCTGTGCAAGACATATTCTTGATGATTCTAAAAGAGCAAGTAATACCCTTATTTTATCAAAAAGAAAAAAGTACATGATAACGTTGAGATGATAATTCATTTGCTGAGAGCACAGCCATTTGTACTCGTAAGTGGCAGTAAGTATTGTGTCCAAGAATTACCAGAGATTGACATTTTATGGACTCTTGTCCTACACTTCTAGCTCCCATTGTCCACATATTAAGGCCTAATAAGTAGTTTTCGATATAGTTACAAACACTTGAGCACTCAACATGATCTGATTTTAACTTTGTTGATATCTCCTCCTCTCTTCTTTTTCCATTCTTTCTCCGTTACCTTATATTTCCTTTTGATATTGGTTTTTGTCTTGAAACTTGTGTGTAGCTTTCTGCCAAAGAACTGCCTGGAGATGAAACACGTTTAGTTTTAAGTTATGTGCCCAAAGCCTCAAATTATGTTAGCAACAGCATAATTTATTAATTTTATCCAAGTTTTTATTTATGTACTTGTTGCCTGGGAGTGATTTAGCTTTTTGAGTTAGTGATTAAATGCATTAGCTGCTACGTTTACTTATAACTTCTCTTTTTGCATGTTTTGAAGTTACTGTTTGATTGTTAAATTACAGGTCATGTATAATCATGCAAGATGGATGTTGGGAGAGGAATACTATGTAATGCAGGATTTTTCTAGACAAAATACTCTTGTACCTCCTAGATTATAACTTTTGCAGTCGATTTCTTTTTCTTTCAATTTATAGCTTTGTAATTTTGAACTCCTTGAATGGTAGTCTTATCTGCCCTTGTGATGAAGTAAATTAGCCAGATCAAATGTTTTTTTATTTTTTGTCGCAACAATCTCTTACCACAAGTGTCCTGAACTTCTTTTTGGGTTACTTCTCTGGAACTAAATTAGACAAATGCTTTAAATCTAAAAGCTTAATTGTCCAAATGTGCTTTAAACAGGTAGCGAAACAGCTTGCCAGGAGTTGCTTGTTGCAAGTGCCCGGATCATGGTAGGGCAAGAATATTCTGTTCCTTTGTATTCTTAGAAATAAATAAATATCTTAGTTTCAGTTGGTTTACACTATGGCAAAAGTAAATAAATTCACTTTTAAGTGTAATTATTTATTAGAACTCGTGTGTATGTTACGAGAGGGAATATGTCCGTTTATATGATTGGTCATGTCTCTCAGTACAACAAATTCTTCAACAGTTTGAAGCATGATATACATTACCCTCGAGTTTTCAAGTGAACACTTGAGTAGCACAAAATGATCAGACGACCCAGGTCTACCTCCCTTCCCTCCCACCCTCTTTAGGGTTTTCTTGAAGGTGGGTTCAAAGATTGACCAGGTTGCTTAATAATTTCAGTGAGAAAACTTAAATTGTATTGCTAATACTTCAACAATATTATTAGTCGAAACTGAAATCCCTAAAACTTGTAGCCTTATATTTGTAAAGGCGAAGAATAGATGTTGAGTCAAATAATTATCAAATCCAAGAATGGAATTTTCACTAGGCTTCAAACTTCAAAGTAAAGCTTCAGTATTTTACCGCAACAACTTTTACAAAAGTAAATGCTCATCACAGCCTTTAAAACATGGTGTGCCTAGAGTTGCATGATTAAACTCAGCTATAGAAGCCCAGATTCAGCTTACCTTGCACCATCAGCAATTTGGTTTGTTCTCTGTAGTATCAGTTACTGAAGTCAATATTAGCCAAGGTTGAGCAACAATGCCCTCCTTTCCTGCACTTCCGCTGTAGTCTGAAGGATTGATTCTCTTTTCCTTCTGTAACTGTTGGCGTTTTCGGGTTGCACTACACGAGCATAAACACTCACCTCGTTACATAAAACAGCAATCTTGTCAGTTAACTGTGCCTGAAGCAATGACTCTAGAGGTTTTTAGAACTTCTCATGTTCACCTGTTGTTTCGTGTCAGGCCCCGACTTCTCAAATTTGACCAATCCATCAATCAAAGAGAAGATGGTGTGATCTTTCCCTAGTCCAACATTCTTCCCTGGATGGAACTGGAAGTTGCAAGGAGAGAAAAATCATTAGCGGGATTTTAAAGCAACACTAATATGTACTTTGTACAGTCTGTAACAGTGATTCATAAGTGAAGCTTTCACTCAGACTGCTAAGAGCAACATGCTAGAAGTTTAGATAGATTGACTACTGAAGTGCAGTAAGCCAGTAACCTGAAGCTGAACTCTACTATTCATGTAGACAATACAACTTGTCAACTGATGCAAGGCACCTATACTACTCTCAAAAACATGGCAACTACTTCATTTACTCTTCTGAATAAAATTCTACAGGACTCCTTGCATATCTCTTCAACATCAATTCTACAAGCCAGGAATTTTATTTTTTTTAATCTCAAATTCCCAATTATTGAAGGTTTAAATGCTAAAATGTCCAGCCGAGATACCAATCTGGACCTGCAAGATCACCTCAAGCCAATTGCTCAGCAAGAAGATGAGAAATATGATTTAGCATTATTTATGGGCTCCTAATTTGCCACAGTACTCATAATTACACTTCAGCATCAGGTAAGAGCAATAGATGATGCTCAAGTTTCCGAGCCTTTGGGACAAGTGTAACCAAAAATTTATTCTTAAAAACACTCTCCTAGGAGCAACATACAAAATGGAAATATATTAGAGAAACAATAAAATGGAGGGTGGAATGATTTATTTTATTTCACGTGGAATAAGTCATTTAATACTTTTCTCTAATAAATAAAATTTATAAATTTGGGAAGAATGAAAATAATTCATTCTAATGAAACAACCAAACACAATTTTTTCATATGATAAGAATGAGTCATTCTATTATCATGTTTATTCATTCGATCCAAACGTAATATTAGTGAATTAAATTAAATATTGTAAAAGTAAAACTATCAATGTTTTTTTTATAAATAATCACCTAAATAATTTTATTCTAAACAAATATATGACTGCAAACAAACACGGGGGTTGATGGATATTTTCTCGTAATAATACTAATACTACCAAAGTCTTCGTTCAAAATTCCAAAAATTTATAACCCAAAAAATTCCGGTTGTATTATCTAAAACATGTCACTGATCTTTTCCACCCATAGTTGAGAGCTGAGAGAATCGAGTTTTATCACTCTTTTCCGTTGTTTAAGCTTCTAACAAGTTTCAACCCGCAAGTTTCGCATATCCTCCACACAAACAAAAAACCAAGTAACCACTAGCATCCCAAAATTACAAAAGATTAAAAAACAAAAGAAAGAAATTTTTAAAATAAAAATTATGAAAGGAAGTCTATCGTTGAAGAATATTAGTCGCAGCAGTAATGTGGGCCTGGAAAAGCAGTTACTCATCACCATCGTGATCGCCGTCATAATAACCGCCTCCCTCACCATTACCAGCCTGACCCGAACCGCCTCTTTCCTCTGCACATACGTTGGCTCCTCCTCGGCCCAGCCCAATTCCTACACCACCCCGATCCAGCTCACCGCTCTCCTCCACTACGCCACTTCACGGGTGGTCCCGCAGCAAAGCCACGCCGAGATCACCCTCTCCTTCAACGTCCTCCGGTCACGGGCCCCTTGCAACTTCCTCGTCTTTGGCCTTGGTCACGACTCCCTCATGTGGGCCTCCTTCAACGCACGTGGCACCACCATATTCCTCGAGGAAGACATCCAGTGGGTCCACAAGGTCCTCAAGGACGCGCCTCTCCTGCGCGTGCACGCCGTTCGTTACGACACCCGCCTCTCCGACGCCGAGCACCTGCTCTCCTCCTACAAGTCCGTCGAGGAGTGCCTGCTGCCGGACGTGTCGCTCCGCGGTAATACCCGGTGCAGGTTGGCGCTGAGCCAGCTGCCGAACGAGGTGTACGGTAAGGAGTGGGACGTGATAATGATTGACGCGCCGAGAGGCTATTTTGCCGCGGCGCCGGGGAGAATGTCGGCGATATTCTCGGCGGCGGTGATGGCGAGGGCAAGGAAGCGGCCGGGGGTGACGCACGTGTTTCTTCATGACGTGAATAGGAAGGTTGAAAAGGCGTACGCGGAAGAGTTTTTGTGCAAGAAGTACTTGGTGAAGGCCGCAGGTAGGCTGTGGCATTTTGAGATTCCGCCGGCCAAAAAGAATGATGATGATGGTATTGGTAGCACCACTTTTTGCTAAATTTTGTGGCTCAATTTTTCATTTTTGTTTAGAGTTAGCATATATACATACATCAAATTGTTTAATTCTTTATTTTACATTTTGAAAATGGAGTTCCTCTTTCAAAACATTACAACAAAATCTGATAAAAACAAAGATTAACGAGGAGAGAGAGTATGTGTAAAGAACGAGTCTTATGCTATTAAGATAAGAAGTATGAGCCGTGCATGCATGCATATGTATGGATTTAGAACATTTTAAGCATTTATTCATTTATGCTTAAAAATTAAATTAAAAGTCCTAGTATTTTTTTTGAATTAGTTTTCACAAAAAAAAAAAAGGTTTTAATCTGAACTTCTAAACATTCTCTCCATTAATCCAGTTACAACCAGCTGACTGTTTTTCTTGAACTATGGTGGGTTTGGTGTCAATGATAGGCGGATGATCAGGAATGAAATCTTGTAACCATTAGGTCAGGTTCGATTCTTAATTTTTCCCTTTATTTTAGTAATCTTGTATAATCCTGATTCTTGTTTTCCCCCCTTGTAGTAAGCTTGTATTCTCCAAATTGATGATATAATATTACTCCATAGTGGGGACGTTTTAAATGGGGGAGACTGATGAATAATAACCCAGCAACTAAACCTCCTTCCGACTACTGCATCTCTTCAACCGACAAATGACAAGCACTTGAACACAATATTTTCTTAAGTAAGCCAACCCAGGATGATATTCGGGAAGTTCTGTCCATGGAGATATATATACCCTCTTTACCTTCAAACACTTCCACTTCGAGTTTTGCAATTGTAATTTCCCCTTTATACATATCAAGGATAGCCGTGAATACCTACAATTTCAAAATTAAAAAATTAAATTAAAAAAAAATTCAGTTGTTGCACGGCGTTGGGAGCGTATTGAGACTAAAATGCAAAACTCTACCCTCGGTTTATTACTTTGTAGAGATATGCTGCCTGATTTTACAATATAGCATATCACTGTGTCTTGGTGCAAAATTATACCTTTGGGATCAATTTTTCACAACTAATTTAACCTTAAAATGTACACTTTGACACTAATAATTGCAATTTTGCTAATTAGTCAAACTCAACTACAAAAACATCACACTGACAAACATATGGTAGAGTTTTTCACTTTAATCGAATGTTGTTGCGGTATTGGGCCAGGGAAGTTCTCCTTTTGATCAATGGCAATAAAAATAAATTAATATTCAAGAAATTAAAAAAATTAACTGAGACTTAACAATCTATATACATATTTACCTGTAAAATAGTGGACGAGAGTGTGACTGACTTTGCACGAGAGAGGTTTAGTAGGACGTCACTCAAATTGATAAAGAAGTATAAATCAACCAAAGGCCAAACCGTTGTTCTATTATTGTATGCATGCATATTGATCTCCAGTTGTTCAACAGGAGAGATTTTACATACAGAAAAGTTTTTACTCCACAGCCTTACTCGGCCAATAAGGTCAGCCTCTCAAATTAAGTCTTGGAGCAGATATGTTGAAAGAATTATCTGTTCCACGGATGTTACAACCAATGATACATAGATTCTTCAACTTTTCAAGACTTGAAAAGATGTCCAAATTAAAGGACCTTTTCTGCTTGAAATCTTGTAGTACTTGAGACATAGAGTTTCCAAGCTTGTAAACCAACCAAATATTTTTGAACCAATCGGACAAATTCAACCAAAGAGTGGTTAGGGAATTTGGGTTAAAATTAATTGAAGGGTAAAACCACCGAACAGATGCACCAATACCAATACTTAAGCTAAAATGTTGAATATGATGGGATTGTGCATAACTATATATGAATTCTATCCAAGAGTAATTGAGGAATTGTTTCCCCTAATACCCAACGAAAACTCATTGAAAGGAGCTTCATATTGTTATTGCGTCCTGACAAGAAGCCTTTTTTTCTGAAGGTCAAGTAGTTGTAGTTGTAGTTAGGGCTTTCGTTCTTATTGCAATGGGTTCCGATCTATAAGGCCTCCGGGCGGTATATAAGGCTATAAATCTAACTAAACGGTTCGGGCTCGATTCGAAAAAATGTGAGTGAAACTGAAATTCTTTAATAATATGATCCAAATCTGAGTACAAAAAATAGTTCAAATAAAAATACGAGTAAAATCTGAGTAAAGTTATACTCGACTAGTTTATAATTCAAACTACTTTAATTTTTAATCATGATTCGATACATATTTGATTGATACATATTCGAATAAATACTCAATACATTCTCTTATAATATATACACAATTAAACAAAATTTGAATAATTAGTTATTATTATTTTTTATTTGTAATTTTATATTTATAAAGTGTCATTATAATTATATTTTCTCATTTTTAAGTATAATAATAATAAGTTCAATTAATAATTGTATATATTATAAAGTTAGTTACTATGTGGAGACTCGAATTTGAGTTTGAATTTGAAGTTTGCGAGTAATTTGAATATAATTCAATCTGAGTTGTATCGAATTCGAGTAATGAAAATTCGAGTCGAGTCGAATCTAAGTAAAAATTTTCAAATATAATTCGAATCCGAATCGAATTAGAGTAAAAATTTAATCTTTCGAGTCAAATTCAAGCAATTTATAATCCGGATTGATACGACTCGTTTGCGGCCTTAGCGGTATACAAAGTACATCTCTTCGTAGAAGTAGACAATAACCTTAAGAGTCTGTTTAAGAGGGGAGCCCTACACTACTAGAAAGTCGTCTAGCAGCGACCGTTTATTAGCGACCGAATTACGTCGCTAATGTCTATCAGCGACCGACTTCGGTCGCTGATATCCGTCGCCTATAGTTTGGTCGCTAACTTGCATATCAGCGACAGACAATAGCGACCGACTTTTCAGCGACTGCAAATGGCGACCGACTCAGTCTATAAGCTGAGTCATCACATATCACAACACTTGCCACGTGTAGCGATCGCTAATAGCGACCGATTTTAACGACTGCTATTAGCGACCGATATCAGCGACCGATCATTGATTATTAGCGATCGGATAATTGATACGAATAGTGACCGGGTAGTAGCGACAGGTTTTTAGCGACTACTATTAGCGACTGATATCAGCGACCGATCATTGATTATCAACGACCAGATTTTTTAGACGAGCAGCGACCGAACAGCGACCGGGTAGTAGCGACAGCTATTAGCGACCGAATTCGGTCGCTGATTAATTTTTTTTTTAAAAAGGTTTTTTTTTTGTTTTTTTCAGTTCCCAAAAATTTCTTTACCTGTCAAACACAGCACAACAGATATAGAAACGATCTCATTGAGATCTCCAATCAAATATCAAATTCTAACCAAATGAAATACCATACAATTCAAATAAATATAAAACCAACATCTAATCAAATCTTAGTACATAAATATATACAACATGATAAAAATCCAACCGTGCATGTGTAACACAATACAATGAATAAAATAAAAAAGCTAAGAACGATATGTAGCTCGCCAAGCTTCATCGATCTAGCTAACTGCCACGTTCCTGTAACAAAAAAAGAAACACGTTCAAGATAGTATTATTTACTGATTAATTTTGGTGCATTAAGTAATAATATTACCTCTTGCTCAGTCTCCTCCTCCTGATCTGGCTGACTTGCTGCTGTCGCCACCGCATCCGCTAATGAATCAGGGCTCAACGCTTTCAAATGATCTTACAGCTGACACAAAAGTGCAGGATCTCTGCATATGGCTCTAACACAGTCCGCAGCGTTATGTGGCGTCGGATTGTATGATGCTTGGGTAAACTGGCTACCAGACCTGCAAGAGGCAGTAATACTCGGCCGTCTTCGCTGCCCTTGACCCTTAACAAAGTTTTTCTTGACAACCGACGCCATTTTCCACAACTCTTGATCAATCGGCGGGCGACCACTACCAGGGGGATACCGCTCATCCATTAGTTGGTTGTAAGTGTCCTATAATTAAGTAATACATTGAATAGTTAAATGTAACGTCAAAATTAATGTATAAACATGTAACGTTAAAAAAACTTAATTACCCGTATCTGTAAAGCATCAGGAAGACCATCACGGGTGGCCACGTACACATCCAACCAATTGATAGTCTGACCTCTGGACCTACTAGATGACTACAAATATGACAAGTGTATAAATATATTAGTCATGCAAATAAATACTAAATAAATGATCGTAAATATGAATAAAATAAATTTGATGAACTCTGTACCTCCCTATCCATGAAATGTTGCGCCTGGGATATACTACCGCATTTGTATGTACCCTTGCCTTTTCCCATTCGGCTACACCTGCAGATCTGTTCCTGGCGACAATCCTCCCTTTCCTCGCCCATTCATCACTCTGCCACTGCTGGCACATCTCAACCCATATATCGCGCGAGCACCACCACGGGTTGTACTCATGCATATACTCCGTAGCCTGGCCAGGGTGGTCTATGCCAACATTATACAATGTCTTTTCCCGCTCCTTCTTTATGTTGTCTTTTGTGCGGACAACACACTTTTGCCAGAATAATGTCTATATAACCCCTGTTTGTGAATCTTCCCACTTGTATATTTTCTGAAATAAAAATACAATAATAACATTAAAATAATTGTAATACAATTAACCTGATACTACTAAAGATTAGAATAGTTCAATAGAATAATTATAAATTACGGGAAAACAAATACCTGGAACTCCTACCAACATGCCTCCTTATGGGCTAGCGGTGTGCTGGCCCACGTAATAGATAGGGTAGGCCAGTTTTGTAGGCATAACTGTGAAATACATTTCACAACCCTAACATCTGTAAAATCTCTGAAATATAGAATAATTTACATTAGTATATACAATACTATTATTTTTAATTTAATATTACTATACGGTTAATAACTTACGTGTTGGTAGGATCAGGGCGAATCTGTAATACAATACGCTCGTCTGGATTATTTGGGGCCTTCGGTATTTGATTTGGACCCCGGCCTAAACCGTGTTTTCTTCCTGCTGCTGAAGATGCCACCTATTCGAAAAAATGACATATTAATGTGACTTACATAATAATGATTACAGAAATAAAATGCGTATATAGACAACAAGTCAATAATATTTAGTAAACATTTATATATAACTCTACATAATACAAATTAAAGTAAACATACATTTTAATGAAACTCGCTGTCAGATTCCGAATCCTCTTCAACAATATGTGGAGATTCATAACCATCTCCTACTTCAGAATCGGTGTCGTTGTCACTTAATAACTCTTCCTCCTCAGTATCACTGTCATCTAAGTGTTGTACTGAATCGGAATCCAATTCATCATCATCACCTCCACCCTCTAAATTGTTGAGTTGATTGTTGTCATCGAGATTTATTATAGGAGGGTTATGTAACGTCTCCTCTCGGTAGACTTCTCCCTCTACTAATTGGACACGAATGCGCGCAGGAGTATGAATGACAACTTGCCAATCTGTAGGCATTCTATCCCTTTTCCGAATAGGAGTACGAGTATAATATACTTGCTGTGTTTGAGTTGGCAACACAAATGGTGCATTCATATATGTCCTTTTGTTGAGGTCAATATCGATAATTCCATGTCGATCGACACGTATCCCTTTTTCTGAATCAAACCAACGACATTTAAACAGATTAATCTGACCTCCGTATGTACCCTTGTACGACAACTCAATGATTTCTTCCAACTCCCCATAAAAGGCATGACCAACCTCATTGTAGCAATCTCCTTGAACAAACACTCCAGTATTGGTTGTTCTTTTACCGATGGCGTATATATTTGTATGAAAATCATAGTCATTTACTTTATAACCATTACGAGTGAGTTGGTCCCTATCCGGGCCCATGGCTAAGACTCGTAAATTTAAAGGAATTGCATCGTCATTAAGAGCGTACAATTATTTAATACATTGTGAATAAGTGTTTCATAAATTAAATAAAATGACTTAATTAAGTTAAATAACTTACTTTGTCCTTTATCCATTTTGCAAAGTTTTGATCCCGATTCAGTTCAATATCTTTATCAGTAATGTCGTGTTGATTTGTTCTTAACTCAGCATCGAATGATCTACATATATATTACATATATGAAACAAAATATATGAGATTACAGTGTACATCAATGAGATTAAGCTAAATATGAGTTTTACATGCATACCTCACCAATCCCTCAATCTCCTCGCAATTGAGAAGAATGTAAGTATGTGCAGCATGTAATTCTGCTTCAGAGAGGAATATGCGTTTTTCTTTTCCATAAGCGCGACCCGGTAGACCAAATACAGAAAGTCGACCGTTTAGTTCAACGTTCCCCCAATCATCATGTCTTGGAACTCGATTGGCCTTTGTCAAAACTTCATCGGGAAAATAGTCTGATACAAACGTAGATATCTCATCAAAACTGTATGCTTCACATATTGATCCCTCGACATAAGCTCTATTTTTAACCTTCCTCTTCAGGTTTCCCATCACCCTCTCGAAAAGATACATCCATCTGTATTAAAACGGACCACCAACACGAGCTTCATAGGGTAGATGAATTTGCAAATGCTCCATGGAGTCAAAAAACCCTGGTAGAAATATTTTTTCAAGCTTACACGTGATCTCAATGATGCTCTTCTCAAGTATTTCCATTTCATTTTCATTTAACGTTTTTGAACATATGCTTTTAAAGAAACAACTAAGCTCAGTCAAAACATCCCATATTGGTTTATCAAGCAAGTCTCGAAATGCTATTGGCAAGAGTCTCTCCATGAACACGTGACAATCATGACTCTTCATCCCTTGTATTTTGTCACCTGTAACACACCGTGCAATGTTTGACGCATATCCATCTGGTAGTTTCAGAGATTTGATCAATGCACACACATCTTCAACCTGCTTCTTGGACAATGTGTATTTTGCATGCGGTTTGACAATCTTTCCATTAGGTGATTCATAAAGCTCTAATCCAGGACGCTTACAAATATCTTTCATATCCAACCGTGCTTTATCATTATCTTTCGTCTTGCCCTTAACACCCATCACGGTGTTAAATACATTGTCAAACACATTCTTCTCAATATGCATTACATCTAGATTGTGACGAATCAAGTTTGTAGACCAATAAGATAGTTCCCAAAATATGCTTCTCCGAACCCAATTGTGAGACTCATCAAACTCATTGATTGTTGCTGAGGCAGCACTTTTACCAAATGGGATTACTGACAATCTCATCACACGGTCACGCACCTCCGTCCCAGACAATCGTCCTACCGACATATCTTTCTCTACTTTTCCTTTTTTAAAATTTTCTCTATTTCTTCGAAAAGGGTGATCTATCGGTAAGAAACGACGATGACAGTCAAACCAACAGGGCTTCCGACCATATGGTAAATTAAAAGACTTTGTATGCTCCAAACAATATGGACATTCCATCTTCCCGTATGTACTCCATCCAGATAACATACCATAAGCAGGAAAATCACTAATAGTCTATATAATTGCTGTCCGAAGGTTAAAATTTGTTTTCGTCGAAACATCCCAAGTCTGTATTCCATCCTTCCACAATACCTTCAACTCGTCTATAAGAGGTCTCAAGTAAACATCTAGATTCTTTCCAGGACTCTTGGGACCAGGAATCATGAGTGAAAGAAACAAGTATGGTTGTTTCATACACATCCAATGAGGCAAGTTGTATGGAGTCACTATCACAGGCCAGCAGGAGTACGGAACAGCTGAGTGGCCGAAAGGGTTGAAACCATCGGTTGATAATCCAAGCCTCACATTTCTTGGTTCAAAGGCAAACCCCAGATGTGTTAAGTTGAATTCTTTCCAAACCTTCCCATCTGTAGGATGATTAAGTTCCCCACTTTTAGCTGGAGATCTCGCATGCCAAGTCATGTGTTCAGCTGTTCTTGAAGACATGTACAATCTTTGCAGCCGATGTGTAATTGGAAAATACCTTAAAATCTTAAAAGGTATATTTGTCTTTTTTGTAGTCACACCCTCTTTATTAGGCTTAAACCGATCATGACTGCACAACGTGCACTTTGTCTTCTGTTCATTTTCCTTATAAAATAGCATGCAATCGTTCGGACATACATCGATCTTTTGGTATCCAAGACCCAATTTCTTCACCATTTTCTTACAAAAGTAATAGTTATCGGGCAATGTTTCACCGTCAGGTAACATACTCTTAATGGTCTTTAAGAGCGACTCAAAACACGCATGACTCATGTTGTGATCAGCCTTGATGTTAAGTAACGTCGCCACTACAGACAATGTAATTTGCTTTGAGCAACCAGGCCACAACGATTTGCATCCCTCCTCTAATAACTTAAAAAACGCTTTGGCATCAGAATTCATAAGTCGATCTATGTCTTGTTCCCAATCAAAATCCGGCCTGGCAATATCATAAACCATGTCATTCATACGATGGGTACTGATGTCTGCTGGATTATGTATCCGTGCATTGACACTCTCTCTTTTCTGTCCATGTGCCCACCAACATTCTTCGTAATTTTTCATGAACCCATTAACAAGTAAATGATAGGCGACTATATCTCTGTCCGCATAATTGACAGTCTTACACTTCAAACAAAGACATCTTATCTTATTCTGAGCGTTGACACATTCTTTCTGGCTATATGCGTAATCCAAAAACACTTGACAACCAGTTCTAAATTCAGTTGTAGCACCAATCTGCCCGCGTGACTTTCGTCGCCTCATCCAACTACGGTCTGAATATAAATCCATAATAGTATGGTACCTATTTTGACAAGATTTTTTGTATTCATTAAATCTACTTATTAAAAATGTATAGGTATAATGCATGTTTCTTACCTAAATACGTCTCCACCCTTATTACACCGGTCAAGCTTCTATCCCATTCTTGTATGTGAGTCCCACTAATGTCAACGACTTAAACAAATGCATATGTTTGTTCTAAAGAAATTTCGGCAACATCTACCATCGATCTCCAAGTACACGAAATAGACTATGATTTACACAGTCTAAGTATGCACCCGGAGAACAATAGAAGATAAACAAACCAAAATTTCTTTAGAACAAACAGATAAATTCGCTTAACTTATTGACACCGGCCTAAGTGGGGGCGGAACATACAAAAACAGTCCCAAAACGGGGACTATTCAAAATTCACTCCTAATGAGTGAATCTTGAATGGGTTTCTAAGCTGCGTATATTTTTTTTATATTATTTTTATATATATTATATTATATTGTATTATATTATTTTTATTTATTTTATAATATTATTTTGAATGATATTATATTATAATATTTTATAATTATATTATTTTTTATTATTTTGTATTATTTATCTTTATTATATTTTTTTGTATTATTTTATACTATATTATTTTGTATTTATTTCATAATATTATTTTGTATTTATTTCATAATATTATGTTTATTATATTATTTTGTATTATTTTTCTTTATTATATTATATTATATTTATTTATTTCATAATATTATTTTGTATTATTTTGGAAATGATAATATTATTTTGTATTTATTTCATAATATTATTTTGTATTTATTTCATAATAATATTTTGTATTATTTTTCTTTATTACATTATATTATATTTATTTATTTCATAATATTAATTTGCATTATTTTGGAAATGATTATATTATTTTGTATTTATTTCATAATAATATTTTGTATTATTTTTCTTTATTACATTATATTATATTTATTTATTTCATAATATTATTTTGTATTTTTTTGGAAATGATTATATTATTTTGTATTTATTTCATAATATTATTTTGTATTTATTTCATAATATTATTTTGTATTATATTATTTTGTATTATTTTTCTTTATTATATTATATTAAATTATATTTATTTCATAATATTATTTTGTATTATTTTGGAAATGATAATATTATTTTTTATTTATTTCATAATTATTTTGTATTATTTTTATTTATTATATTATATTATATTTATTTATTTCATTATATTACTATATTATATTTATGTATTTCATAATATTATTTTCTGTATTATATTATATATATTTATTTCATAATGTTTATTATATTATATTTGGAAATGATATTATTACTAAATAATAATATATGTAAAATGATCTGTAAAGCAATCCATACAATAATTTTCCGAAGCAATCCATACAATAATTTTCAATTTGATGACAGTAACTTACCTTAACTAACAAGGGTGGCAGAGGCTGGGTTTGGTAGGGGTAACGACGTCCTGCTGTGTCGGTGCGGCAGCGTCCGAAAGGGGCGGAGAAGTCCGGCAGGGACGGCGGCGTCCAGTAGGGTGAAGGGAGGGGAGGAGCGATGTCCAGTAAGAAGAGGGGAGGGGCGGTCGTTCGGCAAGGGAGGGCTCTTCTCTCTTCTCTCTTTTTTCTTTCTACTTTCTTCTTCCTTCTATTTCCTGTGCGGCGTCTAACATTAGGTCTGAACATAATAGCGACCGCTTAACAGCGACCGCTTTCGATAAATACTTTTCATTTAATGCGTTGGCACTTTTAGCGACCTCTTAACGACGACCGCTTTCGATTGCTATTTTTCATTTAATGCGTTGGCACTTGTAGCGACGGAAGTTTCGGTCGCTAATATATCAGCGACGGAACATCGGTCGCTAAATGTGGCGCCAAAAATCCCACATTTTTTTGGTGGCAAAAATGGTATTTGCGACGAAAATAGCGACCGCCTTTCGGTCGCTATTACTTTTAGCGACTATGTGCATATTCGGTCGCTGAAATCGATCGCTAAAAGGTAGTATTAGCGACGACTTTGGCGGTCACAGAAAGTCTTGGTCGCTAATGGAAAGATTTCCATGTGTGGTGTGATAAAGAATCCTAGAAAAGATCCATTGACGCTCCCTCTACAGTGCCACGAAGATCTCTACATACTTGCTCAACCCAGGACAAGTGATATCTTCTAGTCTATGTGTGTGGGACCAGCTCAAACAAAGAAGAGTGATCCGGTCTGAATTCAAACACACGTCTCGCCCGTCTGCTGCTAGGTCTGGGTATGGCTCCAGGTGAGGACTTTGTATAAAAATTTCTCAGATTTTTGACCAAATGCCTTGTTTGTCAAGTTTAGATTTGGGGGTAAATCCATAATTTCTTCTCATTCCATATTGTGGATAAACTAGTTTGAACAGCACTTCTGGTATCATCAAGCAACGAGAAAAGATGCCCTCCGGTAAATCACTTAACCGATCTTTCAACATTCTTCACATGTACACTACGGCGTCTTTTCTTCTTAAAATCAAAGTCAATCATAATTCGACTTATTTAGAAGTTTCACCTAAAAATCACATAGTGCATGAGGACAACGATTAATTCAACTCACATATATATGAAAGATTACCAGATTTTTTCGTCACAAAATAGCGAATACAGCTACATATTTGTTTTTTCTAATGATTTTTAATAATCCCATTAATAGTACTTTTTATAATATGCCAATTAATAGTATTTTTTTAGTGAATTTATAATTATAATTGGGAATCTGATTCCAAGCCAATAGTTTTGGGCAATCCGAATGAGTTATATTTATATAATTAAAGAGTACTAATTGAATAATTCCTCCGTTATAAGATAAAATTCCTTATTACTATATTAAGTAATTCAAGTTAAATGTCTACTTATATTAAATAATTTATTTTTTATAATAATTTATCTATACTACCCTTAGTATTAAACTATTAATTATCATATTTTTATTCTCTATGCATATTTATGAAATATCATTAGTTATATACAAAAAAAAAATTATGCAATTAAATGAGAATTTAAATATAAACAATTTTATTATTTTATATTTCTTCCTATCGTCAGTGGCGGAACCAGAACAAAATTACAGGGGGGTCAAAATTACTTAATAAAAAAAATTATTTATTGACGCTTGAATAGACCAACAAGAATCAAAAAACTTATTACTTAATGGGGAGGGGGGCAATCCAAAGAATTTCAAATTTTTAGCAATCTCACAACATAATCCATCTATCTGTATTACTGCCAGAAAACAACAATAACATAAATTATTCCAGAAACTTGTAGCCTAAACCAAAGTCATCAAACCAGATGAAAGCAAAAAAATATATATATATATATTAAACCAGAGATGAATTGCCTTTTAATTTTTTCTGGCACTAACCAATAAATTGAAACAAGAGCAAACTAGAAAAATAACATTGATCCAAGTTACCCAAAAACAGATTTTAACCGCTTTGTAACAATTTCTAATTCCACCAACCTTGGCCTTACAACTGCTGAATCGAAAGCAATTCATCCGGTCATTCTTTGATTTTTACATCCATTGGATTATAAAATTTTGCTAATTGTACAAAATCCAATATAGCTTAGTTTCATTTCCTCCAACAGAAATTTAGTAACAGAAAGTCATATTAAAACAATAGATTTTATAGCACAAAGGAGTTATATTTCAAGTAAATTTAGTCATCTTACTTCTCTCACTACTAATAATGAAGGGGAAGAAAATTGGTGTATCTGCTAGTCGAAATTTCGTCAAAAAACAAGAAGCATCCATAATCTATAATAAATAAAAACATCAATTGCTAATCAATTATCAAATCTTAAATATAGCATCATTATAACATCAATATACCATCATTGATCATTATACGGTTATACCATAAATATACTTATATACCATTTCTCAAATTTATATTCAAATTCATTTTACCCAATTATAACATTTCACAATAATTTCATCAATTTAAACATTTCATAATTTAATGGCATAACAAATTAACAATTAACAAACTCTAAGATCTAAATCTCTAGACTCTAATTTAATGGCAACAACCGCAACATTAAGCACAAAATTTCATATTAATAATCAATTTTAACTAATAACAACAATAATCATTAACCATAAATCCTTAATTTTTTAAAACCCTAAATCAAATATTTAATTAAATATTTAAATTAACAACTTACCCTTAACCCTTGATGGCTTGACAGTTGGAGCACTAGAGGGCGGAGGCTGGAGCAGCCGAGCAGGGGAGAGACGAGTCACGAGAGCCGCTGTTCGCCGAGCTGGAGACCGTGAGGCGTGAGCAGTGAGCTGTGGGGACTGGGGCGTGAGCTGAGCAACAGGCTGACAGAGGGCGGCGGAGTAAGGAATAAGGATAAGGCTGTCTGGCTGTGGCCTGTGGCTGTGAGGCGTGAGCAGTGGCGAGGCTGAAGATAAGGAAATTGGATTTTGTTGTTTTTTTTTTTTAAATTTTAAACTTATTAAATGAAACGACGTCGTTTCATTTAGTAAGTTTAAAATTAAAAAAAAACAAAAAAACAAAATCCTATTTCCAAATCGCCTCTCCTGCCGAAATGAAGAATCATCTGTCGGCGATCATGGAGATTGGAGGGCCGGAATTACAGGCGCCTGGCCGCGGTCGAAATTACAGGGGTCAAGTTGCCTGAGGTTCCTCCTGAGCGACCGGAGTTACCGGGGTCAGATGACCCCCCCCCCCCCCCCCCCCCCCTGCCACTGCCTATCGTTGAAAATTCAAATAAATATGAGACGTGAGCTTTTTTTGATTTTTCTAGGTACCAAACTTCCTTCAATATAAAAGGAATGAACATATGGTCAAAAAAGTTCACCCTACTTTAATTTATTTGAAAGTGTGACATATGTTCCCATTGTACTTGGATCACAAACAAAAAAACAAGTATAAATGCATAATATCCAAACACAACATTCATTTTAATTATTAAAAAGTAAAATATGATATTAAAATTTGTTTTATACCTTATTTTTTAATAGTTATAATGAATATAGTGTGTAATTTTATTTTTGGATATTATTTATATAAACTTGTGCCAAACAAAAATATGCCAGAACTTTTATCTGACTGAAAGGATAATACTTTATAAAATAAAGATCATCCAGAGAAACTCTCTAGTCATACTAATTTTCTATAATTTTCCGAATGAACGGTTCAAGACAAACCGTCTAGAATCAAAATTTAAATCCCCATAGGAGAGATACCAACCTCAGTGATGACGCACAGAGATTTTGGAGAAGACGCTTTCTGCACGTCTTCAGTTAACTATGTATAGGGTTTGTGTTGACACAAAATTAAATATTAACAACGATATACGGATTAAAAAACTACTTGGCTGGGCTGGGAAATTGGACCTCTTCTTAACTAGTTCCACCATAGAGGAAGGTAAGGCTTTTTCTTCTAAGAAATTAATGGGGGGAAATTACTTTGAAGAAAGACGGTAAGAAAGAAGTTTTTTTCTAAAAAAAACAAACTGAATACCACCGGATAAGAATAAGGAAAACAAAATTTTGTCAGAAACATTAATTACCTTTTCAATTCACAATTAGGACCATACAAGATTTCTAAATGCTCACCATTTTACACGCCAAATTTGGTTACCAAATCACCCTTCAAGTAAACTGATAATGAAACCAGCACAACTACTCCTGTCCCCTAACATTTTGATGGAATGATCATGTTAATTTTAAATTATAAATTTCACGAACTGATTATGAAAATTGAAAATAGGATATCTAAAAAAAATTCATTGGGTTGGGGGCTTGGGCTGATCAAAATTGGCGTCTAAATCCTAAAATTTTAGGTAATAATTGCATCATGATGTACCCATTAATCAACTAATCATTAAACAGTTTTAAAGATTAATATGAAATATATATATATATATATATATAATGAATGCAAAATTTTCAAATGTGACTTGAACTCCTATTTTAGCTGACAAATTGATAATTTCTGGAGGCCCAGCTTCAAGCAAATCCAACAACCACGAGTGTTTAAAGTCAACCACAATGCAGGCTCCACCGGCCACCACCGCCGCCTCAGCCTCCGGTTACACCACCATCCCCACCTCCCGATCCTTCCAGAACCTCTCCACCTTCTTTCCTCGTGGCCGTCCCTGGCCAGAATTCCTCTCCGCATTTGACTGTCCGGAATCCCTCTCCGCCGCCACCGCCCGATCCCGTCTAAACTCGAAATACTTCGGCGTGAACTACCTCATCGTGATCTCCACCTGCGCCGCCGCCTTCCTCTTTGGCTATCCGTTGTCGCTGATCATGTTCGCCTTGGTATTTCGGCTGTGGCTGGCACTGTACTTCTTCCGGGAAGATCCGATGGTCGTTTGGGGACACCACGTGAGTGATCAGGTAGTGATAGTGGGCTTGATCTTGGTATCCGTGCTTGCGGTTTGGCTCACGGGAATTTTCACGGAAATTTTCAATAATTTGTTGATTGGAATTAGCGTTGGGATTTTGATCTCGACCCTTCACGGTGTGTTTAGAAATCCAGAGGGATTGTTTCTGGACGAAAACGATGCCCTAGCTAATGGTTTGATAGCGTCGCAATCGGATTCAGATTCTTACAGAGTTCATTTCTCGAATTAGTATTTGTAAACTTTCATGAATCAATAAAAGATGTTATTTACAGATTATGAAATGAAGAAAATAGAATCATGATGTTGTGAAACTGAAGTTTTATTTCTCTGAATCTAATTGAACAATATCTACAGAAAAACTTATATACAATGAGTCTCACACCACTAATTTATACAGCATAAACTTATATGCAATTTGTATCTATACAAATTAGTTATAATGCATCTGGCTAAGGTCGACTAACTAAACTAACTAACAAATGTCCTGAATTTATGGAATGATTGACACGTGTCACTGTCATTGTACGTGAAAGTCACCCCCATCCATTATGTGATGCTGACCTTGTATATTTAAGTCCACTCAATATAGATGCTTTAACTGTGTTAGCCTTGATACCAGACTTGATTGTTGCAGAATCCATATGCTGTTGTGAGTCATGATATTTGTTGTGGCATGAATTCTGGCATTGCTGCTGGGATAAATCTGATATACCTTCATCGCTCCCCCCACAAGCGAAAGGTGGAAAAAAATTGAGCACCTTGAGCTTGGAAAAAAAGTGCAAATGCTGATCTCTGTTTAAATCCTTGGTGAAGATGTCTGCTAACTGATTAACAAAAGAAATAAAAGTAGGAGAAATAATGCCTGCAATAACCTTTTCCCTGATGAAATGACAATCCAAATCAACGTGCTTAGTTCTGCCATGATGAATGGGATTTTCAGAAATATGAATTGTTGTTTTATTCTCACAATAGATAGGAATATGCTCAATTGTAGAAACGAAAAAAATCCTACAACAGATTTTTAAACCAGAGAACTTCACAAGTGGTGATTTCTAATGCTTTATGTTCAGCCTCAGCAATGGATCTAAAGACTACAGACTGTTTCTTAGCTTGTCAGGAAACTAGAGAATCTCCAATTCTGATACAAAAACCTGCGATTAATCTGCTAGTAGTTTGACATGCACCCCAATCACTATCACAGTAAGCAGTCAAGATGAGGGGAGAAATAGCGGAGAATAAAATGCCTTGACCTACTGTAACATTTATATATCTAAGAATTCTTTGAGCTACTTGAAAATGCGCAAGAGTAGAAGCATGCATAAACTGACCAAGAGTCTGAACAGAATAGACTATATCATGTTTGGCAATAGTGAGATACAAAAGTTTGATAGTTAAAGCTCTATAAAGAGAAGGATCATGAAAGGAAGGACCAGAATCATCAAACTTAGTATTGTGAAGCATAGGTAAAAGATAAAGGCTTGCAATCTGTCATGTTTAATTTGCAGTACTTAAAAGATCAAGTGCATACTTCATTTGATTAAGAAAAATACTAGCCTCAGAGCTTGCAACTTCAAGACCTAAATAATATTTAAGAGGTCCTAAATTTTTATTGCTGAATTTGAGGTCCAGAAAAGTTTTGAGAGCTCAATAACGGGAAAATGATCATCAGCATCCAAGATATCATCAACATAGACAAGCAAAATTGTGAAATGGTCTTGATCCTTTTTAGTAAACAAAGAATAATTTGAGAAAGATTGAACATACCATGCAGCTAACAGAGCTTCTTGAAGTTTATGAAACCAATGCCTAGAAGCTTATTTTAAGCCATACAAAGATTTTTGCAATTTGCAAACTAAATTGACAAACCTGTAGTATCATATCTAGCTGGTAAATCCATATAAACTTCTTCAAGCAGATAACCATGAAGAAAAATATTATTAACATCAAGTTGATGTAAATACCAGTTCTTAACAGCAACTATAGCCAAAAGAGTTTTGACTGTAGGCATTTTAGCTACTAGGGCAAATGTGTCATGAAAATCTTCACCTTCTGTTTATGTATAATATTTGGCTACTAATCTAGCCTTGTATATTTCCACAGTTCCATTAGCATGATACTTGACTTTGTAGATTCATTTACAGCCCACTGGAACTTTACCTGGTGGTAAAGAAGTTATAAGTTATGTGTGGTTTGCTTCTAAGGCCTGGATTTCCTTTTGCATTGTTGTTTGCCAATTAGGATCATTTTTAGCTTGATTATAAGTAGTAGGCTCTTTGATCATTAATGATAGGTTAGCTAAGAAATCTTGATATGCAGGGGCTAAAGCATTATATGTAACATAATTTGAAATAACATATTTAGAATGAAGATGATTAAATTTAGACATAACATAATCGTTATGCCATTTGGGAGGAACTTTAAGTCTCTAAGAAGTTCTGGAAAAAGGAACATTGGTGTCTGAATTAGATATACAGGTGTCTAAATTAGGAATGCTGGTGTCTGGATTAGGAATGTTGGTTTCTGGATTGGTGTCTAGATTAGGAATACAGGTTTCTGGATTGGTGTTTGGATTAGTAATACAGGTGTTCGGATTGGTGATTGGATTAAGAACTAGAAATTCAGAAGCAAAAACTGAAGATGAATCATTAGTGAAAGGTGTATGGAAGAAAGGAGTATCACATATACAAGAAGTAGTGTTGTCATATGAAAGAGTTTTGGATTGAAAACCATGAAGATAATAGATTAAGATTTTCTTTAAAAAGGGAAAATGTCCTCATAAAAAACGACATGCCTAGATACAAAAATCTGTTGAGTGTCAATGTTAAAAAGTGTATAACCTTATTGTATATGGGAATAGCCAAGGAAAACAACAAGAATGGCTCTAGAAGCTAATTTATAGGAATTATGAATGGAATCAAAACGTTTATAAGTAGATTTTATATCTATTTATGAAGTATTTTTAGGCTTAATTAGTTATGAGTTTTTAAGTATTCTTAGCATTTTAGGTAATTTATGTGTTACTATATGTTTTTATTATTTTTATGTATTTTATATTATTTTTATTAATTTTTATTTTGTTTTGTAGGAATTATTTGGGCTAGATGGCAAAATGGTAAATTATTAGCTCTTGATGGTAGTTTTGTAATAAAGCTGCATGGACAAAGTCGCGCCAAGCACGTCATCAGGCAAGGAGTCAGCCGACTGTGCAAGGAATGGTGCCGTTTAATCAATGAAAGATTAGGGGAGCTTTCGCGCCATGCGCGGTCGGGTATGGAGGCAGCAAAGTGCGCATCATGCGCGACTGTGGTCAGCAGATTCCAGTTTGGTTTTTTCATGCGTGGATCCCACGCCCAAATGAAGAAGGATTGGCTACTGCTTAGTTTCTTTCTTTAATTCCACGATGGGTTCCACTACATGCTATGATATCTTCCTTATTTTCGTGAGCGTCTAACTATGCCAATGAATTGTCATGCAAATAAATTAAAGAAATCCTTAGCAAATTAGGAATAGATTATAAAATAGAAATTTTTATATTTTTATATTTTAAATCCTATTAGTGTTTGAAAATTATAATTCTTATTAGGGTTAACAGGATTATGTAACCTATAAATAGAGGGCTTGATACACAATTGAAACAAATCTTTTGCTAGAAAATTCTCTCATTTATTCTTTAGTGATTTTCATAGTTATGTGTAGTTAAATTATTTTTCTTGGTTTAAGTGACTAAAGCCATCAAGATTAATACACCGTGAGATCTAATTTATTTTAATTGTTCAGTTTATAATTTGTGTATTGAGTATTCTTCTGTGTTTAATTTTATGATTGATTTGTTTAATTGCTAGAAGGCCTACTAGTTTATTATTCATATTAATCTACTGCTATTTGTGAAGCAACTAAGATTAATAATTATTTTGCAGATCAAAAGATTATTATACCTTAGGAAGAATATTCATCTAAATTAAATGCAAACGCGTGGCTTGTGTTGTTTAGTTCAACGATTTCTCTAATTCTTAAAGCTACTATTAAATTAAATCTTTAGCACGTGACGAATGTTGTTTAGTAGTAAGGGTAATTTAGAACGCGTGTGTCTACTTAACTAAAATTAAGGAGAGAGGAGAAAAATTATTCCACCTGCGAATAGTTATTTCTATGATGAATGTTCATAATATTAATTAATTTATTCTTACATTATTAATCAATTGCAAATTCTTAATGGTGGATGTTAACTTAAACCAAGGCTTTTTCTTTTTAATTATTTCATTAAATTACTTGCATAATTATTTTAGTTAATTTTATTTAAATTATTTCTTTAATTAAAGACCCCCCAATTTTGGTTTACGAAAACATAAAATTAAATTAATTATTCTCTGTGGAATCGACTCTTACTTACACTACTACATATTTATTTTCCAAAGCAAAATTTTATTTTTAGGTGCCTGCGACAGCACACCAAATGTAGACAACCAAACACTTTAAGATGTTGATATGAGGGAGATTTACCAAATAAAAGCTCATGAGGTATGGCATTGTTGATAACTGGATAAGGTAATCTATTGACAAGATAAATTGTTGTGAGCAAACAATAACCCCAAAAAGATACAGAAACTCCATATTGTAATTTTAAAGCCCGAGTGATTTCAAGCAAATGTTTGTGTTTCCTTTCAACTAATCTATTTTGTTATGGAGTTTGATAGCATGAACTTTGATGAACTATACCTTTTTCAGATAAATAGGTATCCAAAAGAGTATTAAAAAATTCACCACCAATGTCACTTCTCAAGATTTTAACAGAAGAATTAAATTAAGTATACATATAGGAAATGAAATTTTACAAAGATTTTGTTGCATGATGTTTGGTTGTCAACAATTGAGTCTAGGTGAATCTGGTGAAATCATCAACCACAGAGAGAAAATAACAACAACCATTCATAGTTGGAACTTTATATGGACCCCAAACATCTACATGAACTAGTTGAAAAGGAGATACAATAACAAAACTACTAAACTGAAAAAGAAGTTTATGTTTTGCCAATGGACAAACATAGCATTTATTGGAACAGACATATGATAAATCTTTTGCTACATCAGGAATATTTTTTAGCACATGAGAGGAGGCATGGCCCTCCTGGAGAATGCATTGAGTTGGTGAGAATACCATAATAAGATTAGAGTTTTGAGCAATTCTACTAACAAATAGTAGATTATAATGAAATGATGGAACATAAAACACATTATTAATATGTAAGGAATGTGTTAGGCTAACAGTTCCTATTTGTGTGACTAAAACCTTAGTACCATTTGGGAAGGAAATATGAACAGGATAGGCAATGTTATGTAAATCACGCATAATTTGCAAATTAGAACACATATGATCAGTTGCCCCTGTGTCAACAATCCAGTCATTGACATTAAAACAATTAAGAACCAAAGAAAAGCATGAGATACGTGCAATATGATCATCCTGCAGTAATTTTCCTTTACTTTTATTATACTTGTTCATCAACTGAGCAAATTGTTGTTTTAATGTTTTTAACTCCGGATCATATGCAGAAACTGGAATGAAAGAAGTAAAAACTGCAGAAAAGTCATCAGAATGATGTACATAATTGTCAGAAATGGTTAATTGCATGGCTTTAGGTGCAGATGGCTTGTAAGAAGATGTAGGAATATTCTTCATATAACCTCCAGAATTGTAAAAAAAATTCCTATTTTTGTTCCTATTAGTAGGATGGTTAGGGTGATTAACAGGATATCTACTAAGTTTGTAGCATGTATCTTTAGTACGACCGGTGAAATGGCAATAAAAACATATCAAGTCACTCTTATTAGAATGTGTTCCCAATAAACCAGAAGTAAAATGATCCATTTTCTGGGATTGATATTTGGAAACAAAATTAACACTATGTCCTGGTGGATTTGCAGAAGTACTTGCTAGAGTAGTAGAATTATGGTATAGGCTAGAAACATAGCCTTGGCGTTACTTCTCTTCTTGCTTGATGAGATTAAAAGCTTGTGTGACATTAAGAAGGGGTTGCATCATCAAGATCTGCCCTCTAGCATTGATATAGCTTTCATGAAGTCCCATGAGAAATTGTATTACTTTTTGATTTTGTTCCTTGGCTTCATTTAGTTTAGTACACCACATGTGCAACCAGTATATGAACAAACAGCTAAGGGATCTAAAATAGAATTTTCATCCCATAAATGCTTCAATTTGAGGAAATAAATCTCAATAGAATCATCATTCTGTTCAAACTTATGCAAATCTTTCTGAATTTGATAGATCTTATAAGTATCCACAGTCGAAAATCTTTCATGTAATTCTTACTAAACTGCAGCAGCACTGGTCAAGTAGGTCATATTATCGCTGATAGAATCATGAATTGTGTTCATAATCCATGAAATAACCGTATCATTAACTCGCTCCCAAAGAGGATAATGATCAGAAGTTTAATCAGGAGCAACATAGGTTCCATTCATGATCGATAATTTTTTCTTTGCTGACAATGCGATCTGTATAGATCGCTTCCACGTAAAGAAATTTTCAGTGCAAATAAGACGTTTAAAAATTAAAATCATTCCATGATTATCATTAATATGTAGATAAAGTGGATGATTATGTGAATCAACAGAAGAACTATTATTGAGCATCGCAAATGAAGATGCAGGAGATGACGAAGACGAAGCAACCATGGCATATCGTAAAAAAAATAGATCCAATACTAAGAAATTCAAGAGTAATTGAGATATAGAAAATAAATCTGAATTACTGTTCTGATACTATATAAACTTTTATGAATCAGTGAAAGTTGTTATTTACAGATTATGAAATGAAGAAAATAGAACCATGATGTTGTGAAACTGAAGCTTTATTTCTCTAAATCTAATTTAGCAATATCTCCACACAAAAAAACCTTCTATACAATGAGTTTCACACCACTACTTTATACAGCATAAACCTATATATATGCAATCTGTAGCTATACAAATTAGTTACAAAGCATCTGACTAAGCTCCACTAACTAAACTAACTAACTAATGTCCTGAATTTATGGAATGATTGACACGTGTCACTGCCATTATATGTGAAAATCACCTCCATTATGTGATGCTGACCCTGTATATTTAAGTCTGCTCAATATAGATGCTTTAACTGTGTTAACCTTCATACCAGACTTGATTGATGCGGAATCCATATGTTGTTGTGAGTCATGATATTTGTTGTGGCATGAATTTTGGCATTGCTGCTGTGATTACTCTGATATACATTTATCAGGATTAAAATATTTCACTAGCCCATTCATTTTATTTAAAATTTTAGTTATAATGATAATTGAAATTGAGCATTTTGTCATGAATACTATTTTTTTTTTGGAGGGGAGAGGAATGATTATGTGATGAATTTGATTATGAGATTGTTATATATTGTTTTGAATTTTAGTGGATTGAATTTCTTTGAAGTTCACATTAAAGCTTGTTCATGAAGTGCCATTGAAACTAATTGAACAATTTACATGAGCTAACTAAACTACTAATGACTGGACCAAAATCTAGAAATTATGAACAATTTTATTGACCCAGAAGATGAATTGTCCCTTTCTTTACATAGACCAAAATCGTTATTTTTACATTTCTAATCATTAAATTTAGTATGAACATCGTATCATGAACTAATAACGATTCATATCATATTCATGAGGCTTAATATTTGATACCTACTTCCTCCACATTCTCTGTAGGTAATCAAAAGGTGCTTTTTTTTCAACAGTGGATGACAATTTTGAAGACTTGGACTGGATTGTACGTAGGTGTGGCTGATGTTGATCCATGCTCAAAGGCATATTGAATTAATTCTTATTTAGTTCTCCTTCCCCATCCCCCAATCTCCTTTTAGATGTACAACACGTAGATACATACTATTTAACCATACTTTATAAATATGCACCTCATTAAGCTTCATTCAGGTAACCAGAAAAACAAATTATTTCCGACTTTTTTGCAACCTTTTCACACAAGGTAACAAAATGCACATATGCAAAGATACAATTTATCAAGAGGATTAAAGACTACGCAAATATCCAACTATCAAGAGGCTCAAAAGACGCTAGTAAACACCAATAAGGTCATAACTCATAAATCTAGACCCACCTCACAAACACAAAATTAAATTTTATCTTAATTCCTATTACTCTCACTTGCTATTACATGTTCTCTCCATCTGATAATAACACCACCTATCAAGAAATACGATGTTCAATAATAAATATTTAATCACTATAATATTCAACACATTAATTTTAGAAATATAAGTATAACTTTTGATAAGTGAATTTTATTCCTATTTATTAAATATTTTTAAACTTAATAATTTGTGAGTTTTTTTTAGTATTTTAGGTATTTTATGTATTGTTATGTGTTTTTAATATTATTTTATATTTTTTTTATTTTACTTTGTAAGAAAAATAAAGGAATTAAAGATTAATAGCAATTTCGTAATTAATCTGAAATAGGAAGCATCCGTGCGTGTGAATCAGGAGAGCAGTATGAAATGACGTTGTGTGGCGTTGCATGAAGAAGCAGGCATTCGTGCAATGGCGAGAGGTATTTGGTTGGAACAGAAGCCAATATGACCCCATTTTGGTATGTGGCTGAGAAAAACCAAGTGTGGAATGCGTAGACGGACTGAGGTTTCAGAATTTTTAATGAAACAACGTAGTTTTGCTAGGCTGAGGCTGGAACGCATTTTGTGACGCCCCCCAAATTCAGACTTACACCACCCAAACTTGAGTTGTCAAAATATAAATAGCAACTATTACAATACAGTACAATGTACAACAATACAGTGCTCAATAATACACAACTAAGTCTTCACTATTATTGTCACACTATTTTACAACATGTAAATACTACTACAGTTATTTCTCAAACTTTCACTCCATCCCCCGTCTAGTTCCAGCTACTCTCTCATCTCCTGTTGAAGAGCGATGGAATAAAAAGGAAAATGTGGGCTTAAATAACCTAGTAAAGAATATCATGCCTAAAATAATGATGAATAAATTATCAATAGTCTTTAAAAGAAAAGAGTTCTTGATAGAAATAAATAAACAATAAGTTTCAAATTAACAACTACAGTTAAGTTCATGAACAAAGTTTAGATCAACAACTGCAGCAGAATAACACACAGTAGGAGAATCATGTAGATCATGATGTCTATTAGCTTCTTTTTTTCAGAAAAATCGTCATCAACCTTTATTATCTGAAACACCACCGGTCATGATCATGCCGAACAACAGTTCTTCTTTACCTCAGGCCAAAAAGAACATTCACCACGTATCCTAAAAAACACACAACAATAGATGAAATGATAAGATAAACATGATATGTGCCCCATATATCATATGTGTCACAGGCCACAGATATTCATAATAACATGATTATGATGATTAGAACAAATAGTAGTGATATAAATAATGAACAGAAGAAAGAGAATAATAGGATAAACAATAGATATCAAAAATTTATAATTTTACTTTATACAGATTCAAATAATTTTCAAATTATCAATATGATATGGAGCCAAATTTAAAAATGATATTCAAGATCCATAGTTCAAAAATAACAGTTAAAGTTTAATAGAAAAGTTCAGGTAAATAAGAAGGTTCACGTAAAATGATATTAAATAAAGTACAAACTATTAAGCAAATTATAATCATTTCATAAATTTTTCCCAATAATACTTACCATAGTAAGTTTAAGAGTATGAAAGAAAATGATATCCCTGACCTTATGACATGGAAAAAAGACTACTTTAAATGTAGTGGATCAACCTATATATTTATAATATAATTAGTAATTACCACATATAAATTTTATGATGTATAATAACTCATATATTATGAACTATCAAAAGTGTTTATACAAATTTTTGTAATGTAAAGAATAAAATATAATAACTTCAAAAAAAATTTAAAATAATATTTTAAAATAAATCTTTCAAATGAAGAGTCTTATAAAAGAAGATTTATGAATACCGTGTGAAGTACGTATTTGTGCATTTATTACTTTTTAAAAAAAATACTTGCTTGAAAATTTTTTACACTCCTTTTGCCATTACCAAAATTTTAGAGTAGCCTTACAACACTCAAAGTATAATCACAAAATATCAGTAGTAGAAATGAAAGGTGTGTGAAATTCATTCACCAGATACCTCCTTTTATACACCATTCATTCACCTACCGTTGCCAAAATTTCTCCCCGCATACACATTTTCTTTCTGCTAACCAATGAGAAAGGAGTAATACAATTTAGGTGGCCCCCGCCACTAGAATTTTCATCATCTCTTAATAATGTATTTTATAATTTCACCATCCCATTTTTCCTCCACTTCCCCCACATGCTGTAAGACCCCGAATTTTATATAAAATTTAATTTTCTTCTCATATATATATATTTTTTTTATGAAACAGTAAGTGGTTAAATTGGCAAAGTTAAAAGTTAAGGATGTTCCGTGCAAATTATACTTTGTTGAATAATATTCTTTTTGTCGGGGAATATTCGCTTTGTCGGGGAATATTCGTTCTACCCGTACGACGGTGCAATATAATATTCGTGTCGTACGACGGCGCCGAAATAACTAATTATTGGTGGACCCCACAACGGAATATTTGTCGGATATAGAAAACGACATAGGTAACCTTTTAAAATAAAAATAGTCAACGGAACTGTTAAAATACCGGTGATAAAAGAATAGTAGCATACGGTAGTTTATGATATTTTCTGTAGCACACGGTACTCTACAGTAGCACACGGTATTGCACAGTGTCTCATATTATTGGTCTGATACTTGACACCGTAACTGTTGCGCATCATTTCATCAATAATTGTCACTGCATAATATTTTATATTATCAATTCAATAATTGTTGTTACACAGTATTTTGCATTATTGATTTAATAATTGTCATTACACTGTATTTCATATCATTGACTCAATAATTGTTGGTGCACTGTAGTTTAAAATTATTGAACCTAATAATTGGCACAGTAGTTGTTGCATTATTATGAATTATTACTATGGTAGTATTATTTGGTAATTTGATTATTATATTATATTCACAAAGTTGTTTGTTTTATTAGACAATATAATAATAAAAAGTTATTTGTTTTATTAGAAAAATATTATTATATTCAGATGTTACTATGCAAGTTATTGTGCCAAATTTGAAAATTCGCTGAATTCGTTTACGCAGAGGCTGCGCAGCCTCTCCTGCCAATTTCAGCATTGGCGTGCTGCCAACAACCATGCATAGTACCCTTATTCCTCCTATAAATAGCTTGCTCAGCTGAATAGAAAAATTACACCTAAAATATAAAATTTTTCTATAAGAATTTTATGAGTTTTATGAATTTTATGAGTTTACACCTAAAAATTTTTCTATTTTGAGAGTTTGAAAGCCAAAAGGAGTGCAGAAAATTTTCAAGTAACTCTTTTATTAAAGAGTAGTAATTTTATAAATTCCTATTTTTCACGGTATTCACAAATCTTCCTTTAGAAGACTCTTCTTTGAGAAGATTCATTTTTAAAAGTTTTCTTTGGAAGATTTATTTTAGAATATTATTTTAAAAACTATTTTAAAGTAGTTATATTATACTACAAAAATTATGTTAAATATATATAATTTTGATAGTTCATATTATACGAGTTATCATTCACTTTGAAAGTTATATATTGTAATTACTAATTTTATTATAAATATATAGGTTGATCAACCTCATTTAAATCAATATCCAGTCACGTGTTAAGGTAAGGGGTATCATTCTTTTCATCACCATAAATGGATATTATTTTCTTTCTTATTGGAAGGGATTATCATTCTTTGATTCTCGAAAATAATATCGTTTCTTTCTTACTTATAAGATGTGTCATTTACTTCCATGTATTAAATTGTGGGAATAACCTTACGGCGCGGTTTACCGCCTGTTGGTGAATAACCTTTTGTATTCATTCCTTATTAATCTTTGAGAATAACCTTACGGTGCGGATTATCGCCTGTTTGGTGAATAACTCTTCGTATTCAAATTGATGGGAATAACCTTACGGCGCGGATTACCGCCTGTTGGTGAATAACCCTTTTTATTTGTCTCGTGTGGAAATAATTTGTCTACACGAATTATCACGTGACACTTTTATTCCATATTCGTAAGTGATATCATTTTCCTTTATACTCATAAGGGATACCATCTTTTTCATCTTTCATTATTCAAACTTACTATGGTCAGGGATATTAATTCCTTTCACCTTTTGTTAATCAAACCTGCTACGGTAAGGGATATTATTTTCTTTCATACACCTAAATCGAAACTTATTATGGAACTATTGCTTCTATAATTCCTGAAAATATTATATGTTCCATAATAGTTGAATTTCATTATTTCAACTGAAACTTCCTATTTTCTGAACATTTCTATTGAACTGTAATCGTTATTCTGAACTGTGGATCTTGAATATCATTTTTAAATTTCACTCCACATCATGTTGGCAATTTGGACATTATTTGAATCTGCACAAAGTAAACTTCTGATATTTCTTGTTTATCCTGTTCTTCTGTTCATCATTTGTATCACTGTTATTTGTATTAATCATCAAGAATCAAAATGTTGTGAATATCTGTGGTCAGGGGCACATATATGATATAATTGTTGAACAGATGATAGGTTAAAGGCGATATACTAGGTTAAAGGCGATACATCTGTTCGGTGTCTTTTATGGCACGTGGTGAATGTTCTCTTTGGCCCGTAGTGCAAAGATGAACTGTTGGTTGGTATGATTATGACCAAAGGCTGAATCTGGTATAATCATGACCGCTGGTGTTATATTGAATATCTTTGGCCCGTAGTGCAAAGATGAACTGTTGATTTGCATGATTATGACCAGGAACTGTGAATTTTTATTATCATGACTAATGGTATTTCAGATGATAAAAGTTGATAATGTTTTTACTAAAAAGAGAAGCGAGTGGACATTATGGTCTGCATTATTCTTCTAATAGATTGTTCATTCCGCTGCTATTATTGATCTAAACATTGTTCAAGAATTTAACTGCAGTTTTTGATATAAACCTTGTAGTCTATTGTATTTTATCAAGAACTCAACTGTTGAAGGCTAATGATAATTTATTCGTCATTATCTTAGTCATGATATTTCTTACTGGGCTATTTGAGCTCACCCTTTCTTTTGTTCCATTGTTTTTTAACAGGAGATGAAAATGTAACGGGGTCTAGCCGGGGGATGGAGTGAGAGTCCGAGGAATAGCTATCCTAGTCTTCACGTGTTGTAAAATAGTGTGGCAATAATAGTGAAGACTTAGTTGTGTATTATTATACACTGTATTGTTGTACGTTGTGCTTTGTTGTAATAATTTTGTTGTAGTCTTTTGACGACTCAAGTTTGGGCTGTGTGGGCCTAGATTTGGGGGTGTCACAGTTGGTATCAGAGCTTAGGGATATAAACTTTAATGGAGATCTGGGGTTAGAACTAGGAGGGGAGAGACGAATAGAATCAGTCACTAGTGCGTCCTACCTAAATTAGATTTTTAACTAATGAATTGATTTGAATATAGGGACATGAAGTGATGAGTCAGTTTGTTTGAACTAACAATTATTTTGTGACCACAGTTAAGTATGGCATCTGGAAATCAAGAGGTTAACTATGGAATACCCGAAGCAAATGTAGCCGAGAATCAGGAGGCCCCAAACAATCCTCCTGCCAACTCAGGAAATAATGTTCCTGATAACATGATGAACGATGGATTCTTTAGGAATTTCATGCAGTTCATACAGAATCAAGCAAGAGGAAATCCAGTCAATAATAACGGTAGAAACGCTGGTAATTTGAGGATGGTCACTGTCAAGCAATTTAAAGAATTGGGACCACCTGAATTCCACGGGAAGCCTGACCCACTCAAAGCGGAGGCATGGCTAAAGCAGACGACAAAAATACTTGATGTCTTACAATGTGCTGATGATCAGAAGGTGCCATTTGCAAATTTTATGTTACGAGGTGAGGCAGATCATTGGTGGGAAGCGGTAAAACGTATCTAACCTTCAGCACTCGAAATGTCTTGGACAGAATTCGAAGAACTGTTTAACGAGAAGTATTTCCCAGAAAGCATCCGCCATATGAAAGAGGTGGAATTCATTAAGCTGGAGCAGGGAAACATGACAGTCTCCCAATATGAAGCTAAGTTCGCTGAGTTATCTCGTTTTGCCACCCATCTAGTGGATGACGAAGCACGAATGAGTCGGATGTTCCTAAGAGGTTTGAGACTCAAAATTCGTCAACAACTTAGCTCTCATAAATTCAGTTTGTATTCCGATGTTGTGGATAGGGCTCAAAGGGTGGAGCAGACAGATGAAACATTGCAGCCAAGAGTTAATGATCAGCATAAAGAAATGAATGACAACAACCACAGGAACGAGAACCATCGAGGAGGTAACCAACACTTCGGTGGTAATTCCACATCAAATAACAGAAGAGGAGAATCCAGTGGAAACAATTTCAAAAGAAAGAGATTCCATAATAATTATGGAAGGGCACCAGCATCAGTACCAGCACCAGCACCGACCCCAGTTTCAAGGGGAGAAGATCGACCACCAGTGAGATGCTATAGGTCTGGTCAGGAAGGTCACATCAGCCCAAACTGTACACAGCAGTCCAAAAAGTGCTACAGTTGTGGGAAAGAGGGTCATCTTGCGCGGTTTTGTCCTGCCACAAAATCGAGTCCAGCTGCAATGATGATACCAAAAGCTAGCGCGGATAAGGGAAAATCTGTAGTTCAAGGGAGAGTTTTTGTTGTGACATCCCAAATGGCACGAAACTCGAACGAAGTGATAACCGGTAAGCTATTCATAAATTCTCGTGAAGTCTACGCTTTGTTAGATACTAGCTCTACCCATTCTTTTATCTCACCTGCATGTGCTCAGCGTTTAAACTTAACTCCTGAAAATTTGGACTTTGACTTATCAGTTGAAACCCCATTAAGAGAAATGACCATTACATCTACTGTCTATAAATCTTGCCTAGTTCAAATCAACAACCTCACATTACCTGTTGACCTTATTTCTTTGGAAATGCATGAATTTGATGTGATTTTAGGAATTGATTGGTTGACTACCCATCATGCTAAAATTGATTGTTTTCATAAGATTATTAGTTTTCATATTCCTAATCAACCTGTCATGCAAATTCAAGCAACTAAACCATTGAAATCTATAACTGTTATTTCTAGCCATAAAGCCATTCGTTTATTGAAAAACGGATGTCAAGCCTTTTTAGCTCATGTCACTGATTTGAACAAAAATACGTCAAACTTGAATGATATTCCCATTGTTAATGAGTTTCCTGACGTATTTCTTAAAGAACTTCCTGGCTTACCCCCAAACCGTGAAATTGAATTTTGTATTGATCTTGAACCCGGTACCAAGCCCATTTCCAAAGCCCCATACCGAATGGCTCACATTGAACTTCAAGAGTTAAAAGTCCAACTACAGGAATTGTTGGATACCGGTTTCATTCGTCCGAGTGCATCACCTTGGGGTGCTCCTGTTCTATTTGTGAATAAGAAAAACGGGAGTATGAGATTGTGCATTGACTACCGAGAATTGAACCATGTCACCATCAAAAACAGGTACCCGTTGCCTCGGATCGATGACATGTTTGATCAATTACATGGTGCTCAACATTTCTCAAAGATTGATCTCCGTTCTGGATATCATCAGTTAAAGGTTAAAGCTGAGGACATTCCAAAGACTGCTTTCAGAACTCGTTATGGGCATTATGAGTTTTTAGTCATGCCTTTTGGACTAACCAATGCTCCTGCAGCTTTCATGGACATGATGAACCGAATATTCAAGTAATATTTGGATCATTTTGTGGTTGTCTTTATGGATGACATCCTCATATACTCCAAGAGTCGCGAGGATCATGAACAACACCTGAGATTGATACTCCAAAAGCTCCGTGAGAATAAATTATATGCCAAGTTGAAGAAATGTGAGTTCTGGCTTGAGGAGGTCACGTTTCTTGGGCATGTGATTTCTAGTCAAGGAATATTAGTCGATCCTGCGAAGATTGAAACGGTGCTAAATTGGGAACAACCCAAGACAGTAACCGAAGTCCGAAGTTTTCTGGGCCTAGCTGGTTATTATCGGAGATTCGTAGAAGGATTTTCTCGAATCGCCACTCCATTAACTCAGCTTACTCGGAAAAGCACAAAATTCATATGGAGCGAGGAATGCGAGAAAAGTTTCCAAGAACTCAAGGGGAGACTGGTTTCAGCTCCTGTTCTAACCATTCCATCAGGATCAGGAGAATTCGTCATATATAGCGATGCTTCAGGCAAAGGTCTAGGCTGTGTCCTTATGCAACATGGAAAGGTTATAGCTTATGCCTCTCGACAACTCAAAGATTATGAGAAAAATTATCCTACTCATGATCTAGAGTTGGCAGCAGTTGTTTTCGCGTTGACGATCTGGAGACACTACTTGTACGGAGAAAAAGTGGATATCTATACGGATCATAAAAGTCTCAAGTATTTCTTCACCCAGAAGGAACTCAACATGCGACAACGACGTTGGCTTGAGCTATTGAAGGATTACGACCACACAATCCAGTATCACCCAGGAAAGGCAAACGTTGTAGCTGACGCTTTGAGCAGAAGATCTTATGCGAGTACAAGTGCACTGCTGACAACACAAAGTGTATTTTGTACGACTTGCAAAAGATGGAGATACAACTAAAGACACCAGGGACCCACTCGAAGATTGCTCATGTGCGAGTAGAACCGGCTTTAATCGATAAAATTAAAGCTGCGCAAGCTACCGATCCGGAACTGATGAACATGATGAAGAAAGTACAAGAAGGTGTCATTCCCGAAACAAGAATCGACGAGAAAGGAATACTTCGAGTCAACTCTCGACTCTGTGTTCCTAACGATCCTGAATTAAAGCATAAAATCATGATGGAAGCACACAACACGCCGTCTGCAATCCACCCAGGAGGTACCAAGATGTATCGAGATCTTCGACATACATTTTGGTGGAACAATATGAAAAGGGAGATTGCAGAGTTTATCTCAAGGTGCCTAATTTGTCAACGTGTCAAGGCAGAGCATCAAGTACCTAAGGGTCCATTACAACCACTTGAGGTTCCCGAATGGAAGTGGGAACACATCAATATGGATTTCGTGACGGGTCTTCCCAAAGTTTCTCAAGGCTTAGATGCAATTTGGGTGATCGTAGATAGATTGACCAAATCTGCTCATTTCTTGCCTATACGAGAAAACTTTTCACTTGAACGTCTTGCCGGTATGTACATAAATGAGATTGTGAGATTGCATGGCATGCCAGTTTCCATAGTTTCTGATCGAGATTCTAGATTCACTTCACGCTTTTGGATCAGTCTACAAAAAGCTATGGGCACTGAGCTACGATTCAGTTCTGCGTACCATCCTCAGACGGACGGACAATCGGAAAGGACGATCCAGACCCTCGAAGATCTTTTAAGACTTTGCGTACTAGATTTCAAAGGAAGTGGGGATAAGTACTTGCCATTAGTGGAATTTTCCTACAACAACAGTTACCAAACAAGTATAGGTATGGCTCCATTCGAGGCTTTATATGGACGCAAGTGTCGCTCTCCAGTATGTTGGAATGAGGTAGGAGAAGCAAAACTGTTGGGACCCGAGTTGGTACGCTTGACAACAGAAAAGATCCAAATGATCCGACAACGAATACAGACCGCACAAGAACGACAAAAGAATTACGCTGATCTTCATCGGAGAGACGAAAGTTTCAACGTCGGAGATCATGTATTCTTACGTGTTTCTCCATGGAAAGGGGTTACGAGATTCGGAAAGAGAGGAAAGCTCAACCCTCGATTTATTGGCCCATTTGAAATCCTCGATCGAGTAGGAACCGTAGCCTACAGACTAGCCCTACCACCAAGTATGTCTCGCATCCATAACGTTTTTCACATTTATATGTTACGTAAATATGTGAAGGACCCAAACCACGTCATTGAGTTAGAACCAGACGTTATAGCAGAGGATTTAACATACGAGGAGGTACCTGTTAAGATCCTAGATAAGAAGGAGCAGATCCTACGCTCAAAGGTTATACCTCAAGTTAAGGTTTTATGGAGGAACCAAGATATTGAGGAAATGACCTGGGAAACTAGAATCTGAGATGAAATCTAAGTATCCTTACCTCTTCGAAATGCCAAGTACGTCAATTTCGGGGACGAAATTTCATAAGGAGGTGAGGTTGTAGGACCCCGAATTTTATATAAAATTTAATTTTCTTCTCATATATATATTTTTTTTTATGAAACAGTAAGTGGTTAAATTGGCAAAGTTAAAAGTTAAGGATGTTCCGTGCAAATTATACTTTGTTGAATAATATTCTTTTTGTCGGGGAATATTCGCTTTGTCGGGGAATATTCGTTCTACCCGTACGACGGCGCAATATAATATTCGTGTCGTACGATGGCGCCGAAATAACTAATTATTGGTGGACCCCACAACGAAATATTTGTCGGATATAGAAAACGACATAGGTAACCTTTTTAAATAAAAATAGTCAACGGAACTGTTAAAATACCGGTGATAAAAGAATAGTAGCATACGGTAGTTTATGGTATTTTCTGTAGCACACGGTACTCTACAGTAGCACACGGTATTGCACAGTGTCTCATATTATTGGTCTGATAGTTGACACCGTAACTGTTGCGCATCATTTCATCAATAATTGTCACTGCATAATATTTTATATTATCAATTCAATAATTGTTGTTACACAGTATTTTGCATTATTGATTTAATAATTGTCATTACACTGTATTTCATATCATTGACTCAATAATTGTTGGTGCACTGTAGTTTAAAATTATTGAACCTAATAATTGGCACAGTAGTTGTTGCATTATTATGAATTATTACTATGGTAGTATTATTTGGTAATTTGATTATTATATTATATTCATAAAGTTGTTTGTTTTATTAGACAATATAATAATAAAAAGTTATTTGTTTTATTAGAAAAATATTATTATATTCAGATGTTACTATGCAAGTTACTGTGCCAAATTTGAAAATTCGCTGAATTCGTTTACGCAGAGGCTGCGCAGCCTCTCCTGCCAATTTCAGCATTGGCGTGCTGCCAACAACCATGCATAGTACCCTTATTCCTCCTATAAATAGCTTGCTCAGCTGAATAGAAAAATTACACCTAAAATATAAAAATTTTCTATAAGAATTTTATGAGTTTTCTCTGAGAATAGTAAAGCTATTTTGAGAGTTTGAAAGCCAAAAGGAGTGCAGAAAATTTTCAAGTAACTCTTTTATTAAAGAGTAGTAATTTTATAAATTCCTATTTTTCACGGTATTCACAAATCTTCCTTTAGAAGACTCTTCTTTGAGAAGATTCATTTTTAAAAGTTTTCTTTGGAAGATTTATTTTAGAATATTATTTTAAAAACTATTTTAAAGTAGTTATATTATACTACAAAAATTATGTTAAATATATATAATTTTGATAGTTCATATTATACGAGTTATCATACACTTTGAAAGTTATATATTGTAATTACTAATTTTATTATAAATATATAGGTTGATCAACCTCATTTAAATCAATATCCAGTCACGTGTTAAGGTAAGGGGTATCATTCTTTTCATCACCATAAATGGATATTATTTTCTTTCTTATTGGAAGGGATTATCATTCTTTGATTCTCGAAAATAATATCGTTTCTTTCTTACTTATAAGATGTGTCATTTACTTCCATGTATTAAATTGTGGGAATAACCTTACGGCGCGGTTTACCGACTGTTGGTGAATAACCTTTTGTATTCATTCCTTATTAATCTTTGAGAATAACCTTACGGTGCGGATTATCGCCTGTTTGGTGAATAACTCTTCGTATTCAAATTGATGGGAATAACCTTACGGCGCGGATTACCGCCTGTTGGTGAATAACCCTTTTTATTTGTCTCGTGTGGAAATAATTTGTCTACACGAATTATCACATGACACTTTTATTCCATATTCGTAAGTGATATCATTTTCCTTTATACTCATAAGGGATACCATCTTTTTCATCTTCCATTATTCAAACTTACTATGGTCAGGGATAATTCCCTTCACCTTTTGTTAATCAAACCTGCTACGGTAAGGGATATTATTTTCTTTCATACACCTAAATCGAAACTTATTATGGAACTATTGCTTCTATAATTCCTGAAAATATTATATGTTCCATAATAGTTGAATTTCATTATTTCAACTGAAACTTCCTATTTTCTGAACATTTCTATTGAACTGTAATCGTTATTCTGAACTGTGGATCTTGAATATCATTTTTAAATTTCACTCCACATCATGTTGGCAATTTGGACATTATTTGAATCTGTACAAAGTAAACTTCCGATACTTCTTGTTTATCCTGTTCTTCTGTTCATCATTTGTATCACTGTTATTTGTATTAATCATCAAGAATCAAAATGTTGTGAATATCTGTGGCCAGGGGCACAGATGTGATATAATTGTTGAACAGATGATAGGTTAAAGGCGATATACTATGTTAAAGGCGATACATCTGTTCGATATCTTTTATGGCACGTGGTGAATGTTCTATTTGGCCCGTAGTGCAAAGATGAACTGTTGGTTGGTATGATTATGACCAAAGACTGAATTTGGTATAATCATGATCGTTGGTGTTATATTGAATATCTTTGGCCCGTAGTGCAAAGATGAACTGTTGATTTGCATGATTATGACCAGGAACTGTGAATTTTTATTATCATGACTAATGGTATTTCAGATGATAAAAGTTGATGATGTTTTTACTAAAAAGAGAAGCGAGTGGACATTATGGTCTGCATTATTCTTATAATAGATTGCTCATTCCGCTGCTATTATTGATCTAAACATTGTTCAAGAATTTAACTGCAGTTTTTGATATAAACCTTGTAGTCTATTGTATTCTATCAAGAACTCAACTGTTGAAGGCTAATGATAATTTATTCGTCATTATCTTAGTCATGATATTTCTTACTGGGCTATTTGAGCTCACCCTTTCTTTTGTTCCATTGTTTTTCAACAGGAGATGAAAACGTAACGGGGTCTAGCCGGGGGATGGAGTGAGAGTCCGAGGAATAGCTATCCTAGTCTTCACGTGTTGTAAAATAGTGTGGCAATAATAGTGAAGTCTTAGTTGTGTATTATTATACATTGTATTGTTGTACGTTGTGCTTTGTTGTAATAATTTTGTTGTAGTCTTTTGACGACTCAAGTTTGGGCTGTGTGGGCCTAGATTTGGGGGTGTCACACATGCTCCCTTTTCTTTCTTTAATTTCTTACAAACTTACATGATTCATTTTTTTTCTTTCTCTTTTCTTCTTTCAATTTCATTATACCTACACCCACCTAACATTAATATGCGTGCTTCTTCAACGGTAAACATTATAAAAATGATTTCATTTCATTTTTATTATCTTATATCCAAAATATCAACTAACAATAAATGTAATAATTAAATAAATGTTACAACCGTGATAATAATAATGCAAGAATAAATAAAAAGAAATAATTACGTTACTACGACAATTAATAGTTTAATACAGTGCATGAGTTACTGTAACAATTCTTGGTTCAATAATTTAAAATACAGTCAATAACAATTATTGACTCAATGATATAAAATACAGTGTAATGACAAGTATTGGTTCAAAAATGCAAAATACTGTGTAACAATAATTATTGATGAATACTGTGCGATAACCACTTTATCAGATCAATAATATGAGACACTATACAATACCGTATGATACTATAGAATACCGTGTGATAATTACTAATTAAATTATAAATATATAAGTTGATCGACTTCATTTAAATCAATATCTAGTCACGTGTTAAGGTAAGGGGTATCATTCTTTCCATACTCTTAAATTTATTGTGGTAAGTACTATTTTGTAAAATTTTCTAAAATGATTATATGTTTCTTAATAGTTTGCACTTCATCTAATATCATTTCAATTAAACCTTCCTATTTTTCTAATTCTTTCTATTGAACTTTAACCGTTATTTTGAACTGTGGATCTTGAATATCATTCTTGAATTTGAGTCCACATCATGTTGACAATTTGAATATTATTTGACTCAGAACAAAGTATCATGTTATTATATTCATCATTTATATCTCTGTTATTATTCTTATCATCAAGAATCAAGTTGTTGTGAATAGCTGTAGCTTGGGGCACAGATGATAAGATAAAGGCGATATAATTATTGTGTGTCTTTTAAGGCACGTGGTGAATGTTCTCTTTAGCCTGGGACAAAGAAGAACTGTTGTTGATATAATTATGACCAAAGGTTGTAGATTGGTATGATCATGACTATTGGTGTTATATTTGAATATTTTTGGCCCGTAGTGCAAAGATGATTTGTTGACTTACATGATTATGATCAGGAACTATGACTTTATATTATCATGACCAGTGGTGTTTTAGATAATAAAAGTTGATGATATTTTTATGAAAAAGAGAAGCTAGTGGACATCATAGTCTACATGATTCTTCTAATAGATTGTTTATTCTGTTGTTATTATTTATCGAAAACTTATTTTTTATTGTATTCTATCAAGAACTCAACTGTTAAAGGCTAATGATAATTTACTCATTGTTATCTTAGTCATCATATTTCTTTACTGGGCTATTTGAGTTCATCCTTTCTTTTTGTTCCATTGTTCTTCAGGAAATGAGAGAAAAGTTGGGTCTAGCCGGGGAATGGAGTGAAAGTCCGAGAGATAGTTGTAGTAGTATTCACATGTTGTTTATAGTGTGACAATAATAGTGAAGACTTAATTGTGTATTATTGAGTTCTATATTTTTGTATTATATACTGTTTGTATTAGATACTGTGTATTTTTGGTGTCTCAAATTGGGCTATTTAAGCCCAAATTTGGAGGCATCACATGGACTTTAACTCTTGAAGTTCAATGGGAGTCATTCGGTATTGGGCTTTAGAAACAGGCTTAGTACCGAGTTCAAAATCAATAAAGAATTCAATTTCACGATTTGAGGGTAAGCCGGGAAGTTTATCGGGAAAAACATTAGAAAACTCATTAACAATAAGAATATCATTCAAGTTTGACGTGTTTTTGTTCAAATTAGTGACATGAGCTAAAAAAACTTGACATCCATTTTTCAATAAATGAATGGGCTAGAAATAACCATTATATATTTCAATGGTTTACTTGCTTGAATTTGTATAATAGGTTGATTAAGAATATAAAAGTTAATGATCTTATAAAAACAATCAATTTTAGCATGATAGGTAATCAACCAATCAATTTTTAAAATCAAATCAAATTCATGCATTTTCAACGAAATAAGATCAACGGGTAATGTGAGGTTGTTGATTTGGACTAAGCAATATTTATATACAGCACATGTAATAGTTATTTCTCCTAATGGGGTCTCAACTGATAAGTCAAAGTCTAAATTTTCAAAAGTCAAGTTTAAATATTGAGCACATGTAGGTGAGATAAAATAGTGGGTAGAGCAAGTATCTAACAGGGTATAGACTTCATAATAATTTATGAGTAGTTTACTGGTTATCACCTCATTTGGGTTTCGTGCCCATTAGGATGTCACAACAAAAGCTCTCCCCTAAACTTCAGATTTTTCCTTGTTCGTGCTAGCTTTTGGAGTCATCATTGTAGCTAGACTTGATTTTGTAACAGGACTAAATCACGCAATATGTCCTCCATTCCTACAACTGTAGCATAACTTGGATTACTGAGTATAGTTCAAGCTGATGTGACCCTCTTGACCACATTTGTAGTATCTTACTGGTGGTTTATCTCTTCCCCTTAAAACTGGTGCTGGTGTTGATGCCGATGCCCTTTCGTAATCATTGTGAGATCTCTTCATCTTGAAGTTGTTCTCACTTGATCACCCTTTATTGTTATTTGAGTCAGGATTATCACCGAAGTGGTTACCATTTCTGAAATTGTGATTACCTCATATATGATTCTCGTTTCGATGATTGTTGTCGTTATTTCTCTCTCTGCTGGTCATTGACTTTAGCTACAATATTTTATTTTCTTGCTCCACCCTTTGAGCCATATCCACAATATCTAAATATAAACAAAATTTATAAGAGATAAAGTGTCAACAAATTTTAAGTCTCAAATTTCGCAAGAATATACGACTCATTCGTGCTTCGTCGTTCACCAGATAGGGTGCAAATCGGGATAACTCAGCAAACTTGGTCTCATACTATGAGACAGTCATGTTCCCATACTCCAACTTAATAAACTCCACCTCCTTCATATGGCGGATACTTTTTGAAAAGTACTTCTCGTTAAACAATTCCTGAAACTCTGCCCAGGACATCTCGAATGTCAAGTGATGGGTACGTTTTACCGCTTCCCACCAATGACCCGCCTCTCCTCGAAACATGAAGGTGAGGAATAGAACTTTCTGATCGTTAGGACAACGTAGGACATCAACTATCTTTGTTATTTTTTAGATTCATGCCTCTACCTTGAGTGGATCGGGCTTTTCTAGAAACTCAAGTGGTCCCAATTTTTTAAATTGTTTGACAGTGATCATCCGTGCATTGTCAATATTTTCAACGTTATTGTTGACTGAATTTCCTCTTGCCTAATTCTTCATGAACTGCATGAAGTTCTTAAAGAAATCATCATTCATCATATTATCAGGGGCATTATTTCTTACATTTGTAGGAGGATTATTCGTCGCTTCCTGATTCTCGGCCACATTGGCCTCGGGTATTAAATAGTTCATTCCCTGATTTTTAAAAGTCATTCTTAACTGCGGTCAAAAAATAAAGGTTAGTTAAATAAACTGACACATCACTTCTTGTCCCCACATCCAAACCTACTCATTAGATAACAAAAATAATTTAGGTAGGACACACTAGTGACTAATTATATTCGTTTATTCCCTCCTAGTTCTAACCTCAGATCTCCATTAAAGACCTATCCCTAAGCTTTGATACCAACTATGACGCCCCCGAATTCGGGTCTACACCACCCAAACTTGAGTCGTCAAAATACAAACAATAATTATTACAACAATACAGTGCTCAATAATACACAACTAAGTCTTCACTATTATTGTCACACTATTTTACAACATGTGGAAACTATTACAGCTATCACTCGAACCTTTACTCCATCCCCCGGCTAGTCTCAGCTACTTTCTCATCTCCTGTTGAAAATCGATAGAATAAAAAGGAAATGGTGAGCTCAAATAACCAGTAAAGAATATTATTACTAAGATAATGATGAATAAATTATCAATAGTCTTCAATAGTAATGAGCTCTTAATAAAAATAAATAAACAACAAGTTTCAAATTAACAACTGCATTTAAGTTCTTAAACAAAGTTTTGATCAACAACTGCAGTAGAATAACACACATTAGGAGAATCATATAAATCATAATGTCTACTAGCTTCTTTTTTTCAGAAAAAATTATCATCAACCTTTATCATCTGAAACACTACTGGTCATGATCATGCCAAACAACAATTCGTTTTTGCCTCAGGCCAAGGAAAACATTCACCACGTGCCCTAAAAAATACACAACAATTATATCGTCTTTATCCTATCATCTGTGCCCAATGTAACATATATTCATAACAAAATGATTATGATGATTAGAACAAATAATAGTGATATAAATGATAAACAGAAAAAGATAACAATAGGATAAACAATGAATATCAAAAATTTACAATTTTACTTTGTGCAAATTCAAATAATGTCCAAATTATCAACATGATGTAGAATTAAATTCAAGAATAATATTCAAGATCTATAGTTCAAAAATAACGGTTAAAGTTTAATAGAAAAGATCAGATAAATAAGAAGATTCACGTGAAATGATATTAAATAAAGCGTAAACTATTAAGAAAATTATAATCATTTCATAAATTTTACCGAACAATACTTACTATAGTAAGTTTAAGAGTATGAAAAAAAAATGATATCACTTTCCTTATCACGTGAAAAAATACTACTTAAAATGTAGTGAATCAAACTATATATTTATAATATAATTAGTAACTACTACTTATAAATTTTATGGTGTATAATAATTCGTATATTATAAACTATTAAAAGTGTTTATACAAATTTTTGTAGTGTAAAGAATAAAGTATAATAACTTCAAAAATAGTTTTTGAAATAATATTTCAAAATAAATCTTCCAAATAAAAAATCATATAAAAGAAAATTTATGAATATCGTGTGAAGTACGTATTTGTGCATTCATCATTTTTAAAGAAAATACTCATTTGAGAAATTTTTGTACTCCTTTTGACGTTACTAAAACTTTAGAGTAGTCTTACAACACTCAAAGTATACTCACAAAATATCAGTAGGAGAAACGAAATGTGTGTGAAATTCATTCACAAGATACCTCCTTTTATACATCATTCATTCACCTACCGTTGCCAAAATTTCTCCCCTGCACGCACATTTTCTTTCTATTAAACAATGAAAAAGGACTAATGCAATTTAGGTTGCCCCCGCCACTACAATTTTCAGCATTTCTTAATAATGCATTTCATAACTCCACCATCCCATTTTTCCTCCACCTCCCCTATATACTCCCTTTTCTTTCCTTAATTTCTTACAAACTTACGTGATTCATTTTTTCTCTCTCTCTTTTCTTCTTCCAATTTCATTATACCTACGTCCACCCAACATTAATATGCATGTTTCTTCTACCGTAAACATTATATAAATGATTTCATTTCATTTTTATTATGTTATATCCAATATATCAACTAACAATTAAATGTAATAATTAAAAGAATGTTACAACCGTGATAATAATAATGCAAAAATAAATAAAAAATAATTATTTCGTTACTATGACAATTAATAGTTTAATACAGTGCATGAGTTACTGTAACAATTATTGGTTCAATAATTTAAAATACAGTACAATAGCAATTATTGACTCAATGATATAAAATACAGTATAATGATAATTAATTGTTCAAAAATATAAAATATTGTGTACCAACAATTATTGATGAATACTGTGCGATAGCCACATTATTAGATCAATAATATAAGACACTATGAAATACCGTGTGATACTATAGAATACCATATGCTACAATAAAATATCATGAAATACTGTATGCTACTATTCTTTTATTATTGGCATCACTGGATATTTTAACAGCTAAAAGCGACAATATCGTTGTCCATTTTTATTTAAAAAGGTTAATGTTGTCGTTTTCTATATCCGACAATATTTTATTTTGAGATTTACCAATAATTGATTATTTCGACGTCGTCGTACGGATCAAATATTTCCCGACAATTCGAGTATTGTCCCACATAATAAAATTTACACATAACATTATTAACTTTTACAATACAACACCTTACTGTTTCAAAATAATATATAAAGAAAATTAAATTTTATTCAATAAAAGTTGGAGTCTTACACATTTGGCTACGCGATTTCATCAGAATTCAAGATTTTTTCAAGATTCCTACATGGGTTTTAATTCAACCTTTGCTTGGGGTTATTATTGTAACTTGAAAATACATATTAGAAAGGCTAAATAAAGGGAATTGACATGAATAAACTTAGATCTAAATTGTATGAAGTTTGGACACTACATGGAAAATCTGCAAAAAAAAATCTAGAAAATTAGTTGCTATAAAGTGGGATGAACAATAAAAATGACACAATCACACCTTAAAATAAATTAGAGAACCTCACTTGAAGAGTTTGTTCCTCCTGCATCATTTGCGCCGTAAATTAAAGAGAGAGAAACCTCTCTTGTCTTTGCTCAGGGAGTTAATCCATCATCTTTCCCCAGTTTGCCTTTGTTTCTAGCTATGGCTTGACCCCTTTCTCAATCTCGATCTCTTTGGTTACCGAACTTTAATGAAAGCTAGAAATCAAAACCCAAACCCTAGAAATGGAAATAAACCCAAATCCAAACATAAACCAGACGAAATTGGAACCAAGAGAGATGCAGAGGACAAGGGGTCTGACATGGAAAGAGAAAACAAAAAGTTTGAAAATGAAAGAAAGAGAAACAAAAGCTGAAAAGCATAAGAAACACGGGTCAAGACTTGAGAGAATGTATAAATTAGAATTGAATTTAGCATAACAGGTTCTAATAACTTAGTTGGCTAAAACACCCATTTAGTAAATATGAGGTCTTGAGTTCAACTCTCATTTAGAGCTATGTTTTGAAAAGGATAAAAGCATTAGCCCGTGGACCGGGCTATAATGAGCTTGACTAAAGTTGAGCTGAGCTAAAATGGGCCAGCTTTTCATGGGTTAAAAAACTTAAATTTAAAGCTCGATTTTTTTGGACGGGACAGGGCGCCCCGACTCACATAAATCTATACACAAACTTTGATAACAACAAAAAATCTAAACAAACATAGATCTATACGCTAAAAATTACTTCATGAAATTGTAATCAAGAAAAATGGGGTAAACTCGTGAATCGTGATACTAAAATCAACAACAAAATACAAATGACGAGCACCTTTTGTTTTTATCATTGAATGAGAAGCTTGTCCCCACTAGATATACAGTCAAAAAAATTAAAGAAGAATGAAAATAAGTTTCAATAATTCTAAATCTTTACCAAATGATTTTTTTACAATTTCATAAGCTTATTGATCTTGATGACAAAAATACACAAATTTTTATCATCAAAAATCAATTTTTAACAAAAGATTTGAGTTTTTGGAAAACTTTCTGAGATAGTGTTTTTGAGATAGATTTTTCTGAATTAAAATAATAAATTTGTATATAAGATGACTAAAAAATATTTAATTAAAATATTTTTTTTAAAAGTTTTTTATTTTTAAATTTAAAAATCTAGGGTCGGAGAGATTTTAGAGAGAGGTGAAAGAATGGTAAGGAAGAGAGAGCATTATACAATTTCCCATATCCCAATGCTCCAAGCCATGTATTGACTCATCAAATCACCGTTCATTGCCACCTAAGGCGCACGGTAACGCGTCACATGCAAATTCCCTCTCTATCTCCACGGCATCCGCGACAATTCTCTTGACTCGCTTCTCACTCGACTTCATTCTTAGCAAACCGTATAGCATTCAAGCGAAACCAGTGTAGTCCTTCATCTCGCGAGATTAACTCGTTTGAGAAAGTTAATCCCGCATTAACCCGCGCTTTTTGAGACAAAATATCGCAAAGAAGCTCCCGGAAAAGAATATCCCTTACACACGGGCGAAAGCGATTATTCTCTCCGCAAACGATTTTCAGCCGTCGATCCACCTCAGGGCCCATTTGGTTTTCCTTTCAACACAAGGGATGGTATTGATTGCGCGAAATAGCCTACTTTTCTCGTCCGAATCCTTGATGTACGATTCGGGCAATAAACTGTACGTCTCGGAGTGGATGTTTTCAATGGCGATTTGGAATCCATAGAACGCACGAGCCTCCGCGACTTGGACCTCCTTCATGAATCGGCCGGCGAGGTTTTCTAGAACGATGCGATCAGAGGAGGCAAAAAAGGCAAGCCTTCTCGTCGGAAGTTAGGGTTTCCCGGTGAACGTTGTCCTATGAGAGATCGACTTCTTCAGCAGTCCAATTTGGGGTATTGAATTGGGAACATACAGAATCTATTTGGGTTTGGGGCCAGCAAAGGCTCTTCTGAATTGCCGGCATTTGGGGGATTTTTGAGAGAGAAAGAGTGAATTAGGGTTTTTGATTGGGAGAGATGGAGATATCTGGTCGGATGAGGGATTAGTGGTGGATATGAAGGGTTTTTTATAAGGGTAAGAGGGACGGTGATGTTGAATTTCTCAAACTTTGAGATGGGGCAATTTTGGAAATTCATAAAAATGGCCTAATTACCCCTCATAGCGGTTGTTGTGATTACCAGTATAACCTTCCCTGAACCTTGTTCTGAGGTTAATAAAGTAGTGTAAATTTGATGAAAATAAATGGCTTTTTTCTGGGATAGTTGTGTTGAAAGGCTTGTGGTGGAAGACGATATGGACAGCTTTGAATTTTCAAATCTGGTGATCAAAATTTAAAAGGTTTTCATTAATCAACTCATCATATTAAGGAGCTTGCTTAGGGAAGCTGTACGAGGATGGTAATTGTCAGTCGGTCTTAATTTAGAATTTAAACGGTGGCTAAAGAAATTGAGTTTTGGTGGGCATCCATTTTGTGGAGCCCTGAAAAGAAATGTTTTAGACTTCCAAACCTTTGCAAGGCGAAACCCCATTTGTTTTGAGTTCAGCTTCCATTTCATTTCAAAATTTCCCTAATATTAAATTTTTAACTGATATCAATATTATATTTGAAGTCATAAAATTATTTTCCAATTAGAAATGTATTTCTAATTTTGTTATAAGGAGAGGAATTTTTTATACAACAGCGAGTATTACTATTTATTCCTTTAAAAATATAACCATGCATTTGTTCAGAGGGGTACCATACACCATGAAATACTAGTTAAAATAAGGTTATATTTGTCCTAAAATATTTGATCCCATGATTGGAGATTTCTTCGGTTGTAAAACTTGTCTCACTGGTAGAGCACGCACTCAGATCAAGAGAACCAGGACTGAATGAGAAGATTAACAAAGGCAGGCATGTTTTGAGATTTTGCGAGGTCACTCGAGGGGGGTTACAGAGCTTTTAAAACTTGTTCAAATCTACAAGAAGCTTAACCATTACCATATATGCTCTGAAATCTGAACCAACATAATTTTTTAGACGACAAATATAAAAACTACTTGATTCAAGTAGAATTCGCTAGCTGAGACCTCTTTGCCATTTTTTGGGGTCATAAACTAAAATAACATTACTATAATTTTATCATTAAGTAACTTGATAAAACAAAGAAGATGATACATTGAACTACACCCAAGGAAACCAAACTAATCGACAATCTGAAGGTACCAAGCACCAAGCTTAAGAGCAAAGACAAATGGTAAACAGAAGAATTCTATGTTGTAGAAAAGGTTAAAAAAGCATATCAGGAACAGCTTCTTTACTGGAATTTACTATGGGGGGCAAAAAAATGTATTGAAAAGAACCTAATTCTTATTGATCAGTTCACATTGGTAAAAAGCCTTTTCCTCGAGCCAAAATTTTAACTAGCAAATGGTAATAATTCTCAATCTTGGCAACGTAAAATCAGACTAACTTCTGACAGGTCTCTGCATTTAGAATGTAGACTGCATGCTAAAAGCTTTATTCTCCCTTATCTTGGAGGAGGTGGAGGCACGTTTGATTTCGCAAATCCCACCCATGCTACAATGCCAACAGCTAGGATTATCCATCCAAATATGTCATACTTAAGATCACTGCTCTTCTTTGGTTTTCCACTCTGCAAACAATAATATTGATCAACAAAAACCAAGCTCGGCATTTAATGAAGAACTTAATCACGCACAAGTGCCACACTCCAAAAAAATTAAAACGCTTTCCTAGACTGTTATACACGATAACCATAATTGTAGCAATAGAAAGAAAAAAAATAAGAATTTGGCAACCCATAGTTACACATGCAAGTATGTGCTTGTGTTTGCATTTACGGAGAGAGAAAATGCAAATTCTCCCAGCCACCAACACATTCCCCCGGCCAAAGAATTAACCCAGGTCCAAGTCCCTATACATATCAGTTTAATCGACAAAGACTGAACACCCTCTTCCACAAAACAAAAACAAACAAACAAACAAAAGCAGGCAACTTCGCACTCATCCTTTATTCGGTTAGTATGTACCCCACAAAAGAAAGAGAATAGAAAGCCAATTTTTTGCATGTCCTCTCTAACAACACAAAACTTCAGTCAGAATGACTAGAAAATATGTACTTTGCCAATCCCATAAGAATATTTGATCCCCTCACCCTTCCCATTCCTTGTACTCATAAGAATTCATTGCTGGTTACGCATAAACAAAACAACAATCGCAATCATACAGCTTTAAAAACATGACAAAAAAGCTGTGAATAAGTTAAGGGGTGAGAGAGGTCACCTTTGCGCTTGTAGAAGTTGAAGGCCCCGACCCCAAGGTTTGTTGTTGACCAAACCCTTGCTTATGGATCTCCGAGTGCAGATCAGGAGCCTATAAATAGAATACTTATTAGAGTCAACATATTTAAAATGACGGAACAATGAAATGAACCTAGACAGACTTTGAATCATACATGCGGCAACATTATAAGCACCGACAATCTTTCAAACACCAAAATGCTGCAACTGCTTCAACCAACAAAATAACGATGACTATCAACTAAATGTTTTAAACATTTCACTAACTCGAATTTGAAAGTGTGGAACACCAATCTTGCAAACTTATCACCTTTTTTGGTCTGCAAGATGCAATTTTGAACACTCAACTATTTTTTCCAGTTGGTTAATTTTGCGTTACGTTGATATTTGCTGGCACTCCTTGCGTCTAAAAATTAACATTCCATTGCTACCTTCCCCTACCTATTTTTCACCTCTCTTGGCATACTTCATGTTACTAATCTACAACACCAGCTCCAATGATTTTTCAATCACCTCAACGAAAGCTACTGAATCGTGTATAGGATCTTCGAACAATTACATTATCACACACATAAATTATGTGTTACAAGTCTACAAACAAATGAATAACAAGCCCTGATTTACAAGAATTAATTAAACACACATTATCAAACACCAAATTTACATTCGAATATAAAGAAGTCCAACAATGCAAAACAGTACTCTTTTACACCAAAGAGGAGGAAGAAAAGTTGAATAACGAAGCAATCAAGTAAAGCAGGCCATCATCAACAAAAGGGTTATGTAAGTTGGCAATATTATTGAAGACCATAAAACACTATACTCCATAATCCAAATCCTAAAACAAAATGCAACAACCAAAATCACCTGCTTCACGAAATTAACATACAAAGAGAGAGCCTCAAAGAACTTGTTCAAACTTAAAAGGACTCCAAAAATATAACGAGGAAAACTAAAAGTAACAAGCTACCAATGCCATCTTCTAAAATCTAACTGCATAAGGATAAATTAACCATCATAATTAAAGCATATCAACAGATTTTAACAAAAAAAATCTGATAAAAATAAACTTATTGCCTGACCTTCCTCCTCATTCTTCATCCCAAAATTCTCTCAAAGATCTTACTACACCAGCAGATCTTCACAAAAGATTAAAGAGAAGTATCTAAACAAACTGTTAAAATACTCCATCCGCTACAAATTATAAGAACATTATTGACTTTTAAAAGCCAATTTGACACATTTTCAAACTAAAAATTTGATTTATCATTAGAAATTACGAAACAATAAATCGCAAAATTAGTTGTAGTTTTTAGTTAGTTTATGATATTCGTCATTGTATGTCTGAACTTATGTGAATTTATGTCAATTTTGAGTTTGAAAATGTCTCAAACTGACTTCAAAAGGTCAATAGTGGTCTTACATTTGGATTACCATTCATCTAAAGTAAAATGTTCCATGCTCATCCATACATAGAATATTTTATAAAGTATTATTACCGGAATGCATCAGCAAAATGAAAATGGAACACTGATCACCTAATTTCTAAACAATCTAATACATGGCTTACTTTTAATGAGAATTTTTCTTGGATAAAATGTTTGAATAAAAACTTTTATCAAAAAAAAGTAGGTATTAAAGTGAGTCACAAATAGCTCAAAGATGGTCAATCACACTTGATGATCCAAACACCGTGAGAAGTCAACATATAGCAGCATTAGCACTCGAATACACACACACACACACACACACACACACACACACACATATATATATATATATATATACGTGGACCGATTTACTGACAACATTGTAAAAATAGAACTATCCTTATTACAACAGATCTCAGCAATCTAGGCTGAAATCTGAAGGTTTTAATGGCTCACATTCGCAGTATAATATCCAGGTATTCGCAGTATTATACTGCGGACAAGATTAAATGTCCAAAATACTCCCAACATCCAAATAAATAAACTCACTGTCCACAGTATTATACTGCAGACCGCAGTATTATACTACGGACGGTAATGACTAGGTCAAATTTCACCGTCCGCAGTATTATACTGCAAACGGTGAAACTAAAAAAATTTACTGTCCACAGTTTAATACTGTGGACAAAGTCTACTCAAGGAAGTGCAAGATATCTGGGTGAAGAATTTTTGAAGAATCTCTATAAAAAATAACAATATCGTTTGTTGCTGCATTTTTACAGAGATTCTTCAACAATTCTTCACCCAGATCTCTTCCATCCTCCTCGAAGGTAGACCTCATCAACAATTTAATATTGCAGACGGTAAATTTTTTTAATTATCCAGATCGGTACTATCAAAACAATGAACAATAAGCAATATCTACCCAACTCGCTACTGTCAAAACTATGAACAATAAGCAATGAACAATGATCAATGACTGGAATGAAGAATATGGACATGCACAACATTCATGCCCATAAAGAATATATATTTCTTTTCTTTCTGAGAGTTTTGAGTGTTGGAGAGCAGTAAACAATCCCCCATCTTATTTATAGTGGACCGGATTACTCAAATTCAAATAGTCGGGACAATTTTCTCGCCATTAATGGGGAAACAATTGCTACCCCAACATAATTACTTGAAATTCCAAATAATTGATTGCAACAAAAAAAAATTAAAACCCGACGCTCGCAGTATTAAACTACAGACAGGGGGAATTCATAGGACAGTCCCTAAACGACGTCATTTTGGACGCAGTCGTTTGATTTCCCTCGTCCGCAGTATTAAACCGCAGACGAAGGGGATACGTCAATCCCTAAACGAGGACATTTTTACACTCTTGTTTGATTTTTTAATCCACAATATTAAATTGCAGACGAATGGGAGACATAGGTCAGTCCCTAAACGATGTCGTTTTTTACGCTGTCGTTTGATTTCCCCCCTCCGCAGTATTAAATTGTGGACAAAAGATTATAAGACTAAAAATTTTATTTTTCTCCTGCGTATTGTCGTTGCAGATTCATGTTATCTGCCCTGATCACATGTCGTTTTTTACGCTGTCGTTTGATTTCCCCCCTCCGCAGTATTAAATTGTGGACAAAAGATTATAAGACTAAAAATTTTATTTTTCTCCTGCGTATTGTCGTTGCAGATTCATGTTATCTGCCCTGATCACATGAATTAGTAAGAATAACAATACAAAAGAAGAAAAATAAAATTTAATAGCCTTAAGTCGAACAACCCAGATCGCTACTGTGAAAATGAAATGAGATCCAAAATTATTGTTATGAACGATGATCACAGTTTTATAATTAAGGCTATAAATCTTCTATTTCTTCTACATTACAACGTTGCAAATTTATGTCATACGCAAGAAGAAATAGAAGATTTAATAGCGTTAATTATAACTACTCACATCACTACTATAAAAATGAGATAAGATCCAAAATAATTGCTATAAACTAATGACGAATGCAGTTTTATAATTAAGGTTATAAATTTTTTATTGCTCCTACGTAACCGCATTGCAGATTCATGTCATCTACAAGAAGAAATAGAAAATTTGATGGCCATAATTATAACTACCTAAATCGCTACTATGAAAATGAGATGAGATCCAAAATGATTGCAATGAACAATGACGAACGCAGTTTTATAATTAAGGCTATTAATTTTCTATTTCTCCTGTGTATCCTCGTTGCAGATTCATGTTATCTGCAAAAGGAAATAAAGAATTTAATAGCCATAATTAAAACTACCTAGATCGCTACTGTGAAAATGAGATGAGATCCAAAAATGATTGCTACGAACTAAGACAAATGCAGTTTTATAATTACACTAGCGTCCGCAATATTAAACTGCGGACGGTAATTTCAGCATCCGCAATATAATATTGTCGACGGTGAAATTTCAAAATGTCGTCTTTTCCTCGAGTAAGGCCCAGTCTTCACCGTCCGCAGTTTTATTCATTTGGATGTTGGGATATTTTGGTCAATTAATCTCGTTCGTGGTATAATACTGCAGATACCTAAATATTATACTACAGACGAGGGTCATTTAAACAGTCAGATCTCAGCCTAGACGACTGAGATCTGTTGTAAGAATAGTTCTATTTTTACAACGTTATCAATGAATATATCCCCCATATAGACATACATTCATACATACATATATACATACATACATATATATAGCTACGGACACTGTTCCAACAAACATGATCCTAGCCATTGATCTAAAGAACATGATCCTAGCCATTGATCTAAAGATTGAATGGCTCAAATTGGAAGCAAATCGCCCTACTGGAGATATGGCGACCGAAGACCAATAGTTTTTACCTAAACTGTGGGAAAATAACACTAACCCTAGAAGATGTCCACTTCATTTTTGGGTTGCCGGTGGTGAGCAAACCCTTAACTTGTCTCCTATTTGACACCCCAGAGTTGCATTTTAGGGATTGTTTTGGTGCAGAACTAGCTGCAAAATATCAGCAATCAAAAATCCGAGATTCTATATCCTTGGTGCGGCACGAACATTTTGTTAATTGTCCTTCTAGAGCGAGTAAAGAAATTGCAGGCCGATACACAAAGGCCTACATTCTTTGGCTTTATGGGCAATATTGTTCCCTAATAGGTTGAAGAATACTGTCCACCCTAGGTATACGTATTCTTGGGGTGCGACTCTGTTAGGGTATTTGTATAGGGCTTTATATACAACCAGTAGTAAAGGGGTGAAATATATTAATGGTTGTGTAACATTGTTACAAGTGTGGGCCTATAAGCGTTTAATAGTTAGAAGGTCAAACCCTATACCACAATCAAAGTTATGCTTACCTAGGGCCGTAGCGTGGGCATACTCAGCAACCCACAAATATACTGAAAGACGAGACAATCCCCACCACCATTTGACATTTTACCGAGGCAAGTAAGATGTCCCGCCTTCGTGGCAGGTAGTTTGGCGTCCTTACATGAGGTGGGATGATATTTTTAATGGGTTTAATTTTGAAGGAAGGTTACTAGGATCAAGTAGGGTCCCTTTGATCCACTTTGATATCGTAGAATATCATATGCCGGACCGGGTGATGAGACAGTTTGGGTTCCTGCAAGGTATACCATCTCCGGTTGAAAAGCACAGTGACTTAAGAAAGCCCAAAGAACATAAGTTTGACGTCGATGATTGCATGGCCTTAAGGCAAGTGTACATCGTGCATTGGGAGGCTTATATGGATCATCTCGAGCGACAGGAGTACGAGATTTCTAAATACGAGAACATTGATGATTACATGGACTGGTACGGGAGAATCACAAGTAGAAAACTGCATCGACCTCAACTAGAAGGGGACCAAGACCCTACGTATGAGCCTCGAGCCGTATACAACCACATATATATATATATATATATATACTTGTTGATCTTTTTAACTATTACTAATAGTTGTGTTCATCTTAGATGACAGGTTGAGAGTGCAAAATCCTTGCTTGACAAGTGCTTTGCATATATCCAGATGCCTCCCGAGTATGTTCCACAGAAATAGGGATGGGACCACTGTTATGGTATATCCCACTCCCAATTCAACGAAGAGCACAGGATGCCAACGGATTTTGCACTACAACAGAGCTACATCTCCACCACACAGCCCGATGATCCCTTCTACTCATTTGAGGGTGCTTCTGACTTTATAGGGGAGGACCTTCAACTACCAGCAATGGGAGGGCACATCTTTTATGGACGCAAAGGGTGCTTGACAAAAAAACTTGGGGAGAACAAGGTCGAGTTCATAAATGAACAATTGTTTGGAGACGCGGTGGTGGATCAAGAGATATTTCCTGTATCACATCCTCGAAAGTGGTATACTTTATACCATAGGGAATGTTGTGCCTTACGCCCTAGCGCCTGGATTTTCAAGCATGTCTTGGATGCGTACATGTTACTGCAGGATAGAGGACTACTACAGGGATCGAGATTTTAAAAGGTGGCCCAATTTGCTTTCTTGGGATCGTTCTTCATGCATCTTAGCAAGAACTGTGCCCTCCACCGAGGCAAATCGTGCGGCAACTTTCTGCCATCCATGTGTACCTAGATGTGGGCTCGCCTTTACACAAATACGACTGTATCTTCATGTCGTTTTGTAATCCAGCCCGCTCTACAGTGAAACCGGCTATTATATGAAGATCTAGGAAATGTAAAAAGATTTCGTTAACGTGGCGATAGGGCTGTCAACGGGGCGGGTCTTGACCCGGACCCGATCCGGACCCAATCCGTTTATCCGGATTTGGATCCAGTTTTGAAACCCGATTACCCGATAACTAAATGGATCGGATTCGGATTGATATAAATCCGACCCGATAATACTCCGATCCGATAACATATAATATATATATTCTAAAATATGATATATATATATATACATTTTAATAAATTTTTTAATTTTTTAATACATATATATACATTTTTAATACATATATATACATTTTTAATACATTTTAAATTTTTTTAATACATTTTAAATTTTTTTAATACATATATATACATTTTTAATACATTTTAAAATTTTTGAATACATTTATTACATTTTAATACTAAACTTAATCGGATCGGATTATCGGATCGGGTTATCGGAGTATTATCGGATTCGGGTTCGGTCCTTAATATCTGAGATCCGTCGGGTTATCGGGTCTGATCCGAATCCGATAATTTCTTATCGATTTGGATCCGAATCACCCCCTATCCGATCCGAATCCGACCCGTTGACATCCCTACGTGGCGGTATGTGTAGTAATTGCTATTGTACTTTCAAAAATGCCAAACATTTTTCGTGTTAGTAACCAACATTTTTGTACATGTAGATACAACTGATACCATTTTGTTTGCGAATTGGTGATCCGATGCGCCAGTGGCCCACTTCTGATCCCTGCGTGCACATACCAAAGAACTGATCTGTGTAACATAACACATCAGACTGGGATTTTAGTATGCAAGTACGTCGACTATTTTGTCAGGGGCAGTATTGTTGTGCGCAAAGAGAATTGGTCCATAGAAGATGTAATGGTCTTTAGATACCGAATCGCATGGGAACTTTTCAGACATCAAGCCAGACTACTTCCAGCGGATGAGATATAGAAAATATTGTAGCTTTCATTACGTGTTATTTGGAATTGAGGATGGTACAATATAAATTTGTAAAACTGCTTTAATTTTAATGGAAGATGTTTAATGGCAAGATTAATGTTTCGCAGTGTTTATGTTTAATGGTTGTGTACATTAATGGTGATTATGTAAATATTTTAAAAATTTTACATTGATATAATTGTAATGGTTATGTTAATGAGATTGGTTATATTTTTAGCGGCAGGGGGAGCCAAAAAAAAAACCAAGTAATTCTTGGCATAAATTCTACAATTGCCGCAAAAAAGTCCAACGGCAGGAGGGAATCAGGAATCTACCGTTATACCTTGCAACAACATGGAGAGCCAAAAAAAAAAAACTAAGTACAAAATCACTGCAATTGTCGTAACAAATATTCAGCAGCTAGTTCAATCAGCAAAATGTTCGTGCAGCCACACCAAGTATATAGAACCTCATTTTTTTTATTACTGATATTCAGCAGCTAGTTCAACACCAAAACACTCCCTAAAATGCAACACTAGGGTGTCAAATAGGGGACAAGTTAAGGGTTTGCCCACCACCGGCAACCCAGGACATCCTCCAGGGTTATTGTTATTTCCCCATAGTTTAGGTGAAAACTATTGGTCTCCAGCCGCCATCTCTCCACCAAGGCGAACACGAGAGCAAGGTCAGTTTGGTGAACAACAGCTGTGTGTTTAAAAACTCCAAAACCAAATTTCTCTAGAAGAATTTTTTGGGCTTTTGTTAAGTTCCATTTATCGTATTTTTGTTCAGTTAATTGAGAAAGGATTAGCTTTCCCCTATCTCTACAGTTATATACATCATCAGACACATGATTTTTTTAGTCGTAAAGAACACTCTAGTCAATTGGTCCATAACTCCAGTTGTCCATCTTATACCAAAAAAAAACATAAAACCATTTTGTACTATTTTAACAACTACGTCCCAGTCAGTGGAAACGACCATTTAACAAAAATTTAAAAGAATAAAATTTACAAAGTTTTTATAGTGTCATTATTAGTCCCAATAAATCATTAATGGGGAACAGTCTCACACAGAGAACTCAAAGTTCAAATAATTATATATCAATGAATCAATAATAATGAGTATTTACATCCATATTTATAATACTCTAAATCCACTTTCCTAATCTAATTAAAACTCTAAAAGATAATAGATAACTCCTAATTAAAATACAACCCTATCTAAAATACAACTTTCAATTAAATCAAAACACCTAATTAGACTTCAATTAGGTTTCCACAACCTTTTGTATTGGTCCAACCAACTTTCTCGTCCTGCATCAGTTCTCCTCCGCTGCGAAAAACTCGACTCCGTCGAGTTAGGAATACAGGAACAACCACTTCGGATCACTAACGAATTCTTCGTAAGTTTCAATCTGGCCATATCTAAAGCACAAGTAAGAGTAAACTTTGCGTTCCCCTTCATAATCGAGTAAGTATTGGCACGAGCATCGTGGTGTGCATAACGATCCCATAACCATGTATGCCCCAAAATGATATGACAAACCTTAAGGGGCAGAATATCACACATAACTTCATCCTTAAGCTTGCCAACTGAAAACGTAACCAAACATCTTTGAGTAACCCGCAATTTGGTATTGGTAACCCAAGCAACATCATACGGGTCTGGATGAGGCTCCACTTATAGCCCAAGCTTCTTAACTGCGTCCTCGACAATGACATCCGTACAGCTCCCCGTATCAATCACAAGAGAACATATCTGTCCCGCACACCTGACTCGTGTCTGAAATATCCGCCCACGATGGAGTTTAGGATCATCTTTTTGCTTTTGAGTAACCAATAGAGGTCGAAGAACCCCTAAACATCCCTCCAAATGTGCATCAGCTTCCAAGTCTTGCTCGGTAGGTTCACCCTCGATGTCTAACGGCGGACACACCTCTTCGTTCATGTCAGTGTTCTCACAGTCCTTGTTAACAACAACTCTAGAAGGAGGGGATGCAACATTCATCTTTGGAGATAGACACTCGAAGGACATGTGACCAAAACCACGACAATTAAAACACCGAGAGATATGATTGTTGCTAGCACTGGAAGAACCTGTGGTACGATTTGGCCTGCTAGCAGCTGAAGAATTTGTAGATGACCTCTCCACTGGCCTGCTTCTAAAAGGCTCTACAAAAGTCCTCTCATTTCGAGTCTGTACTGGTACTGAAGGCCTAACAGAATTTCTCCTCAAGGTATCCTCCACTTGGTTGGCAACTTGAACAGCATCATCTAAGAACATAATTTTCCCAGAAGCTACTCCACTAGCAATCTCCTGATTTAACCCCGGACGATACATGGAGATTAACACATCTTCAATCCAAGGAAATTCTGACCTTGTAACCAAACTGTAGAATGTAGATGTGTACTCGGCTACAGATTTACTTCCTTGCACCAATTCCGTCAATTGTAAACATGCCCTTTGCTTGTAATCTGGAGGCACAAACCTTCGTGTCATAGCAGTTTTCATATCCTCCCATCTTCGTGCAGCTGTGTATAGATTTCGTTGATGTTGATCCCACCAAATACGGGCTGTACCTTTTAACTTCGCATCAGCAAAGAAAAGCTTTCTTTCGTCAAATAGTTCGTACCAACGGAAGAAACTCTCCAAACTGTGAATCCAATCGAAAAATGACTCTGGCCCATGATCTCCGTTGAAGTCACCAACGTCCAACTTGGCTCCTCTATCTACTGCATTTAATCTAGGATCTGGCGCATAATGGAAATTAGGTCCATTAGGTCCCTGCTGTTGTAGAACTCTCATATCATTAGGACCTTCAAAATTTCGGTGGACATCCTCGCGTTGTCCTCTATCAACACGTTCCGTGAGGACATCAACTTTTGCTGCAAGTGCTGCAATAGAAGTCTGTACAGTCTGAACATGGCCAGTTAATGCTGCGATTGAATCTTCAAGTCTTTGAATGTGTTCACCTTGCTGCGCTGTATAAGCGTCAAGCCTAGCGTTGACTTCTCCAGCATTAACCATGATTCCTGTAAATAAACTATATATTTTTTTTTTTTTTAAATAGGGACTAAACTGAAAAGCTTTGAAATTTCAGGGGCTGGAATGTAAAAACTACAAGTACGGGGACTAAAATGTAATTATAGAAACTTCAGGGGCCAAACTGTAAAAATATAAAAGTTCAGGGGTGGATATGTAAAAATATAAAAGTTCAAGGGGTATTTTAAAATTATTACGAAACCTTGGGGTGCAAACTGTAATTTTCCAAATATTATATCACAGATCTAGCAGCAATGCAGGCTTAAAAAAACAGAGCAGCAGCAAGCAACGCAAACTCTTCTCGTTTTCTTTCCTTCTTCGTTTCTGCTGTTTTTTTTTATTTTGCGTCTTCCCTTTGTGGTTCTTTCTTGCGATTATGGATATGGAGGTAGCAAGAGGCCTGGCTATGGTTGGCGGAGGCTACGACATCAAGCAGCGGCGGCAACGATGGCGGCGGCAACTTCTCAAGTATGCTTTTCTTTTGCAGCTTGTTTCTCTCTTCTTCTACTCTTTTTTTTTTTTTTTTTTTTGATGGGTCACAGGTGGGGCTGTTTTGGATGGGTGAGCGGTATGACTGGGTATTTGGTTTGGTTTGCAGCGGCTAGGATTGGTGGCGGTGAGTCACAGGAAATAGGGTTTTGGCAGAAAGTGAATAAGAGTTTAGGATTTTGTAAGAGGTGACGACAGAAAATTAGGGTGGGTTAGGGTTTGGGTGGCAGAGAAAATTTAGTACCAGGTTTTTAGCTCTGATACCAAATAATGGGGAACAGTCTCACACAGAGAACTCAAAGTTCAAATAATTATATATCAATGAATCAATAATAATGAGTATTTACATCCATATTTATAATACTCTAAATCCACTTTCCTAATCTAATTAAAACTCTAAAAGATAATAGATAACTCCTAATTAAAATACAACCCTATCTAAAATACAACTTTCAATTAAATCAAAACACCTAATTAGACTTCAATTAGGTTTCCACAACCTTTTGTATTGGTCCAACCAACTTTCTCGTCCTGCATCAATCATCATATATTGTCCCCAAAACATAACTTGCATATAATCACTAGTTCCCCACATAATAACATGCATATATTTACCCAAAGACATAACTCACTAATATTCACCACATAATACATAGACATGGTTAATTTTCTCTAAAAGTTCACATGAATACATTTGCCTAAATCGATAGAACACTTGGTTGCAACACCTTTCCTCTTCTTTCTCTCTTCTTTTGGTTGCAGGCAAACTGTTTCTGCAAGGGAGATAGCGGCTAGGGCTGAGTTTGCGACACTGCCGCTACACCTTGTAGCGGTAGGTAAGTGATTTTAGTGGGGGCATTTTAATAACACCACTGATCAAGGGAGGAAAATCTGGAAAATTAACATCACTGTTGTTACACCTTTTAGCGGCAGGTAAGTTGCATCGAGGGCATATTGGTAATTTAGTGTGCCGCTAGAAGGGATATAACTGTCACTTCTCCTTGTAGCGGCAAAGGGAAATTGCTTCCAATTTGGGTCATTCAATCTTCAGATCAACGCCTAGGATCATAGTTGTTGAAACAGTGTCCGTGGCAACCAGTTGTTACGGATGGGGATCCTATATATATATATATATATATATATATATATATATGTTAGAAAATTTCCCTACTACCATGAATTGCTCCACAAGTTGCTTTATCTTCGAAGGAATAATGTATGTATGTATATATATATATATATATATATATATATATATATATGTTAGAAAATTTCCCTACTACCATGAATTGCTCAACAAGTTACTTCATCTTTGAAGGAATAAAAACACTTCTAGTGAGACCATCGAGGATTGTGCTTTTAGGTTCTCAAAGTTGACCATTTTCCCTCAAAACAACATCATGGAAGATGGAGGCGATCTAGTTGGACATCATTTGTTTGTCCAGGTTTCAACATTTTTCAATCACACCTTTAAATTTCAAAATAATTCAATCTGCGCAAAACATAGGATTACACCACTAAACTTGTTCAGTTTTAAGCATTTGATCACTAATCTTTTAAAAAATGGAATTGGGTCACTAAATTTTTTAAAAATTATCAATTAGACCATTCCGTCAAATTTAGCTGACAGATGTTAACTTTCTAAACTCCATTTTCAGACCTGGCTTAAAAAAACAAACAAAGTAAACAAATGCTGATATGGCAAGTTGGCTTCCAAGTTCCAACTTGTGATTATTAGCATATTTGGCTTCCAATGTGGATTAGGGTTCCAACTAGGCTAAAACCTCTTCAAATAGATTACATTAAAAGAATAAAAGTGATAGAAACATTATTTTTTTTCTTAAAAAAAATAAAATCTTATCACTTTCATCAAAATAGCACTCCTCCTTTTCTACAAAAGAGTTTAATTTAAATTTGATCCAAATTCATCTCATGTGATTTTTTTGAACTTTTGAAATAACAATTTTGTCCTTAATAACATTTTTTAAATAATTTAAAATAGTAATTTTTATACTAATTAAAATCAAATCAATTCAGATTAATTTATTATTTAAAATTGATAAATTGCGAAAAGAATTCCTTGATAATATTTTTAAAAATATTAACTATTATACTAATTAAAATCAAATAAATTTAGATTAATTTTATATTTTAAAATTCATAAATTACAAAAAGAATTCCTTGATAATATTTTTTAAAATATTAATTGTTATACTAATTAAAATTCATAAATTGCAAAAAGAATTCCAAGATGGAATAAAAAAATAAAATTATTAATTTTGTGACAAAAAATAATTAAAATAATATTAAAATTAAAGAAATATTTTAATTTATTTTTTTATAATCTTTTTAATAATTCCTTTTTCCCATTAATAAAACAAACATACAATTCTTTTCTTCCCCAATTCCAAAGCCTAGTAATATTCATTCTTACAATCTCTTGTTTTTTTGTTGTTCCAAATCGGAGTTCAATTCAACAACAATAGCGACAACCATGTTCCGAATCTGCTCCACCTCCTTCCATATCTTTCTTTCTCTAAGAAGAAATGGGTGAGCCAACAAACACGAAAACTGAGTCAACTAGGGGAAAATGGGTATCCGAAATCTGCAAGCCGAAGAAATCTCGGATCTGGCTTGCCCCCTTCTCCAACCCGAAAATGGCCTCCTCGCTGTAGATCACGTCACTGGTGTCGCTGACGACATTGACGACATCGGAGGAGACGACGTTGGAGAAAATGGGGGAGATAGTGGAGCTGCCGAGATTGGGCAGTAGTTTTGAGTCAGCGGCGTCGAATAATGATTTCGTATTTGTGGAAACATTAGGGGATGATGGGTGGTTCTTTTCTCCACCATGGCTGCAGTGCGTGGAAGATTTTGGGGGAATCTTAATGAATTGGAGGGGGAAGAAGTAACAATAAGTAAATGGTTGGAATTGAAAACCCTAGAAAATTGCTCCAATCCCAAATCTGCAATCCGTTGCAGACCCAACTATTTGAGACGATCAATTTGGGATTTCTTTGGATGATATTTGAGTATGGAAACTGTTGGATGATTTGTGGAAGAAGAAACCAAATGAAGAAGATGAAGAAAAATAATCAGATGAATAAATTTGTTCATTTTCTTTTAATTCTTGTTTTTATTTCTCATTTATTCAACTTTCTTTTTGTAATATTTTTGTTTTAATTTTTATATTAATTTTTTATACTTTTTTTATCCACGTAAGCAATAATTAATTTTTTTTTTGTGTTGCCATGTAAGAGAATAAGTATAAATTTCTTCTGCACTTTGGACTCTACGTCCTCATCACATACTTGTCATAAGATTGAATGAAAGGTGGCGATCTTAGGCTCCCTTAACTGATTTGCAACAATACACTTCCGCACACCAATAAAATTCAAGAGTACATGGGTACTCCCTCATTTTGACGCTTTAATTATACTTTATTTATCTATCAGAAAAACTAAAATGATCAACCTTATGAAAGAACTTTACAAGCAGAAAGAAATGTTAACTTGTAAACAGCATATTCACATATTAAAATACCCCACATTTTTAACCCTGTCCTGATCATCAAGCTCTTCGCAACTCTATGACGCACTCTTAGCTTCTAAGACTACAGGTTCACTTCATAACACAGCCCTAAAACAACCCTACTCGCCATGATTTTTGATGTCTTACAGAACGCATACATTAGGATTTTTCATGTTAAGCATGCAAAAGGATTAAGGAACTGATATAACAACTTCAGTACATCAAACTAGCAATGAAACCCATAAGGCCATAACATATACACCAGTCATATACATCTTCCATCTTGGACCTTCGTGTTCTTTAACCTTTTCTCGCTGACTATTCTGAACAGCAGAGCACAATAGTGCCCATGCTACCATAGAAAAACATGACACAGACAGATACTTCATAGTATACAATATAAATGAGAAGGAAAAACATATGGGCTCTTGAGAAGTAATGGGCTTTGAAAACTCACAGCAGCCTCTAAGTCAAAATTATATCATGCATCCAACAAGTTATAATAAGTAATTAGGCAAAATCTCAATTATATGGACTCGAATGGAGTGTCCGATCGGACGCATGTACTTTGAAGATTCCAACACGTTCTCCTCAATTTTGTCAATTTTTTAAACTAATATGAAACATACAACACCCATAACCCTTGTCCGATTGTCGAACGTCGGACACAGTTTTTTAGCAAAGTGACTAGTCTATTTAACATAGGGCAAAATAATTTCAATTATGATCAGTATTAGGATATTGTACAGTCACAGTTTAAGTATACAGGTAGCAACAAATGAAAGATAAGGGTAACATACCTTAGCAGCTACTTCCAAAGATTTGCGATAAAGGTCATTGCTTGCATCCTGCAAGAAACATAAATTATACATTACATTTCGAAAATCACACGGCAAATATAAATATAAAATGCAGCAGGTCAAACGCAACAAGTACCAACACGGATAAACATACAAAACACTTGATTTCAAATTATCTACATAATTAGATTTACCTCGTCAACTGCTTGCTGAAAGAACTGCGAGGCCTTGTCAAAATAAGCCTTAGCCTCATTTTCATCAGGGGTTAGAAAGGCATAAGAAGTATTTGCATTCCCCAAGCACCAAAGAGCATCATGCTTCTTTGGATTAATCATCAATGCCTCATCCAACTTCTCCATAGCGTCTACACAATCAAACAAATCATCAGACGACACAAAAAAGTTATCAAAAACAAAAATTACTTAAACATCTTAACCGCCTCAAAACTTCAGCATTATATGCATTATATTTTCCCGAAAATGGTTGAACTTAAAAAAATATCCAAATCACGAATATTCTTACATTTACATTTACAAACTCAAATTTGCTTTTGTCCCAACACTGATAACTATAGAGACACAGTACAAATATGTATGTCAGTATGCATGTCTAGGGATGGCAATTTTTGACACAACATGGTAACCCGACGTGAGCACAACATAAAATAAGAGGGTTAGTGTTAAGCATAAATAATTTTCGTGTCTAAACAGGTTGACACGTTCAACATAAAATTTAAATAGGTCAAACACATAATCAAGAGATTGACACAATTATACTCATTTATTTAAAATAGTTTAAAAATAAATATGATAAAACGTTATAATTTACCTTAAATATTGAGTTTACCTTTCTTAGTTACTTTTCTAAGCATGTTATCTTGTCTTTTGTTGAATAAATATTATTTTAATGAATAATTTTTATTATTATTCAATAAACAAATGAATGATATTTATTTTTTTATTTAAAAATTTTAATTTATGTAATAAATGTGTTAAATAAATCGTGACGTACAGATTAGTGTTAGTGTTGAGCATCATCATGACACGAATAATTAAATAAGTAGGGTTAGTATTGACCTATTTAGTGTAATGCCTATAACACACGAATTTGGCTAACACAACACGCTTGTCACCCCTGTGTGAGCGTGAAGAAAAGGTGGAATTTGTAAGTACCTTGAATCATCTTCTTAGCTTCAGGAATGCTCTGGAATTGTGATAACTCGAGCAACGCCCCTCCCCACCTTAACAGGTTCTGTGCACAGTTGAGTAGTAAAACACATTTCCAATGTCAGGCGATCTATAATCCATTCATTCATATATATATGTTTAACACTATACAAATACTAATACGCATCCGAATATGAAAAAAAAATGGAAATTAATTAAATATTATATGTATTTGTGTTGTGAATGAGAGAGGAAAACGAACTTCAGCATCGAGGGGATCTTTTGAATAGGAGGCTTCGGCCGCTTTTCGAGCGTGTTCGAAGAAGAGGAGACGATCGAAATCTCCTTGCATCTCCATCTCGAATCCTACCAACTTTACCGATTAAGGATTCTGCACTCTTTTGGTAATTGCAGACTGTATTTTACTTGAGAATACGAAGGAGAGGACGAAGGAGAAATAGCCAATGGTGAAGGCTATTTTCCCTCTTTAACGGTTCCCTAGGTGGATCGAAGTTCCAAGTAGCAGGCGTGCTTCAACACGTGGGATCTTATTACACGGTGAATCCGCCCTTTTTTTGTGCTGCAACGTTGTTGCACGCGCTGATAGTAGAACGAAAGAAAGGAATTCTATGTTCTCATGTACAAGTTAAATAAATTCTATGGGCTTCGTCATCAGTCGGCTTCAGCACCAGTTTGCAGCCCAATAAAAGAATTTTGCAAAACATGTAAAAATTAAGGAGATAACTTGTATCGTGTTTGTGAATTTATAGACTCTATGTATGACACGTTAAAAGTCTCGGTATAAAAGTTTTTATTATTATTTTAAATAATTGTAAGTATTTTTTTACTTATTTTAAATAATTTATTTTTTATAATAATTTATCTATAATATTTTTAGTATTAATTGTCATATTTCTATTCTCTATGTATATTTATAAAACATCACTAGTCACGTGTAAAAACTTATGTAATTAAATGAGAATTTAAATATAGATAATTTTGTTATTTTATCTTCTCTTTTAATATGTGCAACAAATCAATTAGGATTTTTATCCTTAAACGGAGAAAGTAATATTAAGGGTTTTAAATTTTGAAAAGTGTAAGTGCACTACATCAAAGTGTAAGTGCACTTACATCCAAGTACTATATTCAAGCATTACATTCATTCGCATTATTAAAAAGATGTGTATGACACGAATTTCAATGTAAAACATATTTTTTAATAATGTGAATGGATGTTGTAAGTGCATATTTATTCTTTAAATTTTTTATCTTAAATAAGTCTTAAATGATACTATGATATTGAATATTTTAAGGTTAATTTATAGCATAATTAATTATATGAGATGTGTCGATCAATATTATTGTGACACATTATTTGAGATATCTTTTGACATTAAAAATTTGAGACTCCTAGTATCACCATAATATAAAACAGCCAAAAAGAATTGATGAAATAATTAAATTTTTAATCTATTTCTCCTGTCTGTAATTTTTTAAAGAAACTCTCTTGTTTATGAGTTTTATCTCTCAATTCAAAAACAAAAGAGAAACTTACCAAAGATTTTCATTCAAGAATAGACGCATTTAAACATAAACTAAATCGACTCAGGTAAGTTTTTTGTAGTTCATATATTATCTTTATTTACAAATACTAGGGTTATATTTATTTGTAAAAGAATATATTTAGAATTTGTCTATTTATATTAATTTAACACTATTTTGAACTATTTTATCTCATAATGGGAGATTAATAGTCCTTTAAATAGTCTCATTGACTCTTTTTTTTTTATCATTCCTAAAGCTATTTATGTGGGATTATATAATCTCATAAAAAATTTGAGATTAACAATCCCTCTCATTTTAAGCTATTAAATGGTTTTATGGGACTAATAGTCTAACATTGAGGGACCATCATCAAATGATTAAATAGTACAAAATAATATTAAATTAAGGTAAATAGTTCAATCTCAAATATATTTTTTACAAACAAATATAGCCTAGAAGATTTAAAATAGGGGGTGAAGTGATATGGGTAAAAAAAATTATTTTCTTTTCCTTTTTTATAAATTCACAAACAACAAAATTATAATTTTTTTACTATTTTATTTTTCATTTGAATTTTGGTTTTCTGTAAGCTCGATCAAGCTATGTGAAAAAAGTCCGGGAAGAGTTTACAAGGGCGACAAATACAATAGTCTATTATTTTCTTTTTTGTCTGAATATTTCAAAAATACGAAAAATTATTCAGTGCTCTTGAGACATTATTACATGGTGTTTCAGGCAAATTATATGTTGTCATGTGCAGTGGACCCTTTATATCTGAGCCTATTGCATATATTGGAATGACAGCATGTGATTAGTCTAAAACATCACGCGATAATACCCTAAAAGCATTGAATAACTTTTTCATATATACAGTGTTATCATCTTAAAAATGAGGCTGGCTCGTCATTTTGCTTATATATATGGGGATAAAACTAAGAACTGTTTCTCTTATATTATTGAACGAAATGGAGTAATTAACATAATAAAAGTAACTAACCACATACGAGCACTAGCACTAGCACTAATATACATACATTTTATAAAAGTTTATTATATAATAATATAATAAAGAATAATATTAAGAGTCAATTTTTTTTTGTCTCGAATAAGCCACAAATAACATGACATTAAATATTTTAATAATAATTTATGATATAGTAAAATACATGAGATATATCTAACTAATATTATAGTGACATATCATTTAAGACATTTTTTGTGACTAAAATTTTGAGACCCTAATATAACTCTAATAAATTATTAATGTCGTTCCAAAATATAGTCTCATTTGTCAATTTTTTTTATTTAAAAAAAAATCAATTTTGTTAATCATAACATAAAATGACATAATATCATCAAGTAAATCGTCACAATATAATTAACATACCAAACTAATAAACTACAAAATCAAAAATATTAAAATAAAGATAAAATAGAAATATATTTTTTAAATTTTGCTATCGAGACCTGTTTTGTGGATAGGATGGAGGACTATATTATTATTATATATAATAAAACAATTGAAATTTTTATTCAAATTAAGTTAATCATTTTGATTGGTCGCTGAGTTAGTTTTAAGTTAATACCTAGTTAATTCTAAGTTTATTATCTTCATTAATATAGTATATGTCATGTTTATAATTATACCAAACTTTTCGTATCATTTGTTATATTATTTCAAAAATGAATATGTGTGTATTAAAAACATATATAAAAAATTGATATATATATAATTTTATATTTAATGTATTACTATCATTTATACTATATATGATTTATACTCAAATTATAATATTAAATATTATCTATCATAATTTTAAGTTATATTATAAATACAAACTCGTATCTTACGTGAGTTATCTGTGTAGTATATTTATAAGAGCCCAACTTCCATTTATTAGTTACAACTTCGTTTACGAAAAACACTGCAAAATTATTGACTATTGACATGAAAATTACATGTACACAAGTACATACATCTTACATTTGTATTAACCAACCAAGATACAAAAGGGACATTATTTGGCTTTTTTAGTCAATTTGAAAAACTAAAATAGATATGAATTTGTTTGATTAGATTTCAAACAATAATAATTATTATAAACTAATTAAAAAGTACTACAGTTTTTCAAATAAATCATTTACAAACGAATCAGTTTCCTGCCCAGTTTGATTGAGAGGGGATTGGATCCTCTCGGGTGTTGGGATCTCCAATTCTTTTTGTCGAAGACTACGTAACTATTTGTTCAGATAAAGAAAGACCTTCGCAATTGATAGGTTCTCGCCGGATTTTTAGCCTCGTGGGCCGTGCCCCGACAACGTAGTTCAATAACAATGACAATAATACTTTCCTTAATGGACCATTAAACCTCTACAACCACCTTAACCCTTTTGAAGCTTTTAGTTACCCGTTGTTTTCTTCATGAATTGGTTTTTCGTATGACATTTGGATAAATTAATCTAAAATATCTTTTATCCTAAATATACAAAATAGAAAACAATATGATCCCTATATAGTAAAAGCGTTACACTTACACGCGAGTAGTTTCTTTTAAATATGTGTGTGTGTGCGTGTGTTTGTTGAACAGTAGAGAAAAACAACAATTAACTGATTGTGACAAATTATAATTTAAAATGATTTACTTTTTCTATATAAAAATGTGAGTTTTATAATCAACGTCAATTGAAATATTTTTTTATATAATCAACTCGTCTTATACCATTGAAATAACACAAACAATTAAGATTTAAAGAATTTCAAACACATTCATACCACAAGCATCTTATCAAGTAGTTTTTAAAAGTTATCCTAAACGTGTCAATAGATGTTCAATTACCTAACTATTTTAAGTCTTTAAAGATGACCTAATCACATTAGTAAAAGTTACAAATATCATAAAATTAAATAGCATGCGAGTTGACAAAGTTCTACTTCGTCTATGAAGTGTAAAATTAAAAACTTGTATCTAAAAAGTTAGAGTTTCAATTTTTGTTGTGGCATGTGTGTGAGTTTAAAAAAAAAAGTTGATAAACAAGATTGAGTCTAAGATCTATTAGTTTGGCTTTTGAGTCGAGTTGGTTCAACATCTCTAATAATAAAGCCGCGTAATCAGTCGTTGACGTGTTTGGTGTAATTGTTTCACAAATTTTGTTTTTCAATTTTGCCCTTGTAAGTTTGATTTTTTTTTTATATTTTGTAATATTTTTTTGTCTTTGTATTTTATTCTTCAAATTTAATGACATTTATATTTTATTCTCACATTAATTTGGCGCAACATATGTCACAAGGGGTAGTATGGGGTTATATATATTTTTTCTCAATGTACTCGACCCCAATTTACATATGCATTATTGTACTGAATTTTTTTACAATCTAGTCATTTTATTCGAATTTTTTTACAAAAAGTGAAATTTCTGTCAATGACCATTAACCATTTAATAGAAAAATAACGTGACAGTATTAAATACCATTTTTATCATTGAACTGGAGGCAAATTTATAATTACATCACTGAAGCGAAAATAATAATAATAATGATAACCTCTCCGTTACACAAAAAAAGAGATTAATTTAATTTTTTAAAAATAAATTTTAATTTAATAATAATAATAATAATAATTGTAATGACCACGAATTTCATTAGTCATTGTAAATATACTTAATAAATATTTAGCAATGAATTTAAATTTTTCTCATTAATTAATTGTGCATTAGATAATTAAATAAATGTACTTATGTGCTTGTATATTTATTTAAAGAATTAAAGCAAATGAACCTTTCACAAATATTGAATAACAAAGAAGTTATAGCTTTAACCACAAAAGATGTCATTTTTAAACCCTAAGTGGTTCGATCCGTAAATTTCGTGTCAAACGTTTTAAAAATGTGATTGAACCATGGAATATTGTAAAACAAGAAGTTACAAGGTTAACAAAACTGAGTTTGTGTCATTTGGACATATAGATCACATTTTATTCAAGTTTGAACCAATAAAACCAAGGATTTGTGAAGTTAGTTTTCACCTTATCCTTGTGAGCAGTTTTTAGTCTAGTTACGTTTGGAATTTGGATTTGTGTTCTAAAGAGAAATTGTAGAGGGGGAAATTCTGATGAGAATGGACTCAAGAATCACCTCAAAATGTTTTAAAATGAAGAAGTTATGGCTGTCGGAGCGTCGGAGGGTCGGACAGTCCTCAAATTCGGGTTTCAGAAAATTTGTAACACCGCCGCAGCGGTCAAACATTCTGTTAAAAACCTGTTTTAGCCGTCCGGGTCGGGTCGGGTCGGTCCGGTCCGGGTCGGGTCGGTCCGGGTTGAGTTTTTAATGAAAATTTAAGTTGAAATACATGTAAAATGAGTGTATTTCAATACTAAACCATATATGTAAAGTTTATTAGTGACTTAATGGTATCTAAATGTATAAAATAAAGACTTAAGTTAACACAATTAAAAGGTTAACTAGTGGTATTGTTTGAACAATATTAAAATATTATTAAATGATGAATAATATTAAGTATATGATTAAAAAGATATTAAATGATGAATAACATTGTAATTGTGTAAAATATTATCAAATGAGTAATAATATTAGATGATGATTAAAATATTATTAAAATAATTAATAATATTAATAAGGGAATAAAATATTATTAAATGATTAATAATATTAAATAATGAATAAAATATTATTAAATGATTAATAATATTATATACTTAATAAAATATTATTAAATGATTAATAATATTAGGTAATGAATAAAATATTATTAAATGATTAATAATATTAGTTACTTAATAAAATATTATTAAATGATTAATAATATTAGATAATTAATAAAATATTATTAAATGATTAATAATATTAGATACTTAATAAAATATTATTAAATGATTAATAATATTAGGTAATGAATAAAATATTATTAAATGATTAATAATATTAGTTACTTAATAAAATATTATTAAATAATTAATAATATTAGATAATTAATAAAATATTATTAAATGATTAATAATATTAGATACTTAATAAAATATTATTAAATGATTAATAATATTGGATACTTATTTGAACTATATTAAATAATTAATATAAGTTCCTTGTGTTTGAAATATTATCAAGTAGTGATAATATCTCCTAAGTGTTTAGTTACCCATAATTAATCAATTATGTGGTTCGTAAGGTTTATAAAGGTCATTATACTTACAAGTATATGATACTAATTTAAGATTAAACTGATTTAATTGTTAGGTCCGTTCAAGGATTGTTAAATTAAGTTGGTTAGCAGTAAACGACGCACGAGGCAAGTCTTCTACCCTTAACTTGTACTTATTGTTGCAATTATTATTCAACTTTAATTACTTTGAGCAATTCAATTATTGTTGAGCAAGTATCTACACTCGTAGATATTTGACAGACCTTTGAGTGAATTAATTATCGAAAATTACTTCACATCGTTATTGATTATTGTATTCGCACATAGTGCTTTTGCAAACTATTTAAGAACGTCTAAGCTAATTGTTTCGGCTAGACAAATGCATGTTAAATTCATTTAGTTGAATATTATAAAAGCTTATCCAAACCATTGGCTGGTGCGGATTCTTACAGTAAGACTGAGATAGAACAACCCTAGTTAAAGGGGATTTTTATTTGTCGGAGACCCGACAGCGCGCAAGAAAACTAAATGTGATGCATATACATAGGACATGAGAGGACTGATCCCCTCAAGTGTCCCGTTATTTTAACAAGGAGTCAGACATTGTATGTCTGTTCTACCTTAGTAGCAGTTCAGGGTCATTAAAGACCACTCAGCAGTAAAGAGTCAATTCCTTCTTTTATTGAACATTGATTCTTGTTATCTTTCACAATTGCTATTGTTGGAACCTTGAAGTTATTTCCCTTCATCATGATATATCGTATGATTGTTGTTTATAAACTTGCTGAGCCATTTAGTTGCTCATTCTTGCTATATCATGACTATATTTCAGTCATTCCCGAAAGCTCTAAATCGGACAAAGGCAAGGGGAAAGCGAATGCTTAGTTTTAGTAATTGCATGCTAGTTTATATTACTGTTATGTAATTACTGTTGTAAATCTTTTGTATTTCCCTTAAGATATGTAATGTTAAGATTAAGGTAATAGACCTTGGGAAGTGTAGCCTTTTGATTAAGGAACCTTTTGTATTATTCCGCGAAGTTTGAATACAATTTATGTATTTCATTATTGTTAAGTATTGTACAGTGAGAACCAAACCCGGGGTTAAAGAACCCGGATTTGGGGTCGTCACAGGTTGGTATCAGAGCTGTAGGTTATAAACGCTAGGATTTGCGAAACCTAGGTTATAACCTTAGTACTAAACTCTCATCGAGTGCGTTAGGAGATGAATCGGGGAGATTCATCATGTTGTGTATTTTTGGAGATGGATTGAGAAAATCCATCGAGCCGAGATGTACATGATAAAATATCATTTCATTTCATCAATGAATATATTTTATTGTTGTACTAACATGTGTTATTTTTTATGATATAGGATGGCAGAGATCGGACAGTCGAGTCGCACTGCTGAGGAGGACTATATTGATATCCATATGGATATTGCACAGCCGCTGGTGGATGCACCCGTAGAGGAGCCAGAGTCAGATCCTGAGGAGGGGGATCGCGTGGAGCCCGTCTGGGGCGGAGTCATGAGGCCTTACAGTGAGGATGAGGCCGAGTCAGAAGAGTCTGAGGAGGAGGAGGAGTCAGCTGATGGCATGGGCACCATTGCCGCTGACATCATAGAGGGACTGACCGATAGGAACGAGGGGCTGGAGGCAAGGGTCCAGCATCTAGAGGAGCAGAATCTGACCCACCAGCACATGGAGGATCAGTATAGGGATGCGGCTTTTCAGTTCTCTAGCGAGAACACGGAGCTGAAAGAGAAGATAGTAGGACTGGAGGGTCAGGTACAGTGGTACGAGGAATCGGTGAAGCACTATGCAGTGCTAGCTCATCAGCTGGTAGATCAGGACGTAGAGCTGCAGGCCAAGTTGGCAATGGCTGAGACTAGGTTAGCCGAAGCTGAGCTGAAGGTTCAGCAGGTCCAGACAGAGAAGGCTGTCATCCGTGCACACTGGCAGGAGGCGATAGAGGACAGGATTGAGATGGAGACGCAGCGGGATGCCGCTCATGGTCAGATGATGGAGTTGGAGGAGGAGGTTAGGGAGAAGAGGGTGAGGATAGATAGACTCAGTTACGTCTATCGCTCATCAGTTGGTAGAATTCAGAGCAGAGTGCACTACTACCCAGCTGAGGAGGGCCAGTCTATGCACACCATCAGCAGGAATGTGGTGATTGCCATCGGGGATGAGGAGTATGACGACGCGATCCGTAGGGGAAGGCGCATTCAGTAGTAGTAGTACTTTCTTTATTTATGTTGTATGTACATAGATGCAGTAGAAACCCAACTTTTGTTTTGATAGAGGGTTAGTATGTTGTAAATCCCAACTCTATGAAGTTGTGGGATATAGTAGATCCCGTCTTTTGTTTTAACTATCGGAATTAGCAGCGTTTATAGCAGTATGCTTATGATGTAAAAGTGCTACGCACTGTGTTTTAGCATATGAATATAAATGCATTTCCGTTTATATTTATATGTGTCAAGATGATTATTTGTGCTTTAGTTTAAATTACTTAAGCTACAAAACGAAAGTAAAAAGATTGAAACAACTTTAATAAATTAAATTTTCTTTATACAGAAAATGCCGCCACAGAGAAGAAATCAACGACTACCCCCACCACCAGTCGAAGAGTCAGTCAATGCCGGAGGGGTACCACCCAACCCTGTCCAAGAGTTCGTAGAAATGCTAATGGGAGCATTTCGCGGACGCAACGCAGAGGCTACTGGAGCAACAAACCCTGCCGCTCCACTAGCAACCTTTAAGGATTTCAAATTAATAGGACCACCCGAGTTCAAAGGGACCACGGATCCTATAGAAGCACAAACCTGGATAGAGGAGATGGAAAAAGTCTTCGAGGTTGCACGAGTTAGGGAGGAGCAAATGACCTCATTTGCTACCTTCATGATGAAAGGGGAGGCCAGCCACCGGTGGAAGGCCAATAAAAGTAGAGCGGGGGAGGGAACAATCGCCTGGGCGCGATTCAAGGAAGTATTCCTGGAAAACTACTTTCCAGAGAGTACAAAGGCTAGAATGGAAATTAAATTCCTAGAGCTGAAGCAAGGTAACATGTCGGTATCCGAATATGCCGCCAAGTTCAATGAATTGGCGAGATTTGCCAAACATCAGGTGGACACTGAGGCGAGACGTGCCAGACGATTTGAACAGGGGCTGAAACCGTGGGTTTACAGTCGGGTAGCTGTTCTCCAGATCACAAATTTTGCAACACTGCTGGAGAAAGCTATCATAGCTGAGGGTGGAAATGACGCTTTGAATAAGCATAACCAAGAACGAAATAAAAAGAAAAACGAAGGAGGAAACCGAGAGGGTAGCAGCGGGGGCAGTAACTCGAACAAACGCAAATGGAATAACAACAGCAGTTCGGGGACACCCCAGGGAAGTGAATCAAGAAAAGCCAGTAAATGCATTCAGTGCGGGACGAACCACTCTGGGGAGTGCATGAAAGGAAAGAATGTCTGCTATAACTGTGGGCAAGAGGGGCACATCGCTCCTAATTGTCCCACACCGAAGAGAAAGGGTTGTTTCGCCTGCGGGGCCATGGACCATCAATTTAAAGATTGTCCGAAGAAGAAGAACACCGGAGGGAGTTCGGGCTATAGGGGAAGCAACAACAACAACAACAGCAGCAACAAACTGACCATTGGAGGGTCGGTGCCACAGAACAAACCAACGGCACGGACTTTCAACATGACGGTGCAGGATGCCATTGAATCAAAAGACGTGGTGTCAGGTATTATTCCGATCAATGATATAAATGCTTATGTATTATTTGATTCGGGTGCTACCTGTTCATTTGTGTCTGATGAATTCGCTAGACGGTTAGAATTGCCTAGACAAAAACTAGAGAACCCAATGAACATAGAAGTTGCTAATAAAGAAGTGATTCCTGTAGAGTATGTACATAGAAGCTGTTGTGCTGAAATTAGGGGTTAGAAGTTGAGTGTAGATTTAATTCCAATACGTTTGGGGGAGTTTGACGTTATACTTGGAATGGATTGGTTGTTTAATCATGGAGCTATAATTGATTGTCAAAAGAAGTGTATACACCTTAAGACACCGAATAGGTCTAAGGTCGTATTTTATAGCAGCAAGTCGTCTAGACAATCTGCATGTCTGACGATGATGCAGGCCAAGAAACTGTTGAAGAAAGGTTGTGAAGGGTATTTAGCTCACATAGTGGACACACTGATGGTGAATCCCGATATGGAGCAAATACCAGTAGTGAGGGAGTTCATGGACGTGTTTCCAGATGTACTGCCAGGTTTACCGCCAGATAGGGAGATAGAGTTTGTAATTGATTTGGTACCGGGGACAGCACCAATATCAAAGGCACCATATAGGATGGCACCGGTAGAAATGAAGGAGTTAATGATCCAACTACAAGAGTTGTTGGATAATAAGTACATTCAGCCCAGTGTTTCCCCATGGGGAGCACCGGTGTTGTTTGTCAAGAAGAAAGATGGATCAATGAGACTGTGTATGGATTATAGAGAGCTGAATAAGGTGACAATTAAGAACAAGTACCCGTTGCCACGAATTGACGATCTTTTCGATCAATTGAAAGGGGCGAAGTACTTTTCAAAGATTGACTTGAGGACTAGTTATCATCAGTTGAAAGTCAGGAAGGAGGATGTACCCAAGACGGCATTCAGAACTCGTTATGGGCATTATGAGTTTCTGGTGATGTCGTTTGGACTGACGAATGCGCCAGCCGCATTTATGGACATGATGAACATAATATTCAAGCAGTACTTGGATAAATTTGTTGTTGTGTTCATTGACGATATTTTGGTTTATTCCAAAACGGAGGAGGAACATGCTGAACACCTAAGATTGGTGTTGGAGATTTTACGGAAGGAGCAATTGTATGCTAAGTTTTCGAAGTGTGAATTCTGGTTGGAGAGAGTTCAATTTTTAGGTCATGTCATTGACAAGGAGGGAGTTTCAGTAGATCCAGCGAAGGTTGAAGCGGTGATGAATTGGGAACAACCAAGGACGCCGACGGAGGTAAGAAGTTTCTTGGGGTTAGCGGGTTACTATCGGAGATTCATTCAAGATTTTTCAAAGATAGCAACACCGTTGACAAATTTAACGAGGAAGACGGTGAAATATGTATGGACGGAGAAGTGTGAGGAGAGTTTTCAGGAGCTAAAGAAGAGACTTAGTGAAGCACCTGTATTGACTTTACCGGACGATACGGGAGGTTTTACGGTCTACAGTGATGCATCGCACAAGAGACTTGGCTGTGTGCTTATGCAAAATGGCAAGGTCGTTGCGTATGCGTCCAGACAGTTGAAGGATTACGAGAAGGGATACCCTACCCACGACTTGGAGCTGGCAGCGGTAGTGTTTGCCCTTAAGATTTGGAGACATTATTTATATGGAGAGAATGTGAGATATTCACGGACCACAAAAGTCTGAAGTATATCTTCACACAGAAGGAGTTAAATATGAGGCAACGGAGATGGTTAGAATTGATCAAAGACTATGATTGTGAAATTCTATATCATCCCGGCAAGGCCAACGTAGTAGCAGATGCTCTAAGCAGAAAGAGCAGGGAGAAATTGTTCATCTTGACAGATCAGGAACAATTGGTTCAAGAGATGGCTCGAATAGAGTTGGAGGTAAGAAATTCAAATGAGTCAATGGAAGTAGAAGCGAGCCCAACCCTGTTAGATCGGGTAAAGGAGGCTCAAGACAAAGATGAAGAATGTGTCAGAATAAGGATGAGAATGACCGAAGGGGAAGAGGTCAAGTTCAAGGAAGATAGCATGGGATTGCTAAGATTTGAAAATCGTGTTTGGGTGCCGCTAGTGCCCGAACTACGAGAAGAGATCTTGCAAGAGGCCCACAGTACGAGATACTCGATACATCCGGGAAGTACGAAGATGTATCAAGATCTGCTTCAGCATTTTTGGTGGCCGAATTTAAAAAGGGAGGTCGCAGAATGTGTCAGCCGATGTCTAACTTGTCAAAGGGTAAAGGCTGAACATCAGAGACCAAGTGGATTACTACAGCCGTTAGAGATTCCTGAGTGGAAATGGGAGCATATCACAATGGATTTTGTGGTAGGACTTCCAACAACATAGAAGGGATTTGACGCAATATGGGTGATTGTGGATCGACTAACAAAGTCAGCGCACTTTTTGCCGATCAAGATTAAGTTCAGTTTGGATCAGTTGGCCAAACTGTACATTAAGGAGATAATTTCGAGACATGGGGTGCCGGTATCGATTGTGTCAGATAGAGATCCGCGTTTCACGTCAAAATTTTGGAGAAGTCTTCAGGAGAGATTGGGGACACAGTTGAGAATGAGTACAGCATATCATCCACAGACCGATGGGAAAAGTGAAAGAACAATACAGACATTGGAAGATATGCTCAGGGCCTGTGTGATGGATTTCAAGGGCAGTTGGGAGAACCATCTACCATTAGTTGAGTTTGCATACAACAATAGTTATCATGCAAGCATAGGCATGCCGCCTTACGAAGCATTATACGGAAGAAAGTGCAGAACACCTCTATGTTGGGATGAGGTAGGTGAACGCCGACTGTTGGGACCAGAATTGGTTCAACAGACGGTAGAAATTATCAAAGTAATAAGAGCTCGGCTAGTAGCAGCTCAGGACCGTCAGAAGAAATATGCCGACTTACATTGACAGAAGCGAGACATCGAAGTTGGGAGTTTTGTATTCATGAAGGTATCTCCCTGGAAAGGGAAGATCCGATTTGGGAAGAAAGGGAAGCTGAGTCCGAGGTTCATAGGACCGTTCGAGATATTGAAGAGAGTGGGTGAAGTGGCGTACGAGGTAGCTTTACCTCCTGAACTGGAGCATATTCACAATGTGTTTCATGTGTCAGTGTTGCGACCATACAAGCCAGACCACAAACATGTCATATCCTATGAGCAAATACAAGTCGAGAAAGACTTATCGTACGAGGAAATTCCTGTCCAGATACTGGATAGGAAAGAGCAGAAATTACGGAATAAGATTATACATTCTGTCAAAGTCCTTTGGAGGAACCACAACGCTGAGGAAGCTACGTGGGAGCTTGAAGAAAAGATGAGGGCTAACTATCCGCATCTGTTTTGAGTAGTTTAAATTTGTAATTCCGGGGACGGAATTCTTATAAGGGGGGGAGAATGTAATGACCACGAATTTCATTAGTCATTGTAAATATACTTAATAAATATTTAGCAATGAATTTAAATTTTTCTCATTAATTAATTGTGCATTAGATAATTAAATAAATGTACTTATGTGCTTGTATATTTATTTAAAGAATTAAAGCAAATTGTATAATTAATTAAAGCAAATCTAATTGGATTATATTTTAAATCCAAATGAGTTGATAAACTAGGTTAAAGATATTAACCTAGTAGCCCATGTAATTAATTTAATTACTAGCCCATGTAATTAATTAAACAAGTCAAATGCTTGATTTAATTAAATGTAACCTAGACTATTTAAAATAAGCCCAATGTGGTATTTAAATTGAGCCCAAACAATTTAATTGAATGAGCCCAATAGAAGTTATTCCCAAGCCCAATGTGAAGTCCATTAAGGGTCAAACTTTGGTCAATATATATGTATATATATATATATATATATATATAGATGTATATATGCACATTTTTGCATTAAAAATAAAGGGAAATGGCTTGGAAAAGCCATTTTGCTGATTTTTGTGAGGGCCCCACTTGGATAATTGATTTTCTAGATTGCTTGAAAATCCATCCATGTCATATAGTGGTTGAACAACCCTAGTCATTCCATGAGTCAATCAACTAGTCAATCAAAGGAATAGTAAGCATGCTTAGCAATTAATTTCACCAACATAGCTTGATTAGTGAGTTAATGCTAGGTTAGTGATTGGCTATAAATAAGAAGCTCTACACTTGTTACAAGGTTGTTAGTTTATTTGCTAGACATTTCTAGAGAAAAGAGAGAGAGACTTTGAGAGCTAAAGAGAGAATACACATAAGTTTGTGTGAGAAAAGCTAAGGAAGGTGTTGGTGGATGTCCTCAAGCTTCATAACTTACTTTGGTAGGAGGAGAAGGAGAGCAAGCAAATCACTAAGGTTTAAAAGTTCTCTAAAAACCTTCTCATTTCATTTTTTTTAGTCTAGAAAGCTTTTGATCGGTTAAAATCTATTTTTAACCGATCAAAACTCGTTTTGACGATCTAGATGTATTTAACTATGTAATATATGTATATTCATAGATCTATTTGTTTATAACATGATTTGGTAGGTTAGAAATGCATAGAAGCTAAAGAAATATGTGTAACACAATTTTACCGGTAAACCCTAACCATGCATGCTATGTTTGATGTTGTATTTTGAAATGTACAAATCCAAAAATGGATTTTTATGGCTAGAAAGCTAGATCTATGAGTTTTAAAGATAAAACCTTTTTGAACCTTTCACAAATATTGAATAACAGAGAAGTTATACCTTTAACCACAAAAGATGTCATTTTTAAACCCTAAGTGGTTCGATCCGTAAATTTCGTGTCAAACGTTTTAAAAATGTGATTGAACCATGGAATATTGTAAAACAAGAAGTTACAAGGTTAACAAAACTGAGTTTGTGTCATTTGGACATATAGATCACATTTTATTCAAGTTTGAACCAATAAAACCAAGGATTTGTGAAGTTAGTTTTCACCTTATCCTTGTGAGCAGTTTTTAGTCTAGTTACGTTTGGAATTTGGATTTGTGTTCTAAAGAGAAATTGTAGAGGGGGAAATTCTGATGAGAATGGACTCAAGAATTACCTCAAAATGTTTTAAAATGAATAAGTTATGGCTGTCGGAGCGTCGGAGGGTCGGACAGTCCTCAAATTCGGGTTTCAGAAAATTTGTACCACCGCCGCAGCGGTGGAAACCACCGCCGCAGCAGTCAAACATTCTGTTAAAAACCTGTTTTAGCCGTCCGGGTCGGGTCGGGTCGGTCCGGGTTGAGTTTTTAATGAAAATTTAAGTTGAAATACATGTAAAATGAGTGTATTTCAATACTAAACCATATATGTAAAGTTTATTAGTGACTTAATGGTATCTAAATGTATAAAATAAAGACTTAAGTTAACACAATTAAAAGGTTAACTAGTGGTATTGTTTGAACAATATTAAAATATTATTAAATGATGAATAATATTAAGTATATGATTAAAAAGATATTAAATGATGAATAACATTGTAATTGTGTAAAATATTATCAAATGAGTAATAATATTATATGATGATTAAAATATTATTAAAATAATTAATAATATTAATAAGGGAATAAAATATTATTAAATGATTAATAATATTAAATAATGAATAAAATATTATTAAATGATTAATAATATTAGATACTTAATAAAATATTATTAAATGATTAATAATATTAGGTAATGAATAAAATATTATTAAATGATTAATAATATTAGTTAATTAATAAAATATTATTAAATGATTAATAATATTAGATAATTAATAAAATATTATTAAATGATTAATAATATTAGATACTTAATAAAATATTATTAAATGATTAATAATATTAGGTAATGAATAAAATATTATTAAATGATTAATAATATTAGTTACTTAATAAAATATTATTAAATAATTAATAATATTAGATAATTAATAAAATATTATTAAATGATTAATAATATTAGATACTTAATAAAATATTATTAAATGATTAATAATATTAGATACTTATTTGAACTATATTAAATAATTAATATAAGTTCCTTGTGTTTGAAATATTATCAAGTAGTGATAATATCTCCTAAGTGTTTAGTTACCCATAATTAATCAATTATGTGGTTCGTAAGGTTTATAAAGGTCATTATACTTACAAGTATATGATACTAATTTAAGATCAAACTGATTTAATTGTTAGGTCCGTTCAAGGATTGTTAAATTAAGTTGGTTAGCAGTAAACGACGCACGAGGCAAGTCTTCTACCCTTAACTTGTACTTATTATTGCAATTATTATTCAACTTTAATTACTTTGAGCAATTCAATTATTGTTGAGCAAGTATCTACACTCGTAGATATTTGACAGACCTTTGAGTGAATTAATTATCGAAAATTACTTCACATCGTTATTGATTATTGTATTCGCACATAGTGCTTTTGCAAACTATTTAAGAACGTCTAAGCTAATTGTTTCGGCTAGACAAATGCATGTTAAATTCATTTAGTTGAATATTATAAAAGCTTATCCAAACCATTGACTGGTGCGGATTCTTACAGTAAGACTGAGATAGAACAACCCTAGTTAAAGGGGATTTTTATTTGTCGGAGACCCGACAGCACGCAAGAAAACTAAATGTGATGCATATACATAGGACATGAGAGGACTGATCCCCTCAAGTGTCCCGTTATTTTAACAAGGAGTCAGACATTGTATGTCTGTTCTACCTTAGTAGCAGTTCAGGGTCATTAAAGACCACTCAGCAGTAAAGAGTCAATTCCTTCTTTTATTGAACATTGATTCTTGTTATCTTTCACAATTGCTATTGTTGGAACCTTGAAGTTATTTCCCTTCATCATGATATATCGTATGATTGTTGTTTATAAACTTGCTGAGCCATTTAGTTGCTCATTCTTGCTATATCATGACTATATTTCAGCCATTCCCGAAAGCTCTAAATCGGACAAAGGCAAGGGGAAAGCGAATGCTTAGTTTTAGTAATTGCATGCTAGTTTATATTACTGTTATGTAATTACTGTTGTAAATCTTTTGTATTTCCCTTAAGATATGTAATGTTAAGATTAAGGTAATTGTGACGCCCCCAAATTCGGGTTCCAAATACCCGGATCCGGTCATCACGATCCAATACAAACATTCACCTCTAAACAACATACAATAACTAAATGCGGAATAATAAACATATGTTGTTCATTCAAAAGGTGTTACTAGTCCCAAGATACGATAACCTTACAAAAATAATACACAAATACCCTTAATAAAGTACTTAGAGTTTATATTACATAACAGTTAATTTAAATTAACTACAGGGATGCATCTCGAAGTCTATTACTTCATCTTTCCTTTACCCTTGGTCTTTCCCGAAGTCTCGGGTTGCACTGCAATAAGGTTTCATGATATAGCAAGAGTGAGCAACTAGTTTGCTCAACAAGTTTAAATAACAACAAGGAACAATATATCATGAATGAAAGGGAATAGCTGAACAATTCAATAATGTGAATAACATAAGCAGGAATAATAAGTTGCTTTTAAAAATTAGGATAGTCAACTAGACTATGAACTATAAATATCCACTGTAGTCAATAGCAGGTTGACTCAATGGTTACTACCAGAAATATGTACCCGAGGGGATCAGTCTCAGTACAATATGTGTATGCATAACATTTAATTTCCGTATTTTTGTACCTGATATTAGATACAGGGTACTCCCCTATAATAAAGGGGTGTTCGTAATAGTCTAAGAATCCGCATCTTCAATGATTTGGATAGCTTTTAAAAACTTTAACATAATGTCTAGCCGAACAGTGGCTTAGACCTACTTTGAACAGTTCTTTAAACGGTAGAACAGTAATTAAGTACAAGTCAATGATTGTACAATCTCAAGTGCAACAAGTGCGAATAACAATAATGTCGATGTGGAATAATTGTAAAGTAATTAAACCACTCAAAGCATGCTTGGAAATAACAATTCAAGCTTAAATAAATACTTTGCTCAATGAAATGAGTTTAGAGATAAGGAACTTGTCTGTCTGCTCAGCTACAATATATGTCTAGCTTTAACTAACTGGCTTTGAAAAGACCTAACATTAATAAAGTTGGTCTAATAATTAGTACGACGTATTTGCATACCTACACGCTTACAAAGGTACTTATTTATCATATAAGTACTAACACATAATTTACATTAGTCAAAACAATATTATTAACCTTATAGACCCTTAATCATTTTAGGTTAATAATTTAATAAGTTAGAAAATATTTTTCTTAAGTGTTGGACACTTATTAAACCCTTAAACAACTTATTACAATTGTTTAATTAAAGCATAATTAAGTTCAATTTATTTTATTAACTCGATCTCTATTTAATTACTATTTAATCTTGGTTAAATAGAAATTAATTAATTAACTCTAGTTATTATTTAAAATAAATAATAACTAATTGTACTTATATATTATTTAATAATAATTAAATAATAAATAATTATTGATTCATTTTAACCTTCTTTAATTTAATATTAATCAACTAATAGTTAACTAAGTAATTAACCTTACCTATTATTTAATTTAAGGAAATTAAATAATAGTTTACTCATTTTAATCCTCTTTAGTTATTATTTAATGTCAATTAAATAATAATTAATTATTTAATTAATTTTAATTATTATTTAAGGTTAAATAATAATCAAATCATTCTTATTTATTATTTAAATTAAATAATAAATTATTAATCTAATAACTTAATTTCAATTAATCGTTATTTAATGCTAATTAAATAATAATTAATTACTTAATTATCCTTATTTATTATTTAATAATATTTAAATAATAAATAATTACTTTATAAATTTTATCTCTCTTTAATTATTATTTAATAGGAATTAAATAATAATTTGCTAATTTATTACCTTTATTTATTATTAACATTTTAAATAATAAATAACTAATAAATTTATTTAACTTAACCATGATTTAGCTAAGTAGATTAATATTTAAAATATTTAAATATTAAACTTAATTAAAAATATCCTCCCAATATCATTTTTGTATTATTATTATTTTTGTTATAATTTTAAATTAGTTTTTTAAATATTTAAATTAATTAAATTAAACCCGAATGGCATTTCTGTAATTAACTTGAAAACTGAAACGAGGGTAAAATCGTAATTTCGCCGAGAAAAACACGGAGGGGCAAACTTGTAATTTCCCCGAACTTTTCCTACCGCGCATGGCGCGCGTTCAGATTTTTACGGCTTAAAACGACGCTGTTTTTTGAAAAGCCGGATTCGGCTTCCGCGCGTATCGCGCGGAGTAAAATCAGACGGACACCAAACGACGTCGTTTGGCTCCGCGTCTCTGGTGAACAGTGGCTGCGCGCATTGCGCGGCAAGTGTAATTTTTTTTGTTCCGGCAGAATGTGAACAGTGTCCGGCAATACCCATTTTAAATAAAAATATACCAATAAGTAAGCTTTAAATCATCAATAAAAATCCAAAAAAATTACCAATCACCTTATATTAATTTATAACATGAAAAATAAATTTTTCATGATTTAATATCATTATTTTTTTATAAAATTTTTTACATCACATAAACTACTATAAATCATAACTTTTTTTGTATAACTCCATTTTGAGTGATTCAAACTTTGTTTTTCTCATGATTTAATGTTCTATAATATTAGAACATCAAACCTAAGTTTTATAAAAATATTTTTGGACATAAATTCCAAAACTTGTTTACACACTATTAAACACATATTTTAGTATAAAATATACCAAAATACAAACCAAACATATTAAACTCAAGTATGGTATAAATATTACAACTACACATTAAATACTATATTAACATGTTTATACTAACATGATGATTTTTTTAATTTAAAAACAAAACTTTATTTAAAATAATCATTACCTTGATTTAATGGCTATCTTCCTTTTTCTTCCAAAATAGGTGGTGAATCTTGAAGACATAAACCATGAAATCCTTCTCTTGATAATTTTGCTCTCAAAATATTTTTCAACACTCTCAAATGCTCTCTAGCTCTCTCTTTTGGACTTTGAGAAAATAATGAAATAAGCTTTACCAATTTCAAGTATACTTGCAAAATTATTAGATACACATAATATATCTAATAATTTTGCCCATGCCCCTAGATGACAACTTACACATGGAATGGGTTAAATGACACATTAGGTGAAAAGAGAGATGGTCCAAGTACTTGAAAAATCAAACAAGCAATCAATTAATTAAATAAATGAAAAATAAAACAAAATAAAAACAAAATCATTTTTTCTCTCTCCTTGCCAAGCATGGTCGGCTGATGGGTCTCTTAATTGTCCCAAAATGATAGTCAATTGTTACATTTAAATAATTAATAAGTTTTATAAAGTATTTTCCAAGTGGGCCAATCATTGGGCTTTAATTTAAAATACCAATTGGGCTTCTATTAAATTGTTTGGGCTACTAAATTGTCAAATTTTATTATTCTACACTTGGGCTACTAATTGACCCATGTTGGGCTAATTTAATAATTTACACATTAATTATTCAATCCATGATTAAATAAATAATTAGATTGAATAAATAATTAAATATTCTAACCCATAAGTATTAAATTACTAAATGGACTAATAAATATTATTATTAATATTTCACATTATTTACATTAATTAATAATCATATTAATTAATTTATTATATTTAATTCACTCATTATATTCAATTTAATTGAATATTTAATTAATAGGAAACTTATCGATTATTTTGATATTAAAACTTTAGGGTTTGTTCACTAATTTAATAACATATTAGTGACCCCCTTTAATTAATTTTAGTAATTAATTACATAATTATTTAATCACATAATTAATTAATCACATAAAAAGATTTAAATAATCTCGTAAAACTAACTCGTTGGAAATTAAATTAATAATTTAATTAATAATGACGTGGAAATTCTAGGACATTACATTCTTCCCCCCTTATAAAAATTCCGTCCTCGGAATTGTAAAAATAAGGTTACTCAAATAAAAACGGGTAATTCGTTTTCATATCCTCCTCTAGTTCCCACGTAGCTTCTTCAATTGCGTGATTTCTCCAAAGTACTTTGACAGAATGAATTATCTTATTCCTCAGTTTCTGTTCCTTCCTATCGAGTATCTGAACAGGAACTTCTTCATATGATAAGTCCTTCTCGACTTGAATTGGTTCATAGGAGATAACGTGCTTGTAGTCCGGTTTATATGGCCGTAACACTGACACGTGAAACACGTTGTGAATGTGCTCCAGTTCAGGAGGTAATGCTACCTCGTACGCCACTTCACCGACTCGCCTCAAGATTTCGAACAGTCCTATGAACCTAGGGCTCAGCTTGCCCTTCTTACCAAAACGGATTTTCCCCTTCCAGGGAGATACCTTCAGAAATACGAAACTGCCCACGTCGAAGTCCCGCTTTTGGCGATGCAAATCTGCGTACTTCTTTTGACGATCTTGAGCTGCTACCAGTCGATTCCTGATAAGTTGTACTGTGTCTGCAGTCTGCTGCACCATTTCAGGTCCAAGCATTCTTCGTTCACCGACCTCGTCCCAACACAACGGTGTTCGACATTTTCTTCCATAAAGCGCTTCGTATGGTGGCATACCGATACTAGCGTGGTAGCTGTTATTGTAAGCGAACTCCACCAGTGGCAAATGGTCATCCCAACTGCCCTTTAGGTCCATTACGACCGCTCGGAGCATATCCTCCAAGGTCTGAATCGTTCGCTCGCACTGGCCGTCAGTTTGAGGATGGTATGCTGTACTCAACCTCAACTGTGTACCCATCCTTGCTTGCAGACTTTTCTAAAAATTTGACGTGAAGCGCGGATCTCTGTCGGACACAATCGATACCGGTACTCCATGTCGTGACACTATCTCCTTCACATAGAGCTTCGCTAACTGCTCCAGATTGTACCGTATTCTGATAGGTAGAAAATGAGCTGACTTGGTCAGACGATCCACTATTACCCAGATGGCGTCCAAACCTTTATGTGTCGGTGGCAAACCCACCACAAAATCCATCGTGATGTGCTCCCACTTTCACTCGGGAATCTCTAGTGGTTGAAGCAGCCCGCTCGGCCGCTGATGCTCTGCTTTAACCCGCTGGCATGTCAGACATCGACTGACACATTCTGCCACTTCCTTCTTCATATTCGGCCACCAAAAATATTTCCTTAAATCCTGATACATCTTCGTACTCCCGGGATGTACTGAGTACCTTGTACTGTGAGTTTCCTGAAGAATTTCTTCCCGAAGCTCCGGATCTAACGGTACCCAGACTCTCCCTTCAAACCTTAGCAATCCTGTGCTATCAATCTTGTACTTAAGCTCCTCGCCTTCAGCAAGTCGCTTCTTAATACTCTCACAATCTTCATCCTTTTCCTGAGCCTCTTTGATCTTGTCTAATAAGGTCGGGCTTGCTGATACTGTAAATAACTTCTCTTCTGGCTCCATCGGATATTTGATCTCCAACTCCAAACGTTCAAAATCTCTCACCAACTCTTCCTGATTTGTTAGCTTCAACAACTTCTCCCTGCCTTTTCTGCTCAAGGCATCTGCTACTACATTGGCCTTGCCTGGATGGTACAGAATCTCACAGTCGTAGTCTTTGATCAATTCTAACCATCGACGCTGCCTCATATTCAACTCCTTTTGAGTGAAGATATATTTCAGACTTTTGTGGTCTGTATATATCTCATACTTCTCGCCATATAGGTAGTGCCTCCAAATTTTCAGGGCAAAAACTACCGCTGCTAACTCCAGGTCATGAGTCGGGTAACCCTTCTCATAATCCTTTAACTGACGTGACGCATACGCAATGACCTTGCCGTGTTGCATTAGCACACAACCAAGACCCTTGTGTGACGCATCACTGTACACTACGAACCCTCCCGTGTCGTCCGGTAAAGCCAACACTGGTGCCTGGCTCAACCTCTTTTTCAACTCCATAAAACTTTCCTCGCACTTCTCCGACCAAACAAACTTCACCGTCTTTCGGGTAAGATTGGTCAACGGTGATGCTATCTTTGAAAAATTCTGAATGAATATCCGATAATACCCCGCTAACCCTAAGAAACTCCCGATCTCAGTCGGCGTCTTCGGTTGTTCCCAATTGATAACTGCCTCCACCTTCGCTGGATCCACCGAAACACCGTCTTTGTCGATAACATGACCTAGAAACTGCACCCTCTGCAACCAAAATTCACACTTCGAAAACTTAGCGTACAACTTCTCCCTTCTCAAAGCCTCCAATGTGATCCGTAAGTGTTCTGCATGTTTTTCCTCCGTCTTCGAATACACAAATATGTCATCAATGAATACGACCACAAACTTGTCCAAGTACTACTTGAACACTCTGTTCATCATATCCATGAATGTCGCTGGTGCATTCGTCAGTCCAAATGACATCACTAGAAACTCGAAATGACCATAACGAGTTCTGAATGCCGTTTTCGGGATATCCTCCTCCCTCACCTTCAGTTGATGATAACCCGTCCTCAAATCTATTTTCGAAAAGTATTTCGCTCCCTTGAGTTGATCAAACAGATCATCAATTCTGGGCAGCGGATATCTGTTCTTAATGGTGATCTTGTTCAACTCCCGGTAATCAATACAAAGCCTCATCGAACCATCCTTCTTCTTTACAAACAGAACCGGCGCTCCCCATGGTGACACGCTTGGTCTGATGTAACCTTTATCTAACAGTTCCTGTAGTTGAACCATCAATTCTTTCATTTCTACTGGTGCCATACGATACGGCGCCTTTGATATCGGTGCGGTCCCCGGTACCAAATCAATAACAAACTCCACTTCTCTGTCCGGCGGTAACCCCGGAATCTCTTCTGGGAAAACATCAGTGAATTCCCGTACAACAGGTATCTGACTCAGTTCGCCCTCGACACGTTGAGTATCGACCACATGAGCCAAATAACCTACGCACCCTTTCCTGAGCAACTTTCGTGCTTGCATCATCGTCAGACAACTTGATTGTCTCGGCGATTTACTACCGTAAAATATAACTTTGGACTTATTCGGAGTCTTTAAGTGCACACACTTCTTCTTACAGTCAATAACCGCCCTGTGACTCGATAGCCAATCCATCCCTAGGATTACATCAAACTCCCCCAGACGAATCGGTATCAAATCTACGTTAAGTCTAAACCCTCGTAATTCAGCACAACAGTTCCTATGAATGTAGTCTACGGGAATGATTTCTTTGTTTGCTACTTCTACGTTCATAGGGTGTTCTAGCTTTTCTTGAGGTAAATCTAATATCTTAGCAAAATCTTCAGAAACAAATGAGCAGGTAGCACCCGAATCAAACAATACATATGCATTAATATCATTGATCGGGATGATACCTGACACCACGTCCTTGGAGTCGACTGCATCCTGCACAGTCATGTTGAAGGTGCGCGCTGTGGTTCGGTTGGCCTGACTGGCTGGCCCTCCAATGCTCAGCCTGTTGTTGTTGTTGTTATTGTTGTTGTTGCTGTTGTTGCCTCTGTTGCCACTCCCAACGTCTCCCTTCCTCTTTGGGCAGTCCTTGGCATGATGATCGGTTGCTCCACAGGAGAAACATACTCCCTTCATCTTCTTCGGGCATTGTGGAGCCATGTGCCCTGGCTGTCCGCAGCTATAGCAAACACTCTTCCCTTTCAAGCATTCGCCCGTGTGGTTCTTACCACAATTGTTGCATTTGCCTACTTTCTTAGCCTCTCCTCCAGATTTGTTACCTCCGGACGATTGACTCTCATTCCACTTTCGTTTATTGGGGTTGCTGCCTCCACTGCTCCCCGTCTTCTGTCCTTCATGACCTTTCTTCCTCTCCTGGTTGAATTTAGCCAGGGCCTCACTGCCACCCTCTGCAATGATTGCCCTTTCCAATAGTTCTGCAAAGCTCTTGATTTTTAATACCGCTACAGAACGGTACACCCACGGCTTCAGTCCCAGCTCAAACCTCCGAGCCTTCCTAGCCTCCGTATCCACTTGATGAGTTGCAAACCTTGCCAACTCATTAAACTTGGCCGCATACTCGGCCACAGACATACTCCCCTGTTTTAGCTCGAGGAATTTCACCTCCATTTCTTGCTGCATGCTTTCTGGAAAGTAGTTTTCCAGAAACATTTACTTAAAGCGTGCCCAGGTGATGACGCCTTCTCCCGCACGGCCCTTGTTGGCCTTCCACCAGTAGTTCGCCTCCCCCTTCATCATGTAGGTAGCGAAACTAGTCTTCTGTGCTTCGGCCACCCTAGCGACCTCAAACACCTTCTCCATTTCCTCGATCCAAGTCTGTGCTTCGATCGGGTTTAGAGTTCCCTGAAACTCCGGTGGTCCAACCAGTTTGAAGTCCTTAAAATTTGCCAAGTGCGGCGCTGGCTGCGGTGCTGGTTGTACTACCACTGGTGGGGGTCTAGTTTGCATGGCTTCCGCCAGCATTTCTGCAAACATCCACATAGGATTGGGTTGATCCCCAACCTCACTCACTAACTCTGGGATACGTTGATTGCGTGGTCTACCTCTCGGCATGATCTGCTAAAGAGCAAATCTTAGACTTATGCTTATAGTTCTACACATTATGTTAGCCAAATTAACATTTAAATTTAAACTATATATCAAGCATATTTGATTTAAACAAGGAAGTAAATGCATTTATATTCATATACCAATGTTTTAGTACAGACTCAACAAGTGGCATACTTCTCTAAACGCTCAAGGCACAAGTTGCCTAATAACGACTATCCTCTGACGAACAAAAGTGAGGATTCACAACCATCAACCCCCCCTAACAGAACAAAAGTTGGGGTCTAACTGACATCCTATGCATACATTAAAATATAAAGGCTTACAATAGCTGAAACATCCCTAATAGAAACAAAATGTGGGACTCGCTACTTCTAGATACAAATAAGATATCAATAATAAATCACCGCCTGCTGCGGTGAACAGTCCTACGAATAGCCCTGCGTAAAGCCTGCTGGGCCAACTCCTCCACTGTACGGCGACGAATCCAGCATCTGCTGTTACCCGCCTCCCTAGGGTGCCTCCTAACCCGACGCCTCAGTCGATCAAACAAAGTGCCAAGAGCATATTCTAAGGTGTCGACCCTAGCAGCTCTCTCCCTATCAAGCTCAGCCCTGACTGTCTGGAGAACTGTCTGACTAGCCATCTCCCTAGCATCCAACCTCTCCACCGTCTGCCTCAGCTGACTATTCTGGATCATCAGCTGCTGCACAGTGGGACCCAACGGAGATGCAGCGCTCTCCAACTGCTGAATTTTGGCCTGCAAATCGGCCATCTTCCCCTTAAGTTCCATGTTCTCACCAGAGAACATGTAAGCTGCGTCTCTATACTGCTCCTCAGTCTGCTGGTGAATCTGGTTCTGCTCCTCTAGGTGCTGAACCCTCTCCTCTAGCTCATCATTAGCCGTAGTCAAAGTATCGATGATGTCATTGGCAGTAGTGCCCATGCCATCAGCATACTCTGCTGGCTCCTCCTGCTCGTCATCCTCAGAATCGGCCTCATCCTCAGATTCGGCTTCCTCCTCACTATAGGGCCTCATCACCCCACCCCTGACGGGCTCCGCGGCATCCCTACTATCATCCTCCTCCAGATCGGACTCTCCTACTGGTGCTACAGGTGCAATGGGTGCATACCCTACCAACTGCTGCGTATCCACTGGGATATCAATGAATACCACGTCCTCTCGAGCTCCGCTCGTCTCGCCTATAGCCATCCTACAACACAACAGAAAAACTAACATCAATACAACAATAAAATATATTCATTGAAGAAATGAAATTATATTTCATTGGGTACGACTCGACTCGATGAATTCCCCAATTCATCAAAACCACATAGGATAAATCTCCTCGATTTATCTCCTAACACTCAATACGAGTTTAATACTAAGGTTATAACTTAGGTTTTGCAATCCTAACGTTTCTAACCTACGGCTCTGATACCAACCTGTGACGCCCCCAAATTCGGGTTCCAAATACCCGGATCCGGTCATCACGATCCAATACAAACATTCACCTCTAAACAACATACAATAACTAAATGCGGAATAATAAACATATGTTGTTCATTCAAAAGGTGTTACTAGTCCCAAGATACGATAACCTTACAAAAATAATACACAAATACCCTTAATAAAGTACTTAGGGTTTATATTACATAACAGTTAATTTAAATTAACTACAGGGATGCATCTCGAAGTCTATTACTTCATCTTTCCTTTACCCTTGTTCTTTCCCGAAGTCTCGGGTTGCACTGCAATAAGGTTTCATGATATAGCAAGAGTGAGCAACTAGTTTGCTCAACAAGTTTAAATAACAACAAGGAACAATATATCATGAATGAAAGGGAATAGCTGAACAATTCAATAATGTGAATAACATAAGCAGGAATAATAAGTTGCTTTTAAAAATTAGGATAGTCAACTAGACTATGAACTATAAATATCCACTGTAGTCAATAGCAGGTTGACTCAATGGTTACTACCAGAAATATGTACCCGAGGGGATCAGCCTCAGTACAATATGTGTATGCATAACATTTAATTTCCGTAGTTTTGTACCTGATATTAGATACAGGGTACTCCCCTATAATAAAGGGGTGTTCATAATAGTCTAAGAATCCGCATCTTCAATGATTTGGATAGCTTTTAAAATCTTTAACATAATGTCTAGCCGAACAGTGGCTTAGACCTACTTTGAACAGTTCTTTAAACGGTAGAACAGTAATTAAGTACAAGTCAATGACTGTACAATCTCAAGTGCAACAAGTGCGAATAACAATAATGTCGATGTGGAATAATTGTAAAGTAATTAAACCACTCAAAGCATGCTTGGAAATAACAATTCAAGCTTAAATAAATACTTTGCTCAATGAAATGAGTTTAGAGATAAGGAACTTGTCTGTCTGCTCAGCTACAATATATGTCTAGCTTTAACTAACTGGCTTTGAAAAGACCTAACATTAATAAAGTTGGTCTAATAATTAGTACGGCGTATTTGCACAACTACACGCCTACAAAGGTACTTATTTATCATATAAGTACTAACACATAATTTACATTAGTCAAAACAATATTATTAACCTTATAGACCCTTAATCATTTTAGGTTAATAATTTAATAAGTTAGAAAATATTTTTCTTAAGTGTTGGACACTTATTAAACCCTTAAACAACTTATTACAATTGTTTAATTAAAGCATAATTAAGTTCAATTTATTTTATTAACTCGATCTCTATTTAATTACTATTTAATCTTGGTTAAATAGAAATTAATTAATTAACTCTAGTTATTATTTAAAATAAATAATAACTAATTGTACTTATATATTATTTAATAATAATTAAATAATAAATAATTATTGATTCATTTTAACCTTCTTTAATTTAATATTAATCAACTAATAGTTAACTAAGTAATTAACCTTACCTATTATTTAATTTAAGGAAATTAAATAATAGTTTACTCATTTTAATCCTCTTTAGTTATTATTTAATGTCAATTAAATAATAATTAATTATTTAATTAATTTTAATTATTATTTAAGGTTAAATAATAATCAAATCATTCTTATTTATTATTTAAATTAAATAATAAATTATTAATCTAATAACTTAATCTCCATTAATCGTTATTTAATGCTAATTAAATAATAATTAATTACTTAATTATCCTTATTTATTATTTAATAATATTTAAATAATAAATAATTACTTTATAAATTTTATCTCTCTTTAATTATTATTTAATAGGAATTAAATAATAATTTGCTAATTTATTACCTTTATTTATTATTAACATTTTAAATAATAAATAACTAATAAATTTATTTAACTTAATCATGATTTAGCTAAGTAGATTAATATTTAAAATATTTAAATATTAAACTTAATTAAAAATACCCTCCCAATATCATTTTTGTATTATTATTATTTTTGTTATAATTTTAAATTAGTTTTTTAAATATTTAAATTAATTAAATTAAACCCGAATGACATTTCTGTAATTAAGTTGAAAACTGAAACGAGGGTAAAATCGTAATTTCGCCGAGAAAAACACGGAGGGGCAAACTTGTAATTTCCCCGAACTTTTCCTACCGCGCATGGCGCGCGTTCAGATTTTTACGGCTTAAAACGACGTCGTTTTTTGAAAAGCCGGATTCGGCTTCCGCGCGTATCGCGCGGAGTAAAATCAGACGGACACCAAACGACGTCGTTTGGCTCCGCGTCTCTGGTGAACAGTGGCTGCGCGCATTGCGCAGCAAGTGTAATTTTTTTTGTTCCGGCAGAATGTGAACAGTGTCCGGCAATACCCATTTTAAATAAAAATATACCAATAAGTAAGCTTTAAATCATCAATAAAAATCCAAAAAAATTACCAATCACCTTATATTAATTTATAACATGAAAAATAAATTTTTCATGATTTAATATCATTATTTTTTTATAAAAATTTTTACATCACATAAACTACTATAAATCATAACTTTTTTTGTATAACTCCATTTTGAGTGATTCAAACTTTGTTTTTCTCATGATTTAATGTTCTATAATATTAGAACATCAAACCTAAGTTTTATAAAAATATTTTTGGACATAAATTCCAAAACTTGTTTACACACTATTAAACACATATTTTAGTATAAAATATGCCAAAATACAAACCAAACATATTAAACTCAAGCATGACATAAATATTACAACTACACATTAAATACTATATTAACATGTTTATACTAACATGATGATTTATTTAATTTAAAAATAAAACTTTATTTAAAATAATCATTACCTTGATTTAATGGCTATCTTCCTTTTTCTTCCAAAATAGGTGGTGAATCTTGAAGACATAAACCAAGAAATCCTTCTCTTGATAATTTTGCTCTCAAAATATTTTTCTACACTCTCAAATGCTCTCTAGCTCTCTCTTTTGGACTTTGAGAAAATAATGAAATAAGCTTTACCAATTTCAAGTATACTTGCAAAATTATTAGATACACATAATATATCTAATAATTTTGCCCATGCCCCTAGATGACAACTTACACATGGAATGGGTTAAATGACACATTAGGTGAAAAGAGAGATGGTCCAAGTACTTGAAAAATCAAACAAGCAATCCATTAATTAAATAAATGAAAAATAAAACAAAATAAAAACAAAATCATTTTTTCTCTCTCCTTGCCAAGCATGGTCGGCTGATGGGTCTCTTAATTATCCCAAAATGATAGTCAATTGTTACATTTAAATAATTAATAAGTTTTATAAAGTATTTTCCAAGTGGTCCAATCATTGGGCTTTAATTTAAAATACCAATTGGGCTTCTATTAAATTGTTTGGGCTACTAAATTGTCAAATTTTATTATTCTACACTTGGGCTACTAATTGACCCATGTTGGGCTAATTTAATAATTTACACATTAATTATTCAATCCATGATTAAATAAATAATTAGATTGAATAAATAATTAAATATTCTAACCCATAAGTATTAAATTACTAAATGGACTAATAAATATTATTATTAATATTTCACATTATTTACATTAATTAATAATCATATTAATTAATTTATTATATTTAATTCACTCATTATATTCAATTTAATTGAATATTTAATTAATAGGAAACTTATCGATTATTTTGATATTAAAACTTTAGGGTTTGATCACTAATTTAATAACATATTAGTGACCCCCTTTAATTAATTTTAGTAATTAATTACATAATTATTTAATCACATAATTAATTAATCACATAAAAAAATTTAAATAATCTCGTAAAACTAACTCGTTGGAAATTAAATTAATAATTTAATTAATAATGACATGAAAATTCTAGGACATTACAGTAATAGACCTTGGGAAGTGTAGCCTTTTGATTAAGGAACCTTTTGTATTATTCCACGAAGTTTGAAGACAATTTATGTATTTCATTATTGTTAAGTATTGTACAGTGAGAACCAAACCCGGGGTTAAAGAACCTGGATTTGGGGTCGTCACAATAATAATAATAATAATAATAATAATAATAATAATAATAATAATAATAATAATAATACCATCTCCGTTACACAAAAAAAAATTAGTTTTTCTTTTCAAAAATTAATTTGAGATATTATAAAAATAAATTTTAATTTAATAATAATACTAATAATAATAACAACAACAATAATAATAATAATAATAATAATATCCTCTCCGTTACACAAAAAAAAAAGAATATTAATTTTGCTTTTTAAAAATTAATGTGAGTTATTTTTAAAATAAATTTTAATTTAATAATAATACCATCTCGGTTACACAAAAAAAAAATAGTTTTACTTTCTAAAAATTAATTTGAGATATTTTAAAAACAAATTTTGATTTAATAATAATAAGCAAAAGACATTTGTTGCTTTTCAAGTTTTTTTTTCTTTCGTAAATTCCACTCAACAATCAACACAAGCCCCATTTTTTTTCGTGTAATGGAGATATTATTATTATATTAAAATTTATTTTTAAAATAACTCAAATTAATTTTTAAAAAGCAAAACTAATTTTTTTTTGTGTAACGGAGAGAGTATTATTATTATTAATATTAAATACAAAATTATTTTTAAAATACATCAAATTAATTTTTAAAAAGATTTTTTTTTGTGTGTAACGGAGATGGTATTATTATTATTTTCGCTTTAGTGATGCAATTCTAAATTTACCTCCAGTTTAATGATGAAAATGATATTTAATATTGCCTCGTTATTTTTTTGTTAAATGGCTAACGGTCATTGACATAAATTTTATTTTTTATAAAAAAAATGGAGTAGAATTGACTTGATTGTAAAAAATTTCAGTACAATAATACATATATAAATTGAGGTCGAGTATAGTGGAAAAAAATATATATTACTCGGGGTAGTATATATTAAGGCAATTATCATTTGTGTATTTACTACAAGGTAGAGCTGAGTAAGAAATCGATTTGGCCCCGAAACCACACCAAAAATCACACAAACTGTACCAACGGTTCCGGCGTAGGTGGCGGTTTTAGGAAGGCTAAAAAACCACATTTAAGGTTTGGGTTTGGTTTCTGGCCCAAACCGCATTTAACAAAACCACACCGCACCATGTCAAAAATGCAAGAGTTTTTAGTTTTTTTTTAAAGAGTACATGGCCAAAACGACGTGGTTTTTGGCCATATATATATATATATATATATATTATATCCCAACCCAAGCCCTAAACACTATTTTATTCTCTGACTGTGGCTCCCATAGTGAATCGCGACTTTGAGTCTTTGACTTTTTCAGGCTTCCAGCTCAACCTCGTTCCAACTGTAAGTCTTCTAAGTTCAAATTACAAGGTAATTATTAGTTTCTTACTCATTGATGGATTGCCTGATTCTATTTTAGAAGTAATTGCTTGCAGTTTGCCTGGTTCAAATTGAAAAATTATGACAAGTAATTATATTCATCTGATCTCATGCTTATATATTTAAAGTATGATTCAATTAGTTAATGGAGTTTCAGGTTTTCAACATAAAGTTAATGGCATATGGTAGTTTACTTTAAGAGAATCAATCTTTTGTGTGATCAAATTTATTGCCTTAATTTTTGCAACTGAATATTATTATTAAATATTACTCCATTTATAATTCATTATAGCTAGGTAATTGATTACAACTGGTAGTTAGAATAAAGATCTTTCATGTTGCTTTACTAAATGAAATACAGAAGTCATGATGATGCTTAGCAAATAATACTTTAAGCTACTATTGCTTTTGTTGTTGTGCCCAAACTTTCTCTCTTGCTGCACTGGACTGGCATTGGAATATGTAGTTTTAGTTACATTGTACTTTCTCAATCCAAATTGCTTGTACCCTTTAAGAATTTGATGTAAAAGTTTTGTAAAGTTCTAAAACTATATTTCCTTGATATGGCCCTCTCCTGGTAATGCTCAAAATAAATGACAAGTGGGTAAGATTTACTTATTTCTGCACTTGCACTATTTTTTGTGAGTTTTAAAAAAGAGGAGAAAAGAAAGGAGGGAAATGTAGAGGAGATTAAAAGTCCCCTGTTTGTGAGTTTTTTTAGAAGATAAAACAAAATAGGAGAGAAAGTTTAAACACATTTCCTCCCAAACTTGAAAGATTTGGGAGAAAATTTATTAAAAACTTGGTTAACATATTGAAATACCAAAAATTTCCTTATAATGGTTCTAAAATATAATCTCATAAGCATTGGATCAGATGATCAGATCAAAATGACCAGATTAAAAAGGTTCCTTATAATCCTTATAATTTATTGTCATATGAACCTTGATTAAATTAAGCATTTATATTTCTTGAGTTTCATTTTTCTTTTGGCTTTATAAAATATTTATGCATATCTTTCTGATGCACTGCAAGTTTTTATTTATTTCTGACTCTTGAGCTATTGTTTGGCTTATACAGATTCACAGTCATTATTGAGGCCAAAGAAAGAAAGTTCTGATAAAGGGGGACTCTTCCTAAATGCGACTGTCTATGCTCCGCCTTCATCTAAGGTTCAAGAGAAGAATTATCCCAAATGTTAGTCAAGTAGAGATACATAGAAACTGTATTTAATATTTGTTCGTTTAATATTAATATATGAAGGCCTGATCCTTTATTTATAGAAATAAGGGTGGCATTTGTTGATTTATTCGACAACATATCAAAGGTTTGCTACATGCTTTTATAATTTATAATTTATTTTTTGTTGTTAATAATATTATTTTTGTTTCAGCAACCAGGTGAAATCGATCTACATCAAGTTATGTCTACTCTTCAACCTCATTCAAATGAACATATTCAACAACAAAATCAACAAGCTGCTAATGAGGTATAAAAGCAACACTCTTCTAGTTATGCTATGTATTTTTAAGTAGTAGTTAATTATCTTTTTATATACTATTTATTTTCAGAATCAACTCGAACCATCTAATCCTACCAATCTTGTCAATCCTATTAACATAAATGATGATAAAAAGGAAGATAAGAAAGAACCTAAGAGTAAAAAGCGTTCGATTACTTGGGAACATTTTGAGGTATTAGAGGGTTATGAAGTGGGCAATGAGAAGGCAAAATGTAAATTTTGTAATGTTGTAATGGGATGTAACATTAGAAAGAATGGCACGAGTTCAATGGTTAATCATTTGCATAAATATTGCGCTAGATCCCCTCTCTGAATCAATAAAGACAAAAAACTAAAGACTTTAGAATGTATTGCTTTGACAAAGGAAGAGAGAAAGAAAAGTGCGAGCGCAACTCATAATCTTGAAAGTCATACATTTAATCAAGAGAGGTTAAGGAAAAAAATTGCAATAATGTGTATCAAAGATAACCAACCTTTTAGGATTGTGGAACATGAGGGGTTTAGAGAATTCACGAGTGACGCAGAACCAAGGTTTAAGATGTCATCTCAATGGACAGTTGCTAGAGATTGTCTAAAAATTTATAAGGAGGAAATGGTGAAATTGAAGCAAATTATCACCTCACAACAAGTCTCCCTCACAACGGATACTTGGACATCTATTCAAAACATGAATTATATGTGTCTAACGGCTCATTGGGTTAACGATGATTGGAAGCTTTGTAAAAGAATTCTAAACTTTTCTCAAATTGGAAGTCATAAAGGGGTTGTAATTGGAAAATTGGTAAATGCTTTGTTGACAAAGTGGGAGATAGATCGTGTATTTACTATCACAGTAGATAATGCCTCTTCGAATGACATCATTATCTAATACTTGAAAAAATTTCTTAGGGGTCCAGAAGCAATAGTGGAGAATAAATATATGCATTTGACATGCTGTGCTCATATTTTGAACTTAGTTGTGAAGGTTGGTCTAAAAGATCAACATGTGTCTATTGGTAGGATACGAAATGCGGCGAGGTATGTTAGATCCTCTTCGGCAAGGTTTGCAAAATTTAAGACTTGTGTATAAAGAGAGAAAATAAAGTGCGATAAAATGGTGTGTCTTGATGTTGATACTAGGTAGAACTCCACATATATGATGTTGGAGATTGCCGTCAAGTATGAAGGGACTTTTGATATGATGCTTATTGAGGATCCTAATTATGATGGATTCTTTAAGCATGAGGATGAGGAGGCTTGGGAGAATAATACTAGGAGAAGAAACGGTAAGAAGAAAATGGTTGAAGGGCATCCAGAATGGAATGATTTCGAAAATGTAAAGTGTTTCATCCAATTTTTGAAGATCTTTTATGATGTTACAATGAAAATATCCGATTCTAAATATTTCACTTCAAATATTTTTTTCATTGAACTTGTAAAAATACAAGAGGCAATAATGAAATTGTGTTAAAGTGGGGATCTTTTGATGAGAAACATGGCCCAAATGATGAAAGAAAAATATGACAAGTATTGTGACAATTTGGATAATTCTAATTTCTTGTTATATGTCTCGGTTGTTTTGGATCCAAGATATAAGATGCACTATTTGGAATTTTGCTTTGATAGACTTTATGGGAAATAATCTCCAAAAACTACATTAATGTGTGGAAAAGTGATGAAGACACTACAAGAAATGTTTGACCATTATAAAGATAATAATGGAGGTGACATTTCTTCTTCTTCTAGTGTCAACATTGAAGGGGATTTAGATGATGACTTTGAAAAATACATGCAAGAACAAGTTATCGGGAGAAGTGGAAAAACAGAGATTGATATATATTTGGTGGATGGTAGAGAGAAGAAAGATGAAAACTTTGATGTTTTGGATAGGTGGAAAATGAATTCGGTGAAGTTTCCAATTCCTTCAAAAATTGCTAGGCATGTATTGGGTATGACTATTTCTTCAGTTGCTTCAGAAGTCGCCTTTAGCACCGGGGGAAGAACTATTGATACATATAAGAGTTCACTATCTCTTAGGACAGCTGAAGCATTAATTTGTACTCAAAATTGGCTACGTAATTCACAAACTTTTGTCGTCCTTCGAGAACAATCGAAAGAACTTCAACAATTCGATAATATTGAAAAAGGTAGATTTTGATTGTACTTTTGAATTTTTTATTTGATTTTATTGTACTTTTTCAAATGTTCTCACATATATTTTTTTGTATGATTCATAGATGAATTCAATTTGCTTAGACAATTGCTTGAGCAATGCGTCGTCGATGAGTGATTAATGGAATGTAAATAGGTAAGTTTCTTAATATCAGTCAGGAGAACAATCAAGAAAATGGCCTGTTTTAGTGTTGTACAGTTGACTTTGTTAAAGTGACTTTGGTATTTGAATTTGTATTACTTTACAAGATTATCACTGTCTATATGATTCATCAGCTTTAGCCTTTAAGTTTAAAGAGCCAGGACTTTGATTTCTTAAGATGAGAAAACGAGCCTATTTGGTTATATATGATAATTACTAATTATTAATGTTTATCCATAATATTGAAGCTGATGCAGCCCTTAAACAAGTTGTCCACTTGTTCTCATAAAGAGTATTAACTAATTATGTTTATAAAACACAGTTTGTTCTCAAAGGAGTATTAATTAATTATGTTTATACATTTAGACACCCAACAAGGAAATATATACGATGTGATTGAACATATAGTAGTACTTGAACTGTTGTTCTTTAGCCCTTTAAGCAATTATATATATGTTTGTGTTTGAAAATTGAAATTTTTGTCTTGTGTTTTAGTTTGCATTATAAAGGTTACAGTTTTGAACTGTCATTACTACTTAGTCTACTCAATTTGACATTTTTTAGTTCCTTACAGGTAACAATAACCGAAAACTACAATGAATATTTTGGATTTGAACCTGCTGTTAATGTTGTGGTTTACTTGATGCTGGACTGCTGGTTAATGATGATGAAAGTATGCTATTTGCCATGCTGCAATGTGACTATGGGGACTTTTTGTAACAAATGATGATGAAATGATATTGCAAATTTTGTTTCGACTTCTGTTTTATCTTAATTAGTTAATTGTCTTTTTACTGCAACTAATGTAAGTGTATTGGACATTTGGACTTGTGTGTATGTAAAAATATGAGTATGTTTCCAAGAACTTTCTTAGAGAGTAATTTATTACCATCAATTTTTGTAATAGAAAATATATTTTTTAATATGTATATGTACAGTTGGTTTTAAAATCGAAACCGCAACCAAATAAAATCGCACTGCACTTTTTAAAACCGCACCAAACCGCATCTTACGATTTCATACGCGATTTTGGATTTTTCAAACCACACTTAAGCGATTTTATAGATAATTTTGACTTCAAATTGCACTAAACCACACCATGATCTACCCTAGTACAAGGCACTAATAATGGCAAACACAAGATTTCTCCACACATGTTAGCAGTAACCAACCTCTAGTACTATACCCACTTGAGTATAAAAAATAGGTACAGCTCTAATAAAAAGAGCCAATCCAACAAATTTACGAGATACACCTTATTACTGAAAACCAGCTCGAGTTTTTTGTTTGATTATACTCTCTTCTACCATACAATTTATTTTTGTCTTTAAAAATATGATAATAAATATATAAATGATAATTATGTCATTTAATAATTTCTTTAGTATATAAAAAAAATAACAAGACTCATTATGTAATATAATTTTGCGGGATTAATATAGATAAATTTAGAATCTTTTTTGCTCTCTCTTCTTTTTTTTAATTTATGTACAAAATATAATTTGAACATCTTTGAAAGAAAGAAAAGAGTAGTAAATATATATATTTTTAAAATCAAACATTTTATTTAAAACAATTCTACACTAACGCAACGAATAACTTTTTATGCACATAATGCAATCTCAAAAGAATCACTTTTTTGACCTAAAAAGTATCACTTTCCCAAATTTATTATTTCTTCAGTTTAAAATTTAAGTTTTGTACATTAATATTAAAAAATTAAAATAAAACTCTTCGGACCGACAAGGTAATTCAATACTATGACGTTTGAACTGTGAAAGTTCATGAACCTTCTGGCTCCAACCTTTCACAGCAAAATTAGTTGTACCTATATTTCGGGTCCACCAGGGGTGGCTCAAGACAATATGAGGCCTAAAGCGATATTTTTTATTTTTTTTTATAATGCTAAAGTGATATTTTTAATGAGGCCTTCTATGTTTGATACATCTTTTATTGACTTTTATGATCAAATTGATCATTTTTTAAATAAATATATCTTATTATTATTTAATATATATGTAAAAAGCCTATAAATATTATAAATTATATAAAATTTAGTACATATCTCAATGTTTACTTTTTTAAAAATCTAAATATATCTATGTTTAATTGTTAATTTTAAAAATGGTCAATTTGACTATAAAAATCAATGGAGAACTTTTATTTTGGGACGGAGGGAGTATTAATAATTTTTATTTAAATGAGGTTTTTTTTTATACTGTTATTTTTTTTTACATATTTAATATTTGAATTGAATTATGGGCCCTAAAAAATTATTTGGCTTATATTTTTATAAGACCTTTTTATATGAATTATTTATGATATTCAAAAATTTGGGGCCTTTTTTGAAATGGGGCCTAAAGCGCGCGCTTTTTTTTTTATATAGTAGGGCCGGCCCTGGGGTCCACCTGCTAATTTAAAATAAATTAATAATTTAAGATCTTGACTCAATAATTATCTCCAATCTTTATATATCAAGAAAGGATTAAATCACTTTTTTTTCCCACCCAACTGAATACCAATTTATATATATATATTATTGAATTATTATTTTTTTACAATTGACTCATTAAATTGATTTTTTTTTATAAAATTTAAAATTTTCGCCGGAATGTTAACGTAGTTGTTTACGAGAATTATTCAACATATTAAATATGATATGATAATAAGAACTTATATTAAATAATTAATTTTTTATTGAACCGATGTCGAATTTACATTTAAATTATTATTGAAGTTAATTTTATATAATCGAGACTCATTGAACTACAATTTTTTTACAATCCACTATGAACCAATATAGATACTGTTCATCATCTCTCTTTTTATCTTTGCCTCATCCTTCACATTTCAATCACAAATCACTATCATCAACCCAAACCATTTCAAAATTTGGTATATTACAAAATCTAAGAACCCCAAACCATTTCAAAATTTGATCTATTACGAGCTTGTTAGCGCCTATTTATAAGTTGGTCAACTCAACTTATAAATAGTTAAATTAAAATATGTGTTTGAGAATAATTTTTTTTTAGTACTTATGAGTTAAAAAAAACAAAAAAACTAATAGTGGCTTAAAAAAAATGACTTATAAGTCATTTTTTTTAAATCAGTCAACTATTATGAAATGACAGAATTATCCTATTTTATTTTTTCAATATTCTTCTTACTAAAGGACATTTTAATAATCTTTATATTTTACTTAATTTATAAGTTATTATTAACCAAACACATCTATATCTATTACTTATAATTCCCGACTTATAAATAAAAGTAATATCGAACACTTTTATTTATAAATCTATTAAAATTTTAACTTATAAATTTACTAAAATTTTAATTTTAAGTCAAAAAAAAAAAAAAAAAAAAATTTTGAGCAACCCCAATGTGTGTTGGGGAAAAAATATTAAAGAAATCTCAAACCAACTTCACTTTCTCTCTCTAGAACACAAATTATAAACCCATTTTCAGTTTCCCTCTGCAAGACACAATCCACTTCTTGAAAATTGTAAGCAAAAAAAGGGGAAAACAGTTCTCAAAATTAGATCTGTAAAATCCAAATTTAAGCACCCACTTCAAGACCCATCCCAAGCCTTGACAACAACATCTACCAAATTTTTCCTTAATTTCACCAAAATAACAAAAGTCAGAAGGCCTTCATTCTCTTCCTCTGTCGGGAAATCCAGAATGCTGTAGCTTTGAATCAGAGACGGGGACGACGAGTTCAACGTAGTCGTGAACCAGATACGTGGACGTAAGTATTGTTTCAAAAACTAGTGGGTTAATGATGATGATTTGTGGCTGAGATGTGAAGGATAGAGATAAAGAGGAGATAGAAAGGATAAACAGTATTTATATTGCTCCGTAACGGATTGTAAAAAAAATTTGTAATTTAATGAATTAATTGTATAAAATTAACTTTATAGGTAAATTCGATCTTGGTTTAGTGAAAAAATAATAATTTAATACAAATTATCTTTATTATATTATATTTAATATATTAAATAATTGTAAATAGTCACGTTAATTTTAATATGTTGAATTAATTCACGTAAATAATCATGTCTTTTTTTAATATATTTAATATGTTGAATACAAGTTATCCTGTTAAATTTTAATAATTTTAAACAAAAATTTTAAATTTTAAAAAATAAATTTAATTTAATGAGTTAATTATAAAAAAAATTAATTTAATTATATATATATATATATATAAATTGATGTTCACTTTAATAAAAATAAAGTAATTAAACTCTATCACGAAGATAAGTGTTGACATTTTTATAATAATAAAATAATATGTGTAAATTTAAATTACGTACTAAATTAGAAAAAAGAAATTAACCAACGTTCACAACTTGCAATTATAATCTTGTCTTGTTTCAAAAAAGGAAAAATTGAATTATAATCTAATCATCCTACGGTTCACAATCATTTAACCGACAGCTCTAAAAGCCATCACATGTTCCGTCACCAGCGCGACACACATTGTTGTTTTTTATTCCACTTGCATCAAACTCGCGTTTTATACAATCTCTTCTAAAGAAAACCAGCCTGCCGATTAGATGTGACGCACACAGTTTACAAGCGCGTGGCTTGTAGTGTTCAGTTGCACAAAAATATTCAAAACAATGGTGGCAATAATGCAATAAAGTTTCAACTCCAGGGAAATTTTAGTTTAGCTAGATTACATAAATGCCCAGCCCAAAAATCTCCGTTTCTCATCTCCTCTTTAGCAGCAATCCAACGAGATAAAGGTGCGTCCTCTTTCCCTCTCTTCTCTCTAGCTCTCTTTTGTTTACTTTCCTCTCTCTAGGTTTAGTTTTGGATCCCCAAATCTAGGGTTCCTCATTCTTCTTTATCTAACGTGTATATCTCTGTTGATCTGTTAGTTTAGGGGGATTTATATTTATCTTCAACGCCCGATTTTGAAGCTCCTTCTTCCTTTGACTGATTGCTGAATTTATCCAGGTCAGTCCAAATCTGCTATCCCTGCCTATCTTCACATGTTTTTTTTTTTAATTTTTTTTTAAGTGGTAATTTTATCAGTAATGGTCTTTGCACAGTGGTTGTGAATTCGTGTTTAATGTTTAGAGTAATGTGTAGGCTAAGTTTCTATAATCTACAGAATTTGTTTTGGGCTTTTCCAATTTCTTCTCAATTATGGCTTCGGAGCTTTCTCTTGCAAAAATTTCTCGAATATTTTGGTTATTTACTACGATACTATCTATCTCCAGCTATATATTAAGCTGAGGCTTTGGAAAATCAGCAAATTTGCTATTACTTGAGCATTGTGAAGGTGTGCCTTGATTGCTAGCAGGAAATAGACTATTAACTTTCTCCTGAAAGATTTTGTTCAAAGTAAATGGAGTTTAGCAGTAGTTTTATCTTATAAATTGGTATTATTTTTTGTGAATCTATGTTATTCAATAGTTCATTTTACTACCTTAACATGCTTGGATTTATCCTTCTTTAAGTGACTGGGATCCCCCTCCATAAATATATATATTTCTTGTTTGAAGTTCTTTCTCCCACTTCCTACGTGATCTTCTATTCCCCTTTCCATCTGTCACCCCCTCCTTCTCTCATGCCAAGCTTTGCTGTTTATGCACGTTAATCAATTTATGTAAAATGGTACTCCTTTTTTTTCCCCCAGGACAGAGGGAGTATTATGTATTTCACTAGGAGACTTTCCCGGAGCATATTTTACATTTTAATGTTTGAGAAGTTTTGTTTACAGTATGTTAACCATTGCATTTTGCAGGATGGATAGCTTTTGGCAATTGGGTGACAATCTGCGAGGATTGAAAGTCTCTGAGGAGCACAAGTGGTTAATGGCTGCTTCTAGATTGGCTGAGCAGACAAGGTCCAAGGTAGAGCGGATGAACAATCTTGATCTTTCAAAAGGATCAGTTGAAACAAGGCCTAGGGATAATGTTGGGTTTCAGGAAGATAACAAATTTGAAAGCCTCAACTTCAACATGATAAATTTGGAGACCAAAATTAATGAAACTGTTGCAAAAAGTTCTCTTAGGAGTGGTATGTACAATATGAACAGTGTGTATCAAAAAAACAATCTCAACAACAATCTCGACAACATTGGTAATATGAATGGTACAAAGTATAATGGTAACAACCACAACAAGGAGGCTATCAACAACAACAATCAGAACAGTAACAACTATGAGAACAATTCGAACAGTGCTGTTGACAAAAGGTTTAAGACCTTGCCTGCAGCAGAGACGCTCCCACGAGATGAAGTTCTTGGTGGATATATCTTTGTTTGCAATAATGACACAATGCAGGAGGATTTGAAGCGTCAACTATTTGGTAATTAAGTTGTTCTTTCTCTAATTTGTGTAATGAACATTGGTTTGTCTAGTTTTATATGATAATCCAATTTATTATTACTCCGATCTGGGTAGACTTCTCAAATAATCAATCGAACTGCTTGTGAACACAGCTTAACTCTTAACATGTTTCTGAACCACCAAATAACAATTGCCAGGAGAAATGAAACTGTACAGACCTTGAAGTGATTGACTAAGAAATTGGAAGTGTCACTTTAGGCTAATTATGAACAATTTATCCAAATAATTTTCTTGCTAGTTACTTTTGCATATCAATTATTTGATTATTTTGCAGGTTTGCCACCAAGATATAGGGACTCTGTTCGGGCAATAACACCAGGCTTACCTCTGTTTCTCTACAACTACACCACTCACCAGTTGCATGGTATTTTTGAGGTCTGTAGCTATCTTTACCTTTATTTTTCATCTAACTTCTATGCAACGACTTATACATTAAGCTCTGTACTGGTTTTGCCATTATTCTGTCCAGTTTTTGTTGGATTCTGATTGATTAATGACTTTAATCTTGAAAAATGTAATTTTTCTTAATCAGGAAGTATTTGTGATTTTGTTTTGTTTATATATCCTGTATTCTTGTTCAGTATATATCTAGTCAGTAATGTAGTCATCATCCCACAAGCTACCCTGGTTAACAAATATGAATAATAAACTTTTCCTTTTCAATTAAAGATGGTTTTAACTTTTATGCTTTTCTTGTGGTGTTATTCCAAAATTACTAACTTAGTTAGATCTAGGAACTTGATGGGCATCTTACTATATGTGATTGCTTTAGCATATGAACAACCCATATTTCAATTCTCCCTCATTTATGTTATATGCCTCTTCATTTTGAGCAAAGATTGTAAGTTCTTTTGCTGATGTATGTTTGTCACCTTGTTAAATTCTCAAGCCAAGTGTTTCTTGAACTTTCTTTGCATATAGGCTTCGAGTTTTGGGGGTTCTAACATCGATGCAACTGCTTGGGAAGATAAAAAGTGCAAAGGCGAGTCAAGGTTTCCTGCTCAGGTAAGTGATGTATAAATGGGTATCATAATCTGTTTTCTACTAGTGAAGGGTCCCTGAGCCTTTTAACCGACTGTACTTCATATCTCTTCCAAATCAGGTTAGGATCCGTGTTAGAAAAATTTGCAAGGCCTTGGAGGAAGATGCTTTTAGGCCTGTATTGCATCACTATGATGGCCCAAAATTTCGTCTTGAGCTTTCAGTCCCTGAGGTGTGTTGAAAAATAACATTCTTCTGAAATATCTTTGAATTCTTCCTCTATCATAAGCTTATTTTTGTCAAAAATAATAGTTTTTAATCCTGTTCCGGTTTGCAGACACTAGACTTACTTGATCTCTGTGAACAAGCTGGTGTTTAGAGCCCAATGCTGATGTGAAAAGCCATCCAGCATAAGTAAATGTGATTGGCGTAGGTTTTATGGTGTTGTGTGCTTTGAGTAGATCTTTTCCGTAAAGCGCAAGCTTGGGAGGTTAATCTGGTTTGAGGGATAAGTGAGTAGGGTTGGCTTTTTATGGCAGTCAAATAATATAGTGGTGTTCCGTGTTTGTGTAAGTTGTTTCACACTATTTTATAGCAATGTAATCTGTAGACACAACTTAAAGTGAATGATCGTTGTGTAATGGTGAAGTCCTCAAAAGATGACCGCCACTTTCATGTGTTTCTATCTTGTGCAATGGTATGCAAGTTTTCTGCATGGTATTCTCATGATATTTTTAGTTGTGTTTGTGTACTTTTGATATGAAGAGATGCATATAGGGCGACATAATTCTGAAAAGTTTGATTTGTGGAATTGATAATGTGGAGTTCCTCTTGCGAAGCTGGAGTTAGTTTGAGGTTACAAAATACAAATACCCATCGTAGACAAATATGATTATTTGAAAGTGGCCAAGTTAACCATCACTCACAGTATCTTGTCAGCACAATTAAGCTTAAAGCTGATGAGAAATAAAAATATATATTACTGAAGTTTGTAAACATTGTCAATAAGACTGTGTAATTGATGAAGAAAATTGCATGAAAGAACAAAGGATGCCAACCAGACAACGGGAATCTAAAGCCAGCTTAATGACGTTACAAGCAAAAAATGATTGAGTGATTGGTTAGAATCGGTGCTAAAGTCTAGCAAGTTTTGTGCCTTTCCACAATCAAAACTTGTGTACGGTGGGCTAGCGGTCACCTTGTTATATTACTTTCTGTCTTCCTCTGTATAAAATCATGTTAATGATTTTAGTATATTCAAAAAATGAGAAACGTTTACCTTTTAAGTTTTTTTTTTTTTTTTTTTTAAAATTTTGAAAACTTGATGAAAAACTAAGTAAAAAATGAAATCTAAAAGTTCAAGGCTTTTAGCCTTTTATTACATTATATTTTTGTCATTGTTCATTATACCAGCTTTATATGGAGTTTTTTCTTTTTATTACAAAACAACAGTAAAAAAAATTATAATTCGACCAAAAGTAGGAGTGTTCAAATAATTCGGTTCAACTAATTTTTCCGGACCGGTCCGAACCTACAAAAACGACCTGTCCGGTATACCAAAAAAATCAATTTCGATACCGGTTCGTGGTTTTGGTGTTCGGTATATACTAGTTTCCTATATATATATATATATATATATATATATATATATATATATATATATATATATATATATATATATTTATTATTAATAATACTAATAATAACAATAATAATAATAATTTTAAAATAATAATAATAATATTATTCGGTATAAGCGGTAAAAACCGATACCGAACTGGTCCAACTGATTCCGGTACCAAATTTTGAGTTATTTCAATACTGGTCCGGTCCGGTTGAACACCCCTACGTCCAAAAGTGTCTCAAAAGGAAAATAATTAGGTCCTTTTTTTTTAATACCAGTCCCATTAATATTTCCTTTTCTTTTACTTTCCTTCCCCATGATCAAGTATCACACGCCAAATGTCTTCACCAGCCTTAATACCGAAAGAACCACCAAAAGTCGAATGAATCATGATGATTCCTTGATTAAAAAAACACACCCAATACGGGCCTGACTAAAACACAAAAAATGACATGAAACCTGATCTCGGGGTTGTTTTCAAGCTGCCCGTCTACACCAGGTCTATGTTCAGAGAGCAGCAGTGACGAGAAAGGATTGAATTCTTTGCGGCAGCTCGGCGACGGCCTTTATGGAATCAGGAACTGAAGCTGCAAAGGTAAAGAAACAAGTACGGCAATTTTAACTTTCAAGGTTAGAACCATCAACAACCAAATAGATTTATCTTCAACCAGGGAGAGTTAGTCGATCAAATAATTTAGACTGGACCAACACAAGTATCCTAATAAAAGTGGAAGTGAAGGATCTAAGAAGTATCAATTTATACAAAGCAATTAGCGTGATCGTCTACACCTAGATATTAAGGTTGGAGAAAGAAAACAAAATCATCAAATTATACTCTGTAATTCTCAATCAAGAAACTAGCATATAAGGTCCTCCAACTGCATGGGCCAAAAATCTTCCAGGCAGTGAACCAAGAACTATCTCTAGCAGTTCCTGGAAATTCCACAGCATAGTCCTGATACAAATATGAGCCAATAGATAGGATGTCGTGTGTGCTAATACATCCACGACGTTTATAAAGTTTTAGCCTGTTTAATTCTCTCCTTGGAGAAGGAAGTAACTCCCAAAAGGCTCCATATAGAAAGGAAAGAAACTCATGTGCGCAGATTACTGTTATCAACAGAAGGTTATGAAAAATCCTTACCTCTGCCTTTAGGGGTAATCACATGTATAATTATAAGGTCATCTACCGTAACGTTGTTCCTCCCCTGCTTCTTTATATATGCCCTAAGAAAGCCATTGTTAAAACAGATCCTCAAATTTTGCAAGAAGGCACCAAACAGGAAGTATTGCTTATGAAAAATATCTTAGCATACAAAAAATGACTTTGTCCAACTTGTTCGACCTGGAAACAGAGATTTTACAGATAGATACTATTGTCTTCTCATTTTCGAAAAAGAAAAAGAAAAGATAAGGATACTAATTACTATATTAGTGGTGCTTCATAATAACTTGACATGCATAGAATAACACAAACGGTTCTCCTCCTACTTACCCTCTCCTTTGAAGGATGTAAAAGACACATACATGCAGCATAGCACACTCACATGCTCATTTGGCTACATTAGTTGCATTCCCTAGAATCTTTTTTTTTTATTTTTATAGATTTGAGTTAACAAGTGTTCTACATTTTTTCATGTGAATATTATACTTTGTCAATATCATTAATATTTTAGAGGATGATTCTCAACAGTCGATCATAGTCATTGGTTGTATGGCTCAAGAGATATATAACAGGCTACTCCTCATTTATAAATTACAAAGAAAATTTGTAATTATTTTTGTGCAATATAAGTTTAAGTAAGTTGGGGAATACTTTTTGGATCACCTTATTTGCTGTTTTAAAACAAGATGTACCATGTTTTGGTTTTAAGAAAGAAAAATTAAAACATTTCTATGGATTTATAATTTCTTAGTTTCTCCCATCTCTATTTGTTATAGTTTTTCAATTTTCATGGTGTGTGGTTTGATAATTCTTTTTTAGTATTACTTCATTCATCAATTAATTCATAGTATGGTGGAAATGTAATCTAATTCATAGTATGGTATGGTGGAAATGTAACTTAAGATTTGTTAATTATAGATATCTTTAGACACTTCATCTGAATATCATTATAATCACTGCTAATTAACGTCAAAATAGTTATGCGAAGGCAAGCATTTAGCTAGAAGAGCAAAATGTCTAATTTCCATCTTTTTGGTAACCACCCCACCCACCCTCTGCAAAATGCCTAGTTTGGCAAAAATGCCTACTTTACATTTGCCCCACCCCTACCTCTGCCATATCTAATGACCGTCAAAAAGACAACTCCCATAATTATAAATCAGTGCCCAAATTCAAAAATAACACAACTAATGCAACATCAAACGGAGATTATGTTGCAACATACACGATATGCACAAAGATGAACCAATGGTACTTTAAGGAAAAAAAAAAGAGAAGGGAGAAATGAACAAAAATGTTAATAAGAGATACAAGAAAATAATTACATACAATTTTTTTTATTGTAAACTCTTAAGAAAAGTAAACTAACCACGATTATATATATCAACACTTCAACATACTTTGTCACCCTCACAAAAAAGTCTTATTGGACACAAAAAGAATGCTCAAATGCACTTTAACCCTTCAAGTTTTTGGCAAAATTTTAGCAACTTATTTGGGAATTAATTGCAGTTTCGAGTTTAAAAAGTTCGTTTGGAATCTAATTGTCTGAAGAAACATCCTAGATAATTAAGTGCACATGGGTGGTGCCCCCTTTCGGCTTCTTTTTTTCTATTTAGAAAACATATGTTAATTTAGACAAAGAAGAGGCCAAGATAAAAGATAAAAGATATTCAGATTTATTAGGATATGTTTCCATGGTTATTTCTTTTCTCTAAAACAAGAAAACAGCTTAAGTCCATGTACATTAGGCATATGTGACACGGTTCACTTGTGAAGCAAACTTGTGGGAAGATGTGAGTAACAGACAAAGGACCTGATGTAGAACAAAGTAGAAAAGAAAGAAAGAATAAAAGTATCTATTCCCGCAGAGAATCGATAAAGAAACACGTATAAAAGCCAAAAAATTAATCTCAAGTCAATATATTCAATAATCTGTAAAATAATAAAGTATTACAATATTTAAATAAAAAACCTAATATTTAGGCACTAAGTAAAAACCATAATTTAAAAAGTAAACAATATCCTAACTAAAATCTAACACTATAATAAAATTCTCTTAATTAAAATCTACTATTATAATTTAAACTCTCCTAATTAAAATCTACTACTATAATTAAAACTTATAGAATATCATACTAAATAATTATATTAATAATATAATATTTATCTCTAAATAACAATACAAAATTATTAATAAATTTCTTGAGTTGTCTTTTTCATACTGCATCATTCTCCCTGTTTTTGAAAAAAAATGTGCACGAGTTTTGAATTATCGAAGAATAATAAACATGCCTTCCAACAAAATATGTGTATACGATATTTTTTGAGCACAATATTTGAGAATAGTAACAACATAACATAAAAATCTGATGCTGCTTGGGATTCTAATTTATCACCGGGAAAGAGAAAATCAACATGGTTAACTTTAAATTTATCTTCCTTATTTTCACATTTAAACGCAAACTTAACTTCAAGTTCCTAAGTGCAAACCATCTCTGAATCTGCATGTTCGATACATTTACCTTCTGCTTTATGTTTTTCACAAGTATCAATATATGAGAGTACTTGCTCTTCTTTATACTCACTAACCTCATATTGGTTATTGATACGATTAAGTGTTGCGAAAAATTCATCAATATCTTGTAAGAATTTACTTTACAGGTCCCCTAGCCTGTGAACATGTCGCTTTAGTTGAACAAATACAATTAGGATAAACACTTTTTTGCGCTTAAACAAAATATGGATGAATATAACATGTGGTTATGTACTCGTAATGTGCCTTTAAATTTGCAAGACTTTGTTTTCGACAATGCAAGCTCATCACATAATTTCTAATACTCGATGCTATATAGGACACAAGACCTTTTAAATAGCTTATATGTGACAAATGTTCGATGCTCAAGTTGCATTATTTGAGCCCAAAGAAAACATGGAGTTCTAGAAAAAGACATTGTAAAACTTTTTTTTTGGACTAATTGAAAATAAGGAACAAAAATAGGGACATTTACAAATTCTGAAAATTTAGGGTCTTAATTGAAACTTCAAAATTTTTTGGTGCTAAGCTAAAATTTAAGAAACTTTGGGTATTGAACTGAAAGTTTTAAAAACTTTGGGGGTTAAGTTTAGAATTTTAAAAACCTGAGGGATTTAGATTTTAGGCTACGTTTTCATCTCAAATATTATTGTCAGACTCTAGGGAACTTCGACTATTGATAGAGGCCAAAAAATTAGGTTAGAAAAAAATTTGGTGAAACCAAAAGATATTAAAATTTTTAGCCTTTGATATCATTACTTATAAATCTACTTAAATTTTAATTTATAAATATATAAAAAATTTAATTTTAAGTCAAAAAAATAAGTCATTCCCGCATATGCCCTGAGTACCTCCTTGTTTTTTTAACATCATAAACACCCCAAAATTAAACTCCCCCAAAGCAACAAACCCATCATAGTCAAACTGCAAAAACACACACACACGTATATATATATATATATATATATACATACATACGTGTGCGTTTATACTAGAGAGACAGAGACGGTACACTGGGATAGGGAAGCAACAAAAATCTCGATCAATCAAAGCTTGCGAATACGATGTCTGTGGCGAGAATATAAGAGCCTGTGTCAAGAGATTAAGATTAAACGACGTCGTTGGAAAAATAGTTTCTTATGACCCTTTTGTCCTCATGTTTGAAGTGAAATAACTATACTAAACCCCGGTCAACGGAAAACGATTTGGCGGCAATTAGTTACCATGAGTACGGTTGTGGAGATAAACCAACTTACGCTTAACTAAAACAAAACATTGGATTTGATTTTATTTGGAGCAGAGTGCAGAGTGTTCAGACGATAACAAAAGCTCATTTTCTGTCTGCGTTTTAATGGCTTCAGTTTCGTATTCTTCGGTTAATTTGTGTGATAAAGCTTCACCTTTCTGTTCTGGGTTTAATAAACCATTGTTCAATTCATTTTCTATTGGAGTTGGATCGGCGAGGAAGAATCGGGGATTTAGGGTTTCTGTTTGTAGAGCCTCTGCTGGTGCTTTTCCTAATCTCGATGCTGATGATTTCAGGCATCCACTTGATAAACAGGTGACTAATCGATTCTTATTTTTTGATTCTATCTTCAATTTACTTCGTAAATTTAAAAAAATTGTTTAAATTTTGCTTTCTATTTATTGCCTTGTTGTTTATAATTGTTCTCTGGTTCAGAATACGCTGTTATTGAGGGCAATTCCAGGTTTAAATGAGATTGGAAAGGCTTTCTTAGGTAATTTCAATTCAGTTCTGATTGCCGTACTGATTTTTAGGCTTCTCTATTGTGTAAAGTTACAGTCAATCTCTCTTCAACTCATCTAAGTGCTACTTTCAGTATGTTTGAGAATTGAAGTATGCTGAGTGACTGACTTGTGTGAATGTCCGAGAATTTTTGTAATTCTTTAGCTATCAGTCTGATGTATTTGTAGTGTCCAATATTGAGAGTTAATTTTCCGTTATGGAAGATCTTTAAATCTATGATGTGTATTGTTCCACAGACACGCACCTGAAAGCTTACACAACTTTTTTCTTTGTACATGATATCCTATGGTTCTTTAGTTTATCATATTGCACAAGTTGATGTTGATATCCTTTCAAACTCAAGAGTTTCATTTAATTCTGAATGTTAATGATTGCAATCCTTGAAATTTAATCATGAAAAACAAAATATGAAATTTTATTACTGATCCTTATGTCTTTTAGTATTTTTCACGTTTGCTACATAATACTCCCTTCGCCTCAACTAAAGAATCCATTTTCAAATTTACGCTAAAACTCATTAAGATAAATTTACATTGATAATAACTGCCATGGTCAAAATTTACGTGATTATCAGGAGAGTGATACCTTAAACTTCAAAGGACTTTCTAAATATACTATCATTTTGGCCCTTGGGTGGAATATGTTTTATTTTGGAAAGGAAACAGGTGTATACTTTTGTTCCCACGTGATATGGGATAACCCTTCAAACTTTATACTCCCAGTGTCATTATCATTTATTGAACTTATAGGAAAAGTAAATCAAGGCTAAACTCAATCAAAATAGGAAAAGATTACAGTAGATGATTATTAATCTTATGGTTGTCAGGTGATATTGTATTCCATTGCAAGTTTCTCACAAAATAATATACACATTAGTTTTCATGTTTCTTATACTACACCAGTGATTGTATTTTTATTTTATTTGCTAAATTTCACTGATTATATCTATTTTGGGCAAGCTGTTGTGTGTTTGCAAATTGAAGGCCAAAAAGGTCACAATTAAACAATTCTATGAATCTATAAGATTATCTTATAAGGACACTTTTCATACACAAGAATTATTCGAACGTTTGACGAGGATCTGTGGTTGGAATATTTGCATCATTGACATGAGCATAGGTTGCTTAAACCTTTTTCTGCTTCAAGTCATTTTTTCCTTCAATATCAATCAGAGAATTAATTCACATGTTTTTTTTACTATGAATTTTGGAGAGTTTTCTTTATTAACAATTTTATTCAAACATATAACTGCAGGGACCATTGCAGAGCAGGTCATGCTTCTTGAGAATATCGGGACCTCTGTTCTTGTCTCCGAGAATCAGGTTAGTTGCTGAATAGATGAGTAAGTTAATGCCATAGCATGAAAACTTAATTAGTTTCATATTGGACCTCTTTGAAATTTGAAAAATCACTTCCCTGATAGTTCTTATATGCTCCCACCAAGTCACCAAGCACCTAGTCCAGACCATTTTTTAGTGCTTAAGAACTATTATTGACCAGCAGGAGATCTCTTTGGCAGAGCTTAAAACTCATTGCACATGTGATTTATAGAAAACAAATGTATTTTTTACTATCTTGACAAACCTATGAGGTATGTCCTCAAACAATTTAGTGTTCCACTTACCAAATTCTTTGGTAGTTGAAAATATGGTAATATGAGAATTTCATTATACTATTTGGCTTGCAATCCTCATTTCAACTTGACATTTTCCATCTTTATGTCAGTGTCTCAATTTTTGTCTTGTGTCAAAATAATTATTATATGGTTATTTTTACTAATTTCAAGAATCAAGTGCATATGTATTTCAGTCATTATTCCAGTTGAAAGATTTAAAATACATTGAGGAAAGTGTGATGCGCGTATATCTGCCTGTGTAACTCTATTTTGCATTGTATCAGCTTTCTGAACTTCATCACTTAATGGTTGAGGCTGCGGAAACACTGAAAACTGAGGCTCCTGACTTCTATGTGCGTCAAAGTCCTGTACCCAATGCATATACTCTAGCTGTCAGTGGTAAAAAGCCATTTGTTGTTGTTCATACAAGTCTTGTGGAGCTTTTGACAAGAAAGGAGTTGCAGGTGGTTCTTTTTCTCCCTCTGTTATAGCGAATTGTGTTTGTTAGTTATTTCATGTTATAAATCCATCCTTTCCTTTTGGAAGTGCTTCTAGAGTTCTCAATGAGCAAAATTTTCTTAGACCAGTGTCAATTGGTTCTCAACCTTTTATCAAAATGTAATCTTATTGATGTCTTTGATATAATGGAATGCTATTAACTGACTATTGTTGTATTCATGAACAGGCTGTTTTGGCTCACGAGTTAGGTCACCTTAAATGCGACCATGGTGTATGGTTGACCGTTGCAAATATTCTCACCCTTGGGGCTTACAGTATTCCTGGTAGGTAGTTTTGTTTCTTAAGATGTCTTGTTTTGTCAAATCAATGTTGTTTCTTGAGTATAGGTATAAATAACTATATATTATGAGTGCCTGACCCAGGGTAGAAGAGACGAGTACATAGACTAGCTTAGGTAATTGTATCCAATCAAGTAATTCGTGTTGAAATTATGTATATATAATTTTTGGTGTATGCATGTGTATGTATGGTAGTCCAGAGAGAGAGAGAGTTGGCCCCACATTTTGACGGGTCTATCTTAGTTTGGAGGAATTCTTGACCTCCTTTTGAATGCTCTTTCTATTCTAATAATATTTCATCTTGTTTTCAATTGACTGTCAAAAGGTTGCACTAGATAGGTTAATTAGTGTACATACTTTGGTTGATTATTGAAGTATAGTTATTGAAGAATGTTAAGTTAAAGGCTATTTTTTTTTTAATTTTAAAATATAAGTCGACATAACCGCAAATTACTATTTATGGCTCAACATGTCTCCCATTTCTCTGTCTTAAATAATTAACAAGCTTATAGTCATTTTGGTTTTGGCTACATCTGGTATATGGACCTCCTGTTGAGGAAAGTGAAAAACTTGTTCATCTGCTTGTTTTTGTAATGGAACGCATACAATATAAATTGACATGTAACAGTTTTGGTAAGCATATGTAGGTTTCTAAATTAAAAAAAATAAGTGCCTTTATAGTTGCTTTGTGCATGTGCATTCATGTGTGTATGGAGGGATATATTTACTTCCATGACTTGGTATAACAAGGTCAACTCTGTATGGTATGAAAGCAAATGATGTTCACATTCTAGCTGTGGTTCCATGTTATATTCTTTTATCTAAAAGTATGAGCTCTGTAACTGGGTTGCTTCAATAATGGATACAGATCATGAGTTGGCCAGTTCTCTATGGATCCTTCAATAGGAAGTTTTTCTCAGATGTTAATGTACTTACAAAAATATTGAATTAGGACCCCCTTTTATGAACAGGACTTGGAGGATTGATAGCTCAGAGATTAGAAGAACAGCTATTTCGTTGGCTCAGAGCAGCAGAGCTTACTTGTGATCGTGCAGCTCTTCTTGTTGTTCAAGAGCCAAAGGTATACATGACTAAAAATCCCTTTAAGCTAGATTGGGTCTCATTCTCCTCCTTGTTGAAGGCAATTTTGATTATAGTTTCATTTTCTTATCATACTCCTACAAGAGGTGGTCATCTCTGTGCTGATGAAGTTAGCTGGGGGCTGCCCATCTTTGGCTGATCAACTAAACGTGGATGCATTTTTGGAGCAAGCTCGCTCTTATGACAAAGCCTCTTCAAGTCCAGTTGGATGGTATATAAGGTAATCTCCAGCAAGTGCAGACACCAGAATAATTGGCATAAATTACCTATTGATGTATAACCTAATAAATTTGATACTTTCCAGAAATGCTCAAACAAGGCAACTGTCACATCCACTTCCTGTTTTACGTGCTCGTGAGATTGATGAGTGGTCCAGAAGTCAAGATTACAGATCTCTTCTGAACCGTGCAGCACAGATCAATACCCGTGCAAAAAGTTTAGCGTTGCACTGATGACTGAGCTTTCAATTCCACAACAAATTGTTTTACCTTTTATGTATATGGTTAGTTTCTTAAACTCAGCGACATTAAATTTCTGGTGTTACCAAAAGTTTTGCACGTAAATTTTGAATACAAACTTTCCGTAGTTCTACATGTAGCAAAATGAATAGAAGTGGCTTGTCCTCTTTCTTGTATTACACCTTGAAGCTTGAAGTTGAATACTGACATGATCAGGTGATGACAGGTATCTTATTTATGAATACAGTGGTAAGATAGGTTTTTTTCCCCCTTGGTTTAAGTTTAAGCCTTTAAGGTTGTGCGAGACTTTGTAGATTACCTATAATGACGGAAATTACTAATAATGTCTTTAGGTTGGTTGAATTTTGTCTGTGCTAATTCAGTGTTCTTATTGATGCTTCTTAATGTGTTATTTTGCTGTTTTATGCATCAGGTTATTACTGCAAGACCTACAACAGTGCCGGAGATGAAGTGCTTATTGGATACGAACTTCTCTTTGCTGTAAAATCTACTTCACACAAATAGAAAAGTACTTCAATAGGTATTGTTGCCTAGTATTTTGTAAGTATAAAAGATGTGTAGTTCAAAATAGGTGCTACAACATGTTCTACTGTTCATCAATTATCTCTATGGATATACATCAAGTATATAAGAATTTGAATTTGACTGTTTCTTATGGTGTCAAAATGTGATTAATCTTGTTCTTAGCAAAGAATCCCAAGCTATTTGAAGGGTGAATGTACATATGCTGTGTTGCCCAATCTCACTTTTTTATTACAAAATGTTTGGTTCAAAACATTTTCTAACCAACTCTTTTAATAGCTCAATTATCACCCAATAGCAGCAAACCTCCCTGTAAATAACATGCTTAAGAATATGGAAAAAGAATAAATTGTAGAATCAAGTTATCAACTAAAAGCAACAAGGTCTAGGTCAATTATAGGTACCGATGTTGAGCATCTGCGAAGGGCTAGAAGTAGGGAAATGAGAAAGCCATTTATGGATATGACTTCGGACCTGAAGCACGTAAGACCACAGCATCAATCACAGGACCACAAGACACACCATCTTTCCTTTGGCTTGTGCTATAGCTTTTGAAGCTGATTCGAGTTGGACTTGATTCTGCCTTGAATGCCAAAAAATTTCTTGGCTGACCCAGTCCCATTGCTCTGCAGTGTAAAATTCTGAGTCAAGGATCCTGCTTGAACCCCAACAATAAATTCTCCCACGCATGCATCATTAACATCTCCTAGCATGAACTCCAAGTTATAACTAGAGTCCTCTTTAAGTGCTCTTGCTGTTTGTATGCCAGCTAAAATTCCCGAGACAAAACTGCAGCATTACCTTCCGAGACAAAGTAGTGTTTAGAGTCTACATATTTCACAGTTCCCACCACAGACCATTGTTGTAAAGTATCCTGAACAAGACTTGGCTCCAATTTGATTAAAATTCCTTCACCAGAGTCATCTAGAAAAGCTAGCCTCAATTCAAATCTACCATTTGGCAGTAAATTATCTGCTTATTTTCCCAGCAATAAATTTCCAAAATGAAAATATTTAGTTAGTAATAGAGTATGAATTTCAATTATCGCAAATATCTTTTCTATCAGACTTGTGACTGAAATGTAGATGCTACACTACATATAATCAAAGCTCTGGACATATTAGTTGAGAGAAAACTACATACCACTGCTTTGAGTGACTGGTGCATTGGTCTTGAGTAGAAGCTTATCAATAGGCCAACAAGAGGAGTTGAAATCTCTTTCTACAGCTTGGCTTTTGAACACAAGGTTTATGGACTCTCCATTAGCCCAGTTCCCCAATAGATGCCCATAGCTTTCCCATGTTTCCTTCCCATACTTCTTTTTCAAAGAGAATATTGATTCACTATCCAGAGCTGAAACTATAGGGCTTGCATTGGTTGAACAGCTCTGACTGATCTGGGCTAGAATAAAGGTAAGTAGATATTGCCTTAAATTGCCATTTGCTGTAAAAGTTTGGTTGATCTTGCCATCCTGACCCAACTCTATAGCGTGTCCATTCACTGGCAGCGGTAGAATCAAACTGCCTGTTACATACTGCACTGTGCCTTAAAATGTCCATCCGGGGATTGTGTTCTTTTCATTTAAGAGCACAATTGGTGCAGTGGTGTTTTCTGGCAAGTTTGTTGGTTGGAGTTCAAAATCCGGATTCTGCAGAATATTTGTAAGCAAAAGTAAATTTGTTACAAAATATTTCACAGAATCATTTGATGGAGAATATGGTCTATATTAAGAACTACTTGTTTACCTGCAGATGATATTGCTAGGAAGAGAATTGGGAGAAGAACCATCGCCAGCATCATTCTTCTGCTGGTTTGGAAAAGAATGTAATGGTGTTAGTTGACTTTGTTTAAATAGTTTTTCATGCTTAAAATAATAGTTGACGTCGATAGATTCTTGTATTTTAATATGTATCAGTTTATTGATCGAGGATACTGCAGTCGTAGCATATGCCACAGTCACAAATGCAGCACATGACACAGCCTCAGCCACAAAACACTCAGCATAATCACATGATAAGCAATCTGGAGGACTAAAGCTATCTATGATCAAGTGGTTAACAATGCAAGCACCAGGGCATGACGACAGGAAAAGTGTGGATACATTTGGGCCATACGATGGGGCTGAGAAGCACTGGATAATTATATGACAGTTACACACACACACACATAACTAACTTTTAACTATAGTTGCTTATGTAATCTAACTATAGTTAGTTGTATAGTTAGGTTAACATATAAGCTAGGATAACAAGTATAAATACTATGTACTGATACTTCTGTTATTGTAAACTCCCTCCGTTCCAAAATTAAAAATATATTTTTAGTTTTTTGTTAGTTCCAAATTAGAGAAACATTTTTATTTTCAGACTATAAAATGAAATAATATTCTTAACATGCCATTCTTTTTACTGTAGTTAATTGAGTTATAATGCTACCACCTATATTTTTAGCTAATGTTAAGGATAAGTTTTGACAAAAAAATTATCCTTAAAAGTCGTCGTTCTACAAAATTAGGAAGGATGGAGTAACTGGTAACTTGCCAATGTGTGGGGCTTTTTCTTATGGTTATCTTTCTGTGTCAGGAATTGTTTGGTATATTTGCTCTGGTATTGATGATTTGGAGAGGAAAAATAAAAGGTTATTGGCACATAGAATGAAAAGTAGTTATCTCACTCTAATGAATCCATGAGAAAGCTATTTTAAAGTACCATGTTGTACAATGCTCAAAAATTTATGCTAGAAATGCTAAGAAAGAGAGAACTTTTGCTAGAATTTGATAAGAAAATATTGTTAGTTTGTCAGTTCACATTTATTTCACTCACTTCTGACTGTTGGTTAATATTTTCAACACCCAGCATGGACCAACATGGGGACCTTTTGCTTCAAAGTGCCATGCCTGGCTCGAGACCATTGGCCTCATCTCCAGAATCAGCGCTCAGGTAGCCTAAGCCTAAGCCTAAACTTATTCTCCCTACATACATAATGTATTCAACACCAAATCTCCACAGAACACTAACAATATCCATGAAGGAGCACAAGCATTACAATTTATCATCCTTTTGTCCACCGGAACAAACAAAGGCGGGGGCTACTTTGCTCCTAAAAACATATTTTTATGCATTTACATGTTCTTCATCTTGGTATGGGCAACACTGAACTCATCTGCGTTACAAGTAATCGCATATCTCAACATAATTTCCATCTGGTGGCAGGTACTGCTTTGAATTATGTATCTTAGATATAGAGTTTTGTTCGGTTACTAGTGTTTGCTGTGTTATGCGGCAACATTTGTGACAACAGCCTTTGCAGTGATTGGACCTTCAAGCGCAACTCACCATTTTTTGTTTGTTGCATTTGAACCCCAAGCGCAACATTTATGAGTTAAAGTAAGTTGCATTTGAAATAAGCTACTTTTAAACAAACAATATTTTTAAGTGTCTGGATTTTTAAATGCTCCAAATGCACTAAAACCCAACTGAATTTTTTTGGGGTTCAATTTTTATTTTTTATTTTTTTTAGTGTGTTTAGTGGAAATATAAAATTTTAAATTAAAAAATTGTTGATTGTCTTAAACTTGTACTCATTGTACTCATTTTATTCTAGTCTTCCGGTTATAACGTTGACCCGTTAAATAGTTTATTTTTTTTAGCTTTATCTTTGTTGTAATTTCATAAATTTAGTAAGTGCTCGTGGATTTTTGCAACTATTAAATATAAAGGTATCAAGATATTTTTGCAATAACATCGACCTCAAGTAAAAATCGTCAAGAGATGAGTGGATGAATGATTATTTAGTAAACATTATATTTTTGTTGTGATTAAAAATAAGACTATTATACAACAATTTCAAGCAACGAAGTCCCAAAAAATGTTATTGTAAATAATATTTTAGAATTATTTAGTTTTGAGATTTATTTTATTTTATTTTTATTTTTTTATAAGATTTTTTTTAAAAAAAAATTGGCCCTACTAAATTAAGAGACTAAATCTGCTCTTGGTTTATATTAAAATATTAATTAAAAATATAGGGAATCTATACAATGAGTGAGATGCATCGTCTGTCTAAGGTCTACACATACATATTGCAGTTTATAGTTTGTATTAAAATATTAATTAAAAATGTAGGGAATCTACGCGATGAGTGAGATGCATTGTATGTCTAGTGTTTACACATACATCCATATAAAAAAAAGTAGGGAATCTACACGATGAGTGAGGTACATTGTATGTCTAGGGTCTACATATTGCAGTTTATAGTTTGTATTAAAATATTAATTAAAAATGTAAGTAATCTACACGATGATTGAGATCCATCGTATGTCTAGTGTTTACACATACATACATGTATAAAAATGTAGGGGATCTACACGACGAGGGAGATACATTGTCTGTCTAGTGTCTACACATACATATTGCAGTTTATAGTTTGTATTAAAATGACAAGTCTCTGCTCACAATAAATAAATATTATATTTATTTATATTATTAAAATATAGAGTATAATACGAATTTTAATATTATATTTTATTTTTTAATAATATAAATAGATATAATATTTGATATCTTGTTTAATTATTGTGTATTTATACTTCTTCGCATTAAAATATTAATTAAAAACGTAGACAATCTACACACCAGGTGAGATCCATTGTATGTCACGCGCATGCACACATATATGATATATGGTTATGCCAGTGATTGTTGCAGTTTATAGTTTATATTAAAATATTAATTAAAAATATAGAGAATTAATATTTTCTAATTTGTTTTTTTCATACTTTTACACGATTCTTGTTTACATAAGTATTTTTTTATACTTTTACTCTCTCTCCACCTCTTTTTTTTCACTAGGCCAAAAATTTTATTACTGAAAAGAAAACCATATTCAAAAGTCATGGGTTTAGGCTATAATATGTACATAATGAAACAGTCCCGGAATCATCAAACTATTGCAACATAGATAATCTATTGATAACTCTACTAAAGCATGGACTCCTAACACAGATTGAAAGATATAGCCTATTTTGGCTTTAGCAACACTTCTTACTGTCCATATCCTTCCTTCATGACTTCGTCCCCATGTACCTGCTTTGAAATTGAGTGCAGATATCAATTGTAAACAAAACTCACAAGTCTCCAAAGTGTACACCATCATTAACAACATCATGTTGAGGGACCTCTATGAAGAATCCAAAAAAGCATAACTTATGACTGCTGAAGAACAAGAAATAAACTTGAAAGCTCTTTGTTACACTTCTCGCTCAACTTTAACATTAATATTACCTTTATCGGCAGTAGTAGTGACATAATTATTTGAGACAAATATTATTGTGAATGCAATAGTTTAGTTACTAAATATGTATGAGGTAATTACGGGTAGGTGTAATGGAAGGGAGGATTACTGGAGGAGGACATTCAACATACTTAGGTGTTTTAAGTAAATATTTTCAACTTATTTATCAAAATAACTAATTATTTTGTAATAAATTATTTTAAGAAAATACTGCCAACCAGTGTATACTTCAATTTAATAAATAGATTACTTAAAAATAAGCTAATAAATATAATCTCAACTGTTTTAACCTAAAATTGTATTTGCATTAGTTGCTAGAATGAAAGGTGATTTTTTTCAAATTTTCAATAAAGCATATTGCACCTACAAATATATATATATATATATATATATATATATATATATATATATATATATATAAAATCATGTTTTTATATTGGGATCAATATTCATAAATATTTTATAAATAACGTGTAAGACGTAAAGTTATAATCTCCGGACTAATTGAGCAAAATGATCATCCTTTTTTTGGTGCAAAAATTATGAGGTAAGTAAAGTATATCTCAAACTACTAATAGAGTATACTGCGTCTACAATAATCACACACATATGAAATAATTTCCACCTCCTCAAAAATCTTCAGTGAATAGCGTGTACAATGTAAAATTACTATTAACCATCCGCTACAAATAAAAATCGAGTTTAAATTTTGAACGACTCGTTTATCAACACTAAACCAACGGATAATTGATGAAATGGCATCCTACTTGAGATTTAATACTAAATCAACCCAAGAGTACGTATTTGCATAGTGGAATTTTGTACAAATTAGACCCCACCCTTACCACCGTGGTCTGCTACATTGTGAAACAGGAAAATCCTTATCTAAAATTAATGTTGTGGGACTCAGATTCTTAACTACGATGTGCACATTCTAGTGATGCACATTCTTTCTCTCTCTGTCTCTACTTCGAGACTATTGTATTACTACTAATCTACTATTAAAAAGTAGAAGACAGTCTGCAATTATTTATATATATATCTGTGTGTCTCTGTGTGTGTATGTGTGTGTGATACATAATGCATAATAAATGATTATTATGAACATTATTATAATAAATTAATCTTACACCGTTTATATGAAAATTTTAAATGTGCAAAATAGTGTAATTTTTTGACTTAATTTGGCCAACTGCTAGGAGCAACGGTTAGAGTAAAAAAAATTTGGCCTAATTTAACCAATCGTTAGTAGGAGTAGTGGTCGCAATATTGATCAGTGGCTAGTGACTGGTAAAAAATTGCAAAATTTGTCATTTTTAGATTTTGATATGAACGGTGTGAGATTAATTTATTAGAATAATACCTATAACAAATATTTATTATGAATCATTTTTCATAAATATATATATATAGTCTTATATATATACAGTGACATCCACTATCTGAACATGCATGGGCACTATATAAATATGGACATGAGTTGGAGCAATTTGTTGAGTTGTAATTAAGTAATTTCACTTTATTAGTTTTACTTGCTTTATACTCCACATGTATCATTTTAATCAACACTCGCATTGTTGGTTTGCAGTATGTGGATTTTCGTATTTTTATTTTTATACATTTTGTACTAAATAGAAGATAACTTTTTTAAGAAATTGAGTATATGAGACGTACATTTTCATCTCAAAATTATAAAAATTAGTTTTAAACGGTTGTCTCAAATTCCGTGTTAAAATTTTGGATCGCTAAATATGAAATTGCTATATCTAACCGTTTTAAAAGTTTCTAATTTTCTCTATAAATATTTCTTTCAATAACATGTTCATTGTGATGCACAAAATTAGAAAGGGTCCGTTTAATATATACTCTAAGAGCACATATTAAGCGCGAAAAATAAGGGATATAATTTACTAAATATTATTTCTTTATATATTTGCACTGAATTCAATACATGAGGTCCACTAATATATTATTTTTTTATACATTGAATTCAGTGTAAATACATAAATAAATAATATTATACATTGAATTTTACGTTTACATATGCCCTAAACACACATTCTAAGAAAATCAAATTAGAAATGAACAAAGATTCGTTTTACCATTGTAATTTTTTAAAAAAGAAATCAAGTTCGTTTAAGAAAAACTTTAATATGTAAGTTGTTTTCGTTAGAGTTATATCGTTTGTTATGGTCAAAATAATTCTAAACAACTTAATATAACAAAAATATTTTCAAATTTTGACCTAAATATAGTTTCTAAAAAAATTAAATTACTGAAAAGAAATATAAATATATATATAACTATTTTTACCGTACTTTTTGGTCACTATATATGAATGTAATTAACATTATACCATTCTGACTTAAAAATGCTCATTCCGAATTTTAAAATATGATTAATAACATTTTTAACCTCTATTCGAAAATTTCAGCTATGTATATCGATGATATCTTAATGGTGCTTCGCAATATTAAAATTATATAAAAATTTACATATTTTTTTTGTATTTCTACATTTAAATTATCAAATAAAAATTACTTTATTTATGAAGTATCTTAGATATGTTATTTAAGATCGACCTTAATTTTTTTAATTTTTTTTATCGATTTCCTTATCATAACTATTATATTTACAAATAAAAAAATATTTTTAATATTTATAAACAAAGATTATTTTTGTGATATGGAGTGCATAACTCAGGTACAAAAGGAAAAATTTACAAATACAAAAATTAAACATATATCAAAATACTAATAATATTTATATTATTAAAAAAATAAGGTATGGTACATTCGTATTATGTCCTATTTTTTAATAATGCAATACAAATAAATATTTAAAATTGTGTTTGGTATGTGTATGCATTTTTGTTATTCATAATGATTTATATAATAATTCATACAATAATTCTTTATAAAATGATATGTCTTATAAAACATTTAAAATATGAGACTTGCTATTTTATAAAGAATGATTATATGAAATATTGTATGGATCATTACGTATAGTAAAATTTATATGTGTATGTAGACTTATCTTTTTTATATATAAACTTTGCTATACATAATGACATATATAATAATTTGTACAATATTTTTTTATAAAATAATAAGTCTTATAAAATATTGTACAAATTATAAATTATTTTTATATATAAATTATTTTTATATTTGTCCATTTAACTTATTCGGTACAAAATAAGTGAAAGTAACAAGTGTCGGTCTGAGAGCACGTGTGTGATATACTATTCAACACACAAGTCGTTATTGTGGGGTCCTTAAAGTTAGTATTTTAATGTTGAAGGGCAAAAAGGGTATTTAAGTATGACCAATTGACTGGGCATTATTGTTGAGGATTCTGGTGTTTATGCTACCACGTAAGCGGAGCTTTGACTTTAACGGGTTTGTGATGTCGCAGACAGTTTAATTTGTCGACTAAAATACAAAATCGTCCTTTCAATTTATATTATTTTTATAAAATTCTCTCGAATATTATTTTTAGCAATTTTTTCTTTTAATTTATATTATTTTTATAAAACTCTATCTTAAATCTTTTTTTTTTGTTGATAAAACTCTCATTTTAAGATATATTAGTTAGACAAAAAAGACCCTAACAAATATATAATTAAATAAATAACTAATTATGTAATTCTTAATAATATTAAATTAATTGAATAATTTTATCTCAAGTCAAATTATATTTATTTTCAAAAATTATAATGAGATAATATATGATATGATTATATTATATTTTCGTATATAATATTGTTATAATATAATATATACATACATATAAATATTATATACTATAATAGATATTCTATATGTTTATATATATAATTATAATATAATATAAAACAAAGATAAATATATATAATATTATATTTTTAATATGTATTATATTTATATTATAATTAATAATAGAACAATATATGAGATATATTATTTTATATATTAAATATATATAATATTATAACATATAATTGTAATATCCCAGATATTTAAATGAATTAGAAATAAAATATTTAATATTTAATAAAGGTTGGAGTTTGATAACCTAGTAGTGATAGATAGATAGAGGTCCAAATTAAATTTAACGGACTAACTTAGATATGGTGATATCAAAATTTTTGATACGTTAGCAAGCAAAGTGATAATTCAATAAACTTGACTAACAACAAGTCTAATTAAATTAAGAGAATTAATTAGTAGAGTTATGTAATTATGCGACGTGGTTGCGTGCAAATTAAATATGTATTTATATGAATATATATATGCGTGCATATTTAGTAACATAATTTAATGGTTAATTAAATTGTGATAAATAGATAGATTAATATTAAATTAATCCGAATTGAATTAAAAGGTTTATTGTGGAATTAATTATATTCATTAATCAACAATTATGCAAATTGTTGATAAATTATTTGTGAGGAATAATTATGTAATTTATATAATTATAAATTATATAAAGTAGTTGAATTAATGAAGGGAAATTAGTAATTGTATATATGTACAATATTTAAGTTCATATATATGTACATATATATAAAGGGATTAAATTAATTGTGTAATTTTAAGTAGTAATTGAATATGTTAAATGAATATATTCTATAATTAAATAAATCATTGTAAATGATTTATGAGAGTGAGAAATTGAATTATACAATTATTTGTGTAATATTAATTAAATAATTTAATAAATTATTTAAATAAGAAATTGAGTAAATATATTATTATTTCAATGTATTTTCGGGTAAATGGAATTATTTCCATAATTGATGATAAATGAATTATTTAATGTAAATGTATTAAATAATTTAATTTGTGGCCTAAATAATATATATTAAATTATATATTGTATTTATTTTAATTTCATAATTTATTGTGAAATTATTTTCGAGGTAAGGTAATGTGTATAAATAATATATATAGATTATATATATTATTCTTAGCAAACACACTCTAAAGTTTTAATATCAAAATAATTGACAAGTTGTCATTAATTAAATATTCAATTAAATTGAATATAATGAGTGAATTAAATTTTATAAATTAATTAATATGATAATTAATTAATGTAAATAATGTAAAATATTATTAATAATATTATTAGTCCATTTAGTAATTTAATACTTATGGGTTAGAATATTTAATTATTTATTCAATCTAATTATTTATTTAATCATGGATTGAATAATTAATGTGTAAATTATTAAATTAGCCCAACATGGGTCAATTAGTAGCCCAAGTGGAGAATAATATAATTTGACAATTTAGTAGCCCAAACAATTTAATAGAAGCCCAATTGGTATTTTAAATTAAAGCCCAATGATTGGCCCACTTGAAAAATACTTAATTAAACTATTATTTATTAAAAAAGTGAGAAAGTGACAAACATTGTGGGACAAATAGAATGCTATCAGCCGACCATGATGTGGGAGAAGAGAGAGGAAGTTGATATTTTATTTTATTTATTTTTATTTAATTAAAAGGATTGCTTGTTTTATTTTCAAAGGACATGAGCACCATTCTTCTTTTCACCCACTTTGTCCTTAGCTAAAATTCTTGCACAAGTCTCCAACCACTCTCATGATGGTAAATTTTAATAGATATAGATTCTATATCTATCTAAATTGTAAGTATACTTACAATTTAGGAGTTTTGTTATTCATTTTCTATCTTTCATCTTCTAAGTCTTGAGAGCAAAATATTGAGAGGATAAATATTTGAGAGCAAGGATATGGAAGGAGAAGAAATTCTTGGTTCATGCCATCCTCCTTCACAACCCATTTTGAAAGAAAAATGAAGATAACCATTAAAATGAGGTAATGGTTATTTTAAATGAAGTTTATTTATTAAATAAATTATCATGTTTGTATAAACATGTTATTATAGTTAATAATGTGTAGTGGTAATATTTATGCCATGCTTGAGTTTAATATGCTTGGTTTGTATTTTGGTATATTTTATATGCTAAAATATGTATTTAATAGTGTGTAAATAAGTTTTGGAATTTATGTCCAAAAATATTTTTATAAAACTTAGATTTAATGTTATAATATTATAGAATATTAAATCATGAGAAAAACAAAGTTTGAATCACTCAAAATGGAGTTATACACAAAAAATTATGATTTGTGGTAGTTTATGTGATGTAAAAATTTTTACTATTAAATCATGAAAAATTAAAATTTTCATGTTATAAATTGATATTAAGTTATTGGTAATTTTTTTGGATTTTTAAAGCTTACTTGAATGTATAATTTTTATTAAAGTGGTGTATTAAAATCACTATTCACAATCTGCTAAGGGAAGGAAAAAGGGGGTGCCGCGCAATGCGCGCGACCCTGTTCACTGTCGAACGCCGAACTAAAAACGGCGTCGTTTTTTCAAGGAAAAAATTTCATCCGCGCGTTATGCGCGGAAGACAGTTACGGTGCCATTAAAACGGCACCGTTTTGGTGCCTTAGTCTTTGTCGGCGCGCGCAATGCGCGGTAACAGATTTTTGCTGAAATTACGATATTGCCCCTCCGTCCGATTTTCTGATTAATTACGAAATTGCCATCGGTCCGGTTTTTCAACTAATTTACGAAAATGCCATTCTGGATAATTTAAATTAATTTAAATGTTTAAAAATTAATTTAAAATTATAACAAAAATATTAATAATACAAAAATGATATTTAGGTATTGAATATTATATTTTTCAAATATAATAAGTATTTAGGATTAATATTTAAATGTTGTAAATATTAATCTAGTTAGTTTAATATTATATTTTTCAAATATAATAAGTATTTAGGATTAATATTTAAATGTTGTAAATATTAATCTAGTTAGTTTAATATTATATTTTTCAAATATAATAAGTATTTAGGATTAATATTTAAATGTTGTAAATATTAATCTAGTTAGTTAATATTATATTTTTCTAATATAATAAGTATTTAGGATTAATATTTAAATGTTCTAAATATTAATCTAGTTAGTTTAATATTATATTTTTCAAGTATAATAAGTATTTAAGATTAATATTTAAATGTTGTAAATATTAATCTAGTTAGTTAATATTATGTTTTTCAAATATTATAAGTATTTAGGATTAATATTTAAAGTTATAAATATTAATCTAGTTAGTTTAATATTATATTTTTTTAAATATAATAAGTATTTAGGATTAATATTTAAATGTTGTAAATATTAATCTAGTTAATATTATATCTTCTGAATTTATGATTAAACTAATTATTATTTAATTAATATTAAATAATAAACAAGGATGATAAATTAATTAATTATTATTTAATTACTATTAAATAATAATTAAAGACAAGTAAGATTGATTATTTAATTATTTGTTATTTGATTAACTTTAAATAATAAATAAATTTAGTTAGTTATTATTTATTATTAAATAATAACTAATGATATTTGAGTATTTACTATATAATTTTATTATTTATTATTTAATTAACTTTAAATAATAAATGAATCTAGTTAATTAGTTATTATTTATTATTAAATAATAACTAAAGATATTTGATTATTTTTAATATAATATAATTATTTATTATTTGATTAATTTTAAATAATAAATAAATCTTGTAAGTTATTATTTATTATTAAATAATAACTAAAGGTAGTTAATTACTTACTATTTAATTAATGATAAATAGTAATTAAATGAAATTAGATTTAATGAAATAAAGAAAATGTCTTTTAACTCTTTTGTTTAAACAATTATAATAAATTGTTTAATAGTTTAATAAGTGTCCAACACTTAAGAAAAATATTTTCTAATTTATTAAATTATTAACCTAATTTGATTGAGGGTCTATAAGGTTAATAATATTGTTTTGACTGATGTAAATTATGTGTTAGTACTTATTTGTGGTAGATAAGTTTCTTAATGAGCGTATAGTTGTACAAATACGCTGTACTAATTATTAGACCAACTTTACTAATGTTAGGTCTTTCAAAGCCAGTTAGTTAAAGCTAGACATTAATTGTAGCTGAGCAAACAGGCAAGTTTCCTAAACCCTACTCAATTTATATTCGAGCAGGATATATTATTTTATTGTTCAAGTCCCTAACTCAAATTCAAGATTATTACGTTTCAAGCATGCTATGGTTTAATTCTGTATAATTATTCCACCTCTTTAAATTGTTGATTCGCACATAGTGCTTGTTGCATGTGTTCATCAGGTATGAAAGGCTGATCACCTTCATTACCATAAGGTTCAGTTAAATTTGTTCATGGTCATTATTGACACTCAAAATTAATTAATTCAGTCATTCAATTATTGAAATTATGACTCGTACTCTTTCACAATTATTATATTGTTGAAAATTCAAAAGCTTATTCTTTCTTTCAATCATGATATATCATTATCGTATTTAAACTTGTTGAGCAAAGTCGTTGCTCACTCTTGCTATATCATGATAACAAATTTCAGAATAATACGAATGTCCAAGGAAAGACGGAGACAGAAGCAACAGACAAGATTATAGTGTTATGCATTATAACTAAATTGTTATATGATGTAAGTAATTTTGTAAACCTTTTTATGAATCTAAAGGTATATATGTAAGTTAAGGTTAGAAACCTTGGGAAATGTTGTAGAATAAACAATTTATGTTTATATATTCCGCATTAGTTATAGAACATGTATGAAGATGATGTATCGTGACGTACCAATTCTAGGGTTAAAGGAACCCGGATTTGGGGTCGTCACAGGTTGGTATCAGAGCTGATAGGTTATAGTTCTTAGGTAGCAGTACCTTAGGCTATAATCATGGAAATATAATGAAGACAATGAAAGGATAAACTCAGATAGAGTTTAGAAATGAACATATACAGTTCATAAATGAGGAAGTAAATCTATATAGATACATAGATATATGAAAAGATTCGAAGAAGGATCTTCAATGAGTGTAATCCAAATAAATGGAATAAGAATCAGGGAACACTTGATTCAAGAATTTAAAAAGAGAAGGATCGTACAGTAAAATGATCAGAGATGAATGATAAGGTGATAGAATTAAACGATCCTAGAATAAAGGAGAAATAGTACAATGAAATCAATTTTGATATAAGATCTCGATGATCATAGTAAAAATCATGAAATGACAAATGGTCTATTAAATGATTAAAGAGGTGGTGTTGATAGCATGGTGCTATAACAATGAAGATACTGAAATAGTAACAAGTGGATTCTTGAAGTGTTGAGTGTGATAAGGTATGAATTGACAAAATTCATATCAAGTTAAGAGAAGTTAGAGGTTTGTAGGTTTTTAATTGAGGACTCATATTAGTGGCTGAGTTGTACAATTCCTTGTATGGGCAGGGAATTAGTGCTTGGTTTTAGAATCGCTTAGCTTTCTATATTGATACAGTGGTTGAGTTGAACAGTCTTTTGTATGGGCAGGGGATTTGTTCTTGGTTTAACGACCGCTTAACTTCCTATATTGATTAGTGGCTGAGTTGACCAATTTCTTGTATGGGCAGGAGATTGTGTTTGGTTTGACGACCACTTGGCTTCCTATAATGATAATCAACTGAAACCTGGTGTCGCGCTATTCACTATATGTATGTTGAGAAGGTGATTCTTTTCTCATGTGTATAACGGATAGGTAGAGGATGTTAAGATAAGTTCGTGTTCTGAGAACTGACACGCATAGTAAGTTCGTGACTCATAGTCATGTGGTGGAGCCCCTCAGCGAATGGACGACTTTGGCCTGACTAGGACAAGTTCCTCAAACCATATGATTGTGGTAAGTTGCTGAGCCCAAATATGTGGTAAGTTTGATGAACAGTAGGTATGGATAGAGTTAAGTAGTCAGGTTAAGGCTATAATAGATATAGTTATTAAGCTGGAAAAGAATGTGGAGGAAAAATTTGAGGTGTTTTGAGGTTTTAGGATATTCCAAATCTTCTAGCTATGCTAGACTTTGAAATTCTTAAAAATCGTGCCAAATTCGCACTTTTGTGCTTTTGAAAAGACAAATGTATTTTTGAAATCATTAATGCATTTAGTGCAGAGATGATAACCGATGGAGTCATCAATGCAGAGTAACTTAGTGTTGGATGTATTTTTAAGCCCACTATGGTATGATGTAATATGACAAAGTCAAAATGATTTTTTTAGTATTTTGAAACGTTTAAAGAAGAGTCTATGCTAATTGTTTCGGCAAGACAAATTGATTTGAAAATATCAAAATGTATTTATAAAATCATCACACGCCATTAAAGCTATGGTGCAGAGATGAAAAAGACGGAATCCTCAACGCACTGTTGCAACGGTGCGGTATCATGAAGTCCTATAAATGAATTTTAGTACTTTAATTAATCTGAAATGATTTTTTTTTTTGAATCGTAATATACGAACAGTTCAATGATGTGAGTCTATGTCATTTATTTTGACTGGACACTTTTGGTCAGAAATGACTCAAGTTTTATTTTCCAATCCAACTTATGCTGGAGCGGAATTTTGTAGTAAGTCTGAGGTGAACAACCCCGTAATGGGGGATATGTCAGAGCCATGAATAAAGAACCCGTGAGGGGGCGCCCAACAGTGGTGGCATGCTGATATGGGTTGATAAATCCAAAGAGTTCGACCCCGTGAGAAGTCGTTGTGCACAACGCAGAAGTACGATAGGCTGATCACCTAGCGTACACCTATAGAATGTTTTCAGTCTTTGTGATTGATAAACACTCTGTTTATAAGTATTTACAAGGATAAATACTATTTATTCGGAATTCAGTTAATTCCATGTTCACAGTCTTGATGACCCCTCAGCATATTATGAAAGTTTTAATGAATATTTTGATTTTCAATTTATTCTTCTGTAAGATATTGATTTTCAATTTATTCTTCTGCAAGATATTCCATTGTTCTGGAATTATGAGTTTAGAAGTATGAACTTCCTAGAAAAAGGGTGGTCATAGAATTTGATGAGTAAAGAGTTATACTCATAGATGAAAATTGGTAGAAATGTGTATGAGATAATTTCGGGGACGAAATTTTTAGAAGAAGGGGTGAATGTAATATCCCGGATATTTAAATGAATTAGAAATAAAATATTTAATATTTAATAAAGGTTGGAGTTTGATAACCTAGTAGTGATAGATAAATAGAGGTCCAAATTAAATTTAACGGACTAACTTAGATATGGTGATATCAAAATTTTTGATACGTTAGCAAGCAAAGTGATAATTCAATAAACTTGACTAACAACAAGTCTAATTAAATTAAGAGAATTAATTAGTAGAGTTATGTAATTATGCGACGTGGTTGCGTGCAAATTAAATATGTATTTATATGAATATATATATGCGTGCATATTTAGTAACATAATTTAATGGTTAATTAAATTGTGATAAATAGATAGATTAATATTAAATTAATCCGAATTGAATTAAAAGGTTTATTGTGGAATTAATTATATTCATTAATCAACAATTATGCAAATTGTTGATAAATTATTTGTGAGGAATAATTATGTAATTTATATAATTATAAATTATATAAAGTAGTTGAATTAATGAAGGGAAATTAGTAATTGTATATATGTACAATATTTAAGTTCATATATATGTACATATATATAAAGGGATTAAATTAATTGTGTAATTTTAAGTAGTAATTGAATATGTTAAATGAATATATTCTATAATTAAATAAATCATTGTAAATGATTTATGAGAGTGAGAAATTGAATTATACAATTATTTGTGTAATATTAATTAAATAATTTAATAAATTATTTAAATAAGAAATTGAGTAAATATATTATTATTTCAATGTATTTTCGGGTAAATGGAATTATTTCCATAATTGATGATAAATGAATTATTTAATGTAAATGTATTAAATAATTTAATTTGTGGCCTAAATAATATATATTAAATTATATATTGTATTTATTTTAATTTCATAATTTATTGTGAAATTATTTTCGAGGTAAGGTAATGTGTATAAATAATATATATAGATTATATATATTATTCTTAGCAAACACACTCTAAAGTTTTAATATCAAAATAATTGACAAGTTGTCATTAATTAAATATTCAATTAAATTGAATATAATGAGTGAATTAAATTTTATAAATTAATTAATATGATAATTAATTAATGTAAATAATGTAAAATATTATTAATAATATTATTAGTCCATTTAGTAATTTAATACTTATGGGTTAGAATATTTAATTATTTATTCAATCTAATTATTTATTTAATCATGGATTGAATAATTAATGTGTAAATTATTAAATTAGCCCAACATGGGTCAATTAGTAGCCCAAGTGGAGAATAATATAATTTGACAATTTAGTAGCCCAAACAATTTAATAGAAGCCCAATTGGTATTTTAAATTAAAGCCCAATGATTGGCCCACTTGAAAAATACTTAATTAAACTATTATTTATTAAAAAAGTGAGAAAGTGACAAACATTGTGGGACAAATAGAATGCTATCAGCCGACCATGATGTGGGAGAAGAGAGAGGAAGTTGATATTTTATTTTATTTATTTTTATTTAATTAAAAGGATTGCTTGTTTTATTTTCAAAGGACATGAGCACCATTCTTCTTTTCACCCACTTTGTCCTTAGCTAAAATTCTTGCACAAGTCTCCAACCACTCTCATGATGGTAAATTTTAATAGATATAGATTCTATATCTATCTAAATTGTAAGTATACTTACAATTTAGGAGTTTTGTTATTCATTTTCTATCTTTCATCTTCTAAGTCTTGAGAGCAAAATATTGAGAGGATAAATATTTGAGAGCAAGGATATGGAAGGAGAAGAAATTCTTGGTTCATGCCATCCTCCTTCACAACCCATTTTGAAAGAAAAATGAAGATAACCATTAAAATGAGGTAATGGTTATTTTAAATGAAGTTTATTTATTAAATAAATTATCATGTTTGTATAAACATGTTATTATAGTTAATAATGTGTAGTGGTAATATTTATGCCATGCTTGAGTTTAATATGCTTGGTTTGTATTTTGGTATATTTTATATGCTAAAATATGTATTTAATAGTGTGTAAATAAGTTTTGGAATTTATGTCCAAAAATATTTTTATAAAACTTAGATTTAATGTTATAATATTATAGAACATTAAATCATGAGAAAAACAAAGTTTGAATCACTCAAAATGGAGTTATACACAAAAAATTATGATTTGTGGTAGTTTATGTGATGTAAAAAATTTTATAAAAATTTTTACTATTAAATCATGAAAAATTAAAATTTTCATGTTATAAATTGATATTAAGTTATTGGTAATTTTTTTGGATTTTTAAAGCTTACTTGAATGTAGAATTTTTATTAAAGTGGTGTATTAAAATCATTATTCACAATCTGCTAAGGGAAGGAAAAAGGGGGTGCCGCGCAATGCGCGCGACCCTGTTCACTGTCGAACGCCGAACTAAAAACGGCGTCGTTTTTTCAAGGAAAAAATTTCATCCGCGCGTTATGCGCGGAAGACAGTTACGGTGCCATTAAAACGGCACCGTTTTGGTGCCTTAGTCTTTGTCGGCGCGCGCAATGCGCGGTAACAGATTTTTGCTGAAATTACGATATTGCCCCTCCGTCCGATTTTCTGATTAATTACGAAATTGCCATCGGTCCGGTTTTTCAACTAATTTACGAAAATGCCATTCTGGATAATTTAAATTAATTTAAATGTTTAAAAATTAATTTAAAATTATAACAAAAATATTAATAATACAAAAATGATATTTAGGTATTGAATATTATATTTTTCAAATATAATAAGTATTTAGGATTAATATTTAAATGTTGTAAATATTAATCTAGTTAGTTTAATATTATATTTTTCAAATATAATAAGTATTTAGGATTAATATTTAAATGTTGTAAATATTAATCTAGTTAGTTTAATATTATATTTTTCAAATATAATAAGTATTTAGGATTAATATTTAAATGGTGTAAATATTAATCTAGTTAGTTAATATTATATTTTTCAAATATAATAAGTATTTAGGATTAATATTTAAATGTTCTAAATATTAATCTAGTTAGTTTAATATTATATTTTTCAAATATAATAAGTATTTAAGATTAATATTTAAATGTTGTAAATATTAATCTAGTTAGTTAATATTATATTTTTCAAATATTATAAGTATTTAGGATTAATATTTAAATGTTATAAATATTAATCTAGTTAGTTTAATATTATATTTTTTTAAATATAATAAGTATTTAGGATTAATATTTAAATGTTGTAAATATTAATCTAGTTAATATTATATCTTCTGAATTTATGATTAAACTAATTATTATTTAATTAATATTAAATAATAAACAAGGATGATAAATTAATTAATTATTATTTAATTACTATTAAATAATAATTAAAGACAACTAAGATTGATTATTTAATTATTTGTTATTTGATTAACTTTAAATAATAAATAAATTTAGTTAGTTATTATTTATTATTAAATAATAACTAATGATATTTGAGTATTTACTATATAATTTTATTATTTATTATTTAATTAACTTTAAATAATAAATGAATATAGTTAATTAGTTATTATTTATTATTAAATAATAACTAAAGATATTTGATTATTTTTAATATAATATAATTATTTATTATTTGATTAATTTTAAATAATAAATAAATCTTGTAAGTTATTATTTATTATTAAATAATAACTAAAGGTAGTTAATTACTTACTATTTAATTAATGATAAATAGTAATTAAATGAAATTAGATTTAATGAAATAAAGAAAATGTCTTTTAACTCTTTTGTTTAAACAATTATAATAAATTGTTTAATAGTTTAATAAGTGTCCAACACTTAAGAAAAATATTTTCTAATTTATTAAATTATTAACCTAATTTGATTGAGAGTCTATAAGGTTAATAATATTGTTTTGACTGATGTAAATTATGTGTTAGTACTTATTTGTGGTAGATAAGTTTCTTAATGAGCGTATAGTTGTACAAATACGCTGTACTAATTATTAGACCAACTTTACTAATGTTAGGTCTTTCAAAGCCAGTTAGTTAAAGCTAGACATTAATTGTAGCTGAGCAAACAGGCAAGTTTCCTAAACCCTACTCAATTTATATTCGAGCAGGATATATTATTTTATTGTTCAAGTCCCTAACTCAAATTCAAGATTATTACGTTTCAAGCATGCTATGGTTTAATTCTGTATAATTATTCCACCTCTTTAAATTGTTGATTCGCACATAGTGCTTGTTGCATGTGTTCATCAGGTATGAAAGGCTGATCACCTTCATTACCATAAGGTTCAGTTAAATTTGTTCATGGTCATTATTGACACTCAAAATTAATTAATTCAGTCATTCAATTATTGAAATTATGACTCGTACTCTTTCACAATTATTATATTGTTGAAAATTCAAAAGCTTATTCTTTCTTTCAATCATGATATATCATTATCGTATTTAAACTTGCTGAGCAAAGTCGTTGCTCACTCTTGCTATATCATGATAACAAATTTCAGAATAATACGAATGTCCAAGGAAAGACGGAGACAGAAGCAACAGACAAGATTATAGTGTTATGCATTATAACTAAATTGTTATATGATGTAAGTAATTTTGTAAAACTTTTTATGAATCTAAAGGTATATATGTAAGTTAAGGTTAGAAACCTTGAGAAATGTTGTAGAATAAACAATTTATGTTTATATATTCCGCATTAGTTATAGAACATGTATGAAGATGATGTATCGTGACGTACCAATTCTAGGGTTAAAGGAACCCGGATTTGGGGTCGTCACAATAATAATATATAATATGATATATATAGTTTTATATTTTTAATATATATTATATTTGTTTTATATTATATTATAATTATATATATAAACATATAAAATATCTAATATAGTATATAATATTTATATGTATGTATTATATTTATTTTATATTATATTTAATATATAATATAATATAATACACATAATATAATTATATCATATATTATCTCATCATAATTTTTAAAAATAAATATAGTTTGGTAATATTTTTACTAAAAATATGGGTAAGATAAAATTATTCAGCTAATATAATATTATTCGGAACCACATAATTAGTTATTTATTTAATTATATATCATTTATTTAATTATATATTTGTTAAGCGTCTCTTTTGCCCAACTAATATATCTTGAAGTTAGAGTTTTGTCCAAAAAAAAATTTAAGAGAGAGTTTTATAAAAATAATATAAATTAGAGAAATTTTTTTTATAAAAATTTAAATATGAGAGAGAATTTTATAAAAATAATATAAATTAGATGGACGGTTTTGCAATTTGCAATTAGGAGACAAATTATTGGTTGGTCTAGTGGCAAGGACGAAGCTACCTACGAGAAAGTGGGGTCAATAGATTTTATTGAAAAAAAATTATTTTGTAATGTATAATAAATTTTAAAATTTTTAAGTGTAATATATAATCATATTAAAATTTTATAATTTTTTTAATATACAGTGTCAAATTAAAAATTTATAATTTTTTAATTAAATTTTAATCTCATATCACTCCTATCTCTCTATATATTTATCTCTCGCCTTAAACTAAATAATAATTTAATTTATATTATTTTTTAAAATAATTAATAAATCATTTATTTTCGAATAATTATGATTAAAAAAGTTTATTAGGGGTCAATGTATGTATATACATACATACATATATGTATTATTAGTTATTATATTATCATTGTAATATAATATATATTTTGTATATTTGTGACTTGAAGTGCAAAAGTATACAAAAAAAAATTTGGTTTATGGATTCTGCCTCTAAACTCCTACCAAATTATTTATAACCTAATAATAAGTTTGACCTCACTGAACAGTAACTATGGCTACGTAACTATTTATTGGTAAATGGATTGATTTTACACAAAGAAAATTAGTGACAATTTTACATTCTTCACATTATTTATCGAAGATCCCTAAACTTCAACTGTAATATGTGTAATGATATTCCTTTATATATGTCTATAGTTATTATAAGTGCAATGCATTTGATCTCATCACATCGCTGATTAAAGGAAATTGATATTTTTACGAGTTAATTTGATATTTTTATAAAATTAAATAAGACTCCTTGTAAAAATATTAAATTAACTCATAAAAATATCAATTCTCTAAACAAATAATATAAGAATATTACATATTTAATTTAAGACCTCTAATATTTTTCTTAAAGTTTTACTCAATCGTGTACTGATAATAAACTGTTATTATTATGTAATTAATATTAAAAAGTTGGTAATATCTGTGTTGTTTTATCCCAAAACCCACTGCTATGCCATAAACACCCCAAGTTTTAGGATCCTATTACAAGTCTTATTATTATTATTTTTTTTATCTCATATAATATAATATGATATTGAATAAAATAAATAATATTTTATAGCATGAAAAAATATAATTATATGAGATATATTCAGTTAAGATAATAATGTTATATCATTTTTAAAACTATTTGAGATATTTTGTTGTTGTTGATATTTCTAGTATTATTCCAAATTTTTAGTGTTTTTATAAATGATAATATGGGAGTCTTAATTTTTATTTTTGTTTCAAATGATGTTTCAATCATTATATTATTCAATACATTTTTTATAATTAATTATGTTATAAAATATAATTTGTTTTATTTAATATCGTAACATTTAAGACACCTTTCAAACTAAAAATATGATATTCCTAGCTTTTTATATAAAACTTTGGCCTCGTACCATAAAGTGACACATCTCTACATTTGTCATCATAGTTTTATCAATATGTTATTACTAATTATTTTTTTAAAATATAATTTAAAATAAATATATCTATTTATTTATAAAATTTATGTGAAAGAAAATATCTTATTATAAAACGGTTCTCTTAATAAATTTGTGTCATATTTTTTTCTCTTTTATCCTTATAACTTTAATTATAGTATTATTTTATTTTTTATATTAATTTTTTATTTAATCCTTTAAATTTTATAAATTTTTTATTTTACCTTATATAACTTATACACATATCAAGTATACCATTAGATACTGTTTTTGTTAAAATATTAAAGTATTTGTATAAATATTCCAACAACAAAAAAATTAAGTAAGGAACAAACAACAGAAAGGTCTATTTCATGTGGGCCAAGCTTAAATAGATAAAGAAAGGAATGGTTATAATCATCATAATAATTTAGAGCATAGAATATCGAATATTAGGCTACTATTTTTATATATATTTTTATATAAAAATAAGAATTATTTTATATTTATATAAAAAAAGTTATATATAAATATAAAAAAGACACATAAATTCCTACTTAATAATATCCCCGTCTCTTTAATATTCGGGTGGGCTATGTGAGCCACAAAAGCAAAGTAGAAAGCAAACCCGACAGAACAGACGGTTAACCGTATTAGTCACACTATAGATCCCAAATGAGGTTTCATCTCCCGCCGGAATACAATATAGTCGCCGGAATCTGAGTCAGCTAAAGATAATTCCCTAGAAGATGACTCAAAATGCGCTCGCTGGAGAAGAGCCGGTGGAAATTCCCCACCGGACAGTGGTGGTGGGAGTGAAGATGGACTCGCAGAGCAGAGAATTGCTCACTTGGGCGCTCGTCAAAGTTGCACAGAGTGGTGATCGTGTCATTGCTCTGCATGTTTTGAACGAAAATGGTAGATGCTTAAGAGATAATTTTTATACTTTGGCTTTTAGGGATTTGGTTATTTTTGTGGGAATTTACTGGTTTGGGAAAAAAGGTAGAAAGCTTTAATTTGAATTTTTGTTCGGTGAGTTTAGTTTTTGATTGTTGGTCGATTGCAGGATTGATTAGTTGATATGACGAAATGGGTATGTGTTGAATTTTTCTCCGCCGTTCCCAAAAGGAAAAAAAATTATATTCATGTACTTAGCAATATTATTTATGTTTTGGGGAGAGAGCCACTTCAGATTTTGAGGCAGATTATAGTATTCTTGATTGGTTTGATGAAATGGGTGGGTCTAGAAATGTGCTTTTTTTGTACTAAGAAGCAATTGCATTCCTTTAGAGAGAGAATTTTACTTTTTTGTCAGTTGAAGGTTTAATTTTTTTGGGGGTATTATTATTGATATTTTCTTAATTATGGTGTTAATTGACTGGTTTGATGAATGGGTGTGTGCAGAAGTTGTAGATCGTGACGGGAAGTCGTCTCTACTTTTGCTGGTGAAAGCTTTTGACTCTGTTCTTGCTGTGTATGAAGGTTTCTGCAACTTGAAACAGGTATAAATTTCACATATTTTTAAATATATTGCCATTTATCTATTAGGGGGTTTCGTTGCTTTAGTTTTGTTGGATTATACTCTGTGGTTTTGAGGAAAGCAAAGAGAAGGAGGAAAAAAAAAAGATTTTGGATGGAGTATATATGTTTTTTAGTTCCATAAGATGAAAAACTATACTTAACTTGGACAATTAGTTTTATTTGCTTCGAAAGAAAATGATTTACGGTTCTTTTTGGTTGGAAAGGATGACAAATCTTAAATTGGTTCTAATTGTGCTTCCTTTCCAGCATTTTCTTTCCTCTAAACCAGACAAAATGTTGATGTGTTTGTAGGTAGTGGAGATGTTGTCGGTGGATCTCAGAAGGCAAACATATTTTTCTTGGTTATTTGCTTTGTTATGCTATTAATTATCCGTGTATTTTTTACTGAGACAGTGGGAGGAAACAAAAGTATTTTCAGTCTACTGAATTTTGTTCTTCCCCTTTCAAAAGTTGGAAAACATGAAGTAATCAGGCATAGAGTCGATCATATTTTCGAATTCCTCAAATATTTTTTTTTGTTTTTTTGTCAATAGTACATTCTTTCTCAATAGTCAATAATAGCATGGTGAGTTGGTGACTATATTGACATTAAAGACTTGGTTTTGCTGGTATTGTTTCAGGTGGATCTCAAGCTCAAAATCCGCAGAGGTTCATCAATCCGAAAAATCCTAGTCCGTGAAGCGAAGTCTTACTTTGCTACTGAGGTGATAGTGGGAACTGCTAGAAATCATCATAAGCTCTGGTCGTCTGTCTCAATTGCAAAATACTGTGCTAGGAAGCTATCGAAACATTGTTCGGTACTTGCTGTTAATAATGGTAAAATTGCATTTCACAAAGAGGCTTCTTCTGGATCTCATGTCGGTGCAAAAGGTTAATATTACTTTGTAGGCAGTATTATTTTTCCTACTGTAGTTGTGTTCATGTTTGAAACTCTTCTGGCTTCTGTCAGTGTTCTTAGTTTGGGATTTTCTGCAGGAACTGAAGAGCATCATCGGAATGGTATACTTTCTGCACTTCAAAGGTCATTAAGTAAGGAATACAAAGTAGTACATGATGGCAATATGGTGAATCAAATGACAAAATGCAAACATGGTACTTCTTCAAATTTGGAGCTGGCCTTGGTAAAATTTGGCTCTGATTTCAAGGAGAGTGCCATGAAACACAGTTGTTACATTTGTTCACCTGACTGTGTTTTGCTGGAAAATACATGTGCCCAGTCAACAGAAGAATCTGCTGCTGATGGCAGTGAAGACAGATCCATGGCTATTGTGCCAGTACAGAAGCTTGAGGGTGCATCTAGTTCAATATCTCTGTTGATGAGAGAGTTGCCAGAAATGAAACCTGGATGGTCATTTCTTCGTCGAATTATTTCATCACATCGGAAAGCTTTTGACAGACCTTCTGTGCGGCAGATTTCTGTTGTTCAATGGGAAATGCAGCTGCCAAGTAGAAATTGTCTTTCATTCTCTGATTCAGATGAAATAGAAAGCTGTTTGAGTTGCAATCAAGGCCAATATTCTGAACTAGATGAAGAAAATGGTGCAATTGTTCGTATTGGTAATGAGACTGTGTCTGCTCCATCTTCTCCAAGTACTAGTACAAGAAGCCTACCGGAGGAATTGGAAGGTCTTCATGAAAAGTGCTCAGCAACTTGTAGACTATTTCAATATGAGGAACTTCTTTTGGCAACATCAACATTCAAGCCTGGTTTGTTTCTTTCAGTCTCATACTAGTACTTGAAACCTTTCTTTCTCAAATATGTGTACTGTCTTACTAAAAGTCTAAAACAATCATTTTCTTGTTTTCCAGAGAACATGATTGGAAAAGGAGGCAGCAGTCAGGTTTATAGAGGTTGCCTTCCTGATGGCAAGGAACTTGCCGTGAAGATTCTGAAGCAATCTGAAGATGTATTGAAAGAGTTTGTTTTGGAGATTGAAATTATCACTGCCTTGCATCACAAAAATATCATCTCTCTTTCTGGATTTTGTTTTGAGGACAACAAGCTACTCTTGGTTTATGATTTCCTATCAAGAGGAAGCCTTGAAGAGAACCTTCATGGTATGATCATGTGTATTTGAATTGAAACCAAATGTCTAAAGAACTACTATTTAATCGTCTCTGATTCCACTGATGGGGGGTATTCACTAAAGCAGGTAATAAGAAGGATCCGCTTGCATTTGGCTGGAGAGAGAGATATAAGGTTGCTTTGGGTGTAGCTGAGGCACTGGAATATCTACACAATATAAGTGCTCAACCTGTGATTCACAGGGATGTGAAATCATCAAACATACTGCTTTCTGATGATTTCGAGCCACAGGTATTGTATTCCCATCCCTTGTATTCTCTAATTTGCATTGGTAAATTTTTGTTGATAATCATGTTCATGGTATTTTGGTTGTTTCTTCAGCTCTCTGATTTTGGACTAGCTAAATGGGCATCAACTTCCTCATCACATATAACATGCACTGACATTGCGGGAACATTTGGGTTTGTAACTATCCTAATTATCAAGTGGCTTTGAGTTTTTTGTTTTTTTTTAAATTTTTTTGTTTTTTAAAAAATTATAAATCCACTTTCGTTATATCTGGTGAGACAAGAGATATGTACTGGACAAGACAGAAAGTTGTAATTGGTCAAAGTTGAAACTGTGCATATTGTAGTACAATAATGTCCGACCTTGTAAAACTTGACAATTATTTAACTGGTCATGAACTAACTTGTTTAGATACTTTCTGCTACAGTTACTTAGCTCCTGAATACTTCATGTATGGCAAAGTGAATGACAAGATCGATGTCTTTGCGTTTGGCGTTGTACTCCTTGAACTTCTTTCAGGAAGAAAACCTATAAACGGTGAATCTCCTAAAGGCCAAGAGAGCTTGGTTATGTGGGTACGTTCTTTGTCCTTGTCCTTTTACTTTTTTAGTCGGCTAGGAGGTTTTCATTTTCATTTGTACTGAATGGTTAAAATTATTATTCACAGGCAAGACCAATTTTGAATGGTGGAAAGTTTGCCCAAATTCTAGACCCAAGCTTGGGCTGTAGCTGTGATTGTGACCTGATGGAGAGGATGATGTTAGCTGCTACCCTCTGTGTCAGACGTTTACCACGAGCTAGGCCCCATATGAGCCTTGTAAGTCCTCTCAAGCTTTTATTAGTAATAAACCCAGATTGAGATGTTCTGATTATGCAAATCTGCACTAAAATACTTCGGACTGTAGGTGAAGAATGAATATCATTTCATGGATGGGATAATATTAAGTGTATAGTGAGGCCTTCAATAAAGGAGTATACAATAACTACTCCCTACATTCCAACAAAATTAGAGATACATTTTAATAATAACTAGTTTTAAGGATAATTTTATGTTCTTGAATATAGCTCTGATATTTGCTAAGAATTTAGTAGTGGTGGTCTAATGCTAGAAGTGAGATTAAAAAAGTCGTGGCAAATTAGAAACATTACGTCACTTTATAGGCTTAAAATTGAAATCTCTTTCTTATTCTAGAATGGACTAGAAAGGAAAATGTATCTCTAATTTTGGAACGAATGGAGTTCTTGGTTAGTTATTTTTCTGACTGCTCCATATGTGATATTGCGAATTCATGATAGATTTCTAGACTCGTTCCTTTTGCTTTAATCTCGTTCTTTACTAACCTTTCTCTGGCCCTTACTGTGCTATAAACTTGACAAATTGCTTCTCCTTTATGTTGCTCTTTGCTACAATTAGTGTTGCCATTTGTTGAACAATATCAAACCATCTTGGAAAACTTCATCTCTCTTAAGTGTCAACTTCTTTTTATTACAGGTTTTAAAGCTACTCAAAGGTGATGTTGAGATGATCAATTGGGCAAGGCTACAAATTAACACTTCGGAAGGGTTTGGCACAGCGCTACAAGTTGATGCTTTGGAAGAGGCCAACACATTTGAAGATGAAGGATTTTCACGTTCAAATCTCCAAAACCACTTAAACCTTGCACTGCTCGATGTTGACGAGGAGTCTCTTTCCACAAGCAGCATTGAGCGAAGTATCTCACTAGAGGACTATCTACAAGACAGGTGGAGCTGCTCATCAAGCTTTGACTAACCACATTTCTTTTCAAAATTCAAGTAATCAAAACTGTTCAATAATTTTTTGTATATTCCCCTTTCCCTCCACTGTTTGCTTCGCCATGTCTTTGGGGATTGTTTTCATGGGCGTTGGATGAGAGGTTGTTTGTGGTATTGGTTTGGTCTCAATTTGATGCTAGTTTTTTGGAATCTTAGGTAAGCTCTCTTTTTAACCGAAGTCAATAATTGTATTTAGTCTAATGGTCCGCAAACTCTTAACTAAAGTGAGTGCAAGTAACTCACTCCATATATTTTTGAAGAAGGCAAATAAAAAGTGATGATGCTTTTGAATCTGGATTTTCCTTGTCTATTTGTATACTCAATTTTAGTTTGCCTGAATGTTCAATAGTCTTTTCACTAAAGGGACACAAGATGCTGCATTATGAACTGAATGTGTATCCTTTTCATTGTAGCCATTAGCCAACGCTTTTAGGTTCTAATCTCTACCTTCCATCAATATACTAGATTTACTTATGGAAGATTTACTCATGGAGGAGTCTTATTCAATGACAAATTGACCTCCAAGCACAGGCAATATCCTCACTTTGTGAATTTTAATATGAATTCAGGAGAAAGTTGAGGAGAGAATAGTAGAGTAATATTTTCATCTAAATTTACTTGGGAGTTTTTAAAGCTAGATGTGAATAGTAATTTCTCTCTCTTTGCTTGGAAGTTGAGATAAAAAGAACAGAAAAGTGTCTCGTTTTCTTTATAAAATAAAATCAAAAAGAAAATAGAAGATAGTTGGGTTAAATAAAAATTCATCTGTCTGATTCTCATCTCCAAACGTATGTGTTCAGGTGCTTGCAAAGGGAAAGTTAAAACATCTTGTAAATTTAGAACTTTGCAAACTCAAATAAAAATGAATAAAAATTTTGTAGGCAACAAATGTCTGGTTTATTTTGCATCACTCGGTCCTTTAACCAGACAATAAATCTTATCCACAAAACCAGAGAATTATATTCTGTGGCCCTTCTACTCAAAACTTTAAACAAAATAAGAGGAGAAGAAAATAAACTAAATATGCAAAGAAATACCAAGCAAAAGCTATAAAGGTGAACACCAAAAGTGTAAATTGAACCATGGCAGCAACCTCCTCGTACATGGCTTCGACAAAATTCTCCATGGTAGCCTGGACAGCAGTGAAGACAGGACTGCGAAAGCAAAACGCCTTTTCAGTCTCGGCCCAACAACAAGCTGATGTTCGAGAAGCGGAAGAAAAAGAGGAAGAGAAAGTGAAGCCACAAAAGACAATGACAACACCAAGACCAGTTGAGCCTCAAGTGAATGTGGAGAGCAAGAACATGGGCAGGGAATATGGAGGGCAGTGGCTCAGCAGCGTCACTCGGCACGTTCGGATTTACGCCGGCACGTTCGGATTTACGCTGCGTATATCGATCCGGTAACCTGTGCATTTGATCAAACTCAGATGGATAAACTGACCCTTATGTTAGATCCAACAGATGAGTTTGTGTGGACTGAAGAAACTTGCTACAAGGTCTACTCTAAATTCCAAGAGCTTGTTGATCACTACGAGGTATTTTCTCTATAACCATACTCTTTAAAGTTTACAGCGTTGTATACTTTTATCTTTGTTGTTGTTAGTTTAGTATCTGATTGCTGACTGAAGGTAAAAAAATTAGGATAAGATGATGATTTAAGAGCATGATAGGAATCAAGGGCGGATCCAGGAAATTTACATAATATTTAAAATAATTATTTCTAAAGGATTAAATTAATGATTACTTAATATTAAAATAGAACAATATTATTCACAATAACATGATAGGAATATTTTTTAGGGCCTGAAGTTCAAATTTCTTGAGGGGGTTCTGAAGTATTTTCCTTTAGTACAGAGCCAAGCAAAATTTAGTAATCCCTACTACTCATGCTTTTTCATGATTTGTGTTCTTGATTTCATTTACTTTCCCTTCTGGAGCTTCTGGAGAATTCAAAGCACTTGAAAATTAATGTCTGTTTCAAAATTTAAAGAAATTATACTCTCTTGTTTTGATTCATATGCAGGCTGTCAATTACAAACTCTTTATCGGGACGTTAGCTAAGAACTTAGAGCAACTTTTTTGGATAATATTTCTTGACAAATTTTAGTCTTAAATTTCACATTAGAGAAAAATGATTTATAGAGGATTATGAGCAAAAGTGTTGATGAAAAATTTAATATGCCTCAAAAGAGGTCAAAAATCAAATGAACTCATATGCTGCTATGCAAGGAACAAAAGAAGAATGTAACATCATAAACATATGCAAACAGTGTTAATTGTGCAAATAAGAAACTGGACATAGATCATCAACAAAAATCCATAGCTGGTTTCATCTAAAGTTGGAAACACTGTCCCTAAAAAGCGTGTTCTAAAAATCCCTGCCTAAACGCTAGGCGGCCCCCTATTGTCTTGATTTGGCTGGGCATATACTGCACTTGAAATATAATTTTTTAAGCCTTAAAAGGTTTTAGTTACTTTTGCTATATGTTTTCTATAAATGAGACGCATTTACAACACTCAGGCGGTCTACGCGCTAGGCGTCACTCTGCCACTAAGTTCTGCCTAACGACTTTTAAAACCCTGCTTAAAATCTTCAATTTCGAAAAGGACGAGTTCCCATTACGCGATCTTTAGGTTCCCTGTTTCGGCAAAATATATTGTAACCGGGAAACTAATATGGAATGTGGAAAAACAGGGAGCCCCATTGACAGAATACACCCTTCGGCTTATTGGAACCGACATAGAGCACTACATTCGCAAGCTGTTATACGATGGCGAAATCCAGTACAACATGAATGCCAGGGTCCTCAACTTCAGCATGGGCAAACCAAGAGTTGGTTTTAGCTACAATGGTGATGATCAACTAAAAGATGTAAAATAGTAGGTTCAAACTAAACAAAAAATGTAGAATCCCAATAAGAAGGTAAAGAAAGATGTCTCATATCTTTAAGTACCATGAGAATTTTAAAATATTTCAAATTAACTTTCAGCATTCAACAATGATATTATAATTTAGAACGGACAAAGTATATATTACGGTGTATATTCATATGATTATAAGGTATGTGCCTAACTAGTAGTAAGATTATGCACCCAATCATAAATTCTACAGTCAAATTATCAATGTATAACCTACACAAACTTTCTTCTCATGCCTGTAAAAAAAATCCTGCAAAAGTTTTATCAAAAACAGAGTGTTAATCCTGAGGTGTCGGGACTTTCTTGTAACTATATTCTCATTTTTTTTAAGGGCAATGTTGGATAACTAGATAATTTTAATTTGTCTTAACACTACAAGTACCGATGAATTAGTCAGTGCAACCCATTTGTCTAAATAGGACAAGTTATTCAGTACAACTCATTAAGCCATTGTAAGAGCTGTTTGAGATGATTTATATGAACGACTTGCATCTTTTGGATCACAAGTAAAATAAGTTGGACTATTTGGGGTTGTTTAGTGAACCAATTTAAAACTAAAATGAATCAAGTTGAAAAGATGGATAAGACCAGGTCTTCTAATTAAATATTTAGTCGTCCTTCACTTATTGTGAATTTGTTTGTAAGCTATTAATCTGCCAAAATATACTCTTTTATTTTTTATTTATTTTCATGTTTTTGACTGTTTTTTTATTGTGCTCGCATTTTAATCTATTGGCTAGAAGTAACTCTGCTAATTAATAATATTGTAGACATTTTTTCTTGCCATTAACTAGTGTACGCTAAAGGACACTTTTGTTTGAACTTATGATCAAGACTCCTTAATATATTCTTTAGGGCATGATTATGTGATTACTTCATAATGTTAGAATTATTCCTCTTACAGTATTGGTATTTTTTGTAAGTGATATTCATTAAAGATAATTGAAGTATTAAGTTTGTTTTTATGGGTAGGAAATTGCTGTACTCCAATTAGTTTTATCCGATTTTGAACGGGTTAACTATTAGGATATGGTTGAGGGTCTAAAAAATGTATATGTGACAAATCTAAATAATTTAAAGATAGAGGCACAAAAAGTTACATTATAATAAGACAACAGAATAGAAAATATGAGACATAACCAACCTATTAAAACAAGTGCGTACTACCATCATGCCATGATATCCATCTGTTGGTCTTAAGCCTGTTCCTGCAACACCAAAACTCATCTAACCACCAAGTGGAATTGTTAAAAGAAAGTTTTATGGATTTCAAGTAAGAACATGATATGAGTTTTTATATATATATATTATTATTAAAATCCTATATTTTTGAAAAAAATAGATTATTTAGAGTATCAAGTGCTGAAAAATGAGAAAATTCGAAAGTTTAAAGAAAATTCTATAAATTACAAAGGAGATTTAGCTATAGCGGTGTTGAATCAGATATTTTTATGTATTATGTATTGCTCTTCAATACATGTAATTTACTATGTATGTTGCTCTATTCACAATCATGGATGTATATAAGAAAATTTAGTTGACAAGAGCTATGGTGAAACAATAGAGTGGTAGTGAAAATTATAAGGGACAGATTAAAAAAATACAAATTTTTTGTTTAAATTATTATCTTTATAATAAAACAGAGCGGCTCAAATCCCAAGGTATTAACATCCAACGGCCTCAAATTAATTTAGGATTCAACATCCAACAGTCTAAAATCATTTAAGACTTCAACATCCAACGGTCACTAATTTATCACTCATTCCCCTCCTAATTCAACATTATTTTTTCAAAAGTCTATCCACTCACATTTTCCTCCCAAATCTAATTCACCACTACATTATTATTATTATTATTGGGTATATATTCGATAAAAATCGATATCGAACCGACTTATCGGTTTTGTATACTGGTTCAACCGGTATCAGTATTGAAATCAAATTTTGGATAAGTTCGGTACCAGTTCGGTTCGATATTGGTCGACACCCCTAAGTCCACATTCTTATAGATTTATGTGCTTTTAAAGATATTTAAGAATAAAATTATCCAAAATACTTTCGATCAAATTAATTATTATCACACGATGGCCACAAAATTTAATTTATAAAAATTTAAAAATATTAAGATTCAATGTCTTAAAATTCAAACATTAAAAATTAAGTTATAAAAAGCAAAAACTTTTAAGTTTTAAAGTGTATTCAAGCTTAAAGTTTCATAGAAACGATTGCCTCACCAAAACCTTACCAATTTTGCTAATCAGCAAAGTCCCATTTCCGTTTTTTTAATAAAAAAGTTTTATTTTTATTAACATTAGTATATTAGTAATAAAAGACAAAACGACAATTTATTATCATGTAACAATTAATTAACTAAAGAACCATAATCCTCGAGGATAAATAGATCAATCTTGAGGAGACTATCCTCATGAGAATGATTGAACTGATAGCTTTTTTTTTATATATATTTTAAAATCGTGTTACTACTTACTACTATTAACGAGTCTTAACCATTTTATTGTCTAAAAGTAAGATCCTATTTGTTTATAATTGAATGAATCTGAATCAGAATCAGTAAGTTATTAAGTTTGTTTGATAATAAATAAATAATACTGAATAGTTCTGAATATGACTTATTCGGTGAGCCAAAAAAATGGAACTAAGTCAGTCAGGCCAAGATCTGAATAATTTTTTACTTAAATATCTTATCCCCGTCGATGCCTTCACCGTAAATCTGCCGCATCGATTGCTAGAGGTTTATATATGCATACAAATCGAAAGAACAAAAAAAATGAAAATATGAGAGATTAAAATACATATAAATACTTGGTGGAGAAGACTGGATATAAGGCCAAAGAGTTGGGCACATGGTTGAGACTGGAGAAAGGAAGCCGCGAGGGTGTGCTTTACTTTTATTTATGGCGGCCTTGAGAGAGAAAGTTGAAGGAGAAGATAGTTGTTGAGAAAAGTGAACGTTTTGTCATTTGTGAGTTTTGACCTTCAAGGTGGGAATTGAAAGCAGTGAAAGAGGAGAGATAAACATACGCACAACTCCCTATGGCTTTAAAATAATCGCTGCTTTACGAATTATAACATTATTATTAATTTTATATATTTTTAAATTTTAAATTAAAATAATTTATAAAAATAATAAAAAATAAATTATATAATGAATAATTTTTTAAAAATAATTTCTAATATTCATCATTATATGAATTAAAATTAAAAAAATTATATCAAATTAAAAAAAAAATTTAAGTTAATTTTAAAAAATGAATAATAATTTTATATCTTAGATCAAAGATAGTATAAAATTATTATTATTATTATTTTTAATTTTGATAACATGTCTGATTAATATCATAATGGTAAATCTCCGGTCTTTAAAATTGATACTTTAATCTCTCGTATTAAAGTATCAAACAAATTAATTTAAAATATATGTGAGGGTTAAAATTATAAAATACACTTATTCATATGTTTTAAACATATTAATTATTAAACACATTTTTTTATTCAGTATTCAGAATTATGTTTTATTTAACTTGTTCAGATTACTTAAACATTCAGAACTATTTTATTCAATTTCATTAAAGAGCCCCTACTTCTGCTACAATTGACATCGCGGGACAAAAAAATTCAGCCAATCAGCTAGTGTATACTCAAAGACTCCCTGAAAATACTATAAATGACATGATTTTGTAATTAATCTATAATGTTAGAAATACTTCTCTCATAGGTATTGGTATATCGTGTGCTTATATTGATCTTTTAATTAATTTGATAGGCTACATTAAAATTCAAGTGATTCAAAATGTATCATGAATAATATAATATAGACAAACTGTACACAAAAAATTATGTACAAAAAGTAAAACACTTGTATTGCTTACAAATAAAAATATGTAAAACATCTAATCACGTATTACTCATGTATAACTTATAATTGGTTACACGAATCAAGAACGTGTCTAGTATAGTGACAGCAACTCGAATAAAATCCTTGTGCCCAGAAATATGGATTCACTTTTGAAAGTTAGTCAAGGGAGAAGAACATGCAGTCAAAGGGAAAAGAAGAACATGGAAGAAGAACATAGCTGCAACGTGGGAGAACCTGGTAGCTTTACATCCAGAAATAGAGCATGCAAAAGTAATTATTGATCAAGCAAAGCTGCTAATACAAACAAATTGTGCCGATAGTATTAAGGAATTCATCAGCTAGGCAACGAGAAAAAATATGAAGTGCAAGAATGGCAACCGAAGATGATTATTACGGAGAAAGTATGGGAGCAGGGCGATGAGGAGGAAGGCAAAGTGTACAGAAAAGGAATTATGTTATGATCAAAGAGAGTTGGATGGTGAGTTTAGTTCCAATGAAGATTGAATAAATGCTTATAGTCAATCAAGTAGCAGGTGAAAATTGCAATGTAAATTTTCAAAGTAGTACTGAGGTTTCGGAAGTAGACAGGGAGTCAAATTCAGTTCAAGAAGTGGGTGCTGAGAAAAAGAAATATGTAATGCTTGTGGAGGGTGGAAAGGAAGCTCTTGAAAATTCAAAACAAAATGAAAAAGACAAGAATAAGAAGAAACATAAAAGGAATAGGAAAGGAAATCAATCAAAAGTGGAAAGTCATCAATTGCAAAATTAAAGGGCAACAATGTGCGAGTTGACTAAGGGCTAGGAGTATAAAAGGGAAAGAGTCGGAGGTTGATTGAAAAGCTTATAGATTTTATTCAGGATATGGAAATTGTATAGAAATATTGAGCAGAAAAACAAGAGACTCAAAGTTTGATATTTTTTAAGGTAATTACCTGATCTTCATAGCTTCTTTTGCAATAATATTACATACAAAATTTTATCATCCATAAGTTATAGCTTTACGTGTCATGGTTCTTCTTAAGTGTGTTGAGAAATTGTATGATTCATCATACGTTAATTCATTATTAATGCAACACACACATGTATAGACTGACCCAATAAGCATGTTGGATCACCTCATTACCTAAAAGGTTAACTTTTTAGGTTGAGATCCTCAACCATACTTATTAACATATCTACACTCTTGAATTTATTCGATAAGAAATTAATGTGAAATATCCTAACAAAGTGTGCTTAAGCGAATGTGGAAATTTGTAATACCCTCATCCCGAATAGAAAAGGGAGGTCATGCGCAAAACACAACAAACCTTACAATAATTAACAGAGCACTAATATTTTAATATTTTTAAAATATTTAATAGTCCAAAATCTATAAATGAATTAAATAAAATTCTCTAAAATTTACACAATAATTAAAACCTAAAATTAAATCAACCTAGATGGTCAAATGTAAGCTCTCTTCACACAATCTTGAATCACCCTTGTAAACTTGCCAAAAGAAAAACACGGAATGAGTCAAATGCTCAGTACAAATAAAGATATACATAAAAAACAAATTTAAAATATAAAAGCAACTGAACTGAATACTGAGTAAGACCGCAAGCATAAATATTGACGGTAATATAATCTCCAAAATCTGAACAGAATATAACTGAATAAACAAAATTCATGAAATAAACAGAAGACTGAATTGAAGTGGTTAAATGATTATTTCATACTAGCTCAGAACAAAACAAAAATAAATACCTTGCCTGTAAGACCCCGAATTTTATGAAATACAAAATTTAATTTTTCTTCATATATATTTTTTTGAAACAGTAAGTGGTTAAATTAACAAAATTGAAAGTTAAGGATGTTATGTGCAAATTTTATTTTGTCGGACAATATTCGCTTTGTCGGGGAATATTCGTTTGGTCGGGGAATATTCGTGCCGTACGACGGCGCCGAAATAATAAATTATTGGTGGACCCCATAACGGAATATTTGTCGGATATAGAAAACGACAGAAGTAACCTTTTTAAATAAAAATAGTCAACGGAACTGTTAAAATACCGGTGATAAAAGAATAGTAGCATACGGTAGTTTATGGTATTTTCTGTAGCACACGGTACTCTACAGTAACACACGGTATTGCATAGTGTCTCATATTATTGGTCTGATAATTGACACCGTAACTGTTACGCATCATTTCATCGATAATTGTCACTGCATAATATTTTATATTATCAATTCAATAATTGTTGTTACACAGTATTTTGCATTATTGATTTAATAATTGTCATTACACTGTATTTTATATCATTGAGTCAATAATTGTTGTTGCACTGTTTTTAAAATTATTGAACCTAATAATTGTCACAGTAACATATGCACAGTAATTCACATTATTGAATCAATAATTGTCATTACACAGTAACGTATGCTTTATTTTACATTATTGTTATCTCTATTATGATGTTATTTAAACAGTTGTATTTCATTAATTTATTGACTTGATATCTAAGAGCTAACTATACTGTATTTATAACAATTAGTCATAATAATTGAATTGATAAAGTTATTTGTTTATAATATAAAGTTAGGTGATTATTAGGTGATATGAAATGAATGGTGTAGATTAAAGTGTGAATTATTGTTGAATAATTGAATTGATTTGTTTATAATATAAAGTTAGGTGATTATTAGGTGATATGAAATGAATGGTGTAGATTAAAGTGTGAATTATTGTTGAATAATTAAATTGATTTGTTTATAATATAAAGTTAGGTGATTATTAGGTGATATGAAATGAATGGTGTAGATTAAAGATAATATAATATTTGAAATGGATGGTGTAGATTAAAAGGTGATCTTTAAATGAATGGTTTAGATTAAATGAATGATAAGATTTTTGGCTATAAATAGAAGCATTAACTTAAGGATTTTTCATAAACTTCCTTACTTGTTCTTTCTTTCTCTCTCTAAATACTTCTTGTGAAAGTTCTCTCTAAGTGTGCTTAAGTCATCTTGAGTATTTGTGAAGATCTATAAGTATACGTGTACTGTTCAAGTTAATCAACCTCATTTAAATCAATATCCAGTCACGTGTTACGGTAAGGGATACCATCTTTTTCATCTTCCATTATTCAAACATACTATGGTAAGGGATTATCATTATTTGATTCTCGATAATAATATTGTTTCTTCCTTACTCATAAGACGTGCCTTTTATTTCCATGTATTAAAATTGTGGGAATAACCTTACGGAGCGGATTGCCGCCTGTTGGTGAATAACCTTTCGTATTCATTCATTATTAATCTCTGAGAATAACCTTACGGAGCGGATTGCCGCCTGTTTGGTGAATAACTCTTTGTACTCAAATTCTATTAAATTGTGGGAATAACCTTACGGAGCGGATTGCCGCCTGTTGGTGAATAACCTTTCGTATTCATTTATTATTAATCTCTGAGAATAACCTTACGGAGCGGATTGCCGCCTGTTTGGTGAATAACTCTTTGTACTCAAATTCTATTAAATTGTGGTAATAACCTTACGGAGCGGATTGCCGCCTGTTGGTGAATAACCCTTTGTATTAATTTCCTTCACCTTTTGTTAATCAAACCTGCTACGGTAAGGGATATTATTTTCTTTCATACTCCTAAATCGAAATTTATTATGGAACTATTGCTTCTATAATTCCTGAAAATATTATATGTTCCATAATAGTTGAACTTCATTATTTCAACTGAACCTTCCTATTTTCTGAACCTTTCTATTGAACTGTAACCGTTATTCTGAACTGTGGATCTTGAATATCATTTTTAAATTTTACTCCACATCATGTTGACAATTTGGATATTATTTGAATCTGCACAAAGTAAACTTTCGATATTTATTGTTCATCCTATTTCTTCTGTTCATCAATTGTCTCACTATCATTTGAACTAATCTTCAAGAATCAAGCTGTTGTGAACATCTGTGGCCGGGGGCACAGATGTGATATATTTGTTGAACAGATGATAGGTTAAAGGCGATATAATAGGTTAAAGGCGATACATCTGTTCGGTGTCTTTTATGGCACGTGGTGAATGTTCTCTTTGGCATGTAGTGCAAAGATGAACTGTTGATTGGTATGATTATGACCAAAGGCTGAATCTGGTATAATCATGACCGTTGGTGTTATATTGAATATCTTTGGCCCGTAGTGCAAAGATGAACTGTTGATGTGCATGATTATGATCAGGAACTGTGAATTTATATTATCATGACTAATGGTATTTCAGATGATAAAAGTTGATGATGTTTTTACGAAAAAGAGAAGCGAGTGGACATTATAGTCTGCATTATTCTTCTAATAGATTGCTCATTCCGCTGCTATTATTGATCTGAACGTTGTTTAAGAATTTAACTGCAGTTTTTGATATAAACCTTGTAGTCTATTGTATTCTATCAAGAACTCAACTGTTGAAGACTAATGATAATTTATTCGTCATTATCTTAGTCATGATATTCTTTACTGGGCTATTTGAGCTCACCCTTTCTTTTGTTCCATTGTTTTTCAACAGGAGATGAAAACATAACAGGGTCTAGCCGGGGAATGGAGTGAGGGTCCGAGGAATAGTTATCATAGTCTTCACGTTTTGTAAAATAGTGTGGCAATAATAGTGAAGACTTAGTTGTGTATTATTATACACTGTATTGTTGTACGTTGTGCTTTGTTGTAATAATTTTGTTGTAGTATTTTGACGACTCAAGTTTGGGCTGTGTGGGCCCAGATTTGGGGGCGTCACAGTTGGCATCAGAGCTTAGGGATATGGTCTTTAATGGAGATCTGGGGTTAGAACTAGGAGGAGAGAGACGAATAGAATCAGTCACTAGTGTGTCCTACCTAAAATAGATTTTATTATCTAATGAGTCGATTTGAATGTAGGAACATGAAGTGATGAGTCAGTTTATTTGAACTAACATTTATTTTGTGACCACAGTTTAGTATGGCATCTGGAAATCAAGAGGTTAACTATGGAATGCCTGAAGCAAATGTAGCCGAGAATCAAGAAGCCCCAAACAATCCTCCTGCCAACTCAGGAAATAATGTTCCTGATAACATGATGAACGATGGATTCTTTAGGAATTTCATGCAGTTCATACAGAATCAAGGAAGAGGAAATCCAGTCAATAATAACGGTAGAAACGCTGGCAATTTGAGGATGGTCACTGTTAAGCAATTTAAAGAATTAGGACCACCTGAATTCCACGGGAAGCCTGACCCACTCAAAGCGGAGGCATGGCTAAAGCAGACGACAAAAATACTTGATGTCTTACAATGCGCTGATGATCAGAAGGTGCCATTTGCCACTTTTATGTTACGAGGTGAGGCGGACCATTGGTGGGAAGCGGTAAAACGTATCCAACCTTCAGCACTCGAAATGTCTTGGACAGAATTCGAAGAACTGTTTAACGAGAAGTATTTCCCAGAAAGCATCCGCCATATGAAAGAGGTGGAATTCATTAAGCTGGAGCAGGGAAACATGACAGTCTCCCAATATGAAGCCAAGTTTGCCGAGTTATCTCGCTTTGCCACCCATCTTGTGGATGACGAAGCACGAATGAGTCGGATGTTCCTAAGAGGTTTGAGATTCAAAATTCGTCAACAACTTAGCTCTCATAAATTTAGTTTGTATTCAGATGTTGTAGATAGGGCTCAAAGGGTGGAGCAAACAGATGAAACATTGCAGCCAAGAGTTAATGATCAGCATAGAGAAAGGAGTGACAACAACCACAGGAACGAGAACCATCGAGGAGGTAACCAACACTTCGGTGGTAATTCTATACCAAATAACAGAAGAGGAGAATCTAGTGGGAACAATTTCAAAAGAAAGAGATTCCATAATAATTATGGAAGGGCACCAGCACCAGTACCAACACCAGCACCGACCCCAGTTTCAAGGGGAGAAGATCGACCACCAGTGAGATGCTATAGGTGTGGTCAGGAAGGTCACATCAGCCCAAACTGTACACTGCAGTCCAAAAAGTGCTACAGTTGTGGGAAAGAGGGTCATCTTGCGCGGTTCTGTCCTGCCACAAAATCAAGTCCAGCTGCAATGATGATACCAAAAGCTAGCGCGGATAAGGGAAAATCTGTAGTTCAAGGGAGAGCTTTTGTTGTGACATCCCAAATGGCGCGAAACTCGAGCGAGGTGATAACCGGTAAGCTATTCATAAATTCTCGTGAAGTCTACGCTTTGTTAGATACTGGCTCTACCCATTCTTTTATCTCACCTGCATGTGCTCAGCGTTTAAACTTAACTCCTGAAAATTTGGACTTTGACTTATCAGTTGAAACCCCATTAGGAGAAATGACCATTACATCTACTGTCTATAAATCTTGCCTAGTTCAAATCAACAACCTCACATTACCTGTTGACCTTATTTCTTTGGAGATGCATGAATTTGATGTGATTTTAGGAATTGATTGGTTGACTACCCATCATGCTAAAATTGATTGTTTTCATAAGATTATTAGTTTTCATATTCCTAATCAACCTGTCATGCAAATTTAAGCAACTAAACCATTGAAATCTATAACTGTTATTTCTAGCCATAAAGCCATTCGTTTATTGAAAAACGGATGTCAAGCCTTTTTAGCTCATGTCACTGATTTGAATAAAAATACGTCAAACTTAAATGATATTCCCATTGTTAATGAGTTTCCTGACGTTTTTCCTGAAGAACTTCCTGGCTTACCCCCAAACCGTGAAATTGATTTTTATATTGATCTTGAACCCGGTACCAAGCCCATTTCCAAAGCTCCCTACCGAATGGCTCCCATTGAACTTCAAGAGTTAAAAGTCCAACTACAGGAATTGTTGGATACCGGTTTCATTCGTCCGAGTGCATCACCTTGGGGTGCTCCTGTTCTATTTGTGAAGAAGAAAGACGGGAGTATGAGATTGTGCATTGACTACCGAGAATTGAACCATGTCACCATCAAGAACAGGTACCCGTTACCTCGGATTGATGACATGTTTGATCAATTGCAAGGCGCTCAACATTTCTCAAAGATTGATCTCCGTTCTGGATATCATCAGTTAAAGGTTAAAGCTGAGGACATTCCAAAGACTGCTTTCAGAACTCGTTATGGGCATTATGAGTTCTTAGTCATGCCTTTTGGACTAACTAATGCTCCTGCAGCTTTCATGGACATGATGAACCGGATATTCAAGGAACATTTGGATCATTTTGTGGTTGTCTTTATTGATGACATCCTCATATACTCCAAGAGTCGCGAGGATCATGAACAACACCTGAGATTGATACTACAAAAGCTCCGTGAAAATAAATTATATGCCAAGTTGAAGAAATGTGAGTTCTGGCTTGAGGAGGTCGCGTTTCTTGGGCATGTGATTTCTAGTCAAGGAATATCAGTCGATCCTGCGAAGATTGAAACGGTACTAAATTGGGAACAACCCAAAACAGTAACCGAAGTCCGAAGTTTTCTGGGTCTAGCTGGTTATTATCGGAGATTCGTAGAAGGATTTTCTCGAATCGCCACTCCATTAACGCAGCTTACTCGGAAAAGCACAAAATTTATATGGAGCGAGGAATGCGAGAAAAGTTTCCAAGAACTCAAGAAGAGACTGGTTTCAGCTCCTGTTCTGACCATACCATCAGGATCAGGAGAATTTGTTATCTACAGCGATGCTTCTGGCAAAGGTCTAGGCTGTGTCCTTATGCAACATGGAAAGGTTATAGCCTACGCCTCTCGACAACTCAAAGATTATGAGAAAAATTATCCTACTCATGATCTAGAGTTGGCAGCAGTCGTTTTCGCGTTGAAGATCTGGAGACACTACTTGTACGGAGAAAAAGTGGATATCTATACGGATCATAAAAGTCTCAAGTATTTCTTCACCCAGAAGGAACTCAACATGCGACAACGACGTTGGCTTGAGCTGTTAAAGGATTATGACCACACAATCCAGTATCACCCGGGAAAGGCGAACGTTGTAGCTGACGCTTTGAGCAGAAAAGCTTATGCAAGTACAAGTGCACTGCTGACAACACAAAAGTGTATTTTGTACAACTTGCAAAAGATGGAGATAGAGCTAAAGACACCAGGGACCCGCTCGAAGATTGCTCACGTGCGAGTAGAACCAACTTTAATCGATAAAATTAAAGCTGCTCAAGCTACCGATCCGGAACTGATAAACATGATAAAGAAAGTACAAGAAGGTGCCATTCCCGAAGCAAGAATCGACGAGAAAGGAATACTTCGAGTCAACTCTCGACTCTGTGTTCCTAACGATCCTGAATTAAAGCATAAAATCATGATGGAGGCACACAACACGCCGTTTGCAATCCACCCAGGAGGTACCAAGATGTATCGAGATCTTCGACATACATTTTGGTGGAACAATATGAAAAGAGAGATTGCAGAGTTTATCTCAAGGTGCCTAACTTGTCAACGTGTCAAGGCAGAGCATCAAGTTCCTAAAGGTCCATTACAATCACTTGAAGTTCCCGAATGGAAGTGGGAACACATCAATATGGACTTCGTGACGGGTCTTCCAAAAGTTTCTCAAGGCTTAGATGCAATTTGGGTGATCGTAGATAGATTGACCAAATCTGCTCATTTCTTGCCTATACGAGAAAACTTTTCACTTGAACGTCTTGCCGGTATGTACATAAATGAGATCGTGAGATTGCATGGCATGCCAGTTTCCATAGTTTCTGATCGGGATCCTAGATTCACTTCACGCTTTTGGATCAGTCTACAAAAAGCTATGGGCACTGAACTACGTTTTAGTTCTGCATACCATCCTCAAACGGACGGACAATCGGAAAGGACGATCCAGACCCTCGAAGATCTTTTGAGACTTTGTGTATTAGACTTCAAAGGAAGTTGGGATAAGTACTTGCCGTTGGTGGAATTTTCTTACAACAACAGTTACCAAGCAAGCATAGGCATGGCTCCATTCGAGGCATTGTATGGAAGGAAGTGTCGCTCTCCAATATGTTGGAATGAGGTAGGAGAAGCAAAATTGTTGGGACCCGAGTTGGTACGCTTGACGACCGAAAAGATCCAAATGATCCGACAACGAATACAGACCGCACAAGAACGACAAAAAAGTTATGCTGATCTTCATCGGAGAGACGAAAGTTTCAACGTCGGAGATCATGTATTCTTACGTGTTTCTCCATGGAAAGGGGTTACGAGATTCGGAAAGAGAGGAAAGCTTAACCCTCGATTTATTGGCCCATTTGAAATTCTCGATCGAATAGGAACCGTAGCCTACAGACTAGCCCTACCACCAAGTATGTCTCGCATCCATAACGTTTTTCACATATCTATGTTACGTAAATATGTGAAGGACCCAAACCACGTCATTGAGTTAGAACCAGACGTTATAGCAGAAGATTTAACATACGAGGAGGTACCTGTTAAGATCCTGGATAAGAAGGAACAGATCCTACGCTCAAAGGTTATACCTCAAGTTAAGGTTTTATGGAGGAACCAAGATACTGAGGAAATGACCTGGGAGCTAGAATCTGAGATGAAATCTAAGTATCCTTACCTCTTCGATATGTCAGGTACGTCAATTTCGGGGACGAAATTTCATAAGGAGGGGAGGTTGTAAGACCCCGAATTTTATGAAATACAAAATTTAATTTTTCTTCATATATATTTTTTTGAAACAGTAAGTGGTTAAATTAACAAAATTGAAAGTTAAGGATGTTATGTGCAAATTTTATTTTGTCGGACAATATTCGCTTTGTCGGGGAATATTCGTTTGGTCGGGGAATATTCGTGCCGTACGACGGCGCCGAAATAATAAATTATTGGTGGACCCCACAACGGAATATTTGTCGGATATAGAAAACGACAGAAGTAACCTTTTTAAATAAAAATAGTCAACAGAACTGTTAAAATACCGGTGATAAAAGAATAGTAGCATACGGTAGTTTATGGTATTTTCTGTAGCACACGGTACTCTACAGTAACACACGGTATTGCATAGTGTCTCATATTATTGGTCTGATAATTGACACCGTAACTGTTACGCATCATTTCATCGATAATTGTCACTGCATAATATTTTATATTATCAATTCAATAATTGTTGTTACACAGTATTTTGCATTATTGATTTAATAATTGTCATTACACTGTATTTTATATCATTGAGTCAATAATTGTTGTTGCACTGTTTTTAAAATTATTGAACCTAATAATTGTCACAGTAACATATGCACAGTAATTCACATTATTGAATCAATAATTGTCATTACACAGTAACGTATACTTTATTTTACATTATTGTTATCTCTATTATGATGTTATTTAAACAGTTGTATTTCATTAATTTATTGACTTGATATCTAAGAGCTAACTATACTGTATTTATAACAATTAGTCATAATAATTGAATTGATAAAGTTATTTGTTTATAATATAAAGTTAGGTGATTATTAGGTGATATGAAATGAATGGTGTAGATTAAAGTGTGAATTATTGTTGAATAATTGAATTGATTTGTTTATAATATAAAGTTAGGTGATTATTAGGTGATATGAAATGAATGGTGTAGATTAAAGTGTGAATTATTGTTGAATAATTAAATTGATTTGTTTATAATATAAAGTTAGGTGATTATTAGGTGATATGAAATGAATGGTGTAGATTAAAGATAATATAATATTTGAAATGGATGGTGTAGATTAAAAGATGATCTTTAAATGAATGGTTTAGATTAAATGAATGATAAGATTTTTGGCTATAAATAGAAGCATTAACTTAAGGATTTTTCATAAACTTCCTTACTTGTTCTTTCTTTCTCTCTCTAAATACTTCTTGTGAAAGTTCTCTCTAAGTGTGCTTAAGTCATCTTGAGTATTTGTGAAGATCTATAAGTATACGTGTACTGTTCAAGTTAATCAACCTCATTTAAATCAATATCCAGTCACGTGTTACGGTAAGGGATACCATCTTTTTCATCTTCCATTATTCAAACATACTATGGTAAGGGATTATCATTATTTGATTCTCGATAATAATATTGTTTCTTCCTTACTCATAAGACGTGCCTTTTATTTCCATGTATTAAAATTGTGGGAATAACCTTACGGAGCGGATTGCCGCCTGTTGGTGAATAACCTTTCGTATTCATTCATTATTAATCTCTGAGAATAACCTTACGGAGCGGATTGCCGCCTGTTTGGTGAATAACTCTTTGTACTCAAATTCTATTAAATTGTGGGAATAACCTTACGGAGCGGATTGCCGCCTGTTGGTGAATAACCTTTCGTATTCATTCATTATTAATCTCTGAGAATAACCTTACGGAGCGGATTGCCGCCTGTTTGGTGAATAACTCTTTGTACTCAAATTCTATTAAATTGTGGTAATAACCTTACGGAGCGGATTGCCGCCTGTTGGTGAATAACCCTTTGTATTAATTTCCTTCACCTTTTGTTAATCAAACCTGCTACGGTAAGGGATATTATTTTCTTTCATACTCCTAAATCGAAATTTATTATGGAACTATTGCTTCTATAATTCCTGAAAATATTATATGTTCCATAATAGTTGAACTTCATTATTTCAACTGAACCTTCCTATTTTCTGAACCTTTCTATTGAACTGTAACCGTTATTCTGAACTGTGGATCTTGAATATCATTTTTAAATTTTACTCCACATCATGTTGACAATTTGGATATTATTTGAATCTGCACAAAGTAAACTTTCGATATTTATTGTTCATCCTATTTCTTCTGTTCATCAATTGTCTCACTATCATTTGAACTAATCTTCAAGAATCAAGCTGTTGTGAACATCTGTGGCCGGGGGCACAGATGTGATATATTTGTTGAACAGATGATAGGTTAAAGGCGATATAATAGGTTAAAGGCGATACATCTGTTCGGTGTCTTTTATGGCACGTGGTGAATGTTCTCTTTGGCCTGTAGTGCAAAGATGAACTGTTGATTGGTATGATTATGACCAAAGGCTGAATCTGGTATAATCATGACCGTTGGTGTTATATTGAATATCTTTGGCCCGTAGTGCAAAGATGAACTGTTGATGTGCATGATTATGATCAGGAACTGTGAATTTATATTATCATGACTAATGGTATTTCAGATGATAAAAGTTGATGATGTTTTTACGAAAAAGAGAAGCGAGTGGACATTATAGTCTGCATTATTCTTCTAATAGATTGCTCATTCCGCTGCTATTATTGATCTGAACGTTGTTTAAGAATTTAACTGCAGTTTTTGATATAAACCTTGTAGTCTATTGTATTCTATCAAGAACTCAACTGTTGAAGACTAATGATAATTTATTCGTCATTATCTTAGTCATGATATTCTTTACTGGGCTATTTGAGCTCACCCTTTCTTTTGTTCCATTGTTTTTCAACAGGAGATGAAAACATAACAGGGTCTAGCCGGGGAATGGAGTGAGGGTCCGAGGAATAGTTATCATAGTCTTCACGTTTTGTAAAATAGTGTGGCAATAATAGTGAAGACTTAGTTGTGTATTATTATACACTGTATTGTTGTACGTTGTGCTTTGTTGTAATAATTTTGTTGTAGTATTTTGACGACTCAAGTTTGGGCTGTGTGGGCCCAGATTTGGGGGCGTCACAGTTGGCATCAGAGCTTAGGGATATGGTCTTTAATGGAGATCTGGGGTTAGAACTAGGAGGAGAGAGACGAATAGAATCAGTCACTAGTGTGTCCTACCTAAAATAGATTTTATTATCTAATGAGTCGATTTGAATGTAGGAACATGAAGTGATGAGTCAGTTTATTTGAACTAACATTTATTTTGTGACCACAGTTTAGTATGGCATCTGGAAATCAAGAGGTTAACTATGGAATGCCTGAAGCAAATGTAGCCGAGAATCAAGAAGCCCCAAACAATCCTCCTGCCAACTCAGGAAATAATGTTCCTGATAACATGATGAACGATGGATTCTTTAGGAATTTCATGCAGTTCATACAGAATCAAGGAAGAGGAAATCCAGTCAATAATAACGGTAGAAACGCTGGCAATTTGAGGATGGTCACTGTTAAGCAATTTAAAGAATTAGGACCACCTGAATTCCACGGGAAGCCTGACCCACTCAAAGCGGAGGCATGGCTAAAGCAGACGACAAAAATACTTGATGTCTTACAATGCGCTGATGATCAGAAGGTGCCATTTGCCACTTTTATGTTACGAGGTGAGGCGGACCATTGGTGGGAAGCGGTAAAACGTATCCAACCTTCAGCACTCGAAATGTCTTGGACAGAATTCGAAGAACTGTTTAACGAGAAGTATTTCCCAGAAAGCATCCGCCATATGAAAGAGGTGGAATTCATTAAGCTGGAGCAGGGAAACATGACAGTCTCCCAATATGAAGCCAAGTTTGCCGAGTTATCTCGCTTTGCCACCCATCTTGTGGATGACGAAGCACGAATGAGTCGGATGTTCCTAAGAGGTTTGAGATTCAAAATTCGTCAACAACTTAGCTCTCATAAATTTAGTTTGTATTCAGATGTTGTAGATAGGGCTCAAAGGGTGGAGCAAACAGATGAAACATTGCAGCCAAGAGTTAATGATCAGCATAGAGAAAGGAGTGACAACAACCACAGGAACGAGAACCATCGAGGAGGTAACCAACACTTCGGTGGTAATTCTATACCAAATAACAGAAGAGGAGAATCTAGTGGGAACAATTTCAAAAGAAAGAGATTCCATAATAATTATGGAAGGGCACCAGCACCAGTACCAACACCAGCACCGACCCCAGTTTCAAGGGGAGAAGATCGACCACCAGTGAGATGCTATAGGTGTGGTCAGGAAGGTCACATCAGCCCAAACTGTACACTGCAGTCCAAAAAGTGCTACAGTTGTGGGAAAGAGGGTCATCTTGTGCGGTTCTGTCCTGCCACAAAATCAAGTCCAGCTGCAATGATGATACCAAAAGCTAGCGCGGATAAGGGAAAATCTGTAGTTCAAGGGAGAGCTTTTGTTGTGACATCCCAAATGGCGCGAAACTCGAACGAGGTGATAACCGGTAAGCTATTCATAAATTCTCGTGAAGTCTACGCTTTGTTAGATACTGGCTCTACCCATTCTTTTATCTCACCTGCATGTGCTCAGCGTTTAAACTTAACTCCTGAAAATTTGGACTTTGACTTATCAGTTGAAACCCCATTAGGAGAAATGACCATTACATCTACTGTCTATAAATCTTGCCTAGTTCAAATCAACAACCTCACATTACCTGTTGACCTTATTTCTTTGGAGATGCATGAATTTGATGTGATTTTAGGAATTGATTGGTTGACTACCCATCATGCTAAAATTGATTGTTTTCATAAGATTATTAGTTTTCATATTCCTAATCAACCTGTCATGCAAATTTAAGCAACTAAACCATTGAAATCTATAACTGTTATTTCTAGCCATAAAGCCATTCGTTTATTGAAAAACGGATGTCAAGCCTTTTTAGCTCATGTCACTGATTTGAATAAAAATACGTCAAACTTAAATGATATTCCCATTGTTAATGAGTTTCCTGACGTTTTTCCTGAAGAACTTCCTGGCTTACCCCCAAACCGTGAAATTGATTTTTATATTGATCTTGAACCCGGTACCAAGCCCATTTCCAAAGCTCCCTACCGAATGGCTCCCATTGAACTTCAAGAGTTAAAAGTCCAACTACAGGAATTGTTGGATACCGGTTTCATTCGTCCGAGTGCATCACCTTGGGGTGCTCCTGTTCTATTTGTGAAGAAGAAAGACGGGAGTATGAGATTGTGCATTGACTACCGAGAATTGAACCATGTCACCATCAAGAACAGGTACCCGTTACCTCGGATTGATGACATGTTTGATCAATTGCAAGGCGCTCAACATTTCTCAAAGATTGATCTCCGTTCTGGATATCATCAGTTAAAGGTTAAAGCTGAGGACATTCCAAAGACTGCTTTCAGAACTCGTTATGGGCATTATGAGTTCTTAGTCATGCCTTTTGGACTAACTAATGCTCCTGCAGCTTTCATGGACATGATGAACCGGATATTCAAGGAACATTTGGATCATTTTGTGGTTGTCTTTATTGATGACATCCTCATATACTCCAAGAGTCGCGAGGATCATGAACAACACCTGAGATTGATACTACAAAAGCTCCGTGAAAATAAATTATATGCCAAGTTGAAGAAATGTGAGTTCTGGCTTGAGGAGGTCGCGTTTCTTGGGCATGTGATTTCTAGTCAAGGAATATCAGTCGATCCTGCGAAGATTGAAACGGTACTAAATTGGGAACAACCCAAAACAGTAACCGAAGTCCGAAGTTTTCTGGGTCTAGCTGGTTATTATCGGAGATTCGTAGAAGGATTTTCTCGAATCGCCACTCCATTAACGCAGCTTACTCGGAAAAGCACAAAATTTATATGGAGCGAGGAATGCGAGAAAAGTTTCCAAGAACTCAAGAAGAGACTGGTTTCAGCTCCTGTTCTGACCATACCATCAGGATCAGGAGAATTTGTTATCTACAGCGATGCTTCTGGCAAAGGTCTAGGCTGTGTCCTTATGCAACATGGAAAGGTTATAGCCTACGCCTCTCGACAACTCAAAGATTATGAGAAAAATTATCCTACTCATGATCTAGAGTTGGCAGCAGTCGTTTTCGCGTTGAAGATCTGGAGACACTACTTGTACGGAGAAAAAGTGGATATCTATACGGATCATAAAAGTCTCAAGTATTTCTTCACCCAGAAGGAACTCAACATGCGACAACGACGTTGGCTTGAGCTGTTAAAGGATTATGACCACACAATCCAGTATCACCCGGGAAAGGCGAACGTTGTAGCTGACGCTTTGAGCAGAAAATCTTATGCAAGTACAAGTGCACTGCTGACAACACAAAAGTGTATTTTGTACAACTTGCAAAAGATGGAGATAGAGCTAAAGACACCAGGGACCCGCTCGAAGATTGCTCACGTGCGAGTAGAACCAACTTTAATCGATAAAATTAAAGCTGCTCAAGCTACCGATCCGGAACTGATAAACATGATAAAGAAAGTACAAGAAGGTGCCATTCCCGAAGTAAGAATCGACGAGAAAGGAATACTTCGAGTCAACTCTCGACTCTGTGTTCCTAACGATCCTGAATTAAAGCATAAAATCATGATGGAGGCACACAACACGCCGTTTGCAATCCACCCAGGAGGTACCAAGATGTATCGAGATCTTCGACATACATTTTGGTGGAACAATATGAAAAGAGAGATTGCAGAGTTTATCTCAAGGTGCCTAACTTGTCAACGTGTCAAGGCAGAGCATCAAGTTCCTAAAGGTCCATTACAATCACTTGAAGTTCCCGAATGGAAGTGGGAACACATCAATATGGACTTCGTGACGGGTCTTCCAAAAGTTTCTCAAGGCTTAGATGCAATTTGGGTGATCGTAGATAGATTGACCAAATCTGCTCATTTCTTGCCTATACGAGAAAACTTTTCACTTGAACGTCTTGCCGGTATGTACATAAATGAGATCGTGAGATTGCATGGCATGCCAGTTTCCATAGTTTCTGATCGGGATCCTAGATTCACTTCACGCTTTTGGATCAGTCTACAAAAAGCTATGGGCACTGAACTACGTTTTAGTTCTGCATACCATCCTCAAACGGACGGACAATCGGAAAGGACGATCCAGACCCTCGAAGATCTTTTGAGACTTTGTGTATTAGACTTCAAAGGAAGTTGGGATAAGTACTTGCCGTTGGTGGAATTTTCTTACAACAACAGTTACCAAGCAAGCATAGGCATGGCTCCATTCGAGGCATTGTATGGAAGGAAGTGTCGCTCTCCAATATGTTGGAATGAGGTAGGAGAAGCAAAATTGTTGGGACCCGAGTTGGTACGCTTGACGACCGAAAAGATCCAAATGATCCGACAACGAATACAGACCGCACAAGAACGACAAAAAAGTTATGCTGATCTTCATCGGAGAGACGAAAGTTTCAACGTCGGAGATCATGTATTCTTACGTGTTTCTCCATGGAAAGGGGTTACGAGATTCGGAAAGAGAGGAAAGCTTAACCCTCGATTTATTGGCCCATTTGAAATTCTCGATCGAATAGGAACCGTAGCCTACAGACTAGCCCTACCACCAAGTATGTCTCGCATCCATAACGTTTTTCACATATCTATGTTACGTAAATATGTGAAGGACCCAAACCACGTCATTGAGTTAGAACCAGACGTTATAGCAGAAGATTTAACATACGAGGAGGTACCTGTTAAGATCCTGGATAAGAAGGAGCAGATCCTACGCTCAAAGGTTATACCTCAAGTTAAGGTTTTATGGAGGAACCAAGATACTGAGGAAATGACCTGGGAGCTAGAATCTGAGATGAAATCTAAGTATCCTTACCTCTTCGATATGTCAGGTACGTCAATTTCGGGGACGAAATTTCATAAGGAGGGGAGGTTGTAAGACCCCGAATTTTATGAAATACAAAATTTAATTTTTCTTCATATATATTTTTTTGAAACAGTAAGTGGTTAAATTAACAAAATTGAAAGTTAAGGATGTTATGTGCAAATTTTATTTTGTCGGACAATATTCGCTTTGTCGGGGAATATTCGTTTGGTCGGGGAATATTCGTGCCGTACGACGGCGCCGAAATAATAAATTATTGGTGGACCCCACAACGGAATATTTGTCGGATATAGAAAACGACAGAAGTAACCTTTTTAAATAAAAATAGTCAACAGAACTGTTAAAATACCGGTGATAAAAGAATAGTAGCATACGGTAGTTTATGGTATTTTCTGTAGCACACGGTACTCTACAGTAACACACGGTATTGCATAGTGTCTCATATTATTGGTCTGATAATTGACACCGTAACTGTTACGCATCATTTCATCGATAATTGTCACTGCATAATATTTTATATTATCAATTCAATAATTGTTGTTACACAGTATTTTGCATTATTGATTTAATAATTGTCATTACACTGTATTTTATATCATTGAGTCAATAATTGTTGTTGCACTGTTTTTAAAATTATTGAACCTAATAATTGTCACAGTAACATATGCACAGTAATTCACATTATTGAATCAATAATTGTCATTACACAGTAACGTATGCTTTATTTTACATTCTTGTTATCTCTATTATGATGTTATTTAAACAGTTGTATTTCATTAATTTATTGACTTGATATCTAAGAGCTAACTATACTGTATTTATAACAATTAGTCATAATAATTGAATTGATAAAGTTATTTGTTTATAATATAAAGTTAGGTGATTATTAGGTGATATGAAATGAATGGTGTAGATTAAAGTGTGAATTATTGTTGAATAATTGAATTGATTTGTTTATAATATAAAGTTAGGTGATTATTAGGTGATATGAAATGAATGGTGTAGATTAAAGTGTGAATTATTGTTGAATAATTAAATTGATTTGTTTATAATATAAAGTTAGGTGATTATTAGGTGATATGAAATGAATGGTGTAGATTAAAGATAATATAATATTTGAAATGGATGGTGTAGATTAAAAGATGATCTTTAAATGAATGGTTTAGATTAAATGAATGATAAGATTTTTGGCTATAAATAGAAGCATTAACTTAAGGATTTTTCATAAACTTCCTTACTTGTTCTTTCTTTCTCTCTCTAAATACTTCTTGTGAAAGTTCTCTCTAAGTGTGCTTAAGTCATCTTGAGTATTTGTGAAGATCTATAAGTATACGTGTACTGTTCAAGTTAATCAACCTCATTTAAATCAATATCCAGTCACGTGTTACGGTAAGGGATACCATCTTTTTCATCTTCCATTATTCAAACATACTATGGTAAGGGATTATCATTATTTGATTCTCGATAATAATATTGTTTCTTCCTTACTCATAAGACGTGCCTTTTATTTCCATGTATTAAAATTGTGGGAATAACCTTACGGAGCGGATTGCCGCCTGTTGGTGAATAACCTTTCGTATTCATTCATTATTAATCTCTGAGAATAACCTTACGGAGCGGATTGCCGCCTGTTTGGTGAATAACTCTTTGTACTCAAATTCTATTAAATTGTGGGAATAACCTTACGGAGCGGATTGCCGCCTGTTGGTGAATAACCTTTCGTATTCATTTATTATTAATCTCTGAGAATAACCTTACGGAGCGGATTGCCGCCTGTTTGGTGAATAACTCTTTGTACTCAAATTCTATTAAATTGTGGTAATAACCTTACGGAGCGGATTGCCGCCTGTTGGTGAATAACCCTTTGTATTAATTTCCTTCACCTTTTGTTAATCAAACCTGCTACGGTAAGGGATATTATTTTCTTTCATACTCCTAAATCGAAATTTATTATGGAACTATTGCTTCTATAATTCCTGAAAATATTATATGTTCCATAATAGTTGAACTTCATTATTTCAACTGAACCTTCCTATTTTCTGAACCTTTCTATTGAACTGTAACCGTTATTCTGAACTGTGGATCTTGAATATCATTTTTAAATTTTACTCCACATCATGTTGACAATTTGGATATTATTTGAATCTGCACAAAGTAAACTTTCGATATTTATTGTTCATCCTATTTCTTCTGTTCATCAATTGTCTCACTATCATTTGAACTAATCTTCAAGAATCAAGCTGTTGTGAACATCTGTGGCCGGGGGCACAGATGTGATATATTTGTTGAACAGATGATAGGTTAAAGGCGATATAATAGGTTAAAGGCGATACATCTGTTCGGTGTCTTTTATGGCACGTGGTGAATGTTCTCTTTGGCCTGTAGTGCAAAGATGAACTGTTGATTGGTATGATTATGACCAAAGGCTGAATCTGGTATAATCATGACCGTTGGTGTTATATTGAATATCTTTGGCCCGTAGTGCAAAGATGAACTGTTGATGTGCATGATTATGATCAGGAACTGTGAATTTATATTATCATGACTAATGGTATTTCAGATGATAAAAGTTGATGATGTTTTTACGAAAAAGAGAAGCGAGTGGACATTATAGTCTGCATTATTCTTCTAATAGATTGCTCATTCCGCTGCTATTATTGATCTGAACGTTGTTTAAGAATTTAACTGCAGTTTTTGATATAAACCTTGTAGTCTATTGTATTCTATTAAGAACTCAACTGTTGAAGACTAATGATAATTTATTCGTCATTATCTTAGTCATGATATTCTTTACTGGGCTATTTGAGCTCACCCTCTCTTTTGTTCCATTGTTTTTCAACAGGAGATGAAAACATAACAGGGTCTAGCCGGGGAATGGAGTGAGGGTCCGAGGAATAGTTATCATAGTCTTCACGTTTTGTAAAATAGTGTGGCAATAATAGTGAAGACTTAGTTGTGTATTATTATACACTGTATTGTTGTACGTTGTGCTTTGTTGTAATAATTTTGTTGTAGTATTTTGACGACTCAAGTTTGGGCTGTGTGGGCCCAGATTTGGGGGCGTCACATTGCCATACATGTAAGTCAAAATATTGTCACGTAAGCAAGTAAAATACTACCACGTAGGCAAGTAAAAATATTGTCACACAAGTAAATCACACATCAGACCGTGAATTCTTGCATACAAAATCGAAAGGTGTGTTCAGCACAACATTACCAAATTGCAGAACAGAACATAAATCTAGGCTCGACCCATATATATATTGAACAAATATATCAAATGGTCAAAGCTCACACCTAGAGCACACAAAAGGATATGCAATGGATTGATCACATTGCCACAGAATGTGTCATGCCTCGATGCCAAGATAACATGTATGTGGTACTCTCACAGGTGGTTATAGTTCAGGTATACTTTATCACTTATTCTACCAAAAATATAATGTCATAATGCATGTGACATAATACTAATAAAAATGGTTCTAACCGTATATGTTGAACCAAATCAAATTATAAACAAAATACCTCCAAAGTAATGTAACAACATGTATTGCTCTACAAAGATTAACAAAGTTCTATGCATGAAGAACAAATTCAAAAGAGTATAAAACACGAAGTTTAGAACATTTAGACCAAAACGAAGAAAAATAAGAATTTAACTAGAAAACGAACAATTAAACGAGAACTAAATTCTAAATGATTAGCAAAATAAACAAATCAACATAATGAGAGTATCACTGAAAAAACTACGGAATCTATACAAATTATAATAGAAGAAAAAGAGTTCAAATTGTAGAATAAAGTAAAGTTATCAAAGATCATACTTTTATTGAAGAGTGCCAACAAAAAATATAAGAAAACAGATATAAATGATGAGATATCACGAGATATATTTAATAAAACAATGATCAAAGAAGTGGAGTACGAATTCCGTAACTGATAATCAAATCCACTAATAGCACACTCTACAAAATCTCAACCTCAAATGCCAACGATATCATTTAATGTTAGCGTGTCAATATTGTTTTACATGCCGCATATCAGTTATGTGGTATGCGATGCTGTCGTAGGCAACCAAAAATAAAATCTTACTTTAAAAAATATTAATGTAGTAGTGAAAGTAAGAGTCAACCTCATAGAGAGTGAATTTGTTTTAATAAATTCTAATGTTTTCAAAAATAACTAATTGAATGGGGGATTTTGAATTATTAATTAATTAATTAAAATTCAAACAAATAAAATTAAATAATAACTAATAAAGATGAGAAAAATCAATTAAAACAAACTTCAGTTCCTTAGTTCAATATCCCCTTCTTTTAATCAACAAATTAATCAAGTTATTATTATCTTTTCCTTCAATTGAAATTAATAATCCTAGATAACCGACAATCGCCAAGTTACCCGAAATCCTCCTTAAATTATAAGTCTAATGCAGCAATCGCTCACAAAAGACCCTAACTATCATACAACCTAGAACTATCAGTCTAGATTTAATATAACAGTTGCATTAAAAATTAGAGAATTAGATTATTCCAAACAACAATCATAACAGCGCATTGCCATCTTGATAATCATAACAATATTCAAAAGTTTGTCCACAATCAAATATTATTAATTGCTACTTATGATCAGATAAAATATCGTTTGCTTAATATCAAACCTTAATCTAGCATATGATAAATTATTGATTAACTTAACAGGCCTTTATCAAATTAATCAAGCAAATATCATAAAATAATTAAAACAGATTATCAATAATAAATCTCATGCATGAAAGAATAGATTATAAAACTCAATTAAGACATCAATTAAAAATAAGGTTCAACATCCCTTTAGAACTGAAAATAAAAACTTAGCCTGACATGCTTCAAAATAATCACCACTAGTTAAAAAGCTCTCTAAGAAACTAGAAGAAAGATCTCCCAAAAACTTACAATGAATAATGAGAGATTGACCCTATATTTATAGACCTCTAAATTGTCCAAACCCTAATAGGATTTACAATTAATAATAATAATAATAAATTATTATTATCCTAATCCTAATTGGAATTAAAATCCAATTTATAATCAAATTAATGCAAAATTTACGAAATAATCTGATCTGGAATAATTACCGCGCTGCCAAACATGCCCTTCACTACAATGACCAAGTCAGCGCGCCAGCCGCCGCGCATTGCGCGGACCCCCTGAAGCTCTAAACGACACCGTTTCATTTGCTGTTGTTGATCTGCTATCCGCGCCTTGCGCGACCGCTGCTCTGTCCGTTTCTTTGCGTAAACGACGTTGTTGCTCCGCTTTCCTTCTTCCTTAAGCGCGCAACGCACGGACAGGCAGATGGTTTATTTACGATTCTGCTACCGTGCTGCTTAATTACCAAAATACCATCAGCCTTTTCTTGAATTTACAAATTTGCCCACAGGCTTATTTTTTCTACAAAATAAAATATAAAATAATTAAAAATAAATAAAAATAATATAAAAATACTAAAAATAATAAAAACTCATAATAATAAATAAAATTCCTAAAATACATAAATAAAAAGAAATATAAAAATACTATCAAATTACCTAAATTAACATAAATTAACTAAAATCCTATAAAACCTATTAAAACCAAAATAAGTTAAATAATTAAACATTTAAGCACACAATAAATATAAAAATTAAGTATTAGGGAATAAAAATATCGTATAATTTAACCTTATCATGGTATGTCTGGGGTAATATGGACATTTTTTTATATGGGTCATATATTGCACAATTGTTATGTGGTAGTGTTAATAACAGTTATGCAGTATGTTTGTTTTTTTGCCATTGAATCTCGCAAATAAAAATTGTTCCTATTCAACTTTAATTATGAATCACTCCCTATATATATATATATATATATATATCTCCTAATTTGGTAGGGTACATTAAATTTCAAATGATTCAAGATGTTTTACTTAACTGGTTAAACGAACAAAGAAGGCGTGGAATAGAGTGAAAGCAACCCAAAAAACATGCTTGTGTCCAAATACGACTCAATTTTGAAAGGTAGTCTAAGGGTAAATAAGAAGAACATGCAGTCAAAGGGAATTACACCGACTATGTACTAAAACTTATATATGATTTTATTACTTTTATGTATTATATATTATTACTTTATTATGCATTTAAGGGATATATAATACTCGTAGTTAATATTTAGTTTTCTTCAAAAATATTTTTTTATTATGGTCTGATTCTAAAAGCTTTTGAGAGATTGGAGACAACTAAAGTGTATAATATGCTATCATATTCCAATATATCTGAACTCTCGTCATCTGAGATCAACCTCTATTTTATCCAATAATATTTACCTTTGCGCTTAAATAATGTGTATATATTTGGGTTGTGTTAAAAATATCTCGCTTAATTCCAACGTATTTTCTGGATGATCCAATTGGGCTCTATAATTATTTAGTGGGTCACTGTTTTCCATCTTTATATATATATATATATATATATATATATATAGATAGTATTTGTCTTGAGGTTTGAAATACATTCTAATTAACTAATCAGATGTTTGTATTTATATCTTTCTGAGTTCACAATTTATTGAGGGAATTGATATTTTGATAATTTCATAAATAACAAATAAGTCTCATATTTACGTAAAAAATTTTGTAAAAATATTAATTTTTATTTATAAAAATAATAATTCTCTTTATTGAATGTCCAATCTTTATTCTTCGTCTTTTCACGTTCGTGATTAATTTATTTGACCGATTTCAAGTATGTGTCCCTGCGCTCCAAAATTCTGAAACAATCAGTTATGCATTTCAAAATACAGCGTAATCGGACCTTCCACATATTAGCAACATATATTTACTTTGTAAACAATGTTTTAATTCCAAAGCTATGGAAGACTTATATATATATATACATATATATATATTATTACTTATCTATTCTGACTGCCTTAGACTATAAAATCTTACAAACTTCTTGTTAACGCCTGATTCTGTCCGGCTGTCCTGCTGGCCGTCCGGGAAGAATACCTGCACAAAAGTCCCAACGACTTGGGCTATTGATGGACTCCTCCGGTGTGAGTGTTAGTGAAGGTTTCAAGATTGGTCAACAATGGAGGCTTGAGTATCTAGTATAGTAGAATAATGTGTATATGTGTTTAACCCCTACCTCCATCATTGACTGAGTATTTATAGTGCATACCTGACTATTACCGATTCCTCTAAGGATTGTCTATCAACGTGTTATAATTTGAATAGGAAGGTAATATCCTAAACCATCTAGGAACCTGACTCCTATTCTAATTCAGATTAGATATAGTAAATAGTCATAGTCCAGATTGGTTTAGGGACCTAACCCAAGCCTATCGGACTCAGAAGTCCTCATGGAAGACTACTAAGCTGACGGTCCATTGGGCCTAGCCCAATATGAATTTCCGGATCAGGCCTGGCGAAATATACATCCTAACATTGCCCCCACTCCTCCAGTATATGAATATGCTGGGGGAGTAGAATAAACATTCTGAAAGTATATATAAGCGGGCAAATCCAGAGGGAAACTAACCCTTCGGGATTCCATATGTATGAACATAAACGATATCATATCGAAGGCATACCTTCTTTGAACTTCACATAGGAATTCTGGGACAATGTTAATTATAGGAAGAAAACTCCTTCGGGAGCTTGGAAGCGTCGAACCGAAGGGAGAGCTCCTTCGGGAACACAAAGGTGTTTAAACGAAGGGAAAAACTTTCGGGGACCCGGAGGCCTCAGTCCGAAGAGAAAATCATTCGGGAACCCGGAAGTGTCAAACCGAAGAGAAAACTCCATCGGGAGCCCGGAGGCATCAGACTGATGTGAAAGCTCCTTCGAGAACTCGAAGGTGTCAAATCGAAGGAAAAACTCTTTCGGGAGCTCGGAGGCATCAAACCGAAGGGAAAAACTTCATCGGGAGCCTGGAAGCATCAGACCAAAGGGAAAAAATTCATTGATACAATCTTGGGCCTTAGTTAAACAGAGTTTCAAGCTGTGGACCCTATATACCAATCAAGCCCAAAGCTTTGTTATTAAACCCAACAAATCCGGCCCAAAGCTTTGTTATTCAGCCCAACAAAATCTGGCCCCATATCCTACACAGACGTTTCATGTTACAACCATTTTTGAATTCAATGGATATTGAACAGCTGACAAAGTTGACATGGGAATGAGCATTTATTACGCTACTGTAAATACGACAAATGCGCCCTGTCCGTTAGATCACTTTCATCCAGACCGTTTCAATGCTGAATAAGATGAGAAGGGTTACTTCAATCGTCATTTTTATCAGAAGCGACTGTCTCGGAAGAAAAGACGTTTGAGAGAGGAAAACTCCCATTCCCAATCAAGATTCCATCGTTCAAGCTCTGCTGTCCTCCGATCATCATTCCTTCAATCCTCCTCTCTAAATCAAGTAAGTTCTTTACCCTCTGTTCCTAAACACTTCACCATGGTTAGGAGTACACAGAACACGAGAGCACAAGCTTCGTTTTCCCGGGTTGAAGACGAGGTCACTGTCGCCGAAACAGGGATCCCAGAGGGACAACTGTGGAAACCCATAGTCGTCACCCGGATGAGGGATGTAGAGGAATACAATAGGAGTAAATATTTCAACATCCAGTATAGAGTAGCCAACATTCCTTTCTCCATCCGAAATCAATACTTTGATTTAGCCCAAACAGAATTTTACATCCCCAATTCGTATGAAATCAAGAGGCTCGGGGCTGGTGAGAGGATGTATTATCAGCTCGAGGGGGGATGGATTCCCATTCATAGACAGGCGTTGATCTTCGAGGTCCGATTCCCTCTTCGCCCCTTCGTATTGGAGTTATTGTATATGACATGGCTTAGCCTGAATCAATTATCTCCCAATTCTTTCATCCACCTGAACAGTTTCATCGCCTTCTGTACATCTGAGTCGACCCCCCCCCCCCCCCCCCAGCCATAGACTTCTTTTTTCAATTCTTTTCCATCACAAATAACAAGGAAAATGGGTTTTTCCAAGTAATAAAGAACCCTAGAAGAGATACCCTGATGGATACCCCCTCCAGTAATAAGGGATGGCACGGGGATTGGTTCTTCATTAAGGGACCGAACACTGAGATGGTCGGACCTTGGGCTGACCCGAACAAAGACCAGCTGAATCCGAAGAGGATCACCTGAACAAGGTTGGAAGAGTTCGAGGTATTGTATTCCAAGAAACCGTCTGTGAAGTGGGACCGGGATCTCATTAATGATCAAGACTAGTTGTACTCCTTCGGCCTTAAGTCATCTGCCATGCTTGTTCCTTTATTCTGATACTAATTAAGGTATTGATTTTTCTGCTTTAATTATACTGCAGTGGCTGATCAAGGAAATCATCCTGACAATGAAGTTATATTAGAGGCAGCAGGTGCCCCGAGGGAAAAACTGAGTGTCGCCGAGAAGCTTAAGGTAAGCCGCAACTTGAGGGCTGCAAAGCCCAATAATTCAACCTAGGCTGTTGTCACTCTCGAGGCAGCCACGGGACCTCCTCGAGTGGATGATCTTATCAAGCCCATAGGAGGAGAAGCGTTTACTGCCGAGGATTCGGGATCCAGCAGACCGAAAATAAAGAGGAGGAGGTTGGTATTGAAATTCTCACTGGAGGCAAGAATTGAACATGTCCCACTTCTTCTCGGGGCCTCAACCAATCCTCCTACCGTGCTGGACGTCATTAGACAGCCAGAAGAATCAACTGTTTCTCCTCCCCGCACTGAGGGAAGAGAAACCGCTGAAGGTCAAGAGCCCTCCAATAAACAAGATGGTCCGACTGACCCCCCAATAATGACCGAAGGTGCAAGACCTGAGGAGGGACCAAACATGGATGCCTTGGGTTCCTCGATGATCTCATTTGCTGTAGCTGATACTGAGGGAGCCGATCTGAAGACATTGATGGAGATGTTGTTCTCCTTCCATGCAAATGTAAGGATTTGCTTGTGATTTTACTTGTTTTAAATTGACTAAAGTTCTGACTTGCTCATCGTCGGTTAACCATCATTTTGTTAGGGAAATGCAATTCTCCTGAATGTGTCTGATGAACAGAAAGTGCTCGAGCGGGAGCGTGGTGAAGTGGTGAAGAATCATCAGAAGATTCGAGACCAACTGAGGCATCAACACGACGTCTTCCATATCATAAATAATGATTATGAGGAAATGCGGAAGGTAAGGGTTGAGAAGGACAAGAAAATCAGTCGATTCAAGTCCTAACTGTTGGATGCCGAGAAGCAAAGGAGGCAGGTCCTTGAGCAAGCCGATGTTGACAAAGCTCAATTTGAAAGGAATCTACAAGAGCTCGAGTTCCAGGTCTGATCCCAAAAAGAGCAACTCGAACAATCAAAAGACCTTCTCAACCTTTAAACAGATCAGATGAAAAATCTCAAGGACAACATCGAGCAGATCATTGAAGGTTGGGCATCAAAAGAGGCTGATTGGTTGAAAGGACCGATAGCCACCGCTTCCCCGAGCGTCCTAACTCCAGAGCTCAGGCAGAAAGTAATAGATGAGTACAAAGCTTCGAATGAATTCCAAACAGACATCTATGCTTCCATAGTGAATGAGTTCAGCGATGGATTTGAGTATGCTCGGGAACTTGCCAGGGGAAAGGGTCATGAACCCGATCAGCTGGGAATTATATTTCCCGAAGACTGATTGATTTTGAAAGACTTTATGTGTAATGCTCGAAAACGTTGTTAATTCCAGTTTTATTTTGAAATTGAATGATTTACCCCAGCCTTGTATTTTATTATCTTTTCTCATGAGTTAAATTTTATCATCTGCATGTATAACTGTTTACTTATACTGCTTCGCCCCCCACTAGTCTGATTGGATAAGTACCCGATGAGGCTAGGAGATGAAATTTAAAGTGTGTATCAAAATAGTAATACAAGAATAAAATGTAAAAAATATTCTCATTAATATCGAAAAAGATAATCCTAACGGCTGAAATTTAGCCTCAAAATTTGACTAAGTACAAATCCAACAGAGCCTAACTACTGATAATACCTACGAAGCCGAACGACGTGCCAAGTGTTTGGAACACATTTTTCATCCATGCATTGAAGCTTGTAAGTTTTAGCCCTCAACACTTCGATTACTAAATATGGACCTTCCCATGTAGGCATTAATTTAACTGTTTCCCGAGGTGTAGAAGCCTCAGTTTGCCGAAGGACCAGGTCACCCACACTGAACGTTCTGTTTTTGACATTTTTGTTAAAGTGCCGAGCAGTTTGTTGTTGATAGATAGCTAATCCGAGGACCACTGAATCGCGTTCTTCCTCCAGTAAGTCGAGGTTTAGCCGAAGACCTTCGCTATTGAGAATTTCATCAAAGTTTAGGACTCTGGGCGTAGGTACCCCGATCTTAATAGGTATCAAGGCTTCAGAACCATAAGCCATCTTAAAGGGTGTTTTCCCAGTGGTAGTCCGAGGAGTTGTTCGGTAGGCCCATAGAACATGAAAAAGCTCATCAGGCCATGCTCCCTTTGCGTCTTCCAATCTCCTTTTTATGTTGTGAAGGAGTGTTCTATTGGTGACCTCGACCTAACCATTAGCTTGAGGATAAGCCACTGAAGTTCGATGATGTTGGATGTTAAGCTTGATCATAAACCCTTCGAATATCCTTCCAATAAACTAAAGTCCATTATCGGAGACCAGAATCATCGAAATGCCAAACCGGTAGACTACCTGCTCTTTGAAGAATTTAAGACATGTGTGCTCAGTGATTCTGGCTAGGGGTTTGGCTTCGACCCACTTTGTGAAATAATCAATGGTCACCACTACAAATTTTACTTGTCCTTTACCCTATGGGAGCGGGCCAAGGATGTCTATTCCCCATACTGCAAAAAGTATCGGGGAAAGTATCGGTGAAAGCTCTTCAGGAGGTTGCTGTGGAACAGGTGCAAACAGTTAACATTTGTTGTGACGCCCCCAAATCTGGGTCCACACAGCCCAAACTTGAGTCGTCAAAATACTACAACAAAATTATTACAACAAAGCACAACGTACAACAATACAGTGTATAATAATACACAACTAAGTCTTCACTATTATTGCCACACTATTTTACAAAACGTGAAGACTATGATAACTATTCCTCGGACCCTCACTCCATTCCCCGGCTAGACCCTGTTATGTTTTCATCTCCTGTTGAAAAACAATGGAACAAAAGAAAGGGTGAGCTCAAATAGCCCAGTAAAGAATATCATGACTAAGATAATGACGAATAAATTATCATTAGTCTTCAACAGTTGAGTTCTTGATAGAATACAATAGACTACAAGGTTTATATCAAAAACTGCAGTTAAATTCTTAAACAACGTTCAGATCAATAATAGCAGCGGAATGAGTAATCTATTAGAAGAATAATGCAGACTATAATGTCCACTCGGTTCTCTTTTTAGGAAAAACATCATCAACTTTTATCATCTGAAATATCATTAGTCAAGATAATACAAATTCACAGTTCCTGGTCATAATCATGCACATCAACAGTTCATCTTTGTACTACGGGCCAAAGATATTCAATATAGCACCAACGGTCATGATTATACCAGATTCAGCCTTTGGTCATAATCATACCAAACAACAGTTCATCTTTGCACTACGGGCCAAAGAGAACATTCACTACGTGCCATAAAGGACACCGAACAGATGTATCGCCTTTAACCTATTATATCGCCTTTAACCTATCATCTGTTCAACAAATATATCACATCTGTGCCCCCGGCCACAGATATTCACAACAGCTTGATTTTTGGATGATTAGAATGATATAAATGATGAACAGAAGAAATAGGATAACAATAAGTATCGGAAGTTTACTTTGTACAGATTCAAATAATGTCCAAATTGTCAACATGATGTGGAGTGAAATTCAAGATCCACAGTTCAGAATAACGGTTACAATTCAATAGAAAGGTTCACGTAAATAGGAAGGTTCAGTTGAAATAATGAAGTTCAACTATTATGGAACATATAATATTTTCAGGAATTATAGAAGCAATAGTTCCATAATAAATTTCGATTTAGGAGTATGAAAGAAAATAATATCCCTTACCGTAGCAGGTTTGATTAACAAAAGGTGAAGGAAATAAATACAAAGGGTTATTCACCAACAGGCGGCAATCCGCTCCGTAAGGTTATTCCCACAATTTAATAGAATTTGAGTACAAAGAGTTATTCACCAAACAGGCGGCAATCCGCTCCGTAAGGTTATTCTCAGAGATTAATAATGAATGAATACGAAAGGTTATTCACCAACAGGCGGCAATCCGCTCCGTAAGGTTATTCCCACAATTTAATAGAATTTGAGTACAAAGAGTTATTCACCAAACAGGCGGCAATCCGCTCCGTAAGGTTATTCTCAGAGATTAATAATAAATGAATACGAAAGGTTATTCACCAACAGGCGGCAATCCGCTCCGTAAGGTTATTCCCACAATTTAATACATGGAAATAAAAGGCACGTCTTATGAGTAAGGAAGAAACAATATTATTATCGAGAATCAAATAATGATAATCCCTTACCATAGTATGTTTGAATAATGGAAGATGAAAAAGATGGTATCCCTTACCGTAACACGTGACTGGATATTGATTTAAATGAGGTTGATTAACTTGAACAGTACACGTATAATTATAGATCTTCACAAATACTCAAGATGACTTAAGCACACTTAGAGAGAACTTTCACAAGAAGTATTTAGAGAGAGAAAGAAAGAACAAGTAAGGAAGTTTATGAAAAATCCTTAAGTTAAGGCTTCTATTTATAGCCAAAAATCTTATCATTCATTTAATCTAAACCATTCTTTTAAAGATCATCCTTTAATCTACACCATCCATTTCAAATATTATATTATCTTTAATCTACACCATTCATTTCATATCACCTAATAATCACCTAACTTTATATTATAAACAAATCAATTTAATTATTCAACAATAATTCACACTTTAATCTACACCATTCATTTCATATCACCTAATAATCACCTAACTTTATATTATAAACAAATCAATTCAATTATTCAACAATAATTCACACTTTAATCTACACCATTCATTTCATATCACCTAATAATCACCTAACTTTATATTATAAACAAATAACTTTATCAATTCAATTATTATGACTAATTGTTATAAATACAGTATAGTTAGCTCTTAGATATCAAGTCAATAAATTAATGAAATACAACTGTTTAAATAACATCATAATAGAGATAACAATAATGTAAAATAAAGTATACGTTACTGTGTAATGACAATTATTGATTCAATAATGTGAATTACTGTGCATATGTTACTGTGACAATTATTAGGTTCAATAATTTTAAAAACAGTGCAACAACAATTATTGACTCAATGATATAAAATACAGTGTAATGACAATTATTAAATCAATAATGCAAAATACTGTGTAACAACAATTATTGAATTGATAATATAAAATATTATGCAGTGACAATTATCGATGAAATGATGCGTAACAGTTACGGTGTCAATTATCAGACCAAAAATATGAGACACTATGCAATACCGTGTGTTACTGTAGAGTACCGAGTGCTACAGAAAATACCAATAACTACCGTATGCTACTATTCTTTTATCACCGGTATTTTAACAGTTCCGTTGACTATTTTTATTTAAAAAGGTTATTTCTGTCGTTTTCTATATCCGACAAATATTCCGTTGTGGGGTCCACCAATAATTTGTTATTTCGGCGCCGTCGTACGACACGAATATTCCCCGACCAAACGAATATTCCCCGACAAAGCGAATATTGTCCGACAAAATAAAATTTGCACATAACATCTTTAACTTTTAACTTTATCGATTTAACCACTTACTGTTTCAAAAAAAAAAAAATATATAAATGAAGAAAAATTAAATTTTGTATTTCATAAAATTCGGGGTCTTACAACCTCCCCTCCTTATGAAATTTCGTCCCCGAAATTGACGTACCTGACATATCGAAGAGGTAAGGATACTTAGATTTCATCTCAGATTCTAGCTCCCAGGTCATTTCCTCAGTATCTTGGTTCCTCCATAAAACCTTGACTTGAGGTATAACCTTTGAGCGTAGGATCTGCTCCTTCTTATCCAGGATCTTAACAGGTACCTCCTCGTATGTTAAATCCTCTGCTATAACGTCTGGTTCTAACTCAATGACGTGGTTTGGGTCCTTCACATATTTACGTAACATAGATATGTGAAAAACGTTATGGATGCGAGACATACTTGGTGGTAGGGCTAGTCTGTAGGCTACGGTTCCTATTCGATCGAGGATTTCAAATGGGCCAATAAATCGAGGGTTGAGCTTTCCTCTCTTTCCGAATCTCGTAACCCCTTTCCATGGAGAAACACGTAAGAATACATGATCTCCGACGTTGAAACTTTCGTCTCTCCGATGAAGATCAGCATAACTCTTTTGTCGTTCTTGTGCAGTCTGTATTCGTTGTCGGATCATTTGGATCTTTTCGGTCGTCAAGCGTACCAACTCGGGTCCCAACAATTTTGCTTCTCCTACCTCATTCCAACATATTGGAGAGCGACACTTCCTTCCATACAATGCCTCGAATGGAGCCATGCCTATGCTTGCTTGGTAACTGTTGTTGTAAGAAAATTCCACCAACGGCAAGTACTTATCCCAACTTCCTTTGAAGTCTAATACACAAAGTCTCAAAAGATCTTCGAGGGTCTGGATCGTCCTTTCCGATTGTCCGTCCGTTTGAGGATGGTATGCAGAACTAAAACGTAGTTCAGTGCCCATAGCTTTTTGTAGACTGATCCAAAAGCGTGAAGTGAATCTAGGATCCCGATCAGAAACTATGGAAACTGGCATGCCATGCAATCTCACGATCTCATTTATGTACATACCGGCAAGACGTTCAAGTGAAAAGTTTTCTCGTATAGGCAAGAAATGAGCAGATTTGGTCAATCTATCTACGATCACCCAAATTGCATCTAAGCCTTGAGAAACTTTTGGAAGACCCGTCACGAAGTCCATATTGATGTGTTCCCACTTCCATTCGGGAACTTCAAGTGATTGTAATGGACCTTTAGGAACTTGATGTTCTGCCTTGACACGTTGACAAGTTAGGCACCTTGAGATAAACTCCGCAATCTCTCTTTTCATATTGTTCCACCAAAATGTATGTCGAAGATCTCGATACATCTTGGTACTTCCTGGGTGGATTGCAAACGGCGTGTTGTGTGCCTCCATCATGATTTTATGCTTTAATTCAGGATCGTTAGGAACACAGAGTCGAGAGTTGACTCGAAGTATTCCTTTCTCGTCGATTCTTGCTTCGGGAATGACACCTTCTTGTACTTTCTTTATCATGTTTATCAGTTCCGGATCGGTAGCTTGAGCAACTTTAATTTTATCGATTAAAGTTGGTTCTACTCGCACGTGAGCAATCTTCGAGCGGGTCCCTGGTGTCTTTAGCTCTATCTCCATCTTTTGCAAGTCGTACAAAATACACTTTTGTGTTGTCAGCAGTGCACTTGTACTTGCATAAGATTTTCTGCTCAAAGCGTCAGCTACAACGTTCGCCTTTCCCGGGTGATACTAGATTGTGTGGTCATAATCCTTTAACAGCTCAAGCCAACGTCGTTGTCGCATGTTGAGTTCCTTCTGGGTGAAGAAATACTTGAGACTTTTATGATCCGTATAGATATCCACTTTTTCTCCGTACAAGTAGTGTCTCCAGATCTTCAACGCGAAAACGACTGCTGCCAACTCTAGATCATGAGTAGGATAATTTTTCTCATAATCTTTGAGTTGTCGAGAGGCGTAGGCTATAACCTTTCCATGTTGCATAAGGACACAGCCTAGACCTTTGCCAGAAGCATCGCTGTAGATAACAAATTCTCCTGATCCTGATGGTATGGTCAGAACAAGAGCTGAAACCAGTCTCTTCTTGAGTTCTTGAAAACTTTTCTCGCATTCCTCGCTCCATATGAATTTTGTGCTTTTCCGAGTAAGCTGCGTTAATGGAGTGGCGATTCGAGAAAATCCTTCTACGAATCTCCGATAATAACCAGCTAGACCCAGAAAACTTCGGACTTCGGTTACTGTTTTGGGTTGTTCCCAATTTAGTACCGTTTCAATCTTCGCAGGATCGACTGATATTCCTTGACTAGAAATCACATGCCCAAGAAACGCGACCTCCTCAAGCCAGAACTCACATTTCTTCAACTTGGCATATAATTTGTTTTCACGGAGCTTTTGTAGTATCAATCTCAGGTGTTGTTCATGATCCTCGCGACTCTTGGAGTATATGAGGATGTCATCAATAAAGACAACCACAAAATGATCCAAATGTTCCTTGAATATCCGGTTCATCATGTCCATGAAAGCTGCAGGAGCATTAGTTAGTCCAAAAGGCATGACTAAGAACTCATAATGCCCATAACGAGTTCTGAAAGCAGTCTTTGGAATGTCCTCGGCTTTAACCTTTAACTGATGATATCCAGAACGGAGATCAATCTTCGAGAAATGTTGAGCGCCTTGCAATTGATCAAACATGTCATCAATCCGAGGTAACGGGTACCTGTTCTTGATGGTGACATGGTTCAATTCTCGGTAGTCAATGCACAATCTCATACTCCCGTCTTTCTTCTTCACAAACAGAACAGGAGCACCCCAAGGTGATGCGCTCGGACGAATGAAACCGGTATCCAACAATTCCTGTAGTTGGACTTTTAACTCTTGAAGTTCAATGGGAGCCATTCGGTAGGGAGCTTTGGAAATGGGCTTGGTACCGGGTTCAAGATCAATATAAAAATCAATTTCACGGTTTGGGGGTAAGCCAGGAAGTTCTTCAGGAAAAACGTCAGGAAACTCATTAACAATGGGAATATCATTCAAGTTTGACGTATTTTTGTTCAAATCAGTGACATGAGCTAAAAAGGCTTGACATCCGTTTTTCAATAAACGAATGGCTTTATGGCTAGAAATAACAGTTATAGATTTCAATGGTTTAGTTGCTTGAATTTGCATGACAGGTTGATTAGGAATATGAAAACTAATAATCTTATGAAAACAATCAATTTTAGCATGATGGGTAGTCAACCAATCAATTCCTAAAATCACATCAAATTCACGCATCTCCAAAGAAATAAGGTCAACAGATAATGTGAGGTTGTTGATTTGAACTAGGCAAGATTTATAGACAGTAGATGTAATGGTCATTTCTCCTAATGGGGTTTCAACTGATAAGTCAAAGTTCAAGTTTTCAGGAGTTAAGTTTAAACGCTGAGCACATGCAGGTGAGATAAAAGAATGGGTAGAGCCAGTATCTAACAAAGCGTAGACTTCACGAGAATTTATGAATAGCTTACCGGTTATCACCTCGTTCGAGTTTCGCGCCATTTGGGATGTCACAACAAAAGCTCTCCCTTGAACTACAGATTTTCCTTTATCCGCGCTAGCTTTTGGTATCATCATTGCAGCTGGACTTGATTTTGTGGCAGGACAAAACCGCGCAAGATGACCCTCTTTCCCACAACTGTAGCACTTTTTGGACTGCAGTGTACAGTTTGGGCTGATGTGACCTTCCTGACCACACCTATAGCATCTCACTGGTGGTCGATCTTCTCCCCTTGAAACTGGGGTCGGTGCTGGTGTTGGTACTGGTGCTGGTGCCCTTCCATAATTATTATGGAATCTCTTTCTTTTGAAATTGTTCCCACTAGATTCTCCTCTTCTGTTATTTGGTGTGGAATTACCACCGAAGTGTTGGTTACCTCCTCGATGGTTCTCGTTCCTGTGGTTGTTGTCACTCCTTTCTCTATGCTGATCATTAACTCTTGGCTGCAATGTTTCATCTGTTTGCTCCACCCTTTGAGCCCTATCTACAACATCTGAATACAAACTAAATTTATGAGAGCTAAGTTGTTGACGAATTTTGAATCTCAAACCTCTTAGGAACATCCGACTCATTCGTGCTTCGTCATCCACAAGATGAGTCGCAAAACGAGACAGTTCAGCAAACTTAGCTTCATATTGAGAAACTGTCATGTTTCCCTGCTCCAGCTTAATGAATTCCACTTCCTTCATATGGCGGATGCTTTCTGGGAAGTACTTCTCGTTAAACAGTTCTTCAAATTCTGTCCAAGACATTTCAAGTGCTGAAGGTTGGATACGTTTTACCGCTTCCCACCAATGGTCCGCCTCACCTCGTAACATAAAAGTGGCAAATGGCACCTTCTGATCATCAGCGCATTGTAAGACATCAAGTATTTTTGTCGTCTGCTTCAGTCATGCCTCCGCTTTGAGTGGGTCAGGCTTCCCGTGGAATTCAGGTGGTCCTAATTCTTTAAATTGCTTAACAGTGACCATCCTCAAATTGCCAGCGTTTCTACCGTTATTATTGACTGGATTTCCTCTTCCTTGATTCTGTATGAACTGCATGAAATTCCTAAAGAATCCATCGTTCATCATGTTATCAGGAACATTATTTCCTGAGTTGGCAGGAGGATTGTTTGGGGCCTCTTGATTCTCGGCTACATTTGCTTCGGGTATTCCATAGTTAACCTCTTGATTTTCAGATGCCATACTTAACTGTGGTCACAAAATAAATGTTAGTTCAAATAAACTGACTCATCACTTCATGTTCCTACATTCAAATCGACTCATTAGATAATAAAATCTATTTTAAGTAGGACACACTAGTGACTGATTCTATTCGTCTCTCCCCTCCTAGTTCTACCCCAGATCTCCATTAAAGACCATATCCCTAAGCTCTGATGCCAACTGTGACGCCCCCAAATCTGGGCCCACACAGCCCAAACTTGAGTCGTCAAAATACTACAACAAAATTATTACAACAAAGCACAACGTACAACAATACAGTGTATAATAATACACAACTAAGTCTTCACTATTATTGCCACACTATTTTACAAAACGTGAAGACTATGATAACTATTCCTCGGACCCTCACTCCATTCCCCGGCTAGACCCTGTTATGTTTTCATCTCCTGTTGAAAAACAATGGAACAAAAGAAAGGGTGAGCTCAAATAGCCCAGTAAAGAATATCATGACTAAGATAATGACGAATAAATTATCATTAGTCTTCAACAGTTGAGTTCTTGATAGAATACAATAGACTACAAGGTTTATATCAAAAACTGCAGTTAAATTCTTAAACAACGTTCAGATCAATAATAGCAGCGGAATGAGTAATCTATTAGAAGAATAATGCAGACTATAATGTCCACTCGGTTCTCTTTTTAGGAAAAACATCATCAACTTTTATCATCTGAAATATCATTAGTCAAGATAATACAAATTCACAGTTCCTGATCATAATCATGCACATCAACAGTTCATCTTTGTACTACGGGCCAAAGATATTCAATATAGCACCAACGGTCATGATTATACCAGATTCAGCCTTTGGTCATAATCATACCAAACAACAGTTCATCTTTGCACTACGGGCCAAAGAGAACATTCACTACGTGCCATAAAGGACACCGAACAGATGTATCGCCTTTAACCTATTATATCGCCTTTAACCTATCATCTGTTCAACAAATATATCACATCTGTGCCCCCGGCCACAGATATTCACAACAGCTTGATTTTTGGATGATTAGAATGATATAAATGATGAACAGAAGAAATAGGATAACAATAAGTATCGGAAGTTTACTTTGTACAGATTCAAATAATGTCCAAATTGTCAACATGATGTGGAGTGAAATTCAAGATCCACAGTTCAGAATAACGGTTACAATTCAATAGAAAGGTTCACGTAAATAGGAAGGTTCAGTTGAAATAATGAAGTTCAACTATTATGGAACATATAATATTTTCAGGAATTATAGAAGCAATAGTTCCATAATAAATTTCGATTTAGGAGTATGAAAGAAAATAATATCCCTTACCGTAGCAGGTTTGATTAACAAAAGGTGAAGGAAATAAATACAAAGGGTTATTCACCAACAGGCGGCAATCCGCTCCGTAAGGTTATTCCCACAATTTAATAGAATTTGAGTACAAAGAGTTATTCACCAAACAGGCGGCAATCCGCTCCGTAAGGTTATTCTCAGAGATTAATAATGAATGAATACGAAAGGTTATTCACCAACAGGCGGCAATCCGCTCCGTAAGGTTATTCCCACAATTTAATAGAATTTGAGTACAAAGAGTTATTCACCAAACAGGCGGCAATCCGCTCCGTAAGGTTATTCTCAGAGATTAATAATAAATGAATACGAAAGGTTATTCACCAACAGGCGGCAATCCGCTCCGTAAGGTTATTCCCACAATTTAATACATGGAAATAAAAGGCACGTCTTATGAGTAAGGAAGAAACAATATTATTATCGAGAATCAAATAATGATAATCCCTTACCATAGTATGTTTGAATAATGGAAGATGAAAAAGATGGTATCCCTTACCGTAACACGTGACTGGATATTGATTTAAATGAGGTTGATTAACTTGAACAGTACACGTATAATTATAGATCTTCACAAATACTCAAGATGACTTAAGCACACTTAGAGAGAACTTTCACAAGAAGTATTTAGAGAGAGAAAGAAAGAACAAGTAAGGAAGTTTATGAAAAATCCTTAAGTTAAGGCTTCTATTTATAGCCAAAAATCTTATCATTCATTTAATCTAAACCATTCTTTTAAAGATCATCTTTTAATCTACACCATCCATTTCAAATATTATATTATCTTTAATCTACACCATTCATTTCATATCACCTAATAATCACCTAACTTTATATTATAAACAAATCAATTTAATTATTCAACAATAATTCACACTTTAATCTACACCATTCATTTCATATCACCTAATAATCACCTAACTTTATATTATAAACAAATCAATTCAATTATTCAACAATAATTCACACTTTAATCTACACCATTCATTTCATATCACCTAATAATCACCTAACTTTATATTATAAACAAATAACTTTATCAATTCAATTATTATGACTAATTGTTATAAATACAGTATAGTTAGCTCTTAGATATCAAGTCAATAAATTAATGAAATACAACTGTTTAAATAACATCATAATAGAGATAACAATAATGTAAAATAAAGTATACGTTACTGTGTAATGACAATTATTGATTCAATAATGTGAATTACTGTGCATATGTTACTGTGACAATTATTAGGTTCAATAATTTTAAAAACAGTGCAACAACAATTATTGACTCAATGATATAAAATACAGTGTAATGACAATTATTAAATCAATAATGCAAAATACTGTGTAACAACAATTATTGAATTGATAATATAAAATATTATGCAGTGACAATTATCGATGAAATGATGCGTAACAGTTACGGTGTCAATTATCAGACCAAAAATATGAGACACTATGCAATACCGTGTGTTACTGTAGAGTACCGAGTGCTACAGAAAATACCAATAACTACCGTATGCTACTATTCTTTTATCACCGGTATTTTAACAGTTCCGTTGACTATTTTTATTTAAAAAGGTTATTTCTGTCGTTTTCTATATCCGACAAATATTCCGTTGTGGGGTCCACCAATAATTTGTTATTTCGGCGCCGTCGTACGACACGAATATTCCCCGACCAAACGAATATTCCCCGACAAAGCGAATATTGTCTGACAAAATAAAATTTGCACATAACATCTTTAACTTTTAACTTTATCGATTTAACCACTTACTGTTTCAAAAAAAAAATATATATATAAATGAAGAAAAATTAAATTTTGTATTTCATAAAATTCGGGGTCTTACATTTGTGACATTTTTTGATGAAGTCTTTGGCGTCCTCGAGCATAGTCGGCCAAAAATATCCTTGTCGTAAAATTTTATTGGCAAGTGTCTTTGCTCCCACATGGTCCCCACAAATTCCTTCATGGACTTCCCGAAGAGCGTAGTCGGATTCCCTTAGGCCGAGACATCGGAGCAACAGGGAAGAAAAGGATCTTTGATACAGCTGATCATTGACGATGCAATACTTGGTAGATTTGTACTTTATTCTTCGGGCTGAAGACTTATCCTCAAGCAGTTCACCAGTTAAAAGGAATTTAAAGATTGGGGTCATCCAAGAATCCTCTTGTTCAATATCTATGACTGTCTGAACCAGGGTGCTCGGATGCTGAAGATCTTCTAGATAAATCGATCCCTCTAACTCTCCTTGGTCGGTGGTTGCCAACTTGGAAAGGGCATCGACCATTGTATTTTTCGATCTGATCACGCCTATAATCTGATATTTCTCGAAGAATTCTAACAATGATCGTACCAGTTGGAGATAGGCCTGTAAGTGAACTTCTTTTGCTTCATACTCTCACAATACTTATTTTACTACCAATTAGGAGTCGTTGTATATTACCAAGTTCTTCACCTCCAGACTACGGGTCAGTTTTACCCCTGCCATTAATGCTTCGTATTCGGCTATGTTGTTAGTGGCCATGAACCCAAACCGAATAGATTGCTGTACTCTGAAGCCTTCCGGAGAAGTGAAGATTACGCCTGCATCGCTCCTTGTCCCAGTAGCGGATCTGTCTACAAACAAGGTCCATACAGACTCTTCGGGAGTTATCGTTACTTCCTCATGGTCGGGTTCTTTCTCTTCCGAATCATCGGGGAACGAGCACTCGATGATAAAATCGATGAGCGCCTGTGCTTTTATGGCTATCTGAGGACGAAATTCGATGTTGAATTGACTTAGCTCAGTAGCCTATTCTGCCAGTCTTCCCAACGACTCTGGTCTGTAAAGAACTTTCCGTAGAGGTTGATTTGTAAGGACGAGGATGGTTCGCCCCTGGAAGTAGTGTCTGAGTTTCTGACTGGAGATAACTAATGCGTAAACCAACTTCTCTATATTTAGGTATCTTGTTTCAGCATCCCGAAGAGCATGGCTTACGTGGTAGACCGATTTTTGTCCTTGCGAATCTTCCCTTATCAAAGCTAACCCGATTGCCAAGGATATGGCAGATAAGTATATTTGTAGATCCTCTTCGGGAAGTGCTTTACTCAATATCGGATGAGAAGAGATATATCTTTTAATTTGTTCGAAAGACTCTTGGCAGTCTTATGTCCATTGAAATGTCTTCTGATTCCGAGCTCCCATCAGAGTACCGAAGAAAGGGAGACATTTCTCTGCTAAGCGCGCCACAAACCGACGAAGAGCTGCCAACCTCCCCGTTAACCGTTGAACTTCTTTGATTATCTTCGGAGGCTGCATTTCTAGGATAGCCGATATCTTTTCAGGATTTGCCTCTATCCCTCTTCGACTAATCATATAACCTAAGAACTTGCCTAACCCGAGGCCAAAAGTGTACTTTGTTGGGTTAAGTCTCATGTTGTGAGATCTGACATTCTCAAAGCATTCTTTCAGGTCTGATAAATGGTCTTCTTCCTTCATACTACGAACGATCATGTCATCAACATAGACCTCCATGTTCCTCCCGATTTGGTCGCGGAATACCCTGTTCATCATTCGCTGGTAAATGGCTCCGACATTGATTAAGCCGAAAGACATGACTTTATAGGCATAGATGGCTCGGTGGGTGATGAAAGCCATCTTCGAGATATCGCTTTCAAGCATGGCGATTTGATTATATCCCGAGAAAGCATCTAGGAAGCTCATTACTGTATGTCCCGAGGTAGAGTCGATTAACTGATCGATGCTCGGGAGAGGGTAGTAGTCTTTAAGACACGCCTTGTTCAGATCTGTATAATCTACACACATCCTCCACTTCCTATTATGCTTTTTAACCAGCACCACATTGGCGAGCCACTATGGATATGTAATTTCAAAAATGAAGTCAACAGCCAAAAGTTTATCAATTTCTTCGTCAAAAGATGTTGTAGGTATAAAAGATGTTGACGAGACTCACTAACACTCACATCGGAAGAGTCCATCAGCGGCCCAAGCCGTTGGGACTTTTGTGCAGGTATTCTTACCGGATGGCCAGCAGGACAGCCAGACAGAATCAGGTGTCAACATTGGCGCTAGAAGGAGGGCTTGAGTATCTAGTATAGTAGAATAATGTGTATGTGTGCGTAACCCCTACCTCCATCATTGACTGAGTATTTATAGTGCATACCTGACTCTTACCGATTTCTCTTAGGATTGTCTACCAACGTGTTATAATTTGAATATGAAGGTAATATTCTAAACCATCTAGGAACCTGACTCCTATTCTAATTCGGATTAGATATAGTAAATAGTCACAGTCCAGATTGGTTTAGGGACCTAACCCAAGCCTATCGGACTCAAAAGTCCTCATGGAAGACTACCAGGCTGACGGTCCATTAAGCCTAGCCCAATATGAATTCCCGGATCAGGCCTGACGAAATATACATCCTAACAGTTCTCATCCTTCAAACCATGTTATTTTAAAAAACTTAATTATTTAATCTAGCACTAAAAATGAAATCTTGCAATCAGAGTATAATAGTCAACTCAAGTAACATAATATATAGCAGTCGACACCATTTATAGATTATATTGCAGTATAATGATTCTAGAATTTATAAACTTCAGAGTTGAGATCTTCTACATAATGGAACAATGTATTTTGTTTAATCCGTACATCTTTCTCAAAAATGCAAACACGAGTGCTCGAGTAGTATTAGTGCTTACGCAAAAGTAATATGTTGTATAGTCTTAATTAAATAGGTAAATATTTTACTATATATGCTCTAATTGATTTTTATAATTTTCTTTGGATCACGATAAATCACGCTGTGCAATAAGTCAATCATCAGTGCACACAAAATACCATCACAAACCATGCATGCACACCCGTTATGATATATTCCAAATGAGGTCATTGTATTTTAAATCAATGACCTATATAGCTATCCCTTTAGAGTCACTTATCCCTATATGAATTTGTAGGTTTTACAAAGTAGAAAAAACGGAATACATTATACTACGCCTAATTGAAATGAAATCGCGACACGAATAGAATGTACAATACACAAATCTTAGGATATCGAACATTGAACATCTAGCAGTCGGCCAATTGTAAGCTAGTCTATTAAACCCTCTTTTTTTTATTTATAGCAAAAGGTAAAAATGATTTTTTATTACTAAGGAAACCAAATCTTTTGGATTTAACTTTCATAAATCCAAAACATGAACATGTCTTATGAGTACTGAACTTTAGAATAATTAAGAAAACACATAAACTAAAACATACGAAGCTTAGATACATGTATCCAAACTCCATGAGCAAAACTGCCGTAACAAATTTCTTCATCTAAGCTTTACTTTCTTATTTATTGGTACCAATAGTCCCTAGAATCCTTGTATGCCTTGCTCTTGATAAAAAAAAAATGTTCAGAATTCTCCTCCACTGTTTGCAATTGCTACAACTGCTTTGTTGTTTTTGATTATAAGATTTGTTTTGCGCATGTTTTAGTTTTAGGAAGAAGATGGCCTTGCTCTATATATGTTGATATTTCTGTTTTTGCATTATTGAAGCCTAGGTTTTTTCTTAAGCCCTTTTTTTATGATTTACAAAAAAGTTTTATTTTATTAAAAGATGTTGGGATTGACTCATACTTCTGCGGGTTCGACTAATGGCCACTACGACATGCTAGTTGTGTGTGAATTATTGTAGAGCGTGTGGGGCATCTAATGAATACGTCAGACAAACATGACTAGCCAAATTGGTAAACCTGTGTATATCGCGTGTTTTTACTTTTCTGTTCTTGTGTGATTGTGTTATTATTATATCTTAAATTCTAACATTTGGTGTCAGAGCTTCGGTTTGAGGGATCTGCGATTGGCGAATTTAAGATGTCGAATATAGGGTTATCACGGATCGAGATTGATAAGTTCAAAGGGAAAAGTTTTGAACTCTGGAAATTGAAGATGGAGGATCTGCTCATGCGTAGGGATTTTTGGACAGTAATTGAAGATTCAAAGTTAACTGTTACCGCTCAGAAGGAAGGGACGTCTTCAACTAAAATGGAGTTGAAGGAAAAAATCGTTGAATGAGAGAAGTTGGATCGGAAGGCTCGTGACCTAATTTGATTATGCCTCACTGATAACGTCCTGGTTAATGTTTCTAGGGAGAAGACTGCGAAGGATCTCTGGACAAAATTGGAAACCCTATATCAAAGTAAGTCCTTAATTAATAAACTGTTTCTTAGGAAGAAATTGTATAAATTTTGGATGGATGATGGAAGTTCGTTTTCTGCACACCTACATGAATTTAATACATTGATTAGTCAGTTATCATCAATTAGTTGTGATATCAGTGATGATGATAAAGTTATTACCTTACTCTACTCATTGCATGATTCGTGGGATAATTTGATTATTACGATTAGTAGTGGTACTACAGAATTATCGTTTGATGGGGTTGTTTAAGCTTTAATGTTAAAAGATATGCGACGACAGAGCATGAAAAGTTTAACTAAGGAGGCTTTGTTTGTCAGAGGGCGAAATCAAGATATAAATTCAAAGAGGTCTGGAAACAAGTCATAGTCAAGAGATAGATCTAAGAGTACAGATAGGTCAAAAGTTAAATGTTGGAAGTGTAATGATTTTGGTTATATGACTGCAAGAACAAGGGTGGTAAACCCTTGAATAAGAAAAATGATTCAGATAATAAGGATGAAGCCACTGGAGACTTGTACATAGCAGCAACTTGAGTAGCTCAAACGGATGATGATGTTTGGTTCATTGATACAGGAGCTTCGTATCACCTGACACCTCATAGGGATTAGTTCTATCAATATGAAACTTTCAGCGGAGGTAATGTCATGATGGGCAATGACAGATCAGTGAAGATTGTTGGTCGTGGGAAGGTGAAACTCAGGATGCATGATGACACTGTTAAGACACTTTCGGGGGTTATGCATATTCCTAATCTTAGTAGGAATTTAATATCTGTTAGCTTGATGACAGATGGAGGAGTTAACTTCAGTTGTGATAAAAAATCATGTAAGATAACTCATGGCTTAATGGTAATTGCACGTGGAATAAGGCGTGGTACTTTATACAAGCTACTGGAAAGTACTATAAAGTGCAGTTTGGTGGTTCTTTTGTTTTCAAGAAGGAAGAAAGTGTTGGGAATAGTTCGTCCATGTTGTGGCATCAACGAATGGGGCACATCAGTGAGAAGGAATTAACCACTATAGCATCAAAGAAGCTGGTGGAAGGGGTTCTAAATTAGTCCATGGGATTTAGATTGTATGAACATTACTTGTACGGGAAGCTGAATAGAGTCAAGTTTAAATCCACTATCACCAGAGCGGCTAAAGTGCTAGATTTGATACACAGGGATTTGTTTGGGGAAACCCCAGAAGTATCTCTTGGAAAATCAAGGCACTATGTTTCTTTTGTAGATGATTTTTCAAGGTATGCTTAGGTCTATTTTATTAGAAGAAAGTCTAAAGCACTTGACAAATTTTGAGAATTTAAGGCACTAGTTGAGAATCAATTCAACATGAAGATAAATCTTCTTCGAACTGATAATGGTAGAGTATTTTTCAGTTGATCAGTTTTGTGCTGGGCAGGGGATTGCCAAACAAAATACAATTCGGATGACACCTCAACAAAATGGCGTGGCTGAGAGATTAAATCAAATGCTTATAGAGAAGGCAAGGTGTATGCGGAGTTGGGCAGGCTTGGAGCTTGAATTCTAGGTTGAGGCAGTTGTTACATCATGTTACTTGAAGAACCAGACACCTACATTTGCATTAAAGGATTAAACTCCTTTTGAGGTACTATTCGAAAGGAAGCCCAGTATGTCTCATATTCGAGTGTTTGGTTGTGATGTGTGTGTGCATGTGTCAAAGGAGAAAATGAACAAACTTGACTTCAAATCTGAAAAGTGCAAGTTCATTAGTTACAAGGAATGTGTCAAGGTGTACAAGTTATGAAATCTAGAGACTAGAACATTTGTATACAACAGGGATGTGGTGTTTAGAGAAATACCGAATGAGCCAGTTGTAGATAATTTTTCTGAAGAACTTGATCATGTGCAGATTGATGTGAGCATGGGAAAGTAGGTGGAGGCAGAAAATTCACAGTTGGCTACAGATTTTAAGATGATAAACTAGTTTAGGCCGAACTTGATGAGGAAGATGGTGATGATTCTTATATTAAAGAAGAGGTTGAGGTTGAGGAAGAAGCTGAACTTACATTGAGAAGGTCCACAAGGGTTCGAAGACGACTTAACAAGAATTCACTTAATGCATATTATGCTTTATATGTCACTAATGATGAACCATGCACAGTTAAGGAGGTGAGGGCCAGTGGGAGCTTGCTATGAATGAGAAAGCGTAGTCATTTGATAATAATCAAACATGGAGTCTTGTTAAATTGCCTAAGGATTGAAAGGCAATTGATTGCAAATGGGTGTTCGAAGAAAAAACAAATGCGAATGAAAATGTAGAAAAGTACAAAGCATGGTTGATAGCGAAAGGGTATTCTCAAATAGAGTGAATTGACTATGATGATATATTTTCTCCAGTAGCAAAGTTGACATCCATCCAAACAGTTTTATCTGCGTAGCTGTTTATGATCTAGAAGTTGAACAACTAGATGTCAAAACAGCGTTTCTTCATGGTGACTTAGAGGAGAAAATTTATATGAAGCAACCAGATGATTTTGAAATCAAAGGCAAAGAGGATTTGGTACGTAAATTGGAGAAGTCCTTGTATAGGCTTAAGCAATCTCTTAGAATGTGTTATCAAAAGTTTTATTTTTATGTTTTACAACTTGGATTCACAGAATGTCAGGCTGATTATTGTGTTTATGTGAAAAAGGTTGGGTGACAATTTTGTTATTCTAACCTTGTATGTTGATGATATTTGTTTATTGAAAATAACAAAAAAATGATCAAGTCTGTGAAAGGGTTGTTGGCATAACAGTTTTATATGAAGGATTTTGGGCCAGCAAATTTCATCTTGGGTATGCATATACAAAGGGATCATATGAATCAAAAATTGGTTTTAGCGCAAAAGAAATATATTAAATGGGTGTTGAAGAAATTCAACATGATTGACTGTAAATCGGTTAGAACCCCTATGGCTACAGGAAAAAATTGTCAGTAGATCATTATCCTAAGACTGAGGAGAAAAAGGATGAGATGACTCACGTTCCATATGCAAGCGCGGTTGGAAGCTTGATGTATGCAATGGTTTGTACGAGGCCAGATATTGCTCAAGCAGTTGGAGTATTGAGTAGGTACATGTCTAATCCCGTGAAGGAGCATTGGACCGCCATCAAAAGAGTTTTCAGGTATCTTTGTGGTACTTCTAATTTTGCATTGCATTTTGAGGGTAAGAGAGACGAAAGGAACTTTGAAGTGGTAGGATCGGTGGATGCAGATTGGAGTGGACATGTTGATATAGCAGGAAATCAACAAGTGGTTATGTATTCAACTTGTTTGCTGGTCTTGTGAGTTGGATGAGCAAGAAGCAAAGTGTTGTTGCTCTGTCGTCTATTAAGGCAGGATACATGACGCTTACTTATGCAGGTAAAGAAGCAATATGGATTCGCAAGTTATGTGTCGAGCAGCTTGGTTTTAAGCAGAAGGCAGTGAATTTAAAGTGTGATAGTCAGAGTGTTATTCACTTAGCGAAGAATCCTACATTTCACTCATGGTCAAAACATATTAATATTCAGTATCACTTCGTTAGAAAGAAGGTTTATGCGAAACTGATTTTCTTGGAGAAGGTTATCACAACAAAGAACATCGCAGACTTCTTAACTAAAGCGATTACTTTGGCAAAGTTCGAGTAGTGTACATTTAAGATGGGTATTAAGACTTATTCACCCATTGGGAGAATGTTGGGATTGATTCATACTTCTGTGGGTTCGACTAATGACCACTACAACATGGTAGTCGGGGGCAAAGCGCAAGGTGTAATTGGGTTTGAGAATTTAATTAGTAGTTCAGTATTTGATTTACTAATGTATTGGACTTGGACCCATGTTATAGCAGTTAGGATTTTCTAGTTACTATGAAAATAATTATTTGGTGTGAATTATTGTAGAGCGTGTGAGATATCTAATGAGTACGTCAGACAAGCAGGATTTGCCAAATTGGTAAATTTTAGTAAATCGTATGTTCTTACTTTTCTATTTTTGTGTAATTGTGTTATTATTTAATTTTAAATTCTAACAAAAGATTTAATATGATAGTCGCCAAAAAGACACTTGGCATACGGCCATAAACACCAACACCCCATCCATAACATCCAACACCAAACCCAGCTTTTTGAAAGCACTACAAAAGTCAAAATGTTATAACTATAAATTGTGGAATGGAATGATGCTGCTCTATTTTCAATTTGGGGAATTTGTTCCTCTATTTCATGGAGGTTTGCAAGGTGAAGAATCTTTTCGATATTATTTGGTCTAAAGTTTTGACTTTGAAAATGCTAAAAATCGTGGCCTGTTTAGCCTCAAGTTGATCACTTCTTGCGCTGACAGGAAACATTATTTTAGGGTTCTTATTTGAGAAGGTAGAGTACTTTATTTTGGAAGCACTTTTGGAAGGTCTCTAAAAACGAAATAGTTAATATAATTATGATTATTATATAAATTATCTAAAAACTATTATTAAATATGAGATTTTACTGTTTACAAAACTTAAATGAATCATATAAATTTTGAATTTAACAATTATTTTAAACTGACTATTAATTTTTTTATATATATTAATTGTACTCCATCTGTTTCAAATTTTAAAATCATTGTTACTTTTGAAAGTCAGTTTGATATATTTTTAAACTTAAAATAATTAATTAAAAATTATGAAACATTAAATATTATAATGAATAGTAAGTTTTAGATAATTTACAATAGTATCGAATAAAATTAAGAAAATTCATATCAATTTTAAGTTTAAAAAATTCTTAAGTTGACTTCAAAAAGTCTAATAATCTTATATTTTTAAAACGGAGGAAGTATATTTTAAAATAAATGGAGAATTAAAAGAAAATAGTGGTTTAAATTATAGATAAATAGTGATGTTTAGATCGATATGACTTTGCTTTCACCAGAGTATCAATACTTTTACCTAGACCTGGCAAAAAGGCCCGCGGGCCGAGCCGGGCTGGCCCAAAAAATCGGACTTTGGTCCTAAAAAATACAGCCCAAAAAAAACTGAGTCATTTTTAGCCCGACCCGTTCGGCCCGGCTCGCGGGCTAATTTTTTTTTTTTTAAATTTATATTGCTTGATATTGTTGACAAAAAAGAAAAATAATTTAGAAAATGAATCAAATAGAGAATTATGAAGAATATAAAAAATAATGTGTTATAATTGTAAATAATTAGTGTTAATATTTATTTCAAATATAAAAAGTTAATCAATTATGTATGCTTTTTCGTGGGTTGGAAAAAGAAATCATGACACACATGAAAAAGATTTCATGTCTTACTTAATATTTTAAATTATAAGTCATAATTAAAAAAAATTACACAAATGACCTGCGGGTCGGCCCAACCCGGCCCGCACGGGCTAAGCATTTTGTAACTCGCAAAAAGCCGAGCCGTTTTTTGTTTGGCCTGGCCCGCCAAACACCCAGCTCGTTTTGGCTCGACCTGGCCATTTGCCAGGTCTACTTTTACCTCATCAAAACGTCCAAAACCTTACCAAATTTTGCGAGTAGGCAGAAAGACCCATATCCTTTTTTTCTTTTGGTTCAGTATAAAAAGATACAATATCTTTAAATTTACTATCACAATTGATTATCATATCACAATAACTAAACTAAATAATCATAATATTTTATGGTAAACATAAAACAAATACTACCGTAAAAAAATTTAAATTGTATAAATAAAACTTTTTTTGTGAAACAGTCTTACTACTTTTACGATTAATTAACGACTCTAAACCCATTCTATTGCCTGGAAGTAATCTGCTACTGTTTACATCGTGGTACAAAAACTCTTAGCCAATCAGCTAGCGTATACTCAAACTCCCCAAAAATACCATGAAGGACGTGACATGATAATGTAATTAATCTATAATATTAAAAATATTCCTCTCACAGTATTGGTATGTTGGCTTATATTGCCCAAAAATGTAAGTTCACTTTTGAGCGTTAGTCAAGGTTAAATGAGAATTATATGCAGTCAGAGGGAAAGGAAAACGTACTTTACAACACATTTAGTGTTGTGATAGTTGGAGCAACAAGGTACTAAAATTTCTATATGATTTTATTGCTTTTATATGTTGTACATTGTTACGTTAAATTAATGTATTAGTATTTGATAGATATATAATACTTTTAGTTTACACTTAGTTTCTTCCTCAATAATATTTTTACTAATTTTACTAGTTTTTGAGAGATTGGAGGTAACCAAAATTTATAACATGTTAATGTATCGAAGAACTAACAATAGGAAATCTAGAACATGTTGATGTTGAGTTTCTGCCTATTTTTTGTTTATATTTGAGTTTGGAGTGTCTACTTAAATATTTTGTCTATATTTAACCAGATAAAATATAGAATTAAATAGAGATATACTACAGTTACCAGATAAAATATAGAATCAAATAGAGATATACTACAGTTACATTATGACGTACATGAAATATAAATGTATTTATGAATGTATATTTTTGAACAATATATGTTAAATTTTCTTTATTAATATTTTTCTTTCAACATCATTGGTACTCTCAAAACAACTGTCAATTCAAACAACTGTCATATAGTCCATAAAATGTCAATCCATATTAATCAAACACTCTTTTTATTTATTGCATTAATAAAAATTGAAAAATCATATATATTTTATCTATTTCCACACGCGTCTTTCACATGAATTGAGATTATTTTACAACTTTATCATGTCGGGGACCTATAACTAAATAAAAACTAACTTAACCTGTATGAACAAATGAAAGGTGCGCGGCTAATACATAGAATTTCAATGAAAATACCACATTATTGGGCGTGGGAGGGGTTGGAGGGAGAGCTAGAGGATGAGGGACAATAAGAAGGGGAGGCTATCGTGGGACAGAGACGTAGGATAATGAAAGTGAGTTTTTCTTTACTTTTTTCCTGTTTTGTTTTTGTTTCTAGGTTAAATGGCGTAGGTTTGGGAATAGACCTTATATAAGTCCATGACTTACATGTCAATCTCATATATATATATATATATATATATATATATATATATATATATATATAACAAATGTTTACTATAATACCGTTAGTTTTTTTTATGAACAATCAGAGTTGTGTTTGTCAACTTGTACCATCCATACTCATCACTAACCATGTACACCGGGTTTGGCTCTAACTATTCCTTTTCAGACATTTATCCTTGCTATGAATTTGGTTTACCAAGTAGGGGAAAAAAAGGAATACGTATACCTATATTACAATTTTATTTTCAAGTTGAAATAAAATACTGACACAACGTATGAAAATATAGCAAAAGACACAAGTTTTAGAACGTCAACATCTAACAATTGGCTATAGACATTCACAACGGGGTCCTAGGACAGGTCTTGGCTAGGCGTGGCTTGACTAGCTAAGCCTGAAACTTAAGTAAATCAGGTCGGGTCAGGCAAGTCTTTTGCTCTTAAAATGTGAATTGAACTAGGCTTTTAGATAAAGCCCCGGGCTTCAGGCCGGGCTTTCGGACCTTCAAACTATTTTTTTTCCTCCTATTTGTTGTTATTTTTAATAAATTTATATTGCTATTTTACTTCTACAAATGTAAAATTAACATAAAATATTACTCCTTTCATCTCATATTAAATGCTTACTTTTTGAATGACACATAAATTAAGGTAATAAATTGGTTCCAAATATACCCTTATTAAATTAATACCTAACATTCTCTTCCATTCAACGTAGGAGTATATTTCAATTTTCACTAATTTAATTACTTCTGTTCATAAAATTAACATTAGCGTTTAATCAACTTTTTATTTTTTCAAGATGGCCAAGTTGTTAATGTTTTCATTTTCTCATAAATTAATTAAATATATCTACAAATTGTGGAGGCTATACTTGAAAAAAAGTGAGTATTAATAATACAAAATTTAAAATGAGACAATTAATTCAGGACAGATAAAAAAGAAAAAAATGAGCGATTAGTAAGCACCGGATGGAGTAAAAGTTTCTTACATTGTGTCAGTCTAATTACAAAGTCTAGTCCAAACTTACTGTGTAAGATTAGTTATAATTCATTCAACTATAAAAGGGGTATAAAACCTAAATCCCTTCAACGATATGCTCTCAATTCCACACGTTTTGATAGTCTGTTTGATTTTGATGATATCACTTAATGTTAGCTTGTGATTTTGATGATCTCAATTAATGTTACGGTGTGAGATTTAATTAATGTTGTAGTTGAAAGATCGTTGCGATTGATTATATTATTTATTGTATTGTATTCTTCGAAATAAGGCGTTCAAAAAAAAAAGTAAATTTGAATTGTTTATCTTTTTATTCTTTATTTATTTGTTTATAATATTATATATCTTCTTCTTTGAGAACCTATAATACTATAATTAAAATTTAAGAAAAAATTATTTTCATTATTACGCACTAGGTATCAGTGTATCACCTTTGGTCCAAGATATAATATCATCTAGGCATGTGAATGGGTAAGATAAACAAAACAGACTTAATGACAACAACAAAAAAAACAATTTTGCAAGTATTATTAATTTAATTAACATGTTATCTTTTTAACATATTAAATATTATATTCTTGAAAATCTTTTCAAAATATTAAAAAATCAAATTATGGTTATTCTTTATTGAGATGAATACTAGTGTGATTACTGATGTATAATTTAAAATACTGCAGACTCTGCATATATTTTTATGGACCCAATTTTAATATTACACAAATATAATTTAGACCCAATTAATTTTAAGGTCCAATTTAACCAAATTAATGTTATTCATAATTTATTATTAGTCCATATAAATACAAACATGTTAATAAGTAAAACAATAATAATTTATTATATTATAAAAAAAAACTTTGTTATAAATTCTCAGAATATTTTTTTTTGTAAACATGTAAACACATACTGTGCATTTTATTTTTTTCTGCTGAGCGATTATTTATGTCAAATTTAGCCAAAAAAATATTTTTTAAAAATTACTCATCAGCAATCACCTCATATATATATAAAAAAAAATTACACATCAACCACCACATTAGCAACATTTTAATAAAAGCTAAACATGGTTTGATTTTTTGGTATTTTGAGAAAATTTTCATTAGTAAAATATTTAATCTGCTAAAAAAATAGCACGGTTAAATTAAAAATACTTGTAAAGTTGGTTGTTGTTTTTTTTATTATTAAGTCAACAAAACACAACCTACTTACATATATATATATATATATATACAAGTTATAAATTAAAGGGAACATTAAAAAACATATGTACCAACTCTTAAGAAGCTGAAACATTATGACAGCACCCAAGACAGAGCAGGCTGAGCACTAAAATCTCATTTTCTAGGAAGAATAGGAAAGAGGGTGTAAAAATATTTAATCCAAGAACAAAATATTAGATCAACAAAAAAATATCCCCTGCATACTGATTATGAAGTGTTGCATTGCAAATAGTTTAACTTCAATATTACAACAAAAGCTGAACCACAGCTAGTAACCCGGATATAAGTCGGCTCAAACCTTACAATTCATGTTTATCCCCAAATCAAAAAATTAGGAGACTTTTTACAGACACAAAGAGACCTTACCCCAAAATAAAAAAATTGGGAGACTTTCTACAGACACAGAGACTGATGTTTATCCCCCAAATCAAAAAATTGAGAGACTTTCTACAGACACAAAGGGTTTTTCTGTTACTAATATAGCCTAACCTCATTCTTCTTTAGATTCCTTGTTTCACTCCAATAGTTTCATAGATCGTGTCAATGTAAAGGAAATAAATGCATTTCCATACTATTAAATCTCAAGTGAACTAGATGAACCATAATCAAAAGAATGGAAGTACATGTGATACACTAGCTAAAAATATATTCCTGGCCCCCAAAAACATTTCTAGGGGGAGCAGAAATTCACACCATTGTTTACAGTCACGCGATCAAAGAATTCACATTACGCAGAATTGTCTTGCAGGAAATTCTGAATCTAACAGTCAGCCGAGCCTACAAGGCTACAACCTACTAATCTATTTGTCCTCTAAAGTACACAACATAATCAAACGATATACCTCACAAAATACTGAGGGCTGGGCTCTCCCTCGTGCTTATTTCTTTATTACTTGAATCCCTGCACTGCCAAATTCTCTTCATAGTTCAGAGTTTTTGCTGCAGTTAGAAGCATGTCCACCCCGCCAGATTTATCTAACAATTCTTCACCCATCTCTTTCTGTAGATTTTTCAGATTATCGTACACTCCTTTTCCCCTTTCAGCTCTCTTTATCAATTTATATTGCCTAATTGAATACGCCATTTTCACCTTGCGTAAGCGCTGGAGACCTTGATCGCATTTTGTACAAAACCATTTTCCCTTGGGAATTGTAGCAAGTGGCGGTTGTACGCAATAAATGTGAAAAGCTTGATCGCAGCCATCACATAATACGATCTTATCATCATCTCGATCAGTTAGGCAACGTCTGCATAGACAAGAAGGGCAATACCAACAAGAACCGTATGTATTTAGCTGCTTGACTGTTAGGCATCTCTCGTGGTAATACTTGTTAGGGCAGAAGGAATGACCACATAACCTAAACTTCTCGTTTTCTACGTCATTTCTACAGATATTGCAGTGACGTGAACTTTCCTCTCCTATTTCTAGCCCGTCTTCCTCTAAATCATCGGAACTCTCCTCCAGTTCTAGTTCTTCCGCATTTGTTAGAAGTCCAGAAATTTCAGTACCAGAAGATCTGCGTGCATTTAAACATTCACATAGTACACAATTCTCATGGAGTGATCTAATCCCCTTTGCCCTGCAGTTCGAACAGCACCAACTTTTCGAAGGAATTTCTTTAACATCAGGTCCAATGCACGAAACATGGTACATCTCACAATAATCACATGTTAGACACCCTCTACCCTCTGTTTTTTCTTCACACTGCCTGCAAGTACAGATTCTGTACTGACGAGAGCACTCATTTTGCTCCACCTCAGCATGCCCGTTAGATTCTTGCATAAGAAACTGCTGCAGTGACAAAACATATCATTTCAATGATAACAAACATAGCAAGTCTAGCAGCGCAAAATATTAAAAGACAAACTAAACAAAGCCAATGTAAATGAGCAAGGGTGGGTCCTACTGCCTTGGTTTAACTCAGAAAATTAGGCCCAAGGAAATGTTGATGCAGAACCCTGTACAAAGACCTAGGAGTACTTAATAAGAATTAAGCAGTTTCAGAAGTAAAAATACTCAATACCACAGTTGCAACATATTTTTAACGCTGTGTTGATTTTTCTCACCATGTGATAAACAAGGAAAGTCACATGATAAGAGAGGTAAGACACAGTGTTACATTGAAGAATATTGTAACCGTTACATTGTGTATCTACTTCAGGATTATGGGTAAAATAGTCGAGTTAAAAACAAGGAATCAGGAATATTTGATATTAGGCCAGAAGAACAAGGGTTCACAAATTTAACTTATAGCAGCCTGCCCATCATTAAATATGGGGGGTAAAAACTGAAAATATAACATTGGATGAGCCTCACGTTTAGGATTTGATATGATAATTTTGCTATAGTAATACACACCCACAATCACACACACATATCATATATATAATATCTTTATTATCCAAGATTAATGGAAAGTATAACTCTATTCTGCAGAGTAGAGGTTTCAAGAAAAATCAATTGCTCCAAGTCTTGAATTGATGCCTCATTTTGACTGTTATAGCAACAAGACAGGTATGCAAGAATGATCAATTTTTCAACTTTTCTAGTGTACCTAATGCAATCTAAGCATAGTGATCAACTGGTTTTATGGATACAAAAAGCTCTTACTTGATGCAATCTAAGCATAGTAATCAACTAGTTTTATGGATACAAAAAGCTCTTACTTGATCTTTATCATCTTCAGATTGCACCGAGTCTCTCACCTACAAAAGTGACATAGTTCAGGCTAACTTCAAAATTCAAAGAGCATACCCTATTAGAATCAAACCAACCAGTAATTTAAGAAAGAGGGCAGCACCAACTTTATTTTTCATATCCAGCCACCCCACCCAAAAGGCCAACACACCCAGAGAGGATAAAGAACGCAGAAAAAAAAAGGTTTGCAATTCAACTCATCTTTTACCTCATCATGACATGAAGCCCTTGACTTCTCTGAGAGGCTCTTAGCAAGAGAAACCATTTCAGTGCCAACCTTTTGAAGCTTTGTCCACACCTGCGATATCAGTTAGGTTTAAGATATACAAATCACAAGGCGATAAATTGCCTTATCTTCATTATACAAGAATGCTTGTGCTAAAAGGATTATTTTATATGTGGCATACAACACATGTGAATTATATAAAGCTTAAAAAATGACTAAGAAAATCAATAACAGCTGTTGCAACTTCTGGATAACAATATACACCATATTCTGGCATGAAATACACACCAATAACCGACCAGAAGTGGGACCCCAAAACCTCCACTTGGTGAGTGGAAAAATATACAAATAAGCTAAAAATATGATAAATGACTGAAAAAGCAACATCCTCAAAAACCTAATTTCAATCAAATAACAAGTTGAAAAGCTGATGTCATAAGCGAGGCCAGAATAGCATTTACCAAACAAATGAGAAGTATGACCAAAACAATTGAATACCTCAAAATGAGCTGAATACTTATTAAAGGTGGAGAGGGTAACAAGGTGATCATACTAAAGGACTGATAGTCTGACCATAATGATAGTAAAAACTAGCTGCAAATATGCAATACAAATCTTCTGCTAACATCTGAAATATTTTATCAGAATACAATACCACAATAAGCCTTCCAATTCAAGATTTCCTTTCACTATGGATATATCGGCCATTGCCAAAGATATATTTTTATTTTGAAGCTTTGCATAATTTATACGCCAAATTCTCTAATTTTCTATCAAGTACATGAAAGTCAAAACGGAACTTCTAATTTGGGACAGAGTAAATGATTGCAGCCAGGTGGGTGGTATTTCAGGGGAGAAGGTGTTGGTTTGTAATATTCATAGACGCAATCAAATTGCATAAAATAGCGGAAGCATGGTAAAATCAAATTTAAAAATTTACAAATCATAATCCAGGATCGACCTTTATGCGCAACTATTAATTAATAAAGAAGAAATTAGAGATATACCCTTGTAGAACTCAAAGCTTCAACGGGTACAAGTTCACCTCCAAATCCTTCGCGATCTCCTTGAATTTCACCGATTGGATTCCAATGATCAACGTTAGCCACCCAAGTGTTTGGCCTCTAGAGGTGATCCACCAAGGAATAACAATAATTCAAGAAGTGGGTGATGGTAAACCCTAGTTTTCTCTCTCTAGAGAATATGTGAGTACTCTCCCATAACTTATGGAAGTGTATGTGTGTAACCTTAATCCATAATAAGACTTCTCTTATTTATAGACTTAGTAAACCCTCCTAACACCTTTAGGAATAGGGTTTTTAATTAAACTCCTAATCTAATTAGGATCTTAATTAATTTAATATAATAATTATAATTCCTAAACTATTTAGGAACTTAATTATCAATTATGAGAGTACTCTTATTAATTAATTCCTAAACCATTTAGGAACTAAATAATAATGATAATAGTAATAATAATAATAAGACTCCTCTTATTAATTTATAATTAGTATTTCCAAAATACTAAATAATAAATATTAAGTTATTTAATTTATTCTATCCACATAGTATAAATTAAATATACTTAATTCATTATTACAATTATGCCATTTACTTCTTAAATAATTATTTTTCTTTTGCGGTGTGACCCTTTAGGTTCTCCATATTAAACCAGTTATAGAATAAATTAATTAGAACTATTCTAATCTTATTTATATAAATAAATTAAACTATTTAATTTATTTAAATAAATAATATTTATTCCATAATAAGGGTAAGCCCCCTTAGCGATCAACGACTTTCCAGATAATATAGATTTCAACATTTAATCACAAAAGAACCTATTCAGCGAATAGTTACCGTACAATTCAATCCTTCTACCTCACAACGTCCCAATCAAATATAAGACATGGTATAACTGTCAAGTCTTATTTTTATTTGATTATATGCATTTCGATCCTTAAATGAATAACTCTAATTAATGTAAATTAGAAACTACTTTCTAATTTTCATTCTGCCTTGGCCAAGGACTACTGAGTTGTCATTTATCGAATCGCATAGGACATTCTCTTCTTTTACTAGAAGTGGTAGATTCTTTGTTGATCATTCACCTATCTCCATGTATGACTTATTATATCCGATCATACCCTTTAATACACCCTAAAGGTTTTAAGGAATATGTCAAAACATAATTCATCATACACAAGATACTATGATGATCTCAAGTCCAAGGATCACTTGTACTACTATCACAAAAGGAACTCCTATTGACAGGCAAGTAAGACTCCATTAGGTGTTCCTTGAGCGAGTCACGTTCAGTGAACTTATTCTCTAATAAGCACCTACATACTTGCTTTAGTGTCTCTACACAAATGATTATGAGATCAATCATTCTCTTCATAATTGCATAGTATGTACTAATCTATCCGGATTCACTAATCCCCATTTTAGTGATCCAACGATTAGGAACAATTTTAGTTTTGAGCTATCTTGAATTTAGATCTCATTAGCATGATCTTCATCATGGTTCTAAAAGCATTGCTCGAAAACTATGGGTTTATCCATTTGATTAATTCAAGTAATTAATCATGAATAAAGAAATGTCTTGATACTTTTATTAATAAACTAACAAGATTACAAAGTATATGCTTATCACATCAAATGTGATTGGCTTGAGGGCATACTACTTTCAGAAGGGATGACAGGCAGCCGTATACAACATTAAACATTGCTTTGGCCAGTCACATCACTGTAGATATGTTACTGTGTTACTATTACATAAGCTGTGTAACAAGCAGCAACATCAACATAGATTGTCATAATAAAACATCACGAAGAAAATAAAGTAACATTGTAAAACTAGAAAGCATTTGTCATCACTATGATACTAGTCTTACTCTAGTAACCACCCGTACTAACTAATAAATGTCGAAAAACTAACCTTCATCAAAATCTCTATACTGTCAGTGATCTACTGAATTGAGTGTCAAAAATACAAGGGACCATCTGAAAGTCTGATAGTAGTGGCCAATACAGAATTACTGAGGTCAAAAGCTATAAACAACCTTTAGTAATTGTAAAGCAGTGAATGATGACATCAACCACGGTCAAAAACAATAAAAGTTCATAGTGTTAATAGAGTAATAGAATTTATAAATAGGCAAGTAGGTATTGGTGTGAAAGAGAGAAATGAATGGGTCGGCTGGTCCAGAAGTAAAATCCCTCTGAAATAATCTCAAGATACCTGGAAGCTCTAACCTCATACAGTGACCATTTTGGAAGTTAATACGAGTTAAGAAGCAATAAAAAGAACTAGCTACTCTCCACCACAAAATTAAATTATAGTATAGCCAAACTGTCAGGCTAAGGTCGTTATGGAGAATATAGAATATAATAGTAGATTCTAGTAGTAATGACTTACATGTGAGCACATGTGATAGTTATTTTGTAGTGAAGGATAAGAGAGCGGTGTAGGATTAGCTTTACTTCTCTGCAAGTAATCTTTTTCTATAAATAGTTGTAATAGCTTTTACATTTGCAAGTAAGGAAATATAAGAAAATGAGTAGCATTTGCTCACACCTCTCTCTCTCCTTCTACCTCCCTCCTATTGAACTCAATCAGTCTCTCTCTCTCCCCTACCAATTCTCTCTACTCTTATCCTTCTTCACTGGAAAAACTCATGTTCTTCATCATTTCGCTACTGTTCATCACCAGAAATTCAGACCATCAAAAAACACTTCATTCAGCCACAAAACCTATTGAAACACATCACAAACCATCACCTAAACACAACCCAAAGTAGCCCAGAAGTAAATAAGCAAGGATCTGAGCACAATAGCAGCAAAACTCCAGAAACGATGCTCTGTTTTTGCTAAAACCTGCAACTCAACATATTAATCATCTTCTATGGTTAAGTTTGGTAAAGTCTCTTTTTAATCCATTCATTTCAGTCCATATTAGCTTCCCCAATCATCAATTTAAGTTTCTATACCATCTACATCATAGATTAATTCCATAGAATCATTTCAGTTCATACCGAGAAAAAATCCAAAATATTACAATTCAGTGCTTATATCATATTAGTTGTGATTGTTTTGTGTTAGATTAATCCTACAATATCATTGCGCATTACACTCAATCATCTAGCATCAAACTCATTCGCTCTCACTCAGATTTGTTCATTGTTGACATCCGATTCTCGCTCCGGCTGAGATCACCTGTCAGCAAGATACATGTACACGTAACAAACCGTTATCACCCCATAGAACGGTCACGGCTTGGGCCGTCCGGAGGTGCTCCGATGTGAGGGTAAGATCAGGCGGTTAACGTCACAATGAAGGACCTAAAATATATGCTGGAACTTGAAAGATATTTGATAGCTTCTGTGTATATTTTTTCAGGAAAAACTCTTACCTCTATTTTTCTGAGAGATAGCTCGTATATATTCATCCATGCATCGTCGAACGTCCCATCATCCCTTCATGAGTGGATACCTGACGTCTTTTGCCACTTACTACAATCGGTCCAATAAGAAGAGATACTAGCATGGGCTACCATCTGACTCACAGTCTATAGAAGTTGATAAAATGTCCCATACGCCCCATCAGCTTTCCCATCACCCCTTCATGAGTGGAAAGAGCAAACTACCTACTTTGTGACCAGGCCTGTTAGGGGAGATAGAAACGACTGGGCCCAAAACATATATGAAAATAACCTCAAGCTCACAGTTAAAAATGTAAAGCCCAATGAATCACATCCCAACATTGCCCCCCCCCCCCCCCCCCCCCCCCCTTCTTCTATTTTGAAGCGAAATAGGAGAGTAACACCCCCAAATATACCAAAACTCATTAAATTTAAATTACTGAAATCAATCTCCCCCAATTGCCAAACAGGTCTGACGTCACCCTAACTGCCACACACGTCTCCCCTGTTAAATCCTTAGAGCTCTGCGCCCCCGATTAAAACATTTTCTTTTCAAATCAATCGCCACTTCAACAGTCGTCTTCTCCAAAAATAAAAACAGTCTCCCAATCCCGTTCTCTCTCTCCTCTGAGATCCAAAAAAACTTTCATCCTCACCCATAATCAGACGATCAGTAAACATCCCCATCATCGTTCCTCACCAAATCTTCCGAATTCAATCCTTGATACCCTCAAACCTTTCCAATTCAGAAGTAATCTCACCCTCAACAGATCTGAAATGGCCTCTTCCACCAACGCGGCAGCCGCGACTTCCTCGTCAACCGAGGCAAACCCATTCAGGCCAGCCCTCACAACCACTCCTACTCCCAATCCCTCAGGATCAAAAATCAAGGCGATGGAACTTGAAATCAGGAAGATGTTTGAAGACACCACCGTATACCCCCACGCTAACACCCAATCTACCGTCAATAACGAAGTAGTTGAAGGCTTCAGATCCGAATTTCAATTCCCGAGGGAATATAACCTAAAAGCGCCCAATCCAAAGGAAAAGATGTATTGGCGACCCACCAGCCCTCAACTTGCAGTTCCGACCCAGGTACTCCGAAATGGGGTCAGATTCCCCTTTCACCCCTTCATCTCTGATTTCCATGACTTCGTTGGGATCGGACTGGCCCAATTAGTTCTGAACTCGTATATACACCTGGTCTGCTTTATTACTGCTTGTAAACGGTTCGACATTGAACCCAACCTCGATGCTCCCACCATCCAGCAATAAGGGCTGGCACAGCAACTGGTTCTATGTGTCCAGCCTGGATAACCACCTTCTGCAACCCTGGGGTAATCCAGAGAAGCTAGTCATCGATGATATCGCTGAAGACAGAGAAGGTGAGTTCGACCGGCTCTGCCAGTCTATCCCTTCAGAACCATGGGACATAAGTATTCTCTCAAACCTTCAGTGGCTGCACGATCATGGATGTAAGTTCTCAATCCTCCCTCTTCAAAACCCTCTTCTTCTTTTTATCATTTTATCTTAATTCTCCCTTCTTCTTTGTGTTCACGTAGTGGTTTACAAGACTCAACCGAACATCCCAAAAACACAATTGCGCATCTGACCTGCCCTCCAGCCCTCAACAAAACAAACCAGACCCCCCATAAAAGTTCATGTACCAACCCAACTCACACCCTCTGAAGCACCTCTTTTCTAAAAGAATGCCTTAAACCTTACTGATCTTGAGAAACAACAATTTCGTAAAAAGAAACGACGCAGATTTGTCAAGGCGTCGGAAGTTCCCAAGACCACTGTCGACCCCATTCTTGTTCAACCTTTAGACTTCGTCTGACCCCCTCGCCCATCTCCCCATCCCCAGACCTAGGTGATAAGGACGTATCCCGTCAACCCGCATAGAAATCTTCACCCCTAAAATCCCCCTCGGTAATACACATAGATGCCGAACCCTCCCCAGAACGACAACCCTTCAGTGAAGCCCCCACTGCCGACCCTTCATCATCGAGACCCCGAACCTCCCCAAACAAAACGCTCCCTTCAATCCCAGTATCCACCTTCTCCAAACTATCCTTCTTCCCTCCCGACCCCCTCTTCTTTATTCCCAAAAAGCTATATAGCTTCTTCAACCTTCCAGTCGACGACCTTCACTTCGACTCATCAGACCTTAACAACCTGATGAACTCCACTAGCCTCCCCCTCGGTCAGGTATGCCCTTTGTAACTTTTTCTGTTTATTGTCTAGTTTAAATTACTAGTCGCTAACACCTACTTACCTTAACCAGGCGTTAGGAGGCTTTAGTCGAATAATGAAATTCCAAGAGAACCCGGATCAAACTGAAGTCGTCCACCAACTCCAGGCCGAGATGCAAGAACTACGGTCCGAACACGCCCAGTTTCATGAAAAGCATTCCCAACTCCAGAACGACCACTCCGCCCTCCATGAGCAAAGCGACAAAAATGATGCCCTCATCCAGTCTTTGCGGGCCCAACTGGCCGATCAGGAGGAACTTAAAGAGCAGAAGGCCGAACTCGTTGCCCGAGTGGAAGCTCTGACGAGGGATAATAATGAGAAGACCGAAGCTCTCCATCGATCCGACGTTGCCAACAAACTGCTGGAGGAAGAGAACCAAAGGCTGAAGACTCAGGCAACCACAATTATTGAAGATAATCGCTTCGGGATCATTGAGGAATACAAAAGATCCAAAGAATTGACCGACGCCATCGTAGACCGGTACAACAAAGGCTATGTCTTTGCTAAAAACATGGTGGCCAAGGCCGGAGTGAACCCAATTACCATAGGCTTCTCTTCAAATGAGGACGCGAATGATGATGAAGAACCCCAAAGCCAACCAACCCTCGAGACCCCCCTACTTGTAATGTTTTGAATTTTCTTTGTAAAAATCGAACTTTGAATGAGAAATAAAATTTATCTTGTCTTATCACTATTTCTTATCTTACCTTCTCCAACGAGGACCTGCTTTATCTTAGCGTCTACAAAATCATCGCATGGTTCCCAACAACAAAAGCGTCCTGCTATTGATAGTATTTCTTCAACCGACCCGCATGCCAAGCGTTTTTTATCTCGACTCCCCCCATGTCCCGAAGCCGATAAGTTCCCTCTTTCACTACTTTAATGATTTCATAAGGCCTTTCCCAATTAAGCATCAACTTCCCTGTGTTGTTAGGTGTCGAGGCCTTGGCTTCCCTAAGCACCAGATCTCCTACCCCGAATATTCTGACCCGAACCCTCTTGTTATAATACTTAGCAATCCTCTGTTGGTAAACGACAAATCTCAATGTCGCTGCGTCTCGAACTTCATCCAACAAGTCAAGGTTGAGTCGGAGTCCCTCCTCATTGTTCATTGTACAACTCCTTGAATTAGGATACTCGGAATGGGGATCAATGCATCTGTTTCATAACCCAATCTGAATGAGGAATCCCCTGTGGTCGTCCACGGAGTGGTTCGGTAAGCCCATAGAACACTTTGCAGCTCCTCAAGCCATCTCCCTTTAGCTTCATTCAACCGCCTTTTAATTCCTTTTAGGAGAGTTCGGTTTGTGACCTCAACCTGACCATTGGACTGAGGATGCACCACAGAGGTTCTCCGATGTTGGATCCCCAGATCGGATAAAAACCCTTTAAACTTCTTCCCCACAAACTGCGTACCATTATCGGAAATGAGTACCATCGAGATGCCAAACCGGTACACCACCGATTCCTTCATAAATTTCACACAATCCTCTTCGGTGATATGGCGGAGCGGCTGAGCCTCAACCCACTTAGTCATATAGTCGATGGCCATTATTATGTATTGGAGTTGTCCCCTCGCTTTGGGTAGCGGTCACAATAAGTCAACCCCCCAGATAGCAAACGGGATAGGAGACAGCACCGACGACAATTGCTCCGGAGATTGACGTGGGACCAAACTGACAATCTGGCATTTCGGATATTTCTGGACATACCCCTGCGCTTCGTGGAATATGGTCGGCCAATAATACCCTTGTCGAATCAACTTGTATGCCAATGATTTAGCCCCCCATATGATCTCGGCAGATCCCCTCATGAACCTCTCTCAACGCGTACGACGCCTCGGATGGAATAAAGCATTTCAACAAGGGGGATGAGTACGATCTATTATACAAATCCCCATCAATTAGGCAAAAATAAGAGCTCCGGTACTTGACTCTTTTGGCCATAATTCGACCAAGTGGTCAAGGTAGGGTGTTATCCAGCAATTAGACCTTTCAATACAAAAAAGTTCCTTCCTATTGATACTCGGTTCTATCAAAACCTCCAAGTAAACCGACCCCTCAAAATCTTCCACCTGTGTGGCAGCCAGTTTAGACAAAGCATCGGCAGTAGAATTGCCCTCCCTTTCTATCCTGTTGATGGTGTAGGACTCTAGCTTGAGCAGCATCATTTTTGCCTCGGCCAAATACTTGGTCATCCTTGTCCCTCGGGCTTCATACTCACCCTGAATCTGCTTTACAACCAATTAGGAATCACTAAAGACAATCAAATGCCGAATCTCCAAACTTTTAGCCAATCATAACCCTGCCAATATCACTTCATATTCCGCTTCGTTATTGGTCGCCCGGAATTTGAATCGCATGGTCTGTTGCACTTTGAATCCTTCTGGAATAGTTAGGATAACCCCGGCCCCGCTGGCCTCGGCATTGGCCGAGCCGTCAACATATATTGTCCATGAAAAGCCAGGGTTTGGTTGTCCTCGACCACAACGATAACCTCAAAAGAAGGGGCATCCTCTCCTTCAGGGAAGGTGCATTCTGGCCCTTAATGGCCATGCGGGGGTGGTACTCTAAGTTGTATTGACTCAGCTCAATAGCCCATGCCATTATTCTTCCCGAAGTATCAGGTTTACCCAAGATTTTCTTCAAGGGTTGGGTCGTGTAAACTACGATAAGCCAACCTTAAAAATAGTGCCGAAGTTTTCGGCTGGCGACCATCAAAGCATACACACATTTCTCCAAATTCGGATACCTGGTCTCCACATCTCTTAACACATGGCTAACATAATAAACTGGCCGCTAAATACCCCCTTCTTCCCTTATCAAGACTGCGCCAACAACTAACGGACTTACAGACAAATATTGATACAAGGGCTCCCGTGACACAGACCTTTGTAATAAAGGAGCCGTCACCAAAAACTTCTGAAGTCCATTGGAAGGTCTTCTCATTCTTCGGCTCCTTCAAAGTATCGAAGAATGGCAGACATCTCTCCGCCGATCTTGACATAAACCTCCTCAAAGCGACAATGCGACCAATAAGCCTTTGGACGTCTTTGTAATTATGTGGTGATCACATGTCTAGTATCGCTTTGATCTTTTCCGGATTGGCCTCGATCCCCCTCTTACTCACCAAGTACCCCAAGAACTTCCCCGAGCCGAGGTCTAAGGTGCATTTAGTGGGGTTAAGGCGCATATTGTATTGTCGGACTGAATGAAAACACTCCTCAAGATCCCGAAGGTGGTCATGTGTTCGAGGGCTCTTGACGATCATATCGTCTACGTATACCTCCATGTTTCTATCGATCTGCTTTCGGAAGACAGTGTTCATTATTCTCTGATATGTGGCTCCGGCATTTATCAACCCAAAGGTCATTCTCCTGTATGCATAAATTGCCCGATGAGTGATAAACGCAGTTTTAGGAATATCTTCCTTCGCCATGAAAATCTGATGATAACCCGAGAAGGCATCTAGAAAGCTTATAACCGAATTCCCGGAAGTGGCGTCAATGAGCTGATCGATATGTGGAAGAGGGTAAAAGTCCTTCGGGCATGTCTTGTTTAGATCAGTATAATCTATGCAAACTCTCCATTTTTCGTTCTGCTTTCTAACTAGAACCACGTTGGCCAACCATTCCGGATATCCAATCTCCTCGATTACTCCGGCATCCAAAAGTTTGTCAAGCTCTCCATCAATAATCTTTTGATGCTCGAGTGCAAACATTCTCCGTTTCTGACGGACTGGCTTTTTGCCTGGATCAATCGCCAATCTGTGGACCGCAACCCCCTCGGCAATCCCGGGCATGTCCCGAGGGGTCCAAACGAAGATATCAGCATAATCACGCAAAAGCTGGACCAACTGAGTTTTAAAGGCGTTGGGTTACCAATTGAGTTTTAAAGGCGTCGAGTAACCCAACACCTATTTCCATTGTCTTCAATTTATTGCCAGGCACCAATTCCACTTCCTCAGTATCATCGGCGGGAGATGCCAAAGGGGTGGTATCTCCCTCTGCGTAGGGGTCCATATCAACGATCATGGTACGCTTCTGTCTACTGACCCCAATAGCCAACGATGTTACGGCATGGCGGTAGCATCTCCGGGTAATATCAACGTCTCCCTTTACCTCACCAACACCCTCGGGTGGGGAACTTGATCTTGAAGTGAGGAATGGAGGTAACAGCATTTAAGGCCGTTAGGGTGGTTCGTCTCAAAATGGCATTGTAGGCTGAATCAATTTGAACGACAAAAAATTTTACTCGTCACCTGTTTAGGAGTCGTGCCAAACACCATTGGAAGTTCCAAAGTTTCGATTACAGGTACCGCCTCATTCCCAAACTCATACAAGGGCAATTCTGTCCCCCACCTCCAATCTCACGTCTTGGAGACCCATTCTCTGATAAGCGTGACTGTATAGCACGTCCACTGATGACCCATTATCAATCATTATTCTTTTTATGTCTACCGGGTCGACCTGGGCAGTAATAACCAAAGCTCCCTCATGCGGTTCTACGACTTCGGTCAGATAATCCTCATCTAAAAAATGAGATCACCGTTTTGAAAAAATGACGATCAACCATTGGGGGCTGGTCAGTCAACGCCGAGACGGAACCTGATGAGGATCGACGCCTCTTACCAATGTGCCTTGGTGCCGACCCCCCTATTATAACATCCACAACCCTTCGAGAGTGGTCCCCTTGTTCCGCTCTTTTCTCTGCCACCAGCTCAGGATTATTCGCTCGGGTCTTGCGGCCTACCACGAATTATGTCAATTCACCCCTCTGGACTTTGGATTCGATCATGTCCATCAACCTGGCACGTCTCTGTGGTGTGCCCTGCCCGTCGGTGATACAGACAATAGGGACCCAGCCTATCTGTTTTATACCCCGAGGATCTGGGCCCTGACCTTTCCTCGTTCCTTATAGCCTCCAAAACCTTGACGCGATCAACGCTTAGAGGGGTGTAAGTCTTGTTCTCCGTCCGAGGTGAATAGGGAGGTCTGCCCAAATTAGGGTGTCCCCCTCTTGGCTTCACTCAATCGAAGACATTGGGTCGATTATCCCCACTTTTATTACCGCCGTCGTACACTTTGCTTTCCGTACCTATGCCCCGGGGTATCAAACTATCCATGGCCTCTTCAATTGCTACGAACTTTTCGGCCCGGTCATACGCGTCTAAGAGATCTTTTGGAGGATTGAACATTACATCTTTTATCATCTTTTTGTTTCGGGTAACATCCATCCCCATAGTAAAGAAGCCTAGTGCTTGTATCATATTAAGGTCGGTAATGGTCCCCACCGCATCTCAGAACCTCTGTGCATACTGGCTTAACGACTCACCGGGTTTTTGTTTGACCTGCTTCAAAGAAGCTTCTCTTGTTGCTGCCAAACCGTTCATGAAACCGAACACTCAACTCGGTCCACGAGTGGATACAATTAGGTGGTAACGACATCATCCACTGTTTGGCACCCTTCTTTAACGTTGTTACGAAAATCTAAAACATCCCGGCCTTGGAATGGTTATAGTATCTCGTTACCCTCTCATACAAGCTGGTGTGGTCGTATGAGTCGCCCGAGCCGGTGTGGTCATATGAGTCGCCCGAGCCATCGTACATCTCGAGGGGCGGCAGTTTTTTCTTTGGATCGGCCTTTTCCTGATCAATGGCCACTGAGAATGGAGATTTCGGGTCCAGGGGCATGGGTCTCGATGACTTGGGCTCCGATCCGGTCGTCAGTCTTGCTTCTGCCACAGCCAACCTTTTTTCCAACTCCGAAATCCTTTCCATAACCGGGTCGGCCATGGGCACATAAGGGACCATCTGCTGGTCTACTCAGCTCCGCTCCGCCCTTGTACCTCTGCGCTCGGTTTCATAGTCCAGAGTCCGAGCCTTTTCTCGAGAATAGCGCCCTGGGGACTCAGACAGTCTCCTTCCTTCCGATCTACCATGACCGACCTGGTCGAGACGCCTCATATAACCCTGAGGCTGGTTGTGAACCCTTATATCACCCTGACCATCCCGGTCATGTTGTCTCATATAACCCTGAGACTGGTGTTAACCTCTTATATTACCCTGACCGTCCCGGTCATGTCGTCTCATATAACCCTGAAACTGGTGTTGACCCCTTATATCACCTTGACCGTCCCGGTCATGTCATCTCATATAACCCTGAGACTGGTGTTGACCTCTTATATTACCCTGACACTGGTGTGAATCATTAAACTCGAATCGTCTTTCCCATCCTTGCTTCAATCTAGGCCGACTTTGTGGAGTATGCGCCCACTCCTTGCCATCGATAGTAGTGGATGGACCCTCTTCAGGTAACTCCAGCAAGTGGGCCTGCCAGTCTTGACGCTCACGTTGCAAGAATTCCAACTCAATCTCTGCCTCCCTGATCCTATATTGTCTCTCTCTCATCATGTTCGCGTCGTGAAACCCTTTTCGAGGGTGCCACCTCTTCTTCTGGGCCCTCCCTGCGAGAATCATGTTCCACCGTCAGGGGGTGTAAACAAACGTCTTCTGACAGGCTCGGAATGAGCGTGCCCCCGTCTTCATCCCGCCTGCCCAACCCCCGCTCTTTGCTTCTTTGGGGCTCTGCTGCTCTGCACGCATGGATCAATGGAAGATCCTTGATGTCCCCTGTTCGAGCTACCTCTTTCTGCCATGGGAATAGCCTTCCTTTAAAACCAACCGGGTGACTTATGTATCAAACACCTTCAGGCCCTCCTTCTAACGCCAATGTTGACGTCTGATTCTCGCTCCTGCTGAGATCACCTATCAGCAAGATACCTGTACACATAACAAACTATTATCACCCCACAGAACGGTCGCGACTTGGGCTGTCCGGGGATGCTCCGGTGTGAGGGTAAGTTTAGCCAGTTAACATCACAATAAAAGACCTAAAATATATGATGGAACTTGAAAGATATTTGATAGCTTCTGTGTATATTTTTTCAGGAAAAACTCTTATCTCTATTTTTCTGAGAGATAGCTCATATATACTCATCCATGCATCGTCGAATGTCCCATCATCCCTTCATGAGTGGATACCTGACGTCTTCTGCCACTTACACCAATCGGTCCAATAAGAAGAGATACTAGCATGGGCTACCATCTGACTCACAGTCTGTAGAAGTTGATAAAATGGCCCAAACGCCCCATCAACCCTTCCCATCAGCCCTTCATGAGTGGAAAAAGCAGACTACCTACTTTGTGACCAGGCCTGTTGGGAGAGATAGAAACGACCCGGCCCAAAACATATATGAAAATAACCTCAGGCCCACAGTTAAAAATATAAAGCCCAATGAATCACATCCCAACGTTCATCATTCCATTTTATATAAACACTGTTTATGCTATTTTCAGCTTACATACAAACATAATTCCTTGTTAAGCTTGTGTCTAAACTGAGTTGTGAACATTTTGGTACTCTAACTTGATCATTAGCTCTTCTACTCTCATAGATCTCCTTAAGCTTGTGCTAAGTAGATTTGTGCAATAGTTTGAAACTCCGATCCTTATTTGTTCATAAGAGATCCATTTCACCTCTTGTAGTGCTACTCAAGCTTACTTGCTCTCAACTAGATTGACTTGTGTTGGTCTAGTTAACATTTTTCCATTCTTAGGTTTAATTGTTCCAAGTCTATTTTCAATTCATCAATAGTTTTTGCAGAACTTGTCAGCATAACATTGGTTGGTGCTTCAAGTTTTATCTCCCAACAGTTGCTACAACATGATTTCATCAAATTTAGAGAGCTTACAAATAAAAAAAATCATATCCTCAATGAGAAAATTGATACATATATAAGTAGTATCACTAGCATGTTGAGAGAGGAATCCTTTGACAGTGTCTGCGATTTTACATATCCTTTTGGCCAAGGAGATGGTGGAAAAAGGACAAGGCAAGAAGATGATGAGATGCCTAGGAAGAGAGGGCATGTTTTGGATTATGAAGGGAGGGGTAGAAATGAGAACCATGGTGCTAAACTTAAGTTTAGCATTTCCAGCCTATGATGTAGAGGATGGTAACAAGCTTTTGAAGTTGGAGATATCCACTTGCAGTGAAAGTTCAATTTATGAGGCACTAGAGGGACCCCCTATATATGATGAAGAACCTGAATATCTAGAAGGGTTCCCAAAATATGATGAAGAGTTACACAACCCAAGCCAAGAAGAGTCAATTGAGAATGAACACCTTGTATTTAATAAAAGTCTTGAAGAGGAGTAAGGATTCATGACCAAGGTAGGTGTATTGGCACTTCCTGAACAACAACAAAGAATTTTCTTGGTAAAGGAGTAGTCAAAGCAGCCTCACATGTTACAAACCACAAACCAGGTCAGAAAATGATGAAGTTCCAGCTCCACAGGGTCGCACGCTTTGCACGAAATCTATTGAGAAAATGGAATTCATTCCAAGTGTTGATCGTCATCCAAAGAAGTCCAAGAAGGAATGGTCTGCAACTCCAGATCATTGGAGAGATAAAGTGATAGTCTCCATGCAAAACACACAATCAGAAACTAGTAAATCAAACTCCTCCCCGTATATTTGTCCTATGAATATGTATGTTGATGAGGCTATTGGCCTACTACCTCCTTCCTTTGACCCTACTAAGGCCATTGCATTGGAGATCTTGTCCACCAGCCTAAGTTCCATTCTTATCCAAACCAGCTATCTGGTTTGTTAGCACCCAAAGCCATAGTTGTCAAATCGTATCGTGTATCGAAAACTCCATTATCGTGTATCGTGAATCGTATCGTAAAATATGGAAACAAAAAAAAAAATGTAGTAATATATATTTAAACATATAAAATACAAGTTTGACTATATATAATAGTAGTCAAGTAAATATTATTATAGACTAAAAATAAATTTTAAAATTAAACAGTAACTAAAATACTCTAAATTGATTTATTAGATATTATTTCAGTAATCTTTATAGAGTAACAAGAGAAAACGAAAATTCAGATCTACCATTAATCTATAAATCAAAAGAGAATAATTCAAATGAACAAGTAGAGATTTATATATCTTCTTATAGAAAGTGACGTGGAAAAAATAGAGCGACATTTTCAATTAGATATAATACTCTAAAAAGTGATTAAAAGCTCATGAAGCGATAAAGAATACGTTTGCGTTAGAAAATCTCTTCAATTGAAATGTTAAAAGGCTTAAAAGTTGTTTTTAGTCTTTTAGATCTACATGAAAACTTTTTCAAGTTGGTTGCTTTTAAACAGTATCGTGTATTATATCATATCATAAGAATCGTATTGAATCATAATTGAATCGTAAGATCATTTTAGATTCACCCTGCGATACGTATCGAATTGTTTCCGTATCGTATCGTAAGATACGTATCGCGTATCGTAATATTCTGACAACTATGCCCAAAGCCACTACCAAAGACCAAAGACACAGAAGAAGAGCCCAAGAGCTGTGTTTTAAGGAGTTGTGGAAAGAACAAAATGTCCAAGTACCAAACTGCAGAATATTCACTAGTTTGGATAGAGGGAACAACCCCTTTAATGATTTAAAGTGGTCATTGGTCAAATGGAAAATGAGGGGAGAAAAGTTTGCAATTGATACGAATTTGTGGCCTTTAAAGGATATTGAGGCAGTCCTAGTAAAACCCTCTGCATTAGTGTTAATGGGTGACCAAGATTAAGGGAGGCTTTTTAAAAGGGGGTTAGGAAACTCACAAATAACAAGGCGCCACACAAAGCAGATTTTCATTGGAGATTCCAACTAAAGAGCAACTTACTATATTCTCAAGACATCATGGCACTTCTTCGCCTCCTAGTCACTCTTCCCTGGCACTATGGCAAAAACACCAGTAAGAGGATGAAACTTATAATTCATCTTCTGATTCCCAGGTCCTTCCTTCTAAACACACTATGGGAACCCTCGTTGGACATGCTGAACAAAAAATAATCAGGATTGATAAATGGATGCTTCAAGTTCCTAGTGCAACCAGTTACATTAGATGCATTGGATGGGAAATGTTTGGAAAGGAGATGAAAGAAAAGGCAAATTGTACTAATGTGAATGTTCAACACTATAGAGATGAATATGCACTGAGGGATTCTTGTACTACTTGTGTAAAGGATGGTGAAAGGACTCTTGTTGCCAAATCATTGGCTGCAAATTGCCGCAAACTTGAACACTTGAAGCCACCAGAAAATAACTCATTCATGGAGAAGGCCAAGTATTTCTACATACGAAAACTTTTTTTCACTGTTTCATCTGAGCTCTTTCTTCTTGTTTTTAAGCATACAGCTCCAAAGGAATTTGGATGTCTCCTAGTCCAATTTATGCAGAAAAATGATCTCCATTGGAAAGAAACATATGACGAGGCATTAGAAAAACTTCAAAGGAGTTTTTGGGTTATGCTTAATCCTGTATTCCTGTTACAATCCATGGATTGCTCCCTCCATTCCTGGCTCTCTCTCCCCATTTGGTGAAAAAGACTAAAATAAAAGCAGGTGATCAAAGAAGCAAAGAAGGAAATTTAAAGGAACCAAGGCCTTTTCCAAGCTAGGAGTTTGGGGTATTCTATAGTGATGGAAACGTGTTGTAAGCAGTGCATTAAAGAATATGGCATCTTGGCAAGAGCTTTTATTTCCCTAATACAGAAAAATACCTCTTTAAAGATAAAGGCTGCAAAAGACTATGATAAGTTCGAGAGAATCACGAAGAGCATTCAAGAACAAGTCACTGAGCTACTGAAAATTCAGAACAGCGAAAAACACAAGTGCCCAAGGCATGCTAACACTAAAATTGAGGCATGCTTTTTCTATGGAAAGGTTCAACTAAACAAGTTCCTAAGTTTTGTTTTTGATACTGGGAAGGTATTGAGAGCTACCAAAACTGAAAGTAGAGAATCAACATTATCCACGAGGACGTGGAAGCTTTTAAGGGGAAGGGAATGTCAGGCTAAGGGCATTCTGGAGAATATAGAATATAATAGTAGATTATAGTAGTAATGAATTACATGTGAGCACATGTGATAGTTAGTTATTTTTGTAGTGAAGGATAAGAGAGTGGTGTAGGATTAGCTTTACTTCTCTGCAAGTAATCTTTTTCTATAAATAGTTGTAATAGCTTTTACATCTGCAAGTAATGAAATATATGAAAATGAGTAGCATTTGCTCTCACACCTATCTCCCTCCTATTGAACTCAGTAAGTCTATCTCTCTCTCCTGCCAATTCTCTATACTCTTATCCCTGTTGCTCCAAGTCAGGCCAACTGTGGCCTGACACAAACAAAATCATGCATAGGTTGTAAATTCATGACAGATCACTATCACAATAATCCTGCCCCATACTTGGCAAAAAATTTAAGAGATGCTTAGGTGTCGATGTCAAGTATCACCACAGACTGTGCTATCTGTGTAGTGTTGGTTGGCATGTGCATATACACAACCTACCACATAGCGGGTATACAATTCCTCAAATAAAAACGAAGGGGTCAAATAGCAGTTTTGGAGCGGTTGATGAAAAGACAAAGCAATGCTATCTAGAACGTGGATCCTTTTTTTCGTGAAACCAACAGGAGAATGTGGACACTAGACAGGCTAAATGAGTATCAAGGATGGATCAAGTAAACCTCTAAAACTTTGCCTAACTACTGAATATTTGACCATTGACTCTTATCTCTTTTCAAATGATTGCCAAGGATGGATAAACAACCATTGAGATATCAAATAACTACAATTGACGAACACAAATTTTGCCAAGGGCCATCAAAACTACTATATGCATGATTCCAGCAAAACCAAGTGGCCGAAGGGCTAAAAGGGTTCAAAAGCACGAGATACAAAAAGAAATCTATATCTAAATCACATTAGTTCTACATGCATCACTCTCAATCAATGACAACTGAATACAAACATGTAAGATGGGAGTAGAATGAGACTATCACATATAACCAGTCACCACAAACCCGACATTGTAATGGAACTAAGTCTAAGCTCAACTATTGAAGAAACTAGTTATCTAATATAATCAATAAACACAGGAAAACTGGAGAGCCAAACTTATGGCAGAACAATATAACTAAAATTAGCATGTAAATGAAAATGGTTGCTAAGAGATAATAGATCAATTTCTTCAGAGTCCCACAATTTTCAGAATGTGCAGTGTATCTTTGTGTATAGGGGTTAAAAGTTAATATGCCGTTCAGTTGCTTACAACTACTTGAAGGAATTAGAAAGCACCAAAGAATTTGCAAGAAACAGATAAGTGTACAAAAAGACGGATTGAATAAAGAAATTATTCAGACAAAAACATTGTTTACTGAATTAAGTTCATAACAAATTTCTTTCTTATGACATACAAATATAAAGAGTACTGGACTGATCACAGAAGTGAGTCAGAATATATACAAAATCATATTAATATTAAGCAACCTCCTGCAGACGTTTTTTATTGTTTGCAACATAAAAGAAAAAAGAAATGCACCTTGATCATATGCATAGCTATTGCTAACTATTTCCAAGTTGTACAACGTCAATTAAGCAAAGTATAATAAGTAAAATAGATGAACTCAAGCTATAGACTGAATAGATATCTACCTGTTGAATATCAGAGTGAAATAGCATGGGTGAACTTTCATAAGCTCCCTCTTTAATCCTTGAATTTATCATGCTAATGTCAAAAAGCCTGTTAAACTTCAATCCTTGAAAGTTTCCAAAAAGTAGGTCACACAGTTCTGCAAACTTAGTTGATATTAAGACATCAAAAAGAGCACGTTTACACAGATCAGTGTTTGTACGGGAATTTGATTCATCTGTTGATCCATTTGACATGACACCTACATGCTCCTTAGATGCATTCTGGGTTTCGGTATGCATTTCTTTACCAAAATGAACAGATTCCTGCAGAATTTTCATTAACTTGAGTGAATTAAATAAAATAACAATATGTTGTAAAGTACAACAACAACATGCAGAACCATGCAGATCTAGTGAAGCATTTACTTTGACTGTATTTGTGCAACAGTTTTCTGGATGAAATAAAAGAGCATCTCTGATGCACTCCTGCAAACCACCTTCAGTCGCATTAAGTGACTGATACATCTGTTCCAAAGCAATCTTTCTCCAGTCTTTGACTGAGCAATCTTCAGAACCATTTCTAGAGGCATGTGAACCAATCCTAACAAGATTAACTTGGTTGCACGAACTACTTGGAAAACACATATCCTGTGGTTCTTTTATACTCTGGAGGAAACCAGATACCTGTTGATAAAAAAAACAACTAAAAATTAAAATAAGAATGGACAAAGAGTCACTGGCGAGCAGCCACCAAAAATAGAAAAGTCCAGACTCTACAGCAAGAAGAGAAAGGCAAGGACATTTAAATGTAATCAACAAAAAGTCTTACATAAAATCAGCTCATTCATCAAGAGTCTCAGGAAAGTAGTGTAGCCTTAAATTTAACAAAGTTGTCGTGCAAAAAAATAAGGAAAATTATATTCCAAAAGGCCCTCATCACATGAATAGTAAATACAAATTAGTTCTATTTATTTATTTATGACAGATACAACATACCTTCATGCTTGTATAAACACCATGAAGCCATCTACATGTAGGAGGCACGAAGACCTCATGTGTCGACTAATATTCAGAAAAGTAGATAGCCAACTATGCGTTCAATTGTCATGTATGTCTGAAAGCAATTAATACTCTCTCCTTCCACTTTTAGTTGACCCCATTTGACTTTTTTCAAGCAATTTAACAAAATAATGAGATTAATGGGAAAAGTCAATTAGAGTTTCAAAATAACCCTTTAGTGAATCACTCAGGAAGGTGCTTTTATTAGAAAGAAAAAAAAAAGGGAAAGCAAGATCCCTATAAGTACCTTAAAGATTAGGAAGACAAGGTTTGAGAACATCCAAGCTAGGAAAGGAGGACAAGTAAGGCAAAATGGAGTATAAAATTTAGATATTCTTATATTTTTACAAAGTAATATCCGCAAGGAACTCCTGAAGTTATATTTTTCACATAGCCTGAATATTACTTTGTCCCTTGACACAGTTCTGCCAACACAGTTCTGCCAATTTTTCAGAGGATATATACAAACATAGTGCATATATACCAGAGATTGTCAAAAATTAATATTAAGATGACAAACTTTTTTAAAAAGATATACTGGAACAACTAACATATGCATACATTGGTTTGGTAAGAGGGAAAAAACATTTCAAATCAAACTACCATCAAAGGCATAACAGGTTTTAATTAAGAGATTAAACTGTACTTAATGAACAAGAACAATAACCAACAAAAGATTGTAGAAACAGTAGAACATGATATTGATGTAAACAGCAAGCCTCATTATTAAATGCTTATCTCAGTAACCTTCAAAAAGGTAGCCTCCAAAAGTATGCCCAATATGTATTAGCAAAGAAATAGTGATACACTATATGCTACATATCCAGAAAAGGAATACTTGATAATTAACAAAGTATACTTGCCATAAATTTATTCTAATAATGAGTTTTGTCTCATAGAAAACAATAAGCAATTACCATAATATACCACTAAATGTGGAAGAGAAGTATGGACTATGCATGGTTCAACTCACTGTGTTGTTCTACAGTTTCGTTTCATGAAAAGCTGGTTTATATTACTCAATATTATCAAAACATTAACTTCTTATAGAAAGGTCAAACACGAAGAATTAACAAAGAAACTTCTAAAGTTCCTCTAGAAAGTTCACAAACAGAAATACTGAAGTTTTAGTCAAAATTTAAAGCAAATCTAAAGTATAAAAACTAAAATTGTTATTAAATTCCACAAACAAGAATAATTTTCATAAAATCATATTTTTCAAAGGAATTACTCGTATCAATGAATTTTCATTACTGTTCAGTTTGAGTGACAGTTTATAACCAATTAAGAACCCATTACGCCGCTGCATAAGTTTCTTGTAAATGTGAACTTGTAACAATATTGCAAGATTAAATGTTCACAAGCTAATGCCAAAAAATTAAAAGAAACAACAAAAGAGTAAAGGCAGCAAACCTTATCCGTATGGTGGCTGGCCGAATTTGTAGAAACCTTCCCATCCTCAAAGAATTTTTCCTCTGAACTACTACTCATTTTCTGCCGCTTCCGCCTTGTATATGTTCGAAAATAATCCCCAAATGAACCAGCAGAATTCCTCTCAAGACCACCCCCATTCTCAATTTCAATGAGAGACCCATTATTCACTTCCTTACCCTTCAACTCCATACCCACCACAGAATCACAATTTCTTTCTCTCTCTCCATCAACCATTTCCTTCCGTTCAAACAAAGTAAACCCTAATTCACCAAGAATTTCAACACACCCAAAACCCCCAACTGGGTAACACCACCAAGATTCAATCTTTTCTGTAATAAAACAAAACCCGCTAAAATTATAAACAATTTTAACATAATATACACACTAATTAACCAATTAGTAAAAAAAAATAAGGGTTTTTAAGTACTAAGAAAATGTATTTTATACTCGGTACATAACCTACATACAGATATAAACATACAATACATATATATAGAGAGATGTTTGCAAAGTAGAGAGGAAGGGGAACTTACTTGAACTTTGAAGATTTACAGAGAAAAAGAGTGAATTGAAACCTAGAGACTCTGCAAATAGGGGAAAGGGCTCTTGAATATTTTGATTTGAATAACAGAAGTGGCTCTTTTTTATAGTAGTAGTTAGTTTAGTGTACTTTAAAGTTTAATGTATGGATCGGTAACCACCGAAACTTCCGTAACTGTGTCAGTGGGTTGTGACGAGAGAAACCCAACAGTCAACATTTGTTCAACTCCTAAATCTGCCGAGTATCTTGTGCAAACTGTGATATAATATTGATGGAGATTTTGCGTCGTAAATGACTAAATTAACACTATATTATAGACTAATTATTTTAATTAATGTAGCTTATGTTATGTAATTAAATTTAATAAGGGACAACGTATATAAATACGTGAACTACGACACAAAAATGACGTTATAATTTTTAAATGTTATATTATTATAATTAAAAGTATAAACTTAATTTCACAAATTTTTAATTTTATTTTTTTTTCCTATTCAAATTAATATAAATATTATTTAAATTTGAAATAATTAAATACTTTCTAAATTTGTAAAAAAAATAAAAAGAAAAAACTTAACTTGTTAGGAAAAAAAAAAGTGTCTTTTATTTTTATATCTCTAATAGAAAAATGCTCTTTTAAAATAATTTTTATTTTTATATCCACTGATTTTAGTGTAAGTTTTTTCTATCACAATTTTATGTAAGATAATATATTTTAACAAATTTTATGTAAGATAATTTTATTATAAATATTTTATTAAGATAATGAAAAATATCTTAATAAATCATGTGAATTGATTATATTAGTATTGGTCATGAATTTAATATTAAATTAATATTCTAAATAAATAAAATTTTATAAAATTACATGATTATTTTTATTAATAATAAATCTAAATTTTTGTAATAACTGTAAATTAGTTTAAAAATTATAGTGAATTCATTACTAACTAATTGTCATAACTAAATTAAATTTATTAAATCTTAAATTTCATAATTTTATTTGGATTAAAATTTCAATAAATTCATCAAATATAAATAAAATTAAATTAATTACTTTCTCATAATCATATCTAAATAAATCTATATTATATCCAAAATATTTAACTTAATAACTGATCGAAGGAACCTATAATATATAATTCAACAATTTATTAATTAAAAAAATATTTTATAATTTAATAACTATTATTATCTTCTCAAAATTTTGATCAAATATTTATCCTATATTTAATTAATTATCCTAATAAACTATTATCCATGTATCATAATAAATTATTATTCATATTGTTCATGCTTCGCACGGGATTGATGAGATTGTCGTATATATGAAAAATACTCTTTCTCCTTACTATGTAAAGAAGTTTCATAATTTTTTAAAACAGTATTATTTTATGAGATAACTTATGCACTAACAAAATCTTTAGATAATAATTTTGTAGGTGTGTGTGAGTGTGTGTGTATATATATATATATATATATATATATATATATATATATATATATATATATACAGTATTATTTTATGAGATAACTTATGCACTAACAAAATCTTTAGATAATAATTTTGTAGGTGTGTGTGAGTGTGTGTGTATATATATATATATATATATATATATATATATATATATATATATATATATATATATAATGTTTTGTAACATTTCGATTCCACATCAAAATATATTTAATAATTTGATGTGTATAAAAACCTAAAATACTATTAATACTTTGGGTTAGAGAAACAAAAATTTTAACTATGTGTAACTATGCATTTGGATTCGACAGTCAAAACTTTAAGTCAAGGAAATTATAACATCTCAGTCTAACATATGTAGCTTAAAGAATTACTACCTTGTCTTGGTAGAAAGCTTATTCTCTGACACCCATCAGGCCATCACTAACTAAATGATCATTCATAAAGGAATTAAGACACTGAAATTTACCATGAACAGTCATGGAGTAGGGGGGTGGAGAAGAAGGATAAACTTATGGAGCAAAATCCTAAATCCATTTCATATAATTGGATTTACAAATGAAACACAATTAACCTGTTTTCTATACTCTAACCAACAATAATAAACTCTCATTTCTTGCACTTTGTGCATTGCTAGTTGTCATTTAAGTCCCACTTGTAAGTTGCCAAAATTGCACCGTCTCCAATCCCATTTATAGAGCTCTGTACCTTGAATACAATTAGCGGCTCTTTTGGGATGTATAGCTCTTCCCTCGTGTTAATTTCATACATTCCACTCCAATTCAATTATTCTTTTTGTTTTTCTTTATTTTAGTATTGAGTCCGAGTTTTAAATTTGAAGTGGTTTATAATCATTAAAATTTAGGAGTGATTCATATGATAAAATAGACATTTAGAGTTTTAGACAATACTACATTCTTTTTAAAATAAGAGATACAATTTAACTTTTTAAATCAAATAATTGCATATTAAATTTTAAATTGATATAAATTTATGTAATTTTTGTTAATACAATTATTATAATTATTTCTTTCTCAACTTTTGGATCAGACAACTTTTTAAGTTTAATATACCGTCTTTTGACCTCAAAAATCAAATTGTATATCTAATTATGGTATAAAGGGAAGTATTAGGTGTAAAAATTTTATGGTTGTAAATTTGACCAAAGTGAAATGTGTAATTTTAAGAAACGAAATATATCATCTTAAGTCCAGAATCATAGTTTTGCAATAAGAAAAGACATGTCACACATGAAATATTCTTGAAATATATGGAGTATAAATTTAATTTAAAAAGGAAAAAACAAGAAAAAGAAACAATTTACAAGTAAAAGCACGATTAACATTTACAAAAAAATTATATTATCTAAAAAAAACTACTAATTACAGGTTATATTATTTTCAAAGATTAAGTAAACCACATAAATTATAAATTTGAAAACATTCAATTTAAACTTAAAAGTCAAACATTGTCTTATATTTTCGAATGGATGTTCTATATTAATACTAGTAGCCGAACTTGAGACTTTGAGAAGCAATTTATAACAAAGTACACATTTAACTTTTAAAAGTGGCAGAGAGCTCGATCATAAACTAAACTAAATTACTTAAAACATACCAAGAAGGACTGATAGTTGTTTACTCTCGAATTTTGCTTTGTTAGAATAACAATGGCGCTCCTCACAGACTCATGTCTCACGGAATTAAAGTTAAACGCATGGCTTCAGTAGCAGTATGTCATATAGTTTCTAATTTAAAAAAAGGGGGTGCCAGGAGTAAATTTTTAATATATATATATATATATATATATAAGTAGCGCATCCGCAACATACGGATACTGGGAGCACACTACCTCTAGAATCTCTAACAGCAGCTAAAAAAAAAATTAACACTGCCGCTAGAAGCTCTAGCGACAGGCCAAAAAAGAATAAATTTAGCCTGCCACTAGAGCCTCTAGTGGCAGACATTAATAAACAAATTGTCCTTTATTTTTATTTTAATTGTTGACCATGGATGCGGCCCCAATATATATATATATATAATATTAAAAAGAAATGAAATGCAACAAAAAAAAAGAAACAGACAAACAAAAGGTACCAACTCAAGTAACAAGATGCGCTCCATAAGCGGGTAAACAAACAGATATCATAACATCTCTGAATCTGAGACACTCAAAGTAAAACTAAATAATTGATAAAGCAAAAGGCATTCACAAGTTTCTTTCAATGAAGAGAGTGACTGAAACTAAAACACAGCACCTGCTAAATGTATTCTTAGCCCTTTAATTACGCCCTAACTCATATTTGGATTTCAGCAGCATGAGATGTAAATCCACCTGAAAACTAATGGCCGATTCATTCACGTTAACGTACTAGAGCAAAAGAACACACAAGTTTCTTCCACCAAAGTCAGTAACTGAAACAAGATCACACACCCTGACAAAGGTGAGCCTAGCCATTTATTCATATAACACAAGATCTATACTAACAGGAAAAAGAAGTCTATAGTACTACCAAAAAAAATAAGTTCTGTAATATTTCTACCTAAGACATAAATAACTTGTACTATCCTTGTACATGACATTCCACCAGACACGAAACAGTCAAATATTTGCTGAAAAACAGGCATTACCCAGGCTAAGAGGCGACAGACCACAGTGAACTGACAAAATATCCTACTTAAGTTACCTCAAGATAACAAATAAGCACTTGACAAATATGATAGGCATCTCTAAGTTCATAATTGCACATAGCACAAATCACACTCGAGGCTAACAAGAATCGATGCATTATAACTCCAGCGAATAAAGTAGAACAGTGAAAACCACGGGAAAATATGTTATTTTAAAAAGTAGGCTAGCATATGTAAATTTCCAGTAGTCATTTATTGTCCAGACAAGTTGAAAGATAGATTCATACTGAGATTAAAAAAGAAAGGCTGGGTGCTATTTTTAGTTGGCATTTGGTTAACTATCGTCCACCTAAAAACTACGTAACTAATATGCACTAGATTGAATTAAACTCTTACATTGACCTTATTATCAGAGGTAGTTGATATTCTTTACGACCATTGAATCAAAATGACTCCTGACAGAAGGAACCACAACAATTATAATTATGGTAACACATAGTATTCATGTATAAATAAAACCGAAACAACTATTATGCAACAATCACAATGCATGAAATTTGAAGTTTTCGCTCACCACCTAGATGGAGTTGTGTTTTTCGTTGATTTTTTTTAGAGGAGTTTATCCTTGTAACTTGATGTGGCTTTGTTTATGGGTGTTCCATGAATAGGATCATTAGGAATCCAAGTATTTGCAGCCTTTTTGTTATCCTAGTTATTGTATACTTCACACGGAATCGGGATTTGGTATTAAAACTTCATAAAGAAAAAGGGTAATAGCAAATTTAAGACAAGGGAACACCAAAAAAAAAACATTCAGATTTCTAACCATTTAAGAATAAATTAGCCAAGAACATTCCTTGAAGAGAAGCCCATCATACCTTCAACTTAAAAAAAATATTGGTCATATCTTCAAAGAATATACTTGATACTGAAGTAGCAACACATCATGATTTAACAATTACAACTTACAAAATAACAAAATAAACAAACTATAATTTGGACAACATGCAGAGAAGAACAATAGGACATATTATTCAACAGAAACACAACTGATTTCTGAAAATCTGCCACACCAAAGGATTTTCTGCTTGAAATGCAGAGACTTTAAGAGGGCGTTTGTAACAAGATACACTTCCAAATTAAAAAGGAGAACGCTTGAAATTCAGTAATACACTAAACTAAATCATTTAGCAAAAGATCAAGTATGATAGTTGCTTACTCTGAAATTTGCATTTTTACTACATTTACACTTCTCACACAATTCATGTAACTAAACTCAAAGTGTAAGTAGCATCATCTCAAATAAATTCCAATAAAAAAGGGGAGTTTTTTCCGTCTTAGTATTACTTTTATTTTTTAATAAAAAGAAATGCAGAAACAAAAAATGCCGGTACCAAAAGCATGTCAAATTTCCATCAGCAACTGTTTCAAGGGTACCAAAATGAACATCTGCTTTCAGAGAAACTGCAAGTCTGTAAAATTTAGGCTTAGCAGCTTCAAATTGTGTTAAATCAATGAAATTTTTCACCAAAAAAATCATTTAGGAAAAGAACATGAAAAAACAGATAAACTAGTAAAATAAAAGGGCAAAGGTAAAAAAAAGAACAGAAATAACAACTAAAGGAGTACACTAGAAACAATTTAAAGCACCAAATCAGTCTTCAAAACCCATAGACACAATCCTAAAAGAGCCAAAATCAGTATCCTGGCCCAAGTGGGGTAGAACAAATACCAGCTAACCAACGGTCCATCTACTGAACTATCTCATTGTAGCTCTACTATATTCAACTTATATGTCCTACTAAAGACTTATGAGCTACAATACAAATGCTTATAGATGGTGATTGGAAGGCTTCTATAAGAGTATTGTATAAAGATAAAGGATGGAAATTTGAGACCTAAGTTTACCTTGGGAAGTAATCTACACAAATTGTGTAACTAGGATTTGATTTCAAAGGCTTTACATAGTATATTTGAGGAAAATAAAGTTATTAATTCTATCCTCTCATCCCAAAGCAGGTTTCCAGATCATCCAAATCAGTTTTGTTCTCAGAGCTTAAGGTTCCATCACCCTGTTCTTGTAAAGTGAGAAATCATGTGTGCCTTCTTGAGTTGGCAAATCAAACAAATAGCCGAATACTGTTGATACTAAAAAATAAATGAATAAAAACAAATTGCAACAAACATTCAACCAATCAGCTCCATCCTATTTTGAACTCCTAATTATACAAATAACTAAAACAATAAACATATAAATTTGTAAACACATTAGACTTGCAGAGTGTAATCTTTTCTGCACAGCAATCATGTATTCAGGATCCTCTGCCACGTGCAATACAAAATCATTAAACCCAGAAGGAATCTTAACAAGTCTCAACATCCCAATTTAGATGTAAGCATATGATGAACCATTTTTTCCAAAACTAAACCAGCAATCGTTCAAAACACATGCACCACTAATTATAACAAATTAGAAACACAGCATTTAACACACTGGGGGTTCAATACATACTGGAGGTTCAATCATCCGCATCCTCTGTGGGCCTCCCACCAAAAGGATCGTGAGAAGGACCCGTATCCTGCCCAATATGGCGCTGCACTAGTCGCTGCAAATCAGCCATAACCTTCTGTTCACGCTTTGCCTTCTCCTCATAGTTAAACATAGCCAATGCCCTCTTATCCTCAGCACTATAAACTTGGTTTTCTTTTCTGATACGAATGGCATTCATCCTCTGATGCCTACTACCACTCATCACATACCCAAGAGTCTCAAACTTGGAAATCTCCTCAGCGGAAAGACCAACTTCACCTCTACGTGGGATACGCTTCCCTTGCTGAACATACTGAGCGATGGCATCACCTTCACCAGGCCTAAGTGCTCCTCCGTAGCTAATATGTCCTTCAGCCCTCGGCAAGGGCATTGGCCCAACAACCGGTTCAGTATCCAAAGTAGGTTTCTTCTCTTTAAACAAAAACAACTCACTGTTAGTCTCATTCTTCTCTACTTCATCCAATGCCAGTTTAGTTGTATCCTCCCTCTCTTCTAAGCTTTCACTCTCGCTTTCACTCTCTGTTTCTCTCTTTTTCTTCAAATGGGTTTTTTTTCTCTTTGATTTCAACCCATCCCTTGATGATCTACTTGCATCAGAGTCCTCACCTTCACTCCCCTCACTACTCTCGCCCAAAGAACTGTCCCCATCCTTCCTTGTACTCCTCCTTTTGCTTTTAGAATTTCTTATATTCCTCTTCTTTCGCCTGTCACTTCTTCTTTTCCTTCGTTTATCTTCTTCCTCTGAATCATCACTCGAATCATCTGATCCACTCTCACTCACAGACATTGATTTCCTACGTCTGCTACGACTAGACCTTGAACTCTTGCTCTTCCTCTTCCTCCTCGACAGCGAATCATCCGAAGATTCAGTCTCCGATTCACCGTTCATATTCTTCGATTCATACTTCAACTTAACATCTATATCCTTATCAACAGTTTCCCAATCCTCAGCAATTTCCTCAGGTTCCAGCTCGTCTGGTTCGTTTTCAGTTCGAGGTGGGCTAGGGGTAACATTCCATATACAGTTCCTCAACATCTTTCTCAATTTCTGGCGCTTAAGCCTCCGGTACTCTTCGTAATTCAATCCTTTCAATTCTTCGTCAGATTCGGACCCCGCCACTCCTCGCCCGTTTCTGTAATCACGATCAAGGTAGGGCTTTTTGTGATCCCCATAATAAGATCTTCGGTCTTTCGCTTGATATGTTGGGCTAGGGCTTTTTCTAAGGTTTGAATAATCTGGAGATCCACGAAGATCACGGCGATTATTGGAATAGTGATTGTACCTTGTGTAGCCGTTGGCAGGGCTCCTGCTCCGGCTCCGGCTAAAACTGCGACTACGGCTCGGGCTCATGCTGCGTCTTCTGCTGTAATTGCGACGGGAACTGAGACGACGACCGTCACGGGATGTATCGGAGTCTGGTGAATGGCGGCGGTCGTTGCTGCGGCGGCGTTCATCGGAAACTTGTGCGGCGGATGAAAGCTTGGTCATCGGGAGTATTGTACCAATTCTCTCTCTTCTTTGCAAGATCGAATTCGAAACCCCTCGTCTCGTCTATATAGATTTGATAATTATCTTATTCCTGGAGGCTTTTGGCAACGACTGCTTTTATTTGGACAAACTTGCCCCTTTACAATAAAAAAAAATCTTCTTGGAATTTTTATTAAATTTATTAATTTTAAAATATTAAATTAATCTGAATTTATTTGTTTTAATTAGTATAGTAGTTAATAATTAAAATTATTTAAAAAATTTATTGAGGACACAATTTTTATTTCAAAAGGTAAAATAAATTCACATCTAAATGAACTTGGATTAAAATTAAATTAAACTCTTTTGTAGAATAGGAGAAGTACTAATTTAATGAAAATGATAATATTATACTTTTTTAAGAAAAAAAAAATTATGTTTCTATCACTTTTATTCTCTTAATATCATCTATCTATTAAAGAGGTTTTAGACTTCTAATAGTTTCATTTAAACCTTCAAACCTTTAAATTTCAAATTAATCTATACGTTGTTACTTGGGTTTCAAAAATTTATTTTTTTAAAATTTCGATATATGTCTACCATATTTTTTTACTTGGATTATGAAAATTATGTGACGATATCCTTAAAAATGAGAATTTGAAGAAAAATATATATATTCTATTAAGTTTTTTTGAACAATTTATTTTTATTTTTAATTTTATTGAAATATATGATAACAGTTGAATATATAATAATACTTTCTGCGTTCTTGAAAGGATGGTTTAAATGAGAAAATAATTTGTTCACAAAAACATGTCTAAAATATATAAGTTGACTAGATAAAATTTTATATTTACTAATTTACTCTTAGGGCCTGTTCGGGAATGACTTTTTTTTTTTTGACTTAAAGTTAAAATTTTAGTAGATTTATAAGTTAAAATTTTAGTAGATTTATAAGTAAAAGTGTTTGGGAGTATTTTTATTTATAAGTCGGGAATTATAAGTAATAGTTGTGGATGTGTTCGGCTAATAATGACTTATAAGTTAAGTAAAATGTAAATATTACTAAAATGTCCTTTAGTAAGAAGAAGGAAAAAAAAAACAAGGAGGGACAGTTTTGTCATTTCATTAGAGTTAACCAACTTAAAAAAATGACTTATAAGTCATTTTTTTTAAGTTCTAAAAACTTACTTATTTTTTTTGACTTTTTTTTCGACATATAAGTTAAAAAAAACTATTCCCGAACACCACTTTTGACTTAACAACTTATAAGTTGGTTGACCAACTTATAAGTTGTTCTCGAACACCCCCTTAATAATACCACGTCTTAGTTCAAGAGTAAATCCATCACATAACAAATGAATACCTCAAATTAATTCACTCTCTCCACAACTCAAGTACTAATAAAAATAATTAACACACACATATCAATACATAGACAAAATAAGAAGTAAATTTATACTCTGTCCTCTTTTTTTATTATCTTAATTTATATAAAATTTGTCTTTAAACTATCTTTTAAGAGACGAAGGGAGTAGTTATTAATTAGGGTTATTCCTTTAGGAAGCCCTCCCTCATCTAGCCTCCTACCTCTTTAAGATTTATTTCTCTATTTAAATTTATTCGTCCTCTCGAAATCTAAATCTGCTTTTATTATGACTTTCGTGATTTTTTTTTCTATAATAAGGTCATGTTGGTCAATTTTTTTCCCTTTATGAGATTTTTCTTTCCTCAAGTTTTGTTTCTTCATTTGTTAGAATTAGCTTGGTCGATGAGTATGATATGCTTTGATCTTAAAAGTTTGTATTGAATATTATTCTTAAATAATATATGTACCCTTAAACTCTATCGTATACCATTATAAATTATTATAATTTTATCATTTTAATGAAAGCTGATATTAACAGGAATATAATTTTGGGCACAGAGCAATCAATAAAAAATTTCCCTTATTGCCTTTACCGTTTAAACAGAGCGTGTGCCTTTTTCTTTTAACAACATTATGTCATGAATTCAAGGAATTGCAGAAGAAAACAGTAAGGAAACTATCAGGAAAAGGAAGAACAATTGAAAGAAAGAAACAAAAAAAATTTAGATTTCATTCATTTGATGTCAATCCATTACACAGCTGAGCTACTTATACACGAGCTACTGATTCTGTTATGGCTAACACATTGATCCAAAGACTGAGCGACATGTGTTCTACTTAAGCTAACAGGCTGATGAATTGAAATCTAGTGCAAAGACCTCGTTTTGTTCAATGACTGATTTCTTCTTTTATTTGCTACCAAAATAATCTTTTGTTCTAACAATGCCTCATCCTTAAAAAAAAACCTTGTCCTCAAGGTTTATTTCTTGAGATCCGGTCACGTTGCTTAATTTTTTATGCGAGCTTCATTGCTTGAGATTAACATATAAAGTTTTGTTTCAAATCCCCCCGGATTAAAACACTAAGGGTGTTGTATCATATTCAAGATTAAGTTCACTCTTCTTCCACAGCTTGCTAAACATAGTAGATTTATCTCCAGTTAGAATCATGGGCAGAATTAGGAATGACAGCCCAGCTACTGTTGAGTAGAGTAGTATCTCCATCAGTGTGGTTTTAAGATTCATGGTAAAGATTACTTCTTTTGTGGATTTGAACATAATATGTGTTGAATAGTTAAGTAAAGCCAAGGACCCCTTAGTCAATCTATGAGAACCATAAGAACAGCAGAGAGCTTCACATATGTTTTCCATGGGTTCACCATTTGTCTAGTTGTTAATCCCTGCAAGTATAAGAGTACCAAGTACACAAAGCCTTGTACAAATGCAAAATACCATCTAAAACTAAATGAAAAACCAGATGTGTCACGATAATATGCCCTTAGGTAGATTGTTAACAAGGCAGTATGCCAATCATTGGCAATGAAACTAAATTTTCATCTCCATAGAAGATCAGAGCAATTACAGAAATTGTAGTTGTGCCTCTCTGGTACACATAAGAAAGAGAATGGACAAGGTCCTGAAGATCATTTGCTGAGCCTGGTAATGTGTTAGTCTTGTGGTGCCAAGCATTCTAGTCTGAGCACATAAGTAAAAAGCATTGTTCCGCTGGTGACAATTATTCTTTTCTATCATTGCTCCTGGGGAAACATTATTGGAACGTCCTGGCTGGAAAAATTTTGTATGGTGATTTTTTTGTGCAATTATTACAATAAACTTTGGGCACTATTTCTTATCAAGGAACTTGCAGGCCTCAATTGTTTGATCTAGTTCAATGTCCAGACTCTAATTAAACTGAGATTCGCTTATTCCATCCCTGAATATGATTATCTGATCAGGCCTCTTCAACCCTAAACTTACATAGAAGTCTACAAAAAACTCCTTCATTATTCCATTATTTTCAATGTCAGAAACTTTTTTGAACAAGGAATCTATCTTTCAACCATTGGCAATTGAATACAAACTGATGCCTTATAACGTAAAATTAGTGGCCACTGCCGAAAACCAATTACCGTAACAATTGATGGAATGTCAGACTGCCCAAATGAGTCATGGGATACATCCATCCCAAGAATAACTGTTGGAGCCTTTGACACCCAGGGAATGGATGGAGGATGTTCAACTATTAAATAAGAATTCAATCCACCAAGTTTTGCCTTGATCTTAAAGGGCACATTAGTCAGATATTGATCATTGACTATGGCTGAAGCAATAAATTGGGTAACAATTCCATATTCTGATAGATTCTTCATTTTCCAATGACCATAAAAGATTGGAGTTCTTCTTCTCAGGAAGTAGACACAGAAGAAATTAGAGAGCTCCATGGAGTTTTGACTGTATGGCCTCAAACATGTTCTCAACTTTTACAAGGGGTGGGGCCCTTCTGCGCTGCAGATTTTCTTCGAACACATCCAAAGGATCATCTATCAAAATTCCTTTCATATCTCCATATTGCTCAAAGAGGAATCTCAACTCAGAATCCTTAACATTACTATTGATATTACGAACAAATAGTGTCCTTGTGGGATGTTCACCAGCAACTGTTCTCCCACCCTTTGTAAGACCAAGGTTACCAATGTCATTGGAAACACCATCATATATGCTCAAATTCGAGACACCCATTAGTAGGCTGTCTTGGAGATCAAAATCCAATTCCATTTCACTTCCATTATCCAAAAGATCATCTTTCAAATCCTCTAGTTGAGTAGTTAATAATTCATCTTCATCTCCATAAACACTTAACATGATCGTGCTTTATGAATTATTAAACCTTTTGAAAGAGGTAGATCATTTACATTCTTATACGCAACCAATTCAAGAACATCCTTCTCAACCATGGAAAGAGCTGCTTGGTATACAGTAGCAACTCTTTCAGTTAACGGCACAGTTCCAATGGTTAGACCTCCAACAAGAGGCTTTGCAAGAGTCATAATATTAGGGAATACGCCATAGTCTTCATGTGCCCAAGGGTAACCAGTTAGTCCTAAACCACATTGAACCTCATCAAAAACCAACAAAGTCCCAGCACCCTCACCGGCATTACGCAAGGATAGTAAGAACTCATTCGTTGCACTGTTTATGCCACTTTCACCTTGAATAGGTTCCACAAACTTTGCAGTAATATTCCCAGACTTAATAAGTTCTGTTGTAGCTTGTATATATCCATGCTCTAAGAAAGTAACTCCAAGCATAATAGGTTCAATAGGTGACATGTAATGTTTTTTGCTTGTCAACGCAAAAGCGCCCATTGTCCTACTATGAGAGCAGTTACTAAAGAAAATAAAATCTGTAGGTGGAGGCTTCCTATCAGAGTGTGAAAATCTCTAGAACTTTCGAGTAGATTTAATTACCGCTTTATTTACTTATATTCTAGAGTATAAGAAGAAAACGCGATTAGTAAAAGACGAAGCAATAAGGCATTTTATAAGTTTTACTTTATCATAGTTCAATTGGATGCAAGCTGGATGGGTTGGTTCTGAAATCGTTGCTTGAGAATCCTCGCAGTCTCCATCTTCATGGTTTACTAGATCCTTATAATCTTGTAATGACCACGAATTCTATATGTCATTGTAACTGTAATTATTAAATAATTAGCAATGAATTAAAAATTTTGTACTAATTAATTGTGTATTGATGTAATTAAATTAATATACTTATGTATGTGTGTATTTATTTAATAAGAAAGTAATATGATATAATTAATTAAAGCAAATCTAATTGGATTATATTTTTAAGTCCAAATGAGATATTAAACTAGGTCCAATTAATTAACCTAGTAGCTCATGTATTAAATTAAATGTTGATTCATGTTATAATTAAACTAGTCCAATGTTTGTTTTAATTAAATGTAGCATGAGTTAGTTAAATGGGAGCCCAATGGAATAAATAAATTGAGCCCAAACAAATTAAATGAATGAGCCCAACACATTTAATTCTTAAGTCCAAAGTGGAGCCCAAATGAAAGTCAAAACTGGTCAATATATATATATATATATATATATATATATATATATATATATATATATTTTGTGTGTGTGTGTGTGTGTGTGTGTGTATATATAAAAACTATAAAAATAAATCAAAAATGGGGAAAATTTTCCCATTTGGCTGGTCAAGGAGGGGGCCCAACATGGGGTGGCTTGTTGAGCTATGTTGCTTCAGCTTCACATTTCACTTTAGTTGCTCAACCACCCTAATCAATTCTTATGTCAATCCATCAAATAATAATCTAGATTAGCTCCTAATTTAACCAATGTTAGTTGATTAATGAATGTTCATGGTGATTAAGAAAGTTCTATAAATAGAATGCTCCACACCTTGGTTGTGTTCGTTAGTCATTTGCTAGAGAGAAAAGAAAGAGCTTCTAGGAGAAAAAGGTAGGATAATTCTTGTAACTTTGAGAATCCACCAAGGAAATTACTAGATAATAGTCAATGTGAAATCATTAACAAAGTTCATAACCAATAGAAGAAAAGCATTCAAGTCCAAGATGTTGAAAATGTTCTACATCTTCCTTATTTCATTTTAAAGGTTTATATATGTTTTCTATGGTCAAAATGTATTTTTAACCAATCAAAAGTTATTTAGATGCTTTATAAGTCTAAAACTTAGATATATAGGTATATTCATGTTTTGATATATTTATTACATGTATTTATATGTGTGATATGCAAATAAATTGAAGAAAAGTTCATATAATATTTTACCGGTAAACCCTAGGTGGCTAAGTGCTATTTATTGTTGTAGTTTGAAATGTACAAGTTAGATATGTGATTTCTATGGCTAGAAAGTTGTATGTATGAGTTATGAAGACAACACAACTTGAATCTCTAAAAAATATGGAAAAACAAAGACGTTATGACTCTTACCGCAAAACATGTCGATTTTGAAATCCTAGGTGGTTCGATCTTAAATTTCATATCAAAACTTTTTCAAAAATGTGATTGAACCATGAAATATTGTAAAATAAGAAGTTAGAAAGTTAACAACACTGATTTTGTCTCATTTGGATGTGTAGATTTCATTTTATGCAAGTTTGAACCAAATAAATCAAAGTTCGAAAATTAAGGTTTTAAAAAACAGAGCTACAGCCGCAGTGGTAGGTCTTACTGCCGCAACGATAAAACATTCTGTAATTGAAAATTTAATCTACCGCCGCAACGGTATATCTCACCGCTGCAGCAGTGAAGCTTTCTGCAAGTCACCGTCGCAGCGGTGATCCTCACCGTCGCAGCGGTGGTCCTCACCATTGCAACGGTGAACCAGACAGTTTGAAAAATTATTTTCAGACTGGGTCGGGTCGAGTCGATTTTGGCTGGGTCGGGTCGGGTCAGAAAATAAAAAATATTTTACAAATTATTTTATTATTTTTGGATCCAATAAAAGGAATTTAAACATTATGGAAAGTTAAATTAATAGGTAAAAGAGGATAAATATTATTAAAGGATTAATAATATTATAAAGTTAATAAAATATTAGTAAATGATTAATAATATGAATAAAATATTATTAAAGGATTAATAATATTATAAAGTCAATAAAGTATTATTAAATGATTAATAATATTAAAAAATGAATAAAATATTATTAAAGGATTAAGAATATTATAAGGTTAATAAAATATTATTAAATAATTAATAAAATATTATTAAATGATTAATAATATTATAAAGTGAATAAAATATTATTAAATAATTAATAATATTAGATAGAAGTTTAAAATATATGAGATGATTAATGTATGTTTATGTGATTAAAATATTATGAAATAATGATAATATTTCTTAAGTGTTTTATATACCTTAATTATTTAAATATGTGATTAAGTGTAGGTAAGATGTACAAAGGTTATTATATTAACCTATATATGATACTAATTGAAAGACAACTTGATAAATTGTTAAGTCTGTGCAAAAGACAGTAAATTGAATTAGTTAACAGTAATCAACAAACGAGGCAAGTTCTCTAACCCTACTCAAAGTATTATTGAGCAAGTTCTCTGACCCTTAATTTGTATTTATTTTTGCAAGTTCTTTAAACGTATTCAAATTGTTATTGAGCAAGTTCTTAGACTTGCATTTATTTCATCAGATATTTAAGTGGTTTAATTATTTAAAGTTATTCCACATCCGTATTGTTATTGTATTCACACATAGTGCATTTGCAAGATTTATAGTTCATTAAATCAAGAACTGTTTAAGAATGTCTAAACTAATTATTTTGGCTAAATACTGCATGTATAAATTCATCAACTTGAATATTTTAAGAGCTTATCCAAACTATTGGTTAGTGCTATTCTTATAGTAAGACTGAGAACGAACAACCCTATATAAGGGGATTATTTTGTCCAGAAACCGACATTTGCATAAGATGTCTGAATGTTATGCATATACATAGGGTACAAGAAGCTGATCCCCTAGAGTATCAAATTACTAAGGTGGAAGATCTATATCTGTCTTACATTTAGCAGCAGTTCATGGTCCTTAAAGACCACTCAACAGTAAAGATTCAATTCTTTCTTTTACTTTGAAAATTGATTCTTGTTCTTTCACAATTGTTATCTATTGTTGAAACCTTTGATGTTATTTCCTATTCAATCATGATATATAATGTATTGTCTATTCTTAAACTTGCTGAGCAAGCTAGTTGCTCACCCTTGTTATATCATGACTTATTTTCAGCTAAGCCTGAATGCTCCAAAAATGACAAAGACAAGGGAAAAGCCAAAGATTAGATTAGTTTAATGCACGTTAATTAATTATTTTCTATGTAATTACTTTTGTAAATCTGGTATAATCTCTTAAGATAGATTTGATGAAGATTAAGGTTAAAGACCTTGGAATTGTATTACCTTTTTGTAAGGAACTGTATGAATTTTCCGCTAGAATAATGAAGACTATGTATTTAGTTGTTATTATGATTCGAGATAGTGAGAACTAGACCCGAGGTTATGGAACTCGGATTTGTGGTCGTCACAGGTTGATATCAGAGTTGTAGGTTAGAAAACTTTAGGTTACGAAACTTTAGGATATAACCTTAAGAAGAGTCAACTTAATTAGAGTTATAGAAGATGAATTGAGGAAATTCATTGAGATGAGGGGTTACACAATTAAATATACTTTCATTTTATCAATGAATATATTTTATTGCGATACTGATGTCGTGTTATTTGTGTGATTGTAGAATGACTGAGATTGGACAGTCGAGTCACACAACTAAGGAGGATTACATTGATATCCACATGGATACTGTACAATCGTTGGTGGTTGCACCGATAGAGGATCCGGAGTCTGACCAGGAGAGGGGAGATAGAGAGGAGACAATTAGAGGAGGCTTGATGAGGACATATAGTGAGGATGAGGCCGAGTCAGAATCTGAGGAGGAGGAGGAGTTAGCTGAAGGCATGGGCACTACTGCCAGTGACATCATCGATGGTCTGACTATGAGGAATGATGAGCTACAGGAAAGAGTCCAGCACTTGGAAGAAGAAAATCTGACTCACCAGCATTTGGAAGATCAATACAAGACAGTGCCCTATCAGTTCTCTGGCGAGAACACGGAGCTGAAGAAGAAGATAACAGATCTTGAGGAGCAGGTACAGGGGTACGAGGACTCCATGGAGCACATCAGGTTACTAACCCATCAGTTAGCTAATCAAGACGTTGAGCTGCAGGCTAAGTTGGTAGCGACCGAGGCTAGGTTAGCAGAGACTGAGCTGAAGGTTTAGCAAGTGCAGACAGAGAACGCCGCCATCCGTGCCCATTGGCAGGAGACAATAGAGGACAGGATAGAGATGGAGAGTCAAATGGATGCAACACACGGACAGATGCTGGTGCTGAAAGACGAGGTTCATGAGAAGAGGGTGAGGACCTGATAGGGTTAAATGATACGATATTTTTATTCCCTAATACTTAGTTTTTATATTTATTGTATGCATAAATGTTTAATTATTTAGCTCATTTTTGTTTTAATAGGTTTTATAGGGTTTTAATTAATTTATGTTAATTTAAGTAATTATTTAGTATTTTTATATTTCTTTTTATTTATGTGTTTTTATTTATTTTTAGTGTTTTAGGTGTTTTATTTATTATTATGTGTTTTTAGGATTTTTAGTATTTTTATATTATTTTTAATTAATTTATATTTATTTTTGTAGGAAAAATGAAGCTAGGAGCAAATCTGTAATTTCAGATGAAGACGCGCCCGCGCAATGCGCGGAAATGGATAAGCAGGCGATGAACGAAACGACGCCGTTTTGAGCTAGGGAATGAGAGACATCTCGCGCAATGCGCGGCCGCGTGCGTTTGGCACAGGCGCGTATATCCCACGCGCCAACGGTGACAATGGAAAAGGCGGCTAGCGGCTGACTTTTCCCTTCCTCTCTCCTGCGTACGCGTGGCATCTGGCGGCTGTTTCTGTCTTTCTCTCTATCTGCATGGTCGTGCTACGTGGCAGCGCGTCAGCAGATATTATTTTTTTTTCTTTCCTTTTCCGTTTCAGCCAACAAGTTAATAAAAAAAAAAATCCAAAAGCAAATTGGAAAAGGAAAAATAAATAGAATTTATATTTATATTTTATTTATAATTTAATTCCAATTAAGGTTAGGATAATAATAATTATTTTTTTTTTATTTTTAATTGTAAATCCTACTAGGGTTAGGAGGATTTTGGAGCCTATAAATAGAGGGCTTGACACACAATGTAAACAACAACTCTAATTAGAATAAAAATTCTCTCTTCTATTATTTAGTATTCTCTATTATTATGAGTAGTTAATTTATTTTTCTTGGTTTAAGTGATTGAAGTCATCAAGATTTATACATTGTGAGATCCAATTTATTTTAATTGTTCAATTTATATTTTGATTATTGAATATTCTTCTATGCTTAATTTTATGATTAATTTGTTTAATTGCTAAGAGGCCTACTAGTTTATTATTCATATTAATCTACTGCTATTTGTGAAGCAACTAAGTTTAATAATTGTTTTGCAGATCAAAAAATTATTTTATATTAGGAAGAATATTAATCTAAATTAAATGCAAACACGTGGCTTGTGTTGTTTAGTTCAACGATCTTTCTAATTCTTTATGCTGCTATTAAATTAAATCTTTAGCATGTGCCGGAGGTTGTTTAGTAGTAAGGGTATTTAGACCACGTGGCTCTACTTATCTAAAATTAAGAAGAGAGGAGAAAAATTATTCCACCTGCGAGTAGTTCTTTCTACGGTGAATCTTCAAAATATTAATTGATTTATTTTTGTATCAGTGATCAGTTGTAAATTCTTGATGGTGGATATTAACTTAAATCAAGCCTTTTTCTTCTTATTTATTTCTTGCATATTTATTTTAGTTAATTTTATTTAAATTATTTCTTTAATTAAAAATCCCCCAATTTTAGTTTACAAAACATAAAATTAAATAATCATTCTCTATGGGATCGACTCTTACTTACGCTACTACATTAATATTTATTCTTCCAAAGTAAGATTTTATTTTTTGGGTGCTTACGACATCACACCAGGACCAATAGGCTCAGTTATGTCTATCGCTTTTCATTTGGTAGATTTCAGAGCAGGGTGCACTACTACCCAGCTGAGGAGGGTCAGTCCATGCATATTATCAGCAGGAACGTGGTGATGGTCATAGAAGATGAGGAATACGATGATGCAATCCGTTGGGGGATGCACAGTCATTAGTAGTAGTATTTTATGAGGTTGTAGTACATAGATGCAGTAAAACCCAACTATTGTTTTATGAGAGGGTTAATATGTTGTAAATCCCAACTCTAGGACGTTGTGGGATATGTTCATTAGAAAACCCATCTTTTGTAGCCTATCAGGGATAAAGGTATTTATAGAAGTATGCTTACGATGTAAGGTGCTTTGCACTACTGTTTTAGCATATGAATATAAATGGAGTCATGTTTATGTTTATATGTGTTGAGATGATTACTTGTACTTTAGCTAAAATTGCTTAAGATACAACCTAAAGGTGAAAAGATAAAAGAATAAGATTTAGAAACAATAATAATCAGATATTTTCCTTTTTTTTTTTAATTAGATAATGACGCCACGTAGACAACCAGCAAGAAACTAAGGTGTAGAAGAATCAGTTAATAACGTCGAGGGGGATGCAATGTAGACCCAATGCAGAACTTCGTCGACATGATAGCTGAGGCGATGCAAAATCGACACCCAGTAATAGCCAATCCGCCACCACCGCATAATCAATTGGCAAACTTCAAAGACTTTAAAGCAGTCGGACCGTCGGAGTTTAGGGGAACGACAGACCCAATATAAGCCCAGTCTTGGATAAAGAAAATAGAAAAGGCGTTTGTTATTTCGAGAGTGGCGGAGGAGCAAAAAACTATTTTTTCTACTTATATGACGAGAGGAGAAGCCAATTTTTGGTGGAAAGCCAATCAGAATAGGGATGGGGAAGGTGTGGTGTCTTGAACGAGATTTAAGGAGATATTTGATGAGAACTACTTTTCAAAAAGTATGAAAAGTAGAATAGTGGTGAAATTTCTAGAATTGAAGCAATAAAATATGTAAGAAACAAGCAAGAAACTAAGGGGTAGAAGAATCAGTTAACAACGACGAAAGGGACACAATGTAGACCCAATGCAGAACTTCGTCGACATGCTAGTTGAGGCGATGCAGAATTGACACCCAAAAGTAGCCAATCCGTCACCATCGTAGAATCAATTGGCAAACTTCACAGACTTCAAAGTAGTCGGACCGCCGGAGTTTAGGGGAACGACAGACCCAATATAAGCCTAGTCTTGGATAAAGAAAATAGAAAAGACGTTTGTTATTTTGAGAATGGCGGAGGAGCAAAAGACTATTTTTGCTACTTATATGATGAGAAGAGAAGCCAATTTTTGGTGAAAAGTCAATCATAATAGGGCTGGGGAAGGTGTTGTGTCTTGAGCGAGATTTAAGGAGATATTTGATGAGAACTACTTTCCAAAAAGTATGAAAAGTATAATGGAGGTGAAATTTCTAGAATTGAAGCAAGAAAATATGCCGGTACCTGAGTATGCGGCAAAATTTAATGAGCTGGTCAGGTTCGCTCTGCATCAGGTTCGCTCTGCATCAGGTAGACACGGAGGAACACAAGGCTCAGAGATTTGAGTATGGATTGAAACCTTGGATATTTAACAAGGTGGCAGTACTACAAATTAATTCGTTCTCAATTTTACTGGAGAAATCAATAATAGTTGAAGGAGGTAACGAGGCATTGCCTAAGTATAATAAAAAAAGGAATAAGAAGAGGAGTGAGGGTGGAAGTAAGAATAATAACAGCTGAGGCAACAGTAATAACAAGCGCAAGTGGAACAACAACAATTCAGGAACACCCTAGGGAAGAGATCAGAATAGAGGGATCAAATGCAGTAAATGTGGGAAGAATCATTCGGGTGAATGTATGAAGGGGAAGAACGTTTGCTATAATTGTGGACAAGAATGACACATCGCTCCTAATTATCCCAGACCTAAGAAGGGAGGTGGTTGTTTCTTATGTGGAGCTGTGGACCATCAGATCAAGGATTGTCCGAAAAAGAAGAATGACGGAGGAAGTGGATACAAAGGAAACAACAGTAAGCTTACCATTGGAGGGTCGGTACAACAAAGCAAGCTGATAGCACGGACTTTCAACATGACTATGCAAGAGGCCGTAGAATCAAAAGACGTAGTGTCAGGTATTATTCCAATCAATGATATAAATGCTTATGTATTGTTTGATACGGGTGCTACTTGTTCATTTGTGTCTGATGATTTCGCTAAACGGTTAAAATTGCCTACAGAAAAGTTAGAAAACCCTATGAATATTGAAGTTACAAATAAAGAAGTGATTCCTGTAGAGTATATACATAGAAACGGTTGTGTAGAAATCAGGGGTCAGAAGTTGAGTGTGAATTTAATTCCGATACGGTTGGAGGAGTTTGACGTTCTACTCGGAATGGACTGGTTGTTTAACCATTGAGCGGTAATTGATTGTCAGAAGAAGTGTATACACCTTAAGACACCAAATAAGTCTAAGGTCGTATTTTATGGCAACAAGTCGTCAAGTCAATCTTGTTGTCAGACGATGATGCAGGCCAAGAAATTACTGAGAAAATGATGTGTAGGATATCTGGCATATGTAGTGGATACACAAATGGTGAACCCTGAGATGGATTATATACCAGTAGTTAAAGAATTCATAGATGTTTTCCCAGATGAACTGTCAGATCTTCTGCCAGATAGGGAGATAGAATTCGTGATTGATTTAGTACCGGAGACAGCACCGATATCAAAGGCACCATATAGGATGACTCCGGTATAGATGAGAGAGTTAATGGTTCAGTTACAAGAATTGTTAGATAGAAAGTACATTCAGCCGAGTGTTTCTCCATGGGGAGCACATGTGCTGTTTGTAAAGAAGAATGATGGATCGATGAGACTTTGTATAGACTATAGAGAGTTAAACAAAGTAACGATTAAGAACAAGTACATGTTGTTATGAATTGACGATCTATTTGATCAACTAAAAGGGGCGAAGTACTTTTCAAAGATTGACTTAAGGACTGGTTATCATCAGTTAAAAATAAGGAAGGAAGATATACCCAAGATGACATTCAGAACTCGTTACGGCCATTATGAGTTTCTGGTGATATCGTTTGGACTGACGAATGCGCCAGCCGCATTTATGGACATGATGAACATAATATTCAAGTAGTACTTGGATAAATTTGTAGTTATGTTCATTGACGATATTTTGGTTTATTCCAAAACAAAAGAGAAGCACGCCAAACATTTAAGATTGATATTGGAGATATTAAGAAAGAATCAGTTATATGCCAAAATTTTGAAGTGTGAATTCTTATTGGAGAAAGTTCAATTTCTAGGTCATGTTATTGACAAGGAGGGAGTTTCAGTAGATCCTGCAAAAGTGGAAGCGATGATGAATTGGGAACAACCAAGGACGCCGACGGAGATTAAGAGTTTCTTAAGACTAGTAGGTTACTATCGGAGATTTATCAAAGATTTTTCAAAGATAGCGACGCCGTTGACAAATTTGACAAGGAAAACAGTGAAGTATGTATGGACGGAGAAGTGCGAGGAGAGTTTTCAGGAGTTAAAGAAGAGACTTAGTGAAGCACCTGTGTAAACTTTACTAGACGACACGAGAGGTTTTACTGTTTATAGTGATGCATCGCACAAGGGACTAGGTTGTGTGCTTATGCAGAACGGCAAGGTCATTGTGTATACACCAAGACAATTAAAAGATTATGAGAAGGGATACCCTACCCATGACTTGGAGTTGGCAGCGGTAGTGTTTGCTATTAAAATTTAGAGGCATTATTTATATGGAGAAAAGTGTGAGATATTCACAGATCATAAGAGTCTGAAGTATATCTTCACACAAAAGGAGTTGAATATGAGACAACAGAGATGATTATAATTGATCAAAGATTATTATTATGAAATTCTATATCATCCCAGCAAGGCCAAATGTGGTAGCTGATACTCTAAGCAGAAAAAGCAGAGAGAAGTTATTTGTTTTGACAGATCAAGAAGAACTAATAAGAGAAATGACTTGAATGGAGTTGGAGGTGAAAATTTTAAATGAGTCAATAGCAATGGAAGCAAGCCCAACCTTGTTAGATAAGGTGAAGGAGACTCAAGACAAAGATAAAAAATGCGATAGAATAAGGAAGATGATGACTAATGGGGAAGAAGTCAAGTTCAAGGTAGATAACAAATGACTGCTAAGGTTTGAAAATCGTGTTTGGGTACTGTTAATGCCTAAATTACGAGAGAAGATTTTGCAAGAGGCTCATAATACGAGATACTCGATACACCTGAGTAGCACGAAGATGTATCAAGATCTACGTCATCATTTTTTGTGGCTAAATATGAAAAGGGAGGTTACAGAATGTATCAGTTGATGTCTAACTTATCAGAGGCTAAAGGCTGAACATCAAAGACTGAGTGGATTATTACAACCGTTAGAGATTCCTGAAAGAAAATAGGAGCATATCACGATGAGTTTTGTGGTAGGACTTCCAGCAACACAAAGGGGATACGACGCAATATGGGTGATTGTGGATCGACTAACAAAGTCAGCGCACTTTTTACCGATTAAGAATAAGTTCAGTTTGGATCAGTTGGCTAAACTGTACATAAAAGAGATAGTTTCAAGACATGAAGTGCCGATATCAATTGTGTCAGATAAGGATCCGCGCTTCACGTCAAAATTCTGGAGGAGTCTTCAGGAGAGAATGGGGACGCAGTTAAAAATGATTACAACGTATCATCCGCAAATTGATGGACAAAGTGAGATAACAATTCAGACATTAAAAGATATGCTTAGAGCCTGGGTGATGGATTTCAAGGGCAATTGGGAGGACCATCTACCATTAGTGGAGTTTGCATATAATAATAGTTATCATGCGAGCATAGACATGCTGCCTTATGAAGCTTTGTATGGAAGGAAATGTAGAACACCTCTATGTTGGGATAAGGTAGGAGAAGGTCGACTGTTGGGGCAGAAATTGGTTCAACAGATCGTAGAAATTATGAGGGTAATAAGAGCTCGACTAGTAGCAACTCAGGATTGCCAGAAGAAATATGTAGACCTACATCGACAGAAGAGAGATTTTGAAGTAGGGAGTTTTGTGTTCATGAAGGTATCTCCTTGGAAAGGAAAGATCAGATTTGGAAAGAAGGAGAAACTGAGTCTGAGGTTCATATAACCATTCGAAATATTAAAGAGAGTGGGTGAAGTGGTGTACGATGTAGCTTTACCTCATGAACTGGAGTATATTCATAATATGTTTCACGTGTTAGTGTTGTGGCCATACAAGCCTGATTACAAGCACGTCATATCCTATGAGCCAATACAAGTTGAAAAAGACTTATCATATGAAGAAATTCCTGTCAAGATATTAGATAGAAAAGAGCAGAAATTACGAAATAGGGTTATATATTCTGTTAAAGTCCTTTGGAGAAACTACAATGCTGAAGAAGCTACGTGGGAACTTAAAGAAAAGATGAGAACTAACTATCCGAATCTTTTTGAGTAGTTTAAATTTGAAATTCCGGGGACGAAATTCTTATAAGGGGGAAGAATGTAATGACCACGAATTTTATGTCATTGTAATTGTAATTATTAAATAATTAGTAATGAATTAAAAATTTTGTACTAATTAATTGTGCATTGATGTAATTAAATGAATATACTTATGTATGTGTGTATTTATTTAATAATAAAGTAAGGTGATAAAATTAATTAAAGCAAATATAATTGGATTATATTTTTAAGTCTAAATGAGGTATTAAACTAGGTCCAATTAATTAACCTAGTAGCTCATGTATTAAATTAAATGTTGGATAATGTTATAATTAAACTAGCCAAATATTTGTTTTAATTAAATATAGCTTGAGTTAGTTAGATGGGAGCTCAATGGAATAAATAAATTAAGCCCAAACAAATTAAATGAATGAGCCAAACACATTTAATTCTTAAGTTCAAAGTGGAGCCTAAATGAAAGTTAAGATTGGTCTATATATATATATATACACACACACACACACACACGTATATATGTGTGTATATATGTATATAAAAACTATAAAAATAAATCAAAAATAGGGGAAAACCCATTTGGTCGGTCAAGGAGGGGCCCCCACATGGGGTGGCTTGTTGAGCTATGTTGCTTCAATTTCACATTTCACTTTAGTTGCTCAACCACCCCAGTCAATCAACTTGTCAATCCTTATGTCAATCCATCAAATAGTAATCTAGATTAGCTCATAATTTAACCAATGTTAGTTGATTAATGAATGTTGATGGTGATTAAAGAAGTTCTATAAATAGAATGCTCCACACCTTGGTTGTGTTGGTTAGTCATTTGCTAAAACAAAAAGAGAGAAAAGAGAGAGCTTCCAAGAGAGAAAGGTAAGAGAATTCTTGTAACTTTGAGAATCCACAAAGAAAATTGCTAGAGAATAGTCAAAGTGGAGTTACTAACAAAGTTCATAGCCAAAAGAAGAAGAAAATTCAAGTCCAAGAGGTTGAAAAGTGTTTTACCTCTTCCTTATTTCATTTTAAGGGTCTATATATGTTTTCTATGATCAAAATGTATATTTAATCGATCAAAAGTTATTTAGATGTTCTAGAAGTTTAAAACTATGATATATAGATATATTCATGTTTTGATATGTTTATTACATGTATTTATATCTATGATATGCAAATAAATGGAAGAAAAGTTCATATAATATTTTACCGGTAAACCCTAGGTGGCTAAGTGTTATTTATTATTGTAGTTTGAAATGTACAAGTTAGATATGTGATTTCAATGGCTAGAAAGTTGTATGTATGAGTTATGAAGACAACACAACTTGAATCTCTCAAAAATATAAAAAAAAACAAAGAAGTTATGGCTCTTTCATGTCAAAACGTTTTCAAAAATGTGATCAAACCATGAAATGTTATAAAACAAGAAGTTAGGAAGATAACAACACTAATTTTGTGTCATTTGGATGTGTAGATTTTATTTTATGCAAGTTTGAACAAAAGAAATCAAAGTTGAAAAATTATTATTTTGAAAAACAGAGCTACTACCACAACAGTAAGTCTCACCGCCGCAGCGGTGAAATATTCTGTAATTGAAAATTTAATCTACCGCCGCAGCGGTGAAACTTTCTTCAAGTTACTGTCGCAACGGTGAACCAGACAGTTTGAAAAATTATTTTCAGACTGGGTCGGGTCGGGTCGATTTTGGCTGGGTCGGATCGATTTTGGCTGGGTCGGATCGGGTCAGAAAATAAAAAATATTTTACAAATTATTTTATTATTTTTGGATCCAATAAAAGGAATTTAAACATTATGGAAAGTTAAATTAATAGGTAAAAGAGAATAAATATTATTAAAGGATTAATAATATTATAAAGTTAATAAAATATTAGTAAATGATTAATAATATGAATAAAATATTATTAAAAGATTAATAATATTATAAAGTCAATAAAGTATTATTAAATGATTAATAATATTAGAAAATAAATAAAATATTATTAAATAATTTATAATATTAGAAAATGAAAAAAATATTATTAAAGGATTAATAATATTATAAAGTTAATAAAGTATTATTAAATGATTAATAAAATATTATTAAATGATTAATAATATTATAAAGTGAATAAAATATTATTAAATGATTAATAATATTAGATAGAAGTTTAAAATATATCAGATGATTAATGAAGGTTTTTGTGATTAAAATATTATCAAATAATGATAATATTTCCTAAGTGTTTTATATTCCTTAATTATTTAAATATGTGATTAAGTGTTGGTAAGATATACAAATGTTATTATATTAACTTATACATGATACTAATTGAAAGATCAACTTGATAAATTGTTAGGTCTGTTCAAATGATAGTAAATTGAATTGGTTAGCAATAATCAACAAACAAGACAAGTTCTTTAACCATACTCAAAGTATTATTGAGCAAGTTCTCTAACCCTACTCAAAGTATTATGTATTGGGTTCATATGTAAATTCAATCATGATATTTAGATGCAAGTTTCATATCTTTTTAATATGTAAACATTTAACCAATTTTTATACCTGTTAATCGGACGGAGGAGGTTGACGGACCTGGGACGAAGATGGAGGAGGTCGACATACGAAGAGGGAGAAGAGTGAGAGAATCTGAACGAAATGAGAGAAAGAGGAAAATAAGAGGTGTGGCAAGGGAGAAAGTGATGCCAGGGTTTTAATATGTTATTTCTGACGAAATTCCGTCGAAATTAAGTCTTTCGAAAATAAATTAATTTTGACGAAATTTTTGTCGAAATTATATTATTTCGTCGATTATATGTTTGGCGTTAGCAGGAGCTACTCGCGGTCTTTTGCATTTATTATTTCTGACATAATTCCGTTGGAACTAGCATAATGTCGACGAAATTATTTATGACCATCTTTTCCGTCGAAATTAATATATTTTCGAAGGAATTTTTTCTATTGGACTTTTAGTGTTTTATTATAATGTATGTGCATCCAATTTGCTTATATCTTGTTCTAGTTTTCCAATAGAGGGAACCTTCTGTCCAACTTACTGCACTAGCCACTAGGTATATTTAGATGATATATTCTCACGTTGCAAAAGGTACAAGGTAAAATAGAATTTGAGTATAATACGACTCAGACAAATAAATATTCTAAATTTTGAATATGTAAATTTTGATCATAACTGAAATAATTATACAAGAAGTACTGAATGCTAAACTATTTTAACTCTTAACACAATTGACAGGGAATTATGTGGACTAAAGTGCAAAACTCTCCTTTATATTTGGGCTTGTGTGACATTAATTTGTATTTGGGTTTGAGTTGGAATTAGTCGTATTGATTTTGTATTTAGATTTATCTAGACCTTTTGGATAAATTATTGGTGTTTTAAAGTTAGAATCAGGGATAGTCTTGTAAAATTTAAAGGACCGGAGGATGTGCATCCAATTTACTATTCTTCTCACTGTTATATCTTGTTATAGTTTTCCAATAGGGAACCTTCCATTCAACTTACTACAGTAGCTAGGTATATTCAGATGGTAAATTCTCACATTGTACAAGGTATAAGGTAAAATAGAATTTGACTATATTACGACTCGGAAATATTCTTAACTTTGAATATGTAAAATTTGATCATAATTGAAATAATTATACAAGAAGCACTGATTGTCAAACTATTTTAACTCTTAACATAACTGACAGAAATTTCAATAAGTAAGCTTGTTTCATTCAGCAGACGGGCTATACATGAAGAAAATCACGAAGGAAGTAGTAACATGAGTACATACAGTCCTTAACCAGAGTAAACCACCTTTTTCGCCAGTGAGAGTTAATATACAGAAGAGTAGCAGTTCCTAACAAGAACATAAAGTACGTCCCAACAAAACTTGCATAGAAGAAAACAAGATCAATTTCATACCATTTCTCTTCATCTTCATCTGAAGATGCAATTGGCGAAGATGAAGTAACAAGAGTTGTACAGTTTTTCTCAATTTGTGGTCCACAAAGAAATGGATTCCCTTCATAGCTTTCTTTTGGGAAAGTCCCAAATTGTGCTTTCATTTCAGGAACTCTGCCGGATAAATTATTGTGAGCCACAATAAAAACTGCCAAAAAAGTTAAATTAACCAATTCTAATGGAATTTCTCCACTTAAACTATTGAAAGAAAGGTCCAAGCTCTCGATTAGAGCTAACTGGGAAAAAAGTTTTGGAATGGATCCAGTTAACTGATTGTGGGACAAATTTAAAGCACGAATCTGAGACAACATGCCCATTTGGATGGGGATTTCGCCAGTCAGGTTGTTACATGATAAATCCCATCCTGATATAAAATCAAGAATGCTACCTTTATAGGAGTTATGCCTTCCTTTCGTTCTAAAATCCACTTCGTCTAGAATTTCCGAGAAATCAACAAAGTCGTCGATAAATGTACTTAGACTACTTTCATAGGTATATGATGCTTGTCGCCCAAAAGAATAAGAAATAGAATTTCCTTCACTAAAGGCAAGATTGCTAGGACCGGTTATATTAGGCAAGCATTTAGGTATAGACCCAGAAAAAGAGTTGTAGGAGAGATCTAACAAGCTTATGTTTCTCAAGTAACACAATTCAATTGGAATAGAACCACTAAAGTAATTCCTTCCCAGCAAAAGGATTCTTAAGCTTGAGAGTGCACCAATAAACTTAGGAATATTTCCAGATAATTTGTTATCATTGAGGTCCAACGTCAATAACCTTGATAGATTAGCATAAGATTCTGGTATAGATCCAGTAAATTTATTTCCCTGTAAATGAAGATGCTCGAGTAGAGACATATTTTTTGTAAAAGGAGGTAAAGATCCTGTAAGAGAATTGTAAGAGAAGTCAATGAATATTGCATCAAAATTAGTGAGATGGGAAATCTGCCCTTCAAAGAAATTATTTCGCAATACCAAAATACTAGTTAAGTTGCTAATCCAATTAGGAATCGCTCCTGATAAAAAGTTATCGCTGATATCCACCAAGAATACCAACTTGAATACAATATTAAATCCGGTAAAATCATTTGAGAGTTTCCCTGTGAAATGATTGTCGTCCAACTTTAGGATTGAAATCTGAGTTGCATTGAATTTTGTTAAGGGAAATTCTCCATGAAACATGTTATGTGATAATACTAACGCCCACAAAGATGTGCAACCTGTTGCCACTTGATTCGGAAATTCTCCCGAAAAATTATTAACAGATAAGTCCAAATGCATCAACTCACTCATGTCACCTATCGAGGATGGGATACCACCATGAAAATGATTTCTAGATAAATTGAGATAATAAACATATGGAAGCATCTGTCCTATGTTTGCTTGAATTCCACCATTGAAGTGATTGTTTGAGATATCCATCCATTTCACATCAAGATTCCTAAATGATGGGAGATGAAACAAACCACTAAAAGAATTATTTCGCAAACATAAAACTTCGAGTTCTGTATTATTCTCAAGTAGCCAAGAGGGGAACCTTCCATGCAACTGATTGCTGGAGAGGTCAAGGACCCTTAATCTTTGTTGGTGAAAGAGAAACTTGGGAACTTCTCCAAAAAGCTTGTTCAGATTACAATTTGTCAACACAAGACTCTTCAACTGAAACATGGGAATCCAATCTATAGATTCCGTTTCTACCTCAAATTTGGTATTGCCATTTCCAATTTCAACCACCTGAAGCTTGGAATGATTGGCGAATGAGCTGAATGAGAATAAACCCTCGAAATGATTATGACTTAGATCAATGTACTCGAGAGATGTGAGCCTAGCTATTAGGGATGAAGAAATGTTACCGGTGAATCGGTTGTTACGAAGATCTAACATCCTAAGAGAGGTGAAATTGTTTAGACATGGAGGAAGGGTTCCTTCAAGATTGTTGTAACTAAAATCTAGCTCTTGAAGTTTCTTCAATTCACAAAAACCTGCAATGAAAACCAACAATTTTAATGTTCACCATAATTGTATGTACCAATACTTGTCTAACATGTATACGGTTAGAAATTCTTATATAAAAGAAAAAGATGTTAAGGTCTTGAAGAAGATTTTTTTTTTAATAATGATTGATTTCTTTTCTTGAGGTTTGACATAATAATTAAACATGTGCGCTCAATAAAATTGGAAAGAAACAAAATATATTCTTGTCCATCACTTACTTTAATTCGTTATAAATATGTTAACAGTTCATCAACCCGAATTTTTAAAAGAATTTACCTTGCATGGGTAAAGATCCATTAACATCAGTCCAAAAAAGAGAGAGAACTTTTAGAGAAGATAATGACCATATGAACGAAGGGATACTCCCATCAATAGAATTCAGCGCCAAATCTAAAATCTCCAAATGATGGAGAGATGCAACACCTACCAAAAATAGAAGAAAGATTGCAATGACATAGTATAGGCTCAACAGTTAATACAAAATCCATTTCGTCAAGTAGTTCACCTACCTTGATTGTGTAAAGATCCATTAACTCCAATTGCAGTCAAATGTAGAGCTTTTAGAGTAGATAGTTCCAATATGAATGAAGGAATACTGCCACCAAAATCATTCCAACTCAAATCTAAGATCTCTAAACGATGGAGAGATGTCAAACCTACCAATAAGATAATAAGATAGTAAAGGTTGAGAGAATAGCAGCGATCAGTTTAATAATATAGTAGTATTAATAACAAAAGAGGTCTAATTAATATTTAAATGATGAATTTTTTTTTACCTTAGCTTGGTAGGATTAATTCTGTTAAGGAATTGATTGCTAAGAGGACGAACTTTTAACTTTTTTCTGAGGTTGTTTCACCATCTAATGTAAAATTTAACACTCAGAAAATATACATGTCTTTACCTTTTAATATTCATTCGATAAAGACTGTAAATAACTGGACAAGGCTAAACCTAACAAAAAGAATAGAAATTCTCCTAACTTCTTTAATTTTTTTGTGAAAAATAAAAACAATCTAACTACTTGAATATTGTTAAACTACGTACCTTCACTCTTAGTCCAACCATCAATGTTATTATAAGATAAATTCAGATTTCGCAGTTCTTTAAATGGACGAAAAAGAGAGAGATTCAGCGACCATGAGTTCTTGCTGTTGAGTCGATACATATTTCCGAGAGATATTTTTATCACGTATCCAGTAGTATGATTACACGTGACTCGCGACCACTCACAACACTCATTTTTTCCTTCATCATTAACCCAATCAGAAAGAAGAAACTCAAACTCATTATTGATAATAGAAGAATGATTCATGAACCCAAAGACCTCCTTCAATTCCAACAGGCCTTTTCTTTCCTCTTCAAAACAACCTTCGTGTCCAGTGACATAACAAACCAAAATAATGAACAAAAACAGTGCCAAATTTCTCTTTAAAGACTGTTCCATTTTTTCCATTTTATTTGCTTAGTGTAGTAGCTTCCTCCTCCTAACGCTTCTTAAATATAGCAAAGGAACACACCCAAAGGGGCAGAAATGGAAAGAAAAAAACCCCTAGTCCACCATGTCCAAACTTCCTCTCTAATTAATATGGTTGTGTAGGTTGCATATTTAATTAGTCGACGTAATGGATTAACTGCCAAGGTGATAGGATAATTATAAAGTGATATTTTTTCCCTTTCAAAACTAAAGAGATATTTTGAATTTTTAAAATCAATTTGTATTAACTTAAAAATTTTAAATTGATAAAACTTTATATAAGTTTTGAAAGTAACTTTGTAATCAATTAGAATTTTTAATTAGTTTATAACAATTATAGCTATTTGTACTAAGATAATGTTAGGAGTTATATATATATTTTTTATCTCACATAATATCTCAAATAATGTATTTTTTTTAAGGAAGGTGTCAGTAGGGGAAGTAGGGAAAACTTGGGAGAAACTAACCTTTAAATCTTGTGAAACGCTTGCTGAATTTTAATTTCTTGTATATTAAAATAATTGACATTTACTACTAGGCTCTCCCTTTGATAGTTAATAGTAGATTTGGTTATGAAGTATACACTCGTTTAAAATTAGGATTCCGAAGTTTTATCTTCAGGATACTCACCCCCAATAATCAGCAAGTAGCCGATATCCTGAGGGAAAAGTGAATGAAAAAATAGTCGGAATTGTCACGAGTTCCAGCTAAGTATATAAATAGAGTTTGATTATACAAAAAATATTTAAATGCTACTCAAATACAACTCATCTACTGCTCATATGTCAATATTTTGGTGACTAAATTGATCAGACTACTATCTAGAGTCAATTAAGTTTAAATTTTCTTTGGAGAGCAAAATTTAAATTTCGTGACCCAATTGTAACTTCTAATATATTTCAAGATGACATGCTATTAACTACATGCATAACAGGGTCGCTCGGCCTGACCTAGGTTTAGAAGGTTTTAACTGTTGATCAAGTTAAGTCAAACTTTGACTTTTGAACTTGCAGGTTAAGTCGGGTCAGACATTTTAACTAAAATTTAACCTTTTGAAACTTGCAGGTTAGACCTTAGTTCAGGTCATTTTTTGTGATTATATATAATCAAGCGTTTAGAGTGATCTATAATTATGTATAAACTTGATAGTGTAACAACATTTTCTAAAAAAACAAATTACGAGACAAGTCTCATCGAAAATATATATAATTTATTAGTTTTTTATAGGTTATTTTCTTATATCTTAACTTTTCATTTTTGTTTTCCTCTCCCTCACTCATTTTAATTGTAGTGGGAGACAAAGATAGGTAGATGCACTACTTTTTAAATATCTTAAACATATAACCGAGTAAGTGAATAATTATTTTATTATTGATTGAATATAGACAGACATTTCAAAAACAAAAATAATATTTACAATAATAACATATTAATTAAAAATTATTTTACAATAGCGGCCTTTTTAAAGCCTGCAAATCGGGCCTGAAAAGGTCAAGTCCGGACTAGTTCAGACTTTGATCAGGTCCGCGAGTTTTTTGTACATGTCTATTATTAACCCTTCATATTAAAATAAAAAAGTTCGTACCCATTTTAAAATTTAAAATTTCGCAATAGATTCTAGTAAGCTAAAAAATTGTATCTTTAATTTTGTTAGGGAGAGAGAGCAATAAACATATTACACGGCATAATTATAGTTTTATAAATTTAGTCGCAAAATTTACTTGTTTACCGGTGAAACCTCCTCCTCCTCTAACTTTTCTTAGGAAAGTAAGGGAAGAAAATTGGAAACAAACTCAATTACTAGTGACTTTTTGAAGTTAAATTAAAATATTTTTAAATTTAAGTAATATAATGATAAATATTATAGCTTGTTTAAAGAGTAACTCATTATTTCATAATTTTAATAAATTATTTTAATTTTAATTTTAAAATATTCTAAATTGACTTTTACAAATCTACAGTAATTTTATAAATCGGAACAGAAAAACTACTTAAAACTAATTATTTATTGGTGAAAATCAGTTTCATGGGGCCTACCAGAATTTATTCCACAACACAAATTTAGGTTCCATTAGTATCAATTTCTTTGCCTAGAGAATCCTTGTGGCTCTTGTTTCTTCAATAATTAGAGCAACTAGCCAATTTATTTGCCACCAGTCGAAATATTCCACTAACATGGTCATGCATGGGGACCGGTTATTTGCCTTCCGTTATCGATCACAAATTTAGTTCATGGACTTGAAAGGACGGGCAGATGTGATAGGATTCATTATAGATCTCAGAGCTAGCATTTAAAATAATATAAGATCCTCCATAACACAATATTAGGGAATTGTGTTGGAAACTACTTTTCTGCTGGTTCAAAATAGTAATATATTTTTTCTTTCGAAATATTATATTGGATAGTTAATTTTACCGATAATATAATATTGTAGAAGACTCATCTTTTTCTTAATTTTGACTGTTAAATTTTGTAATGAACGTACAAAATTTAGTGATCATCATTAATTATGTATCGTCTCCGTGTGTGTGTGTGTATATATATATATATATATATATATATATATATATGATAAATAATTCATACAAACTATTTGCTAAGATCTAATTTTAAGCAAATAGATCTATAATAATCAAGAACGAATAGGTTAAAAATAGAATTCTATCACTCGCCACTATTAATATCGGATCCCACTAATAATAGTTACGGATAACCCATTTATTAAAGTGTCCCTGATTTTAATGAATTTTAGTAAAATATTCAACTCATCTGCTATTAATAATACACATCAGAAAGACAGAAACTTTCAACTGTTTTTAAGCCATCAAATTTAAGACATCCACTCCTGTTAAAATATCTTGTTGGAGGTTAGCATTTTTTGAATAACGGATTACAAGGAGTTGTTTAAATGGGATTAAACGACTCAATCTGTACTGGAAATACTTATGAATAGTTCGACTAGCGTTTAAATTACTTCTCACAATTTATAAAACTGATTGACGTAATGGACTGACTGAGAAGGTGATAGGATAATTACAAAGTAATATTTTTTCCCTTTCAAAATTAAAGAGATATTTTGAATTTTTAAAGTCAATTTGTATAACTTAAAATTTTAAAATTGATAAGAATTTATGTAAGTTTTGAAAGTACCTTTGTAATCAAAGAGAATTTTTAATTAGTTTATAACAATTATAGCTATTTGTACTAAGATATTGTTAGGGGTTTTATATTTTTGTCTCACATATTATCTCAAATAATGTACTTTTTTTTAAGGAAGGGGACAGTAGGAGAAGTAAAGAGAACTTAGAAAAAACCTAACTTTTAAATCTTGTGAATTGCCTGCTGAATTTTGATTTCTTGCATATATTAAAGTAATTGATATTTATTACTAGACTATCTCCCTTCGATGATTAATAACATGTTCGGCAATGAAATATACAGTCTTTTAAAATTAGGACTATGATGTTATATCTTCGGATACTCACCCCCAAGTATCAATAAATATGGGTGTTCAAAAAAATCGGTCCAACCGATTGGGAGAGAGAGAGTAATAAACATATTATACGGCATATTATAGTTTTATAAATTTAGTCGTGAAATTTATTTGTTTACTGGTGAAACCTCCTCCTCTAACTTTTCTTAGGAAAGTAAGGGAAGAAAATTGGAAACAAACTGGTAGTCAAACAAAAATATTTTTAGATTTAAATAATGTAATGATAAATATTATAGTTTGTTCAAAAAGTAACTCATTATTTCATAATTTTAATAAACCATTTTTATTTTAATTTAAAAATATTCTAAATTGACTTTTACAAGTCTACAGTAATTTTATAGGTCGGAACAGAGGAACTACTCAAAACTAATTATTTCTTGGTGAAAAATCTGTTTCATGGGAGCCTACCAGAATTTATTCCATAACTCAAATTTAGGCTCCATTCCTATCAATGTCTTTGCTTAGGGAATCCTTGTGGCTCTAGTTTCTTCAATAATTAGAGCAACTAGCCAATTTATTAGCCACCATGTCGAAGTATGCCACTAACATGGACATGCACGGGGACCGGGGAATTTATTTGCCATCCGTTTATCGATCACAAATTTAATTCATGGACTTAAAGGACCGGCAGAGGTGATAGGATAATTATGATTTAATTATTGTAAAGAGGTTTAGGACTTGACTATTATCATATTTTACACCCTTCATTATAGAGATCTCATAGCTAGATTTTAAAATAATAATAAGATCATTCACAACACTATTGAACTGTGTTGTGTTAGGGAAATTAGTTTTCTGCTAGTTCAAAATAGTAATATGTTTTTTCTTTCAAAATATTATATTGCGTAGTTAAGTTTACCAGCTGTGAGCCCATAGATAAAATTAGAGTTCGCATTGAATGAATTAAAACAAAAGTAACGAATAACAGATAATGAACCAAAATGCAGTGAATGAACGAACAAAAGACTGACAAAAAACAAAAAACCTAATATTGTTTTTGAATATTGAACCCCCTAGGGTTCGCCTCCTAAGAAGGTCCCCTCTTAAAGATAAAAACGTCCGATAGTGAATGCTCGATTAGATCTGACCTAAATTTTCGAAACGAAACAAGAAAAAAACTAGAGAATGAACCGAAAATAAGACAAAACCCTAAGGACCTCCCCCTAGAGTTTGCCCCCCCTTGGGTTCTCCCCCTAGGGTGGGCCCCTTTGGAGTGGTTTTTTCCTGCTCTGTGATGTGTTTATTTGACTTTTTTTTATAATAAAATTGATTTATGTGATCTTTCTACATCTAATATTATAGGAATTAGATGATTTGGGCACTACTAAGGTAATCAGGGATATTTTAAGATTTTTTCTATCATTAAAAGCATTTCTAGAATTTTTCCTTTTGAAATGTGTATGACACATGACTTGAAACATATAAATACCCCTTTACTTAATAAGTGAATGAACTTTTGGAACCTTAAAAGAACTTTTGCCACTTGAAAGCTCTCTTTCTCTCTCTCTTTCAAAAATAAAGAAGTTGGAAGGAATTGAGAACTTGTGACCAACTCTGAATCGAGTGAACGAAAGTATTGATATTGCTTATCTTGAATTCACTTGAAACATTTGTCATGACTCTTGGACACCAGCGATTACACCATGATCCTAAGAGTTCTAAAACTTGTTACTCTGATAATTGCTCACCGGTTCTTCTTCTCTCTCCAATCTTTCGATCGATTCCATACTTTTTGTGAATTTCTCGCATTCACTATTACTACGAACCCTAACCCTATCAAGATACACAATTTTTGTGCCTACACTAGCAACATAGTGTTGTTGAAGACTTGTCTCTTTCTTAATTTTGGCTGTTAAATCTTGTAATGAACGTAAAAAATTTATTGGTCATCATTGATTATGCATTGTCTCCATATATATACATGTATGAGAAATGAATATCAACTACTATTTGCTAAGATCTAATTTTGAGCAAATAGATATAGTCTTACATAGCATTCAAGGATGGCCAGATTAAAAATAGGGTCCCGTCATTACTGTTAATAGCTCGCTAATAATAGTAACATATAACTAATTTATTAAAGTGTCCTTCATTTCAATGAATTTTAAAAAAAATATTCAACTCATCCATTACTAATAATGCACATCAGAAACTTTCAACTGTTTTTAAGCCATCAAAAGACATCAACTACTATTAAAACATCTTGTTGGGGGTTGGCATTTTTTGACTAATTGATTGCAAGGGGATGTTTAAATGAGACTGAACGACTCACAATTTGAATTGGGAAGACTTATTAATAGTTTGACTAACGTTTGAATTGGTCCAAATTCTATCTTAATCAAAAAAATTAGTCAATTAATTTAGTTTTTTCGCACTTAAATTTATTCTCACGATTTATAAAATTGATTGACTTTTTATCACGAGGCAATTGGCAGATGATTCATTTTTCGTCACGCAAAATCAAAATCAAAATCAAAATCAAAATATCCAAATTCTCAATGCCTAAATATATATATATGCCTATATATATATATATAACAAAGTCCAAATTGTGCTTTTATTTCAAGAATTTTGTCAAATAAATTATTTTAAAATTATCAAAAAACTTAAATTAATAAGTTCTGATGGAATTTTTTCTCTTAAACTATTGAAAGAAAGGTCCAAGCTCGCTATTTTTGCCAGGTAAGAGAATTGTTTTGGAATGGGTCCAACGAATTGGTTGTGGGACTGGTGGAAAGGGTGCAAAATTTGGACTATTATTTCACAAGCGCAACAAGATTCCCACCTAGAGAACAAGGTTGTCCTCAAAGGGTGAGATAATGTTACTAGTTTAGTAAGCTGGGACATTAAAAGAAAGTTGTACACAACTGTAGAGATCCAACCGTTACTTTAAATAAAAATGAAGGGATTAGATTTGATCTTGATAAAAATAAAAATGAAGGAATCATCCTTGTTAATTGAGGATGATATTAAATTTATCAGAACAATTTATATCCTCACTATTTCTCAAAATTTCTTAGGAGTTATTGCAAGAGAATTTAAAATCTTGTTTCATTCCATTTTAAAGGTTTAGAATTTTAATTGAAGATTTAGAATTTCATGTTTATTGTTGTTTATTTAGGTGTTAGGGTTTTGTTAGGTATAAGCATTATTTCAAGGTTTAGGGGTTAAATTTTATGGGCTGTTTGTTTTTGTACGAAGGAAATGGTCATTCCGACCAACAATTTTTTTTGGACATTTGGTATCTTAAGTTTGGTGGGAATGACCATTTTTATGGAATCACGTTTTCTTTATACATTGAAATTGCGATTCTTTACCCCTCCCCCCAAGGAATCACGATTCTAATGAGTAAAGGAATAAAAAAAAAATGTTAAAGACAAAAAGGCCATCCCTCATATAAATATATAAAATATTATACACGTTAATAAGTATTATATTTATTTCGTATTATATTATATTTATAGAATATATATGACATATATTATATTATATAATATAATATAATATAATTTAATATTATATATATTAGTATGCATTATATTTATATTATATTATAATATATAATAGAATAATATATGATATATATTTTATTATATATTAAATATATATTATTATAAGTGATAATATTATATATATTTAATATATAATATAATATATATCATATTACGTTTTTTAAAATGTATTATATTTTTTATATTATATTATAATTATATACATAAATATATAGAATATCTAATATAACATATAATATTATTATGTATTATAGTTATTTTGGATTATTATATATATATATAGCTCGTTAGTATTTGGACTCCTAATTTTATTTTATTTTTACTTCACTATTGCAATCTTTTCCCCATTTTTTCCCCCATCAACTGCCTCTTCAAGTCTGACTTTGCCCATTAATAAGGTTTCTTGATGGTTAACATGGTATTAATTCTACGAGATTGAATTAATTCATTAAATGGGTGAAATTACATTTCAAAAAAAGTTTGGAAAAAATACACGAAAAAACATTTTTATACATGATTATTTAAAAAAAAGTATATCCATTTTATTTTTCAAAATTTGTTCCTGTCTTTATTGTAATTAAACTGAGTGCATGCAGATCATGATACATGATTACAAGACTAAATAAAAAGAAATGAAATGTTCCAACTATTTTAATATTATTTTTTAGAACTTTAAAATAAATAAGCAAATATACGTACCTTTGGTACTGTTAGTTCAGCCACCAATATAGTTAACAGATAAAGTATAAAAAAAGTTTAAATAAATAAGCGTACCTTTACTCTCGGTCCAACTATTAATATTACTATGAGATTAATTCAGACTATGCAACTATATAAAAGGAAAAAGCATGGGCGGATCCGGCCTCCAAGTTCAGTGGGGTCAAATTTGAAAAAAAAAATTCCTTAAGAACTTTTTCAAAAATTCTCTCCTTTTTAGTGATTTGTTACCAGGATCCCCCCCTCAATATTAAGGGAAGGAGATAAAGATGCACAATAGTCGGTTTTGTATATAAAAAATAACCAAACCAGTTAAATCGTTATAAAAAATTAAAAATTAAAATCGCCTAAACTTTTACTCTGTAATTGGTTATCAGCCTATTCGGTTATCGGTTAAATCGGTCGGTTTAAACGGTTTAGTCGGTTATAAAACTTAAAGTATAAGAGATAGAGCTGGTATATACCTTTGTAATGTTAAAGGAAACTGCAGGAGTCCAGCTTGAATTGCTTATGAAATAACATTCATTCTGATTCCTTACTAATGGAAAGTGGAATTCCATCTTTTGGAGCTTTTAGAATTTCCTGCATATAAAAGCTTAGAATGAAGCTCTTCTACTTACGGTACATATCTAATGCCAAAATGATGGATAAATAAACGCAAGATGAGTTTATTTTTCCAACTATAACATATGGCATTAATGTAACTCATTTTCTAAAGCAAAACTGCTATAAGAGAAAATAATCACTGCACATACAAGATTTTCTACTCTCTGAAAATAAATTCACACATGAAACATGCTATAAAAAAATATAAATATATATTATCTTCAAAAAACTTCTACCACAATTGAGTAATGATTTTCTACCATTTCATATAAAAGCTTTTATGAAATTTTCCTAGTGGAGATGTAATGACCACAACAAAAATGTCATATTTGTACCATAATGTGAATACTTGTAACTAGTATCCTCACTTTAACACCATTATGATTATAGCATCAGAAATACTAACAACTATTTGAAGCAAATTTCAAATTATTGAAATTTTAGATGGCAATATCATGGACAAAGGGAGATTCTCTCCTCTGATTGTGCACCATCAAATACAACTATGACTACCAGTTTTATATTAATCATAATAATAAGGTTGTATGCTAGCAGCAAGTTTGAACAAGGTTAGTAAATTCCAAATTTGCGAACCTAAACCAAAGCTGTTAGTTATGTGAGTGTAGTTTTTGCATTGAGAGAAATGAGTTAAGGAGGCTATGGCCAATTGTATCTAGAGTACACAGATTTTTTTAAAAAAAACAAAGGCAAAAAGAGAGGGAGAGGGAGAGGGAAAAGAAAAAAGAGTACGAGAGCAATTTATGTCGGTCAAATAAAAAAGGAAACAAGTAAAACCATATACAAGCTAAGGTTAGTGCTCATATTATTTTTTGACTGCCTAGTCGAGTTGCTACCTCTCAGCTAGCTAAAGTAACTCTAACCAATTACAGCTGCATATCAAGGTAGGATACAACTTTCAGCCAAGAAATCTCGGTGAAGCATTTTGTCAAACAGATGATGTATTAACCAAAAAAGCTTTTAGAGTCCACCTTGGTTACACAATTGAACACTTGGAAAAACATGTATTCCTACAAAAAAACCAATCGAAGCAAAACAAGACTAAAAACTAAAACTCACCAAACTCAATTTCTCAAAACCAATCAAATACCAAATGAAAAAGAGAAACTAAGGGCCTGTTCGGCAACTACTTATAAGTTGGTCAACCCAACTTATAAGTAGTTAAGTTAAAAAGAGTGTTTAGGATCAACTTTTTTTTTTACTTATAAATTTAAAAAAGTCAAAAAAAATAAGAAACTAATTGTTGCTTAAAAAATATGACGTGTAAGTCATTTTTTTTAAGTTGGTCAACTCAAATGAAATGACAAAAATACCCTCTTTTATTTTTCTAATGTTCTTACTAAATGACATTTTAGTAATTCTTAAATTTTACTTAATTTATAAGTCATTATTAGCCGAACACATCCACAACTATTGCTTATAATTCCCGATTTATAAGTAAAGGTAATGCCGAACACTTTTACTTATAAATCTACTAAAATTTTAACTTTAAATAAAAAAAAAATAATCATTCCCGAACGGCCCCTAAAATCTACTTGCAAAAAAATGGGGAAACAACAATTACAATTAACTTTCATACTTTAAATACCTAATATATGAAATGAAGAGGTATCTGAATTCTGAGCTTGAAATCGTTGATTGATGGAGGGAATTTTTAGTGAGATGTGTGAGAAGCTGAATCAGTGGGGTCAATTGCCCTCTCTGCCCTTAACATAGATCCGTCCCCGGAAGAAAGAGGGAGAGATTCAAGGATCTGAGGTCTGGCGGTATATGGCACCCACTCCAAGAAACAGCTTTGTCACGTGCCCAATGGTGTAGTTGCACTTGACCCTCTCCCACTCACAACACTCATTTTCTCTATCATCAGCGGTCCAGTCAGGAAGAAGCAAGTTTACATCAAATTAACACATTAGTGATTCTGAGTTACTCCTTGAGTTCCAACAGACAACAGTCCCTTCCTTTCCTCCTCAAAACAACTTTTGTTACCACTCAAATTAACAAAAATAATAAACACCCACAACACAAGTTTAGGCCACTCCATTTTCTTCGCTTAGTGAATTCTCATGGCTCTCTTAAATAAGCAAAGCAATTAGCCAACTATTGACCAAGGTAGATTTGTCGTCAGTCCACCATGTCAAAAAATTCCTCTCATTCATGTTCATGGGGCCCAAAAATTTATTTTCCTCCAACTATGCATGTACCACAAATTAAAGTCATGGATGCAATGGACCGGCTACGCAAGACAATAATTGTGAGTTCATTTTAGTGGACATATTTTCTTTAGTTATTTAATACATGTAGACTAACTTTATTTGGTGTACGGGATAACTATAGTGTTGTTAATTAATTTTCGTTGTGTACTGTGATGTGGGCAAGATAAAACATTTTTTAGTCCAAGAGTTTCTGATAAAAGTATTTTTAAAAAATAAGTTAAGATAGTGTTTGATATATATATATATATATATAGAAAGACCGATTTATTGATAACGTTATAAAAATAGAATTATCCTTATAACAGATTTCAGTCGTCAATGCTGAGATCTAACGATTTAAATTGCTCTCGTTCGCAGTATAATTTTCAGGTATCCGTAATATTATACTGTGGACGGCATTAAATGTCCAAAATATCACAACATCCAAATGAAGAAATTCATCGCCTGCATTATAATATTGCGGACGATAGGATTTTGACTTTTTTCCAAACTACGTCATTTTTGGCTTTAGGTACCGTCCGCAGTATTAAACTGCGGATGACTTTATTCTCTAAAAATAGTCTACTATCTCTTTATCCACACTACTTCTTCATCTCCAATAACATCAAAACCTTCCAGCGAGAAACTACAAGAATGTGTTGATAATTTCTCTCTAAATCTCACACATATACACATATATATGAATCAGTGTTTGTGAATAAATTTGAAATGGAAGAGGAAAAATAATTGTAATAGAGATGATGATGAAGAAACATTCATAGCCATATCTAACCATACGTCAAGCCATCTTTGTCTATCTGATACATAATCTATCACCTTAGCCACTGTAATGTAAGCTTGAGAGGAATCACTACCAGAAATTATGTCAATTTTATGATTTATAAATCCATTTTGTTACAAATAAACCTTATGATTTATGAATCCATTTTGTTTAAAATAAATCAGCATTGTGTTATGGCAAACCATTCATATGACACTATGACGACGTTTTTTTTTGTTTGGTTTGTTTGGGTTTAGGTTTGGCCAATTTTTTGTCATCCGCAGTTTAATACTGTTGACAGTAAAAATATTACAGATGACATTTTTGCAATATCTACCGTCAGCAGTATTATACTGTGGACGATAGAAAGTACAAAAATGACATCCGCAATATTTCTATAGTATGTAGTATTAAACTGCAGATAGCAAAAATTTGGCCAAACCTAAACCCAAATTAAACCCAAAAATGTCATCATAATGTCATATAAATTGATTGCCATAACACAACGTTGGTTTATTTTTAACAAAATGAATTCATAAATTATAAGGTTGACATAATTTCTGGCAATGAGCACCCTCAAACTTACAATCCAATGACTAAGTTGATATATTATGTATCAGATAGACAAAAATGGCTTGGCGTATGGTTAGATATGGCTATAAATGTTTCTTCATCATCATCTATGTTATAATTATTTCTCCTCTTTTAATTCTAATTTATTCTCAAATATTGATGTACATATATGTATATATGTATGAGATTTAAAGAGAGAAATTGCCAACACATTCTTCCTTCTAAACGGGTCATGCAGTTTCTCACTAGAATGTTTTAATGTTATTGTAGATGAAGAAGAAGATGTGTGGAGGGGAGAAAGTAGGGCATTTTTAGATAATAAAGTCATCTACAGTTTAATACTACGGACGATACTTAAAGCCAAAAATGACGCAGTTTGGGGGAAAGACAAAATCTATCGTCTGCAGTATTATACTACGCGGACAATGAGTTTATTCATTTGGATGGTGGGTGTGACGCCCCCAAATCTAGGCCCACACAGCCCAAACTTGAGTCGTCAAAAGACTACAACAAAATTATTACAACAAAGCACAACGTACAACAATACCGTGTATAATAATACACAACTAAGTCTTCACTATTATTGTCACACTATTTTACAACACGTGAAGACTATAATATATATCCCTCGGACTCCCACTCCATTCCCCGGCTAGACCCAGCTACGTTCTCATATCCTGTTGAAAAATAATGGAACAAAAGGGTGAGCTCAAATAGCCCAGTAAGAAATATCATGACTAAGATAATGACGAATAAATTATCATTAGCCTTCAACAGGTGAGTTCTTGATAGAATACAACAGAATACAAGGTGTATATCAAAAACTGCAGTTAAATTCTTGAACAATGTTCAGATCAATAATAGCGGCGGAATGAGCAATCTATTAGAAGAATAATGTAGACTATAATGTCCACGCGCTTCTCTTTTTCGTAAAAACATCATCAACTTTTATCATCTGAAATACCATTAGTCAAGATAATACAAATTCACAGTTCCTGGTCATAATCATGCAAATCAACAGTTCATCTATGCATTACGGGCCAAAGAGAACATTCAATATAGCACCAGCGGTCATGATTATACCAGATTCAGCCTTTGGTCATAATCATACCAAACAACAGTTCATCTATGCACTACGGGCCAAAGAGAACTTTCAATATAACAACAACGGTCATGATTATACCAGATTCAGCCTTTGGTCATAATCATACCAAATAACAGTTCATCTATGCACTACGGGCCAAAGAGAACTTTCACCACGTGCCATAAAAGACACCGAACAGATGTATCGCCTTTAACCTAATATATCGCCTTTAACCTATCATCTGTTCAACAAATATATCACATCTGTGCCCCCGGCCACAGATATTCACAACAGCTTGATTCTTGATGATTATTACAAATAATAGTGATACAATTGATGAACAGAAGAAACAGGATAAACAATAAGTATCGGAAGTTTACTTTGTGCAGATTCAAATAATGTCCAAATTGTCAACATGATGTGGAGTGAAATTTAAAAATGTTATTCAAGATTCTCAGTTCAGAATAACGGTTACAGTTCAATAGAAAGATTCAGAAAATAGGAAGGTTCAGTTGAAATAATGAAGTTCAACTATTATGGAACATATAATATTTTCAGGAATTATAGAAGCAATAGTTCCATAATAAGTTTCGATTCAGGAGTATGAAAGAAAATAATATCCCTTACCGTAGCAAGTTCAAGAGTGTAAAAAAAATGACATTTCTTACCACAGTAAATTTAAGAGTTTGAAATGAATGGTATTCCTTACCGTAGTAAGTTTAAGAGTGTGAAAAGAATGATATTCCTTACCGTAGTAAGTTTAAATAATAGAATATGAAAGAAGACAATATTCCTTACCGTAGTAAGTTTAAATAATAGAATATAAAAGAAGACAATATTCCTTACCGTAGTAAGTTTAAATAATAGAATATGAAAGAAGACAATATTCCTTACAAGTAAGAAAAAAAATGGCATTCCTTACCACAGTAAATTTAAGAGTTTGAAATGAATGGTATTCCTTACCGTAATAAATTTAAGAGTGTAAAAAAAAATAACTTTTCTTACTGTAATAAATTTAAGAGTGTGAAAAGAATGATATTCCTTACCGTAGTAAGTTTAAGAGTATGAAAGAAAATGAAATTCCTTACTATTCTCAGAGAAAACTCATAAAATTCTTATAGAAAAATTTTATGTTTTAGGTGTGATTTTTCTATTCAGCTGAACAATCTATTTATAGGAGAAAATAAGTTACTATGCATGGTAGGTGGGAGGCGTACTGCACGCCAGTGCTGAAAATTTCAGCAGCTGCGGCAGCAGCCCACGTTTCTGTTTTCTCCCAGCACATTTTCAAATTTAGTTTTCCTCAGGTGGGTCCCACAGAGGGCCCACATGTTTTCTTACTATTCACGTACTATTCACGTCACTATTCACGTTACTATTTCAAATAGTAAAATTAATTTTTTTATTTTTTATTTATTTATTTATTTATTTATTTATTCTTCCTGTGAGTCCAACATATAAAATAATGTTACCACAATAATGTAAGAAACACGTTACATATTTTTATTAATTTAATAATATAAATTATAGTGTATTTGCTACTGTGACAATTATTAGATTCAATAATTTTAAACTACAGTGTACCAACAATTATTGACTCGATGATATGAAATACAGTGTAATGACAATTATTGAATCAATAATGCAAAATACTGTGTAGCAACAATAATTGAATTGATAATATAAAATATTATGCAGTGACAATTATTGATGAAATGATGCGTAACAATTACGGTGTCAATTATCAGACCAATAATATGAGACACTGTGCAATACCGTGTGCTACTGTAGAGTACCGTGTGCTACAGAAAATACCATAAATTACCGTATGCTACTATTCTTTTATCACCGGTATTTTAACAGTTAACACCGTTGACTATTTTTATTTAAAAAGGTTACTTCTGTCGTTTTCTATATCCGACAAATATTCCGTTGTGGGGTCCACAAATAATTTGTTATTTCGGCGCCGTCGTACGGCCCGAATATTCCCCGACAAAACGAATATTGTCCGTCAAAATAAAATTTGCATATAACATCCTTAACTTTCAATTTCGTTAATTTAACCACTTACTGTTTCAGGAAAAATATATATGAAGAAAAATTAAATTTTTATATTTCATAAAATTCGGGGTCTTACAACCTCCCCTCCTTATGAAATTTCGTCCCCGAAATTGACGTACCGGGCATTTCAAAGTTATCCTCCTGATTTTCAGATGCCATACTAAACTGTGGTCACAAAATAATTGTTATTTCAAACAAACTGACTCATCACTTCCTGTTCCTACATTCAAATCGATTCGTTAGATAACAAAATCTAATTTAGGTGGGACACACTAGTGACCGATTCTATTCGTCTCTCCCCTCCTAATTCTAACCCCAGATCTCCATTAAAGACCATATCCCTAAGCTCTGATACCAACTGTGACGCCCCCAAATCTAGGCCCACACAGCCCAAACTTGAGTCGTCAAAAGACTACAACAAAATTATTACAACAAAGCACAACGTACAACAATACCGTGTATAATAATACACAACTAAGTCTTCACTATTATTGTCACACTATTTTACAACACGTGAAGACTATAATATATATCCCTCGGACTCCCACTCCATTCCCCGGCTAGACCCAGCTACGTTCTCATATCCTGTTGAAAAATAATGGAACAAAAGGGTGAGCTCAAATAGCCCAGTAAGAAATATCATGACTAAGATAATGACGAATAAATTATCATTAGCCTTCAACAGGTGAGTTCTTGATAGAATACAACAGAATACAAGGTGTATATCAAAAATTGCAGTTAAATTCTTGAACAATGTTCAGATCAATAATAGCGGCGGAATGAGCAATCTATTAGAAGAATAATGTAGACTATAATGTCCACGCGCTTCTCTTTTTCGTAAAAACATCATCAACTTTTATCATCTGAAATACCATTAGTCAAGATAATACAAATTCACAGTTCCTGGTCATAATCATGCAAATCAACAGTTCATCTATGCATTACGGGCCAAAGAGAACATTCAATATAGCACCAGCGGTCATGATTATACCAGATTCAGCCTTTGGTCATAATCATACCAAACAACAGTTCATCTATGCACTACGGGCCAAAGAGAACTTTCAATATAACAACAACGGTCATGATTATACCAGATTCAGCCTTTGGTCATAATCATACCAAATAACAGTTCATCTATGCACTACGGGCCAAAGAGAACTTTCACCACGTGCCATAAAAGACACCGAACAGATGTATCGCCTTTAACCTAATATATCGCCTTTAACCTATCATCTGTTCAACAAATATATCACATCTGTGCCCCCGGCCACAGATATTCACAACAGCTTGATTCTTGATGATTATTACAAATAATAGTGATACAATTGATGAACAGAAGAAACAGGATAAACAATAAGTATCGGAAGTTTACTTTGTGCAGATTCAAATAATGTCCAAATTGTCAACATGATGTGGAGTGAAATTTAAAAATGTTATTCAAGATTCTCAGTTCAGAATAACGGTTACAGTTCAATAGAAAGATTCAGAAAATAGGAGGGTTCAGTTGAAATAATGAAGTTCAACTATTATGGAACATATAATATTTTCAGGAATTATAGAAGCAATAGTTCCATAATAAGTTTCGATTCAGGAGTATGAAAGAAAATAATATCCCTTACCGTAGCAAGTTCAAGAGTGTAAAAAAAATGACATTTCTTACCACAGTAAATTTAAGAGTTTGAAATGAATGGTATTCCTTACCGTAGTAAGTTTAAGAGTGTGAAAAGAATGATATTCCTTACCGTAGTAAGTTTAAATAATAGAATATGAAAGAAGACAATATTCCTTACCGTAGTAAGTTTAAATAATAGAATATAAAAGAAGACAATATTCCTTACCGTAGTAAGTTTAAATAATAGAATATGAAAGAAGACAATATTCCTTACAAGTAAGAAAAAAAATGGCATTCCTTACCACAGTAAATTTAAGAGTTTGAAATGAATGGTATTCCTTACCGTAATAAATTTAAGAGTGTAAAAAAAAATAACTTTTCTTACTGTAATAAATTTAAGAGTGTGAAAAGAATGATATTCCTTACCGTAGTAAGTTTAAGAGTATGAAAGAAAATGAAATTCCTTACTATTCTCAGAGAAAACTCATAAAATTCTTATAGAAAAATTTTATGTTTTAGGTGTGATTTTTCTATTCAGCTGAACAATCTATTTATAGGAGAAAATAAGTTACTATGCATGGTAGGTGGGAGGCGTACTGCACGCCAGTGTTGAAAATTTCAGCAGCTGCGGCAGCAGCCCACGTTTCTGTTTTCTCCCAGCACATTTTCAAATTTGGTTTTCCTCAGGTGGGTCCCACAGAGGGCCCACATGTTTTCTTACTATTCACGTACTATTCACGTCACTATTCACGTTACTATTTCAAATAGTAAAATTAATTTTTTTATTTTTTATTTATTTATTTATTTATTTATTTATTCTTCCTGTGAGTCCAACATATAAAATAATGTTACCACAATAATGTAAGAAACACGTTACATATTTTTATTAATTTAATAATATAAATTATAGTGTATTTGCTACTGTGACAATTATTAGATTCAATAATTTTAAACTACAGTGTACCAACAATTATTGACTCGATGATATGAAATACAGTGTAATGACAATTATTGAATCAATAATGCAAAATACTGTGTAGCAACAATAATTGAATTGATAATATAAAATATTATGCAGTGACAATTATTGATGAAATGATGCGTAACAATTACGGTGTCAATTATCAGACCAATAATATGAGACACTGTGCAATACCGTGTGCTACTGTAGAGTACCGTGTGCTACAGAAAATACCATAAATTACCGTATGCTACTATTCTTTTATCACCGGTATTTTAACAGTTAACACCGTTGACTATTTTTATTTAAAAAGGTTACTTCTGTCGTTTTCTATATCCGACAAATATTTCGTTGTGGGGTCCACAAATAATTTGTTATTTCGGCGCCGTCGTACGGCCCGAATATTCCCCGACAAAACGAATATTGTCCGTCAAAATAAAATTTGCATATAACATCCTTAACTTTCAATTTCGTTAATTTAACCACTTACTGTTTCAGGAAAAATATATATGAAGAAAAATTAAATTTTTATATTTCATAAAATTCGGGGTCTTACAGTGGGGGCATTTTGGACATTTAATACCATCAGCAGTATAATACAACAAAAACTTGAAAATTAATTATAATGCGGATGAAGGTCATTTAAACCGTCAAATGTCAGCCCAGACGACTGAAATCTGTTGTCAGGATAGTTCTATATATATGTAAGTGTTTTTAGTAAGTGATATGCATGAGTTTTATTTAATTTTAATAATTCAAGTATAATTTTGTACTTTATTTTTTTGTAAAAAGTGCTTCATCTAAAAATACAAATTTAGTACTTCTGAATCCAGAATTTGACTATTTAAAAAATGTTTTTGAAGAGTTACTAAATACCATAGTATTTTTATTTTAATTAAAAAGTGTTTTTAGTCCACTTAAAACTTCTTTAAACATGCTTTCATAATGTCTTATTAATCTGCAAAATGATCGTTCTTCTCACGTAATCCACTATTTTCAATGGATTTCAAAGATCGAGAAGTTCTTTAGGTTTTTTTTTCAAATTTGACCCCACTGAACTTAGAGGTTGAATACGTCCCTAGAATGGAGTGAAGTTCTGAAGTTTTTTTCTACCAGATTGGGTTGTCTAGGGAAGCAAGGATTGAGGCAACCGAAGCAATAATCAAGGCTGTTGAGACACAAGAGACGTGCATGGTAACGAACAAAGGCTTGTTATAATGATGAAGCAAGAAGATTGTAAGATTTCTTTCTCCAAGGCAGACAGAGAGGTAAAGTACCCCCACAACAGGCCATTGTATGTGACGGTAATTATCAATGGCATGAAAGTTAGGAAAGGCATTCTATTTGCCTATTTTCTACCTAGCAAAACATGCAAATATACGTGATTAAACAATCATAAAGTGGCAAGTAAGGTATCGTTCCCACGAGAATTTTAATACTATTAATAACAACACAAATACTAATTAAAAATCTCTCCAATCCTATTTAAACAAATGAATCAATTTATGAAATTAAAACTAATTAAAAGAAATTAAATTAACTAAATTAATTAATCGCTAAATTACCACAAATTAATTATCAGTTTGAAAAGTTTAATATTACAATTTTTTTCCAACACTTTATTTAAACATCTTCATTTTCTTTTTAATCAATTAATTACATGGAATTGTTAACCGAGATTTATTTATAGTATTTATACGTATCTGGTCAATGTCATATAAACAAATCCTTTCTCATCCAACACAAGGCAACATAATTGAAAGGACCATCTTAGCTAATCACTATATATCCATGAGATTTAACATTAACTAGAATTTTAAGATCAGATTCTCTTTAGGTTACATATGACATATAGGTATATGTCTATCTTATATACGAATCATGCATCCCAACATACACAGAATAATATGAACATATGTTATCATACCTAAATATAAATTTATAATTCGTTTGTCAAGTTTATATAAATTATCACGCTAATTACTGGCCAGGTAATTATAATTCACGCACAAAATATGATAACCAATTCCAATATAATTATCAATAATAAAAAAGAGAACCAATCAATTTAAACTACATGTCGGGTTCTATTGTAATCTTGAATAGAAATTTAGTTCATAATTGTATTGAAAATCATGAACATCAAATTAGTCAACATCCAAAAGTATCATAATGAAAGAAATAAAGAGAAAAGAAGAAACAGGGTCATAACTGGAAATAAGGTCATAACGCAAGAATGATCAACGTACAAGTTTGCTCAGCAAATATATAAATAACAGATTTTAATGATTAAGTTTAAGTTTCACAACTCAAAGTTTTGTTAGTTTCAAATAAGTCATAATGTGAGCCAAGGAATCGTACATGAATGATATATTATAATATCAATTCTGGAAGGTGCAATAAACAATGCAATTTGGGAATAACCAATCATTATGTGTCTTGCAAAGAAGAATTTCAACATTCAAAATCATTAGTATTATTGATTACCGAGTGGTCACTAAGGACCCTTTGTAAGACCCCGAATTTTATGAAATACAAAATTTAATTTTTCTTCATATATATATTTTTTGAAACAGTAAGTGGTTAAATCGATAAAGTTAAAAGTTAAGGATGTTATGTGCAAATTTTATTTTGTCGGACAATATTCGCTTTGTCGGGGAATATTCGTTTGGTCGGGGAATATTCGTTTGGTCCGACGGTGCCGAAATAACAAATTATTGGTGGACCCCACATCGGAATATTTGTCGGATCTAGAAAACGACAGAAATAACCTTTTTAAATAAAAATAGTCAACGGAACTGTTAAAATACCGGTGATAAAAGAATAGTAGCATACGATAGTTATTGGTATTTTCTGTAGCACTCGGTACTCTACAGTAACACACGGTATTGCATAGTGTCTCATATTTTTGGTCTGATAATTGACACCGTAACTGTTACGCATCATTTCATCGATAATTGTCACTGCATAATATTTTATATTATCAATTCAATAATTGTTGTTACACAGTATTTTGCATTATTGATTTAATAATTGTCATTACACTGTATTTTATATCATTGAGTCAATAATTGTTGTTGCACTGTTTTTAAAATTATTGAACCTAATAATTGTCACAGTAACATATGCACAGTAATTCACATTATTGAATCAATAATTGTCATTACACAGTAACGTATGCTTTATTTTACATTATTGTTATCTCTATTATGATGTTATTTAAACAGTTGTATTTCATTAATTTATTGACTTGATATCTAAGAGCTAACTATACTGTATTTATAACAATTAGTCATAATAATTGAATTGATAAAGTTATTTGTTTATAATATAAAGTTAGGTGATTATTAGGTGATATGAAATGAATGGTGTAGATTAAAGTGTGAATTATTGTTGAATAATTGAATTGATTTGTTTATAATATAAAGTTAGGTGATTATTAGGTGATATAAAATGAATGGTGTAGATTAAAGTGTGAATTATTGTTGAATAATTAAATTGATTTGTTTATAATATAAAGTTAGGTGATTATTAGGTGATATGAAATGAATGGTGTAGATTAAAGATAATATAATATTTGAAATGGATGGTGTAGATTAAAAGATGATCTTTAAATGAATGGTTTAGATTAAATGAATGATAAGATTTTTGGCTATAAATAGAAGCCTTAACTTAAGGATTTTTCATAAACTTCCTTACTTGTTCTTTCTTTCTCTCTCTAAATACTCCTTGTGAAAGTTCTCTCTAAGTGTGCTTAAGTCATCTTGAGTATTTGTGAAGATCTATAAGTATACGTGTACTGTTCAAGTTAATCAACCTCATTTAAATCAATATCCAGTCACGTGTTGAGGTAAGGGATACCATCTTTTTCATCTTCCATTATTCAAACGTACTATGGTAAGAGATTATCATTATTTGATTCTCGATAATAATATTGTTTATTCCTTACTCATAAGACGTGCCTTTTATTTCCATGTATTAAATTGTGGGAATAACCTTACGGAGCGGATTGCCGCCTGTTGGTGAATAACCTTTCGTATTCATTCATTATTAATCTCTGAGAATAACCTTACGGAGCGGATTGCCGCCTGTTTGGTGAATAACTCTTTGTACTCAAATTCTATTAAATTGTGGGAATAACCTTACGGAGCGGATTACCGCCTGTTGGTGAATAACCCTTTGTATTAATTTCCTTCACCTTTTGTTAATCAAACCTGCTACGGTAAGGGATATTATTTTCTTTCATACTCCTAAATCGAAATTTATTATGGAACTATTGCTTCTATAATTCCTGAAAATATTATATGTTCCATAATAGTTGAACTTCATTATTTCAACTGAACCTTCCTATTTACGTGAACCTTTCTATTGAATTGTAACCGTTATTCTGAACTGTGGATCTTGAATATCATTTTTAAATTTCACTCCACATCATGTTGACAATTTGGACATTATTTGAATCTGTACAAAGTAAACTTCCGATACTTATTGTTATCCTATTTCTTCTGTTCATCATTTATATCATTCTAATCATCCAAAAATCAAGCTGTTGTGAATATCTGTGGCCGGGGGCACAGATGTGATATATTTGTTGAACAGATGATAGGTTAAAGGCGATATAATAGGTTAAAGGCGATACATCTGTTCGGTGTCCTTTATGGCACGTGGTGAATGTTCTCTTTGGCCCGTAGTGCAAATATGAACTGTTGTTTGGTATGATTATGACCAAAGGCTGAATCTGGTATAATCATGACCGTTGGTGCTATATTGAATATCTTTGGCCCGTAGTACAAAGATGAACTGTTGATGTGCATGATTATGATCAGGAACTGTGAATTTGTATTATCTTGACTAATGATATTTCAGATGATAAAAGTTGATGATGTTTTTCCTAAAAAGAGAACCGAGTGGACATTATAGTCTGCATTATTCTTCTAATAGATTACTCATTCCGCTGCTATTATTGATCTGAACGTTGTTTAAGAATTTAACTGCAGTTTTTGATATAAACCTTGTAGTCTATTGTATTCTATCAAGAACTCAACTGTTGAAGACTAATGATAATTTATTCGTCATTATCTTAGTCATGATATTCTTTACTGGGCTATTTGAGCTCACCCTTTCTTTTGTTCCATTGTTTTTCAACAGAAGATGAAAACATAACAGGGTCTAGCCGGGGAATGGAGTGAGGGTCCGAGGAATAGTTATCATAGTCTTCACGTTTTGTAAAATAGTGTGGCAATAATAGTGAAGACTTAGTTGTGTATTATTATACACTGTATTGTTGTACGTTGTGCTTTGTTGTAATAATTTTGTTGTAGTATTTTGACGACTCAAGTTTGGGCTGTGTGGGCCCAGATTTGGGGGCGTCACACCCTTGAACTATAAAACATCTAGAACGAGTACATGAGGTGATCAGCCTCGTGGTACCTTGCATTATAAATAACGTTCAGTCTCCGTGTATGCATATGTCGGACCCACCGACACAAAGTAATTCCACCTTTTTATCAGGGTTGTTCATCTCAATATAATAGAGTTAATACCAAATCAATTGGTTTGAATAACTTTCTCAAAGAAGTAAGATTGACAATTCATGTCCTTATTTGTCTAGCCGAATCAAGTGGCATAGATTCATCTTTCAAACAACTTTTCTGTATTTAGACTTCTTATCATTAAACTTTAATGGTTTGAAAAATCTTTCTAAATGTGCACATATGAATGGTTGTAGTCAAATGATGACAGTTTAAATTTAAGCATGTACTTTATCTACAGAACTTGTACGAAGTAGATAAGATGTACAAGTAAGGGATACTTGCATGTTAAGTCCGCCTTTCCTTCTTCTACGTTGTCGTCCTCTGGTCGACCTACATAAGTCGTATTTCGATCTATCGATTAGTTTTTATCGTATCATAAATGGATTTATATCGTTCTATCTTTAACTCATAACCCTTTATCATTTACCTCTACTCTTATCCTTCATCATCATTCCTCATTATCACATTTACTATGAATTCCTCTTATTAACCTTCCATAATTAAAATAATCCTCACTATCTTATTCGTTTATTCCTTTCTCAAAACTATTTATTATTTTACAAGAAATCTTCATTAGTGTTCTTGTTGTTTATTCTCATGTTTATCATTTTCAAATAAAATAATCTTTGTTACTATTTTATTTATTTACTTCTCATTTTATTCTTCATAGCCAGATAATATCATTTACTCATTCTTGTCCTTTATTCACTTTGATTAATTTATAAATAAAATAATCATTCTTATTTTATTTGTTTAATTCTTCACAAAAAAATAATAATATCCATTATTATTTTATTTGTTTACATTAAATTTTCTTTAATTTATCTTTAATATTAACAAATGATATTATCTTTATTATTATTTTATTTGTTTAGGCTTTATTTATTTTAATCATTCTTTATATAATTCACAAATAATTTTTTTATTATTGTCTTATTTGTTTAACTTTACTCACTTATTTTAAAAATAAAATAATTCAATTATTATTTTATTTGTTTAAATTTCATTCATTTAATCTACAAATAAAATAACTTAATTATTATTTTATTTGTTTAACTTTATTTATTTAACTACCTTTTTATAATCTACAAATAAAATAATTTCATTATTATTTTATTTGTTTATTCTTTATTGGTCAAAAAAAATAATTGAATATTATTTTAATTTTTCTCTCTTTATTTATTTCATTCTTTATTTTATTTTATTTTATTTTTATTTATTTATTTATTTTATTTTTATTATTATCATTTTCCTCCGATCGGGTCAACCCGGTTGACCCGTTAACCAAGACTTGACTTGGGTCAACGGTCCCAAAGGACCAGCGCCTCGACACTTTAATTTGAACTGGAGACAACATTCGGCGCTGTCCTCCAGATTTTCTAGAAAATTTATACCAATGCCCCGACGCTATTTGACAGAATGTGTTGTCCAATCTTTTTTAGCTTTGTGTTTTCTACCTCTTTTGATTTCAATCTTCATATCATCCTCATTTTACATCTAACTGAGTTCAAACCAAGTTTATTTCTTAGTAAACTCGTATTTTTACAATATTCAAGTTTTTGATCATTTTTTCAAAAATATTTATTAGCCAAAATATTGGTTCGACAAGCTAGGATTTACAATATGACATGTTTTACTAGAAATTCCACTATAAATCTATTTTAGCTCTGATTTTGGTCGCTTCACTGGGGTTAGTTCGGTAACTCATAGATCTATTATATACGAGTCTTTGATATTAAGATTAACTTATTTTACATAAATTGTTTTCATTAAAGTCATGCTCATCACTTAGGCTTTTGTACATGTTCATCCTACCTACATTTTTAGACACCGTAGCATAGCCAAAACATATATACTCTTCTAAAACCATCTTATATCTTCGAAATTCACTATGATTCCCACATCATATAGCCTCCCACAACTAAACATGATATTCAAAATATATAACTATATAGATCATCAGAACTACGAGGTTTTAATTAGAAAGAGGTTATACCTTCTATATGTTCTCTTTCTCCTAACTAGAAACCTCACCAAGCTTGGATGCTCCACCGTGTTCTCCTCTCCTTCTCCTTGACTTCAAGAGTTTTCCCTAATTTGTTATCTTCTCTCATTTTCTCTCTTCTATTTTGCTCTCACTTTACTCTCCACACTTAGAAAAATTTCAGCACTTTCTAAATAGTGAATGGGAGGCTCTATTTATAGAGCTCCCTTAATGCCCCATTAGTCCGCTTAATTTCCCAACACTTGGCTAATTAAGTCAAATTAAGAATATTCCAACATACTCCCTTAAATCATGGAAAAAGTGTCTAGGAGTAAAATTGGGACCTTTTTCATTGTTCAAAAATACAAAGCTCAAGGAATAAAAAATTTTAATAAAAGGTATGGCGTTATCTCAAGCCGAATTTGCATATAACAAATCAAAAAAACAAACTACGGGCTTAAGCCCTTTTGAGGTTATTTTCAGTCAGAATCCATCCGGTGTTTTGTACACAGCTCTTATTCTAAGGGATAGATGTGTTAACCCGAAGGCCGATGAAATGGCAACACATCTTAAAGATATCCATGACCAAGTTTGACGAGCTATTCATTAGAACAATGCCAAGTACAAGGATCGGGTTGACAGTCATCGTCGTTAAGTACTTTTTAAAGTTGGTGATTTTGTTTGGGCGATGCTGATTCGTGACTGATTTCCTGTCAGGGAATACAACAAGTTCAAGGATAGGAATATCGGACCTTGTGAAATTCTATAGAAGCTTAATGATAATGCCTATCGGCTACGAATACCTAGCCATTTGAGGACTTCAGATGTCTTTAATGTCAAACACTTATGTCCTTGTTTTGAGGAGGCCGACGACAATACTATGAACTCGAGGACGAGTTCTTTCCAAACTGGGGTGATTGATGTAGGAGGATCCGAGGACAATGATGCCGACTTGTCAAATATTGCATTAATGGCTCTGAAATTAATGGAGAAAAAGGATCGATGCAAGAATACCAAGTTTTGATGGCTTCAGATGTATTAGGTTTCGACTTTAGGAGTTATGGCGTTGTCTTTAGGAGTTATATTCCTTTAGGAGATGGTCCTCAGCATATAACAGTTGTAATTCCTTGGTTTATTTATAGTAGTTATTAAAATAATTTTTGTGAGTCTTTTTCAGTTAATACGTGGCGTGATTATAGGAAGTTGTTATTACTCACGTGGGTTGGTTATAAAGAGTGTGGAAGGAGCGTTGTGAGAGAATAGGGACCAGTTACGTGGCATATTTTTAAGGATTTATCAGATTTTGTTACGTAGTGCTTTTTAGGATATTTCCTTTCTTGTTGTCCAAGAATGTTTTGGCTATATAACCCGACTTATGGGTTAACAAATGAGGACTTTTGCTTTTGATAATATTGAATTAAGCACTAGAGACTTCTCTGTGTTTCTTTGGAATTTTTCTGTTGTTTCTTTACCTGTAAATTTTTCTATTGACCAAGCCTACGAGATAATCGATATCGCGTTCCAGCATCAAATACTCTATTAATAAAAGGTAATATAGTAATTTCACTCGATGAGTATTTTAGAAACATATCAAATACAATAAAACATATAATTCCCATAACGAAAGAACTCTCATGTTATAAATAAGGGATATTCCAACACATTCAAGGTACGCTATTGACTCTAATAATAATTCGCTCCCTCCATATCAGATATCTGACTTGAGTATCGGAGAGTCCTCCTGGAGTTCCCCCCTTTGATGGACCTTTTTGCAGGTGAACGGTGGTCAAAGTCAAAAATCATGGGTTGACTAAAACCCTAGTTTGAAGGTTGCTAGTTGACACGTCAAATTGGCCCCGTCTACGGGAAATGAATGAAAAATAATCTTTTTCTCATAATCCAGAAAATCAACATGCATGATGAATACTCGCGCTAGAGCACTAGGTCGCAACCCTCCACCTCCACGATTCACTCATGATATTATAAATGAGCCTTGTTCTGAAGGCTTCAAGATACCCCAGATCGAAAAGTATGATAGAATTGGTGATCTCACAAATCATATACTCACTTTTAATGCAATTTTTTAAATAATGTCTCAGATGCAGTAACGTGTAAAAAAAATTCTGCAAACCTTGAAAGGTCTGACCCAAACTTGGTATAAATAATTTTCTCCAGCCTCAATTAATTCATTCAATCAACTGAGTTAGTTGTTTGTAAATCAATTTATTAGATGAAAGACTCATGCTAAAAGTTCAGCATCGATCAATTAGGTCCGTGGTTCAAAGGAGTGGTGAATCTTTAAGAAACTATTTAAACCGATTTACAAAGGAAGTATTAAAAGTTCGTAACTTGAATCAATTTGTAACAGTGGTGGCCCTTACCAACGGAACAACAAATGAACATCTGAAAATGTCCTTAGCTAAGAATTCCCTAAAAACTACGACGGAGCTTCAAAGTAAAGCAGAAAAATATATGGTCATCGAGGATATTATTCAACCTAAAAGTAATGCAAGAATCGATAATAGAAAAAAGAAAGAATTAATGATGAGCTCGAAAATACAGAGAAGAACAATTGAAAGAGATCAAAAGGAAATATAGAATCCTTCTCAAGGTACTCCAAATATGTACACATAAATTCTTAAATAAATCAGATATTAATGGAGATAACATCATAACCCTATTTAAGGTGGCCTAAACCCATGAGGGATGTTGCCGAAAAGGGATATCAAAGTCAATATTACAAATATCATTAAGGCCATATAGGCTCATAATTAAGGTGATGTAGTCTCATAACTAATGCCATAGAGATCTAAAATTAAGGTCATAGATGTCAGAATTAAGGTCATGGAAACCAGAATTAAGGCTTTGGAGGCCACAATTTAGGTCATAGAGACCATAAATAAATCCATGGAAGCCAAGAAAAAATGCCATTGAGACCAAAATTGAGGCAATGGAGGCCTAGAATTAACGTGATGGAGGTCCAGAATTAAGGTCATAGAAGCTCATAATTAAGGCCGTGTAGTTCAAAATTAATGTCATGGAGGCCTAGAATTAAGGCCATAGATGCTAGAATTAAGTTCATAAAAGTCTAAAATTAAGGTCATGGAGGCCTAGAATTACGGTCGTGGAGACCCATAATTAAGGCCATGGAGGCCTAGAATTAAGATCGTGGAGACTAAGAAAAAAACATAATAGGGGCTTTAAATTAGCTCCATTGGAACAAAAAAAAAAAGATTTTTATTTAAATTATTATTTACTCCCTTAAAAATACATTTTTAAAGGAGTAGGATTAAATGATGTGGGTAAAAATAACCCACCAATGACAAATTGTCACGTGTTATTTCTAGTAACCCACCAATGACAAAATGTAATATAGTAATTTTTCTTGATGAGTATTCTAGAAATATATCAAATCTAATAAATGATATAATTCCCATGAAACTTGATTAGTTAAGGGTTGACAACCTAACATGATTCTAAAATCTTATAGGATTTTAATTCCTAACTCCTAAATAAGAGAACTCTCATATTATAAATAAGGGACATTCCAATACATTAAAAAAAATGTTATTTCCACTAGTAATAATTCTCTCTTTCCATATAAGATATCTAACTTAAGCATCAGACAGGTGAGTTGACAAATTCAAGGCGTTAAACGATGGTCAAAGTCAAAGTTCGTAGGCAATATTTTTAGACCTGGACCGTTCATCCAACCGAAAAGGACACTAGGTGGATGGATCACTGGTTCAACCAATGGTCGAACCGTTATTGAACCAGTGACATCATAAATATATATTATTAATAATTAATAAAATTTTAAAACGTCTAGTTTTTTGTAAGCTAAAATATAATGAAATTATGTTATAATATTACTAAAAATATCTAATTTTAAAAATAAAAAAAATTTGTACAAAAAAAATATTAAAAAATACTTTAAAACCTGTTCAACCGGTTTAACTAACCGATTTTATCGGTTGAACCGCCGGTCGAATCGGTGGTCAATTGGTTCTATCAATTTTTGACCTAGTCAATTGAACCGGGCCAAATCGAACCTGACCTTGAACCGGGGACCAATTCAATCGATCGATCCGGTCCGAATTTCAAATCATTGTTCGTAGGTTGACCAAAAGCCTAATTTGAAGGTTGTTAATTGACACATCATAATGGAATAAATCATGCTCATTTCTGTCAAATTTGTGAATTTTATTTTTTAGTAGATAGTATGAAATGACTCATTTCAGTCAAGAATGAAATTAATCATTTCAATATCGATTCCATTACTTCTTTTATTACATTTTTTCAATTTAAACGTAAAATGAGCACTAACATTCACAAAAAACCTTTAACATGTGTCAATAATATAGAAAAATATTGTTTAATGCATAGTTAAACGTAGTACTTGAATCTTATACCATCATCCGTATCAATACTAATATTGTAATATCTCAGATATTTACAAGAATTATAAATAAGATTTGAAATAATTAATTAAAGGTTATGGTTTAAAACCTGAAAAAGAATGAGGAGAAAATTTTTGAGGTGTTTGAGGTTTAGGATATTCTAAATCTTCTAGCTATGCTAGACTTTGAAATTCTTAAAATCGTGCCAAAATTCGCACTTTTATGCTTTTGAAAATGTCAAAATATGTTTTAGTAATCATTAATGCATTTAGCGAAGAGATGATAAATGATGGAGTCATCAATGTAGAGTAACCTAATGTTGGATGTATTTTTAAGCCCACTACGGTATGATGTATAGTATGACAAAGTCATAAAATGATTTTCAGTATTTTGAAACGCTTAAAGAAGAGTCTATGCTAATTGTTTCGGCTAGACAAATTGATTTAAAAATATCAAAATATATTTATAAAATCATCACACACCATTAAAGCCATGGTGTAGAGATAAAAAAGACGGAATCCTCAATGCACTGTTGTAACGGTGCGGTAGCATGAAGTCCTAAAAATGAATTTCAGTTATTTAGCAAATCTAAAATGATTTTTAGTTCGTAATATACAAACAGTTCAATGATGTAAGTCTATGTCATTTATTTTGACCGGACACTTTTGGTCAGAAATGACTCAAGTTTTATTTCCAATCCAACTTATGCTGAAGCATAATTTTTGTAGTAAGTCTGAGGTGAACAACCCTATAATGGGGGATATGTCAGAGATATGAATAAAGAACCCGCAAGGGGGCGCCCAAGAGTGGTGGCATGCTAATATAATAAAATATGGATTGGTAAATCCAAAGAGTTCAACCCTGAGTGAAGTCATTGTGCACAGCGCTAGAGTACGATAAGTTGATCACCTAGCGTACAAACAATTGTGGAATGTTTTCAGTCTTTGTGATTGATAAACCTTCTCGCAGATGTTCATGGTCTTTATGATCCCTCAGCATAGTATGAAAGTTTTAATTAATATTTTGAGTTTCAATTTATTCTTTTGTAAGCTATTGATTTTCAATTTATTCTTCTACAAGATATTCCATTGTTTTGGAATTGTGAGTTTAGAAGTATGAACTTCCTAGAAAAGGGTGGTCATTGAATTTGATGAGTAAAAAGATATTCTAAGAGATGAAAATTGGTAGAAATAAGTATGATAAAATTTCGGGAACGAAATTCTTTTAAGAATGGGTGAATGTAATATCCCAGATATTTACAAGAATTGTAAATAAGATTTGAAATAATTAATTAAAGGTTATGGTTTAAAACCTAGAGTTGTCGAAGTGAGATATCTAGAAAATGGGTAAACATTTTTTTTAACATAATTTATTTGTTAGAAATTAAATATGAGAATATTTTAATGATGCATGTAAAGAATTTATTAAGAAACTAAATTCATTTGAGAAGTGAAGGTGGATATATATATATATATATATATATATATATATATATATATATATATATATATATATATATATATATATATATATAAGTGTGCCTGTTAGCCAAATAATAGGATGGGTAAGTTAATACATAATTAAACTAAGAAATTAATTAGTTTAAATATAAAGTCATAAAATATAATTAATTAGGTTAATTATATTAGTATGAGTTAAATTTGTGAAAATTTTAGGATGATTGTCTTGGATGACAATAATGTGAAGTAATTAATTTAATTATTAAGTTGTTGTATAGAGTCTATTAATGAATTTGAAATAAGCCCAATATTTGAATGGTTGAAAGTCTTGTTAGTAATTTATATAGAGGTCCAAATAAATTTATGGATCTAGCCTCATGAAGAGTCCAAGTAATTTTATTCCTACTAGTGGACTAGCCCAAAAGGATTATAGATGTTAGCCCAATATGAGAATACTTGTATGAAGGTGGGTAATTAAATAATAAGCCAAAATGTTATAGTCCAAGAGGTAATTAAGATAAGTCCAATTAAATTATGTTGACAAGTATTGTATATAGTGTGGTGGTAGTCCAATTAAATAAATTACCTAGCCCAAGTTATGGAAGATGTGTGAGTTGTGTTGGGTAGCCCAAGTAATTAAATAAGAGAGCCCAATGCAAAGTAAACTATGTAGCCCAAACATTTAAAAGTCAAATGATGGTCAAAGTGTTGGAAAATTTTAAGTATTGATTTAGTGTAGAGAATTAACTAATGTAGGGTTAATTGAATAACTCTAGCTGGTAGATAAAAGAGAGCATTAACCAAACATTGGTTAATTGCTAGGCAAGTAAATATGATGATGAGAATTAACTATGGATGAGTTAATTGAGTAACCCAATGTGGTAAAATAATTTAAAGCAAGTCTAATTGGATTATATTATAAGTCCAAATGAGGTATTAAACTAGGTCCAATAAATTAACCTAGTAGTCCATGTAATTAATTAAACCTTAGTCCATGTAATAATTAAACTAGTTCAATGCTTGTTTTAATTAAATGTAACATAGGGTATTTAATATTAGTCCAATATAACAATTAAATTGAGCCCAAACAAATTAAATGAATGAGCCCAACTTATTTAATTCCTAAGTCCAAAGTAGAGCCCAATAGAAAGTCAAAATATTGGTCAATAGCTATATATATATATATATATATATATATATATATATAAGTTATAAAAATAAAACAAAAAATGGGGGATTTAATCCCATTTTGTTGAGATTTGCTAGAGCACAAGAGAGAAAAGAGAGAGCATTTCCAAGAGAGAAATAGAGAGCACACTTGTGAGTTGAAGGAAATTGCTAGAGGATAGTCAAGGTGGAGTCATTAGTGAAGCTCATGGACAAGTAAAGAAGATCATTCATGTCCAAGAGGTTCGAAAGTGCTCTATCTCTTCCTTAGTGCGGTTTTTTATAGTCTATATATGTTTTAATCGGTCAAAAAGTATTTTTAATCGATTAAAAATAATTTTGATGCTCTAGAAGTCTAAATCTATGATATATAGGTAGATTCATGGTTTAGTATGTTTAAAACAAGTATTGGTATCTGTGGTATGCAAATAAATGGAAGAAAATTCCATATTGCGATTTACCGGTAAAACTCTAGACGGTTCAATCTTAAATTTCTTGTCAAAATATTTTCAAAAATATGATTGAATCATGAAATGTGGTAAAATAAGAAGTTAGGAAGATAACAACATTGAGTTGGTGTCATTTGAATGTGTAGATTTTATTTTATTTAAATTTGAACCAATAAAACCAAGGATTTGTGAAGTTAGTTTCTCACTCTGTCCTTGTGAGCGATTTTAAGCCTACTTCTGTTTTGAATTTGGATTTGTGATCTAAATAGAAGTTGTAGAGTGAGAAATTATGATGAGAATGGACTCAAGAAGCACCAAAAAATATTTTAAAATGAAGAAATTATGACTGTCGAAGTGACTGGAGGTCAGATAGTCCAAACTGTAGAAATTTTCTGCATGTATGGGGCGGCCGCGCCACTTTACAGGGAGCCTACGCCACTCCATCAGATTTTTTTTATTATCCGGATTAGGTCGGTTCGATCCGGGTCTAGTCGGGTCAGTCCGGGTCGGGTTTTCTTTGAAAATTTAAGTTGACCTAAGTGTAAAATGAATGTGTTTGAATACTAAATCTATATGTGTAGAGTTTATTAGTGACCTAATGATATCTAAATGTATAAAATAAAGATTAAAGTTAACACAATTAAAAGGTTAACTATTGGTAATGTTTGAAAAATATTAAAATATTATTAAATGACAAATAATATTAGTATAAGATTAAAAGGTTAATAAATGAGTAATAACATTTGTATATGACGAAAATGTTATTAAATAATTAATGACATTATTAAATGATTAAAATATTATTAAATTATTAATAATATTAATAGGGATTAAAATATTATTACATGATTAATAATATTAATAAGTGATTAACATAATATTAAATGATTAATAATATTAATAAGTGATTAAAATATTATTAAATGGTTAATAATATTAAGAAGTGATTAAAATATTATTAAATGGTTAATAATATTAATAAGAGATTAAAATATTATCAAATGGTGAATAATATTTGTAAATGATTAAAATATTATCAAATGGTTAATAATATTAATAAGTGATTAAAATATTATTAAATAGTTATAATATCATTAAGTGATTAAAATATTATTAAATAATTAATAATATTAATAAGAGATTAAAATATTATTAATAAGAGATTAAATATTATTAAATGATTAATAATATTAGTAAATGATTAAAATATTATTAAAAGGTTAATAATATTAATAAGGGATTAAAATATTATTACATGATTAGTAATATTAATAACTGATTAAAATATTATTAAATGGTTAATAATATTAATAAGTGATTAAAATATTATTAAATGATTAATAATATTTGAATGTAATTGTATATTATCAAAGGTAGATAATATTTTGAGATATTTGGTACATTATTAAATGTCCAAATCATTAAGTTATGAAAAAGAAAAAAGTTTAATCAAATTAAATCAATGTAAATAGTCAATTTGTGACTAATTTAGACGACTTATTAAAAGTGGGTCGTGCGAAGAACGTGTAGCAAAGGCGTAAGTTAGTTAAGCGTACCCGACATGTCCGAACTATATTTTGGACTAGAGTTTTTGTCCAGAACTTAAGGGTTCGTTTGTCGGACATCTTAAGAGTTAATTATTGAAGTTAAAGTCTTATATAAAGACTAATTAATAGTCAATGTATCTAATGATGATGTCAATTTTATATGTAAATTGTAGGTTGAACGAAAGACACAAAATAAGCGTAAATGGTATAAAGCGAACCATGTAAGATTTTTTTAGAACTTGCTCCTATGTGCATTAATATGCTACAATTTGGTATTATATTATTGATATGGAGATATATTGATGATATTTGTGTTATGTGAAAAGCATGAGGTATGATTACATGTGAAAATATGAAGCACGAATTGCTAGATGCTAGATGAAACATTCTTAAAATGAAAAGCATGAAATGCATGATTTAAGAATAAAATACAGAGCATGTATAATATGTGAAGTATGTAATGTGTTATGTGTAACTGTTAAACTTGCTGAGCCGTCGTGCTCACTCTTGCTTAAAATCAACATTTTCAGATAGTGCAAGTTATTCAAAGTTTTTGATAAAGATCAAGAAACAGGAATGCAAACTACTTTCACTAAAGGTCTAAATGTCTATTGTAGATATCAGTCCGAATTTGACAGGTAAAATGACTATGTAGTATAAGACTTAGTTGATATGCAATTATAATATTGTTGTAATTCATGAACAACAAAGAAAATGTAGTACTAGTGTTGAACCGGATCCGAGGTTTAAGGAACCCGGATTTGGGGTCGTCACAATAACTCTTGTAAAAAAGACCTTATAAAAATATAAGCCCAATCAATCATTTAGGACCCATAGTCCAATCCAAATATTAAATACTTAAAAAAAATTAACAGTATAAAAAAAATCTCATTTAAATAAAAAGTATTAATACTCACTCAATCCCAAAATAAAAGTCTTTCATTGACTTTTGTAATCAAATTAACCTCTCTTTTTTTAAATTAACAATTAAACATATATATTTAGATGTTCCAAAAAGTAAATATTGAAATTAGTACTAAATTTTATATAGTTTATAATGTTTATAGGCTTTTTACATATTTATTAAATAATAATAAGATATATTGATTTGAAAAATGGTTAATTTGATTATAAAAGTCAATGGAAGAAGTACCAAACATAGAATGCCTTATTTAGAAGTATCGCTTTAGGCCCCAAATTGTCTTGAGTCACTCATAGTGAAAAGAATGAAAATAGAGTTTTTCACCTATATATATAATAATTATGTAAATATATAAGAGTATATAAATATTAATTTATAAACATATGACATTTCGGGTCGGGCCAAACTTGTAAATGTTATAGACTATCTTGAGTATTTCTAATCAAACAGCTAAAGGGAAAAAATAGGCCGATCCGGCCGTGTTCTTCCAAGTCTCCAATTCGTAGATACTGAATATACATATATAAAACTTTTGTATACATATATAAAACTTTTGTATCTTGACAAACACATTAATATATATTGATACTGAAGTTTGCTTCCTTACTCCACTAAACTGAGGTTAAAGAATAGAAAAGCAAATCAAATATGAGCTTATAATAAAAAATATTGATCATATACCACACATCTTTATGGACGGCTATGTGCCTCTTTTTAAATTGAAATCCCCTTTTTGTTATACTAGTATACATGATGATGAAAATCCAAATATATCACATAGTTTGTAGAATGTACGTGGAACCGGCGCCTCGTGAAATATTGATTATGGTTTTGAACATCTAAAAGTTAATTAAATAGTTGAACTAGCCAAATTAAAGTGCATGTATCTATAATCATTATAAACTTATAATTGTGACCATGATCTAATTATATATAGTGGAAAATGACAATCTTGAATCTTTTAGAGGTGATGATATGATACGAAACAAAGCCTAGTTAGCCGAGTGCTACAAGCATGGAAATTAATAAAGTAAAAGAACAATTAGTATATATAGTACGTACTATATAAAGTGTTTTCTTTTTTAGTGACATGGGTAGTACCAAAGACTGGAATTAGAAGCCACGGACATGGGAATAACATTATTATCTTGCGCGAAATCTTAAATCAAACAAAACCAAGAATAGTAACGTAGGGCAGGCTCGCTAGCTAGGTAAGAGTGCATAGTGTTCTTGTGACATTCATTCATGGTCAGACTTTAATGATTTGGTAGCCAGGGATATGGAACGATTCTGATTTCAAGTTGTTCAAAATGAGTATTTAAAATGGATAATGTATAAAAAGAAGTTGCACTTATATAATACACGATTACAGTTATACAATACTTGTATAATAGAGGTTATTTGAAATGTAACTGTTTGTTATATCTAGACATTTGTTATTATGTTAAGTAATTAATTAATCTAAAAATTTAAGATATTCAAAAAAGAAATCAATAATATATATATATATATATATATATATATATATATATACACACACACACACACTAATAGGATATGTGTGAATTTTGTATTCTAATCATGTAACTATACATCCAGATATAAGTCTTTTGAATGCTAGTGATCTTTACAGTAATAATATTACTTTTGCTACAAAAAGGGCTTGCTTTTATTAGTAATTGCATCTTGGTGAAAGTGCATAGGTGCTTTTTTCTTTTAACCAAATATATAAATAAATAAATTGAATTCTTTTGCTCTCTTCTTGGCAATGTCTAAGAATTACATTGCTTGCTTAGTTTGTAGTAGTCCACCTCAACAATTCGCGCCCTTTTATATCATAGAATGGTTATTTACTTCGGTAATGCTATAGGTATTAAATTTTAAATCTCAAATATGTTCAAGTACACATTTTATCGTCATAAAGTTTGTAATAATTATTTAAGATTTATTTTAATATAAGTATATAATATATTAATGACATATTTATGAATTTTTGCATTACTCAGATCTATTTATTTTACCCACATATTTTAGAGTGTTATTTTTTCGCAAAAATAAAAAAATGTCAATGTCATCCATCAATGTATTATATTTCTCAATATATTATCCTTTATATTAAAGGGCATTGCTATTTCCTTAAGATATCAATTAAGCATATCATGCAATGCCATGCATGTTATTATCTTTTCATATCATGCAATGGCGGTATGGCTCGCTGCATGATTTATGAGAGAGAAATTAAGAGAGAGAAAGGGAGCTACTTTAGTCAAAGAAAACGGAACCGTCTGCACTAGTTTCTTTTCCCCATTCATTATACCTTTTCACACTTTCATTTTATATCTATAATGATGTATCTATGATCACAAAACTGCTAGTGTGTGTGTGTATATATATATATATATATATATATATATATATATATATATATATATATGAGAGAGATGATCTATACTAAATATTCATTATGATAAATATTTTTTTTCATCTTTTATTTTAGATAGCGAAGTGCATGAAATAAAATTTTTTTTTATAACTATTCTGCTACCTAAAGTAGCAGAGTGGTAAACAAATTAATTTTTTTTTTTATCATTCTACAACTTAAGGTAGTAAAGTGCTAAGCAATTTTTTTTTTAAATACCATTTCGTTACCTAAGGTTGCTATTTTTTTTAATTTTTTATTTATCATTCCGACTCTTTAGTTATCAGATGGGGGGATAGCAATCCGCTACCTAAGGTAGCAGAATGGATGGTTAAGTGGAAAAAGTTAGGTGAGAAAAAAATAGCAATCCGCAAAAAATAGCATCGGCTATTTACATATGCATGTTAGGTGGACAAAATTGGAATTGAATTATCCCATCCGCTACACTACCTAAGGTAGTAGATTGATATTTTTTTTTCTCCTCCCACCGCTAACTAAAGAGCTAGAATGGTAAATAAAAAATTAAAAAAAAAATTACCACTCCGCTATCTTAGGTAGCGGAATGGTATAAAAAAAAAAATTTGTTTACCACTCCGATACCTTAGATAGCGGAATAGTTATAAAAAAAAAATTCATTAGATTTTGATATTACCCTTGTAAAATTTATTAGAAAGATAAAAACAAAATAAAATAAAATTAAATGTTCAAAATAGTATTTAAATATGAGTTTCGATAAACACACACATGTACACGCATGAATATATAGAAAAAGCACACATGTACGCGGATGAATATATAGAAATAGTTAGTCTCTCCAAACCATATAAGAAGAGAGTTCCGTTCGACTTTTTTCCTCTTAATAAATCTGTAAAAAATTAAAATTAAAATTCAAAATAATTTATTTAATCTTAATTAATACTATTTGGTAAACTATTCAAAAGTTAAAACAAATTAACATTATAACTTAAATTTTAAAATTTCATAAAATTAACTATGATCAATGGCAAATAGGACTCTTTTGGGGGGCGGGGGAGTATATTCTCTCTCACACCAAATTAAAGTAGATGTTTCTAAAAACCTTAGTTTAAAAGAAAGAAATTAACACACAAGTACCTCTCAATGAAAAATATTGGAAATTAAAAGCTAGGGGAAAAGTGCTTCTATAAATACAATCAACTTTCATTTGGATCATTCACCGAACACAAAACAATTGTGAAAGAGAGAAGCAAAGAGAAAGAGATGGCAGATAAAATAGCGAAGGGAGATGCAGGTGAAGGAAAGACGAAATCTAAAGGAGGTGGGAGCTTGCTGCCTGCAAAGAAGAAGCATGTGTCGACAATGATGGCCGAGTACTTAGCTCAGTCTGTTTCTTCCTCCATAAAAAAAACCAAGAACAAGAACAGGGTCAATCCAGGTGATGATCAAGCTGCAGGATCTCATGGCTAGCTTGCTAGCTAGTTTTTGTGCACTATTTTTTTTTTTTTTTGTGGTAAAATTAAGAAATATATTAACTGAGTTGATAATGTTAGAGTAAACAGTATTATGTCAAAATAATGTACAATATTGAATGCATAGTTTATAATATGCATAATTATATTATGTATTAGATACATTACTTTGATAGTAATACTTTTGTTCTAACATTATCAATTTCCCATATGTTAAGTATAGAATAAGGAGTTTGATTTCCGAGTCTTTGCAGCAAGGGTGTGATGATACCCTAGCTATGATTTCTATGTTTTTTAGTTAACATGATAACCAAGTATAAGATCTTCTCGTTTAGTGTGAAAAGTGATACGTTTGAGTTCATCTATATTCCACTAATGTCATATCTATAAATTACCACTCTCTCTCTCTACATCCTCTCTCACACACACTATATACGTTGCTCGATCTTGTAACTAAAGCACAATATATAGGTGGATGTTTGTACTCCCTCTATCCTTGTGTATTTTCACCATAAAATAAAATATATCAGTGACAGTAGTTGATAAATGCTACACACACTCACACACACACACATATATATACCGTTAATTGCCGTGTATGTTTGTGGGGAAAATTGAAGCTGAAATTGTGTGGATATGTAAAAAATAGCCGTATTCCATTTCTACTAATGAGTATTATACTCAGGAAATAAATGACGTCATTTAATTTGTGAAATATGACGCCATATTTGTCTAAACGCTAGCTGTACAAAAAAGTACTAAAATTAGGTCAAGTAACGTGCATGTTTTCGATTTTTTTTTTTATCAAACAGTCATATGGCAACTGTTTCTCTGTGTTGAGGCATATGACGATTATTTTTAGGGTCTATAGCGATGGTATGTACCATCGCCTTAGCCTTATTTTTTTGTAAGGCTACGGCGACGGGACATACCGTCGCTATAGACATTAAAAACCGTCGCCATAAACCTCGAAATGATCTGAACTCCAGGAAAATGGTCAATCATAACAACAGTTAGTGGACATCGTATATACTCCGGAAAAATAGTCATTTTCCAAAAGTAATAACAGAATATGCATATATGAGTAGTTTTTCAATACGTGTATAGAAAGAACCGGCCGTCATGATAACATCACGCCCAAATCTGAATAATTTATTTTCAATGATTCTTACGAACAAAAAAAAATCTTACAACCATAGAAAACAAAGTTTCTCAAGAAATAATAATGAAATCCTTTCATAAAAAAGAAAGAAATAAGTCATTTCATAGTTAAAATAAGTCTCACAAAAGGAGAAAATAAATTCCACAAAAAGAAAAAAATTATTAGAGTATAAGAAGAAAGAACTAGGGGAGAATTTTTTTCAAAATACAAAGATTTTTCTCATATGTAAAATGATGGTTAAATTTTTTAACAAGAGAGAATAGAGTGAAAAGAGAATACAGAAAAGAATAAGATGTGTTAAAAACATGAGAAAGTTGCATGTTTTGGATTAAAGTTGCGGCAATAGGAGCATCTTGGCTTGGGTATGAATTTCTAAACGAATAAAAGGCAAACAAATGGCAGACACATTTTCGTCTGTCTCATATACATTGACCTACAAACATATTTTTATGTATACGTTCATTTCATATACTTTAAAATAAATAATTTATAAAAATAAATTTTATTTAATATAAAGTTATAATTGTGTAATATTTTTGTAATAAAAATTATTTAAAATATAACTTTATGTTATATAAATATAAATTTTTTTTATAAACGGTTTGCCAATTTTCTGCCAAACGATTATCCTATTGTCCAATAAATAAGTCTAAATATATTATAATCAGACATAACAATGGTAGACAATATTAATCTCAAAACTTGCTCCTTACTCCAATGAAAGGGGTCAAAGTATCTAGTCTAGCATGAAGATGAAGATCCAACAACGCAAGTACGATTGTCCTAACTAGCTTTTCAATATATGAAAAGCAAATTGATTAAGAAGTTAGCCAAAAATCTAGCTAGCACAAGTAGACATAAATATACATAGAGAAACTTGATAATATAATCTAGTGATTATATTAGCAAATAGAACTTTATTCATATATATATAATATCACTAGTTGTCTGTAAAAATTATGTAATTAAATAAAAATTTAAATATGAATAATTTTATCATATTTTTTAATATGTCTAAAAAGTCAACCATAACTTTTATCTTAAAATCGAGAGAATATAAATTAATTTGATCAACTTATAAATTGTTTTTCAACAGACTTTAAATAATCTTTTTACGCAAAAAGAATTCTGTTTGAATTTGATGCTAATTAATTTACAAAATTTTAGAATTAAAATAGCTACGCAATTGGCAGTGCTCAAAGAGTAAATCAGAAGCAACATAAAGCAAGGCAGACCAAATCAAGAATTGAAGGAACCTTCCCGTTAAAAAGCGCCGGCTATATAGCTTGGTTTTATGAGTGAATGCGCCTAGATAGTTGCTTGGGGAAAGTGGATGTGATATCTCTCTCTTCTTGGTAATTACATGGCGTTATTAACTGATATAAATGTCGTGCATAAAGTCATAAACAGTATAATATTCTCTGTAAAATTAAAAATATACTACTCGTAAAAAAATAACTTTTTCAAAAATATTTTTAATTTATTTTGAATTTGTTTCTAATAGAAACATAATAGTAGTGATTAATTTAATTAAAATAAAAGTAATTACACTTTAAGAATTTTATAATACTTTATAATTTATAATATATTTTAATTTTTAAGTAAATAAAATATATATCTTTAATTTTAGAACATAATTATATATATATCCTCATGCCAGAGGCAGTGACAAGGCCAAAATTTTTTTTCAGTGAGATTGAAATTATTATAAAAATTATAAATAATATAGCGAGGTCCCGACCTAAATTTTATGAACAATTTTATATTTTGGGATAGTCTCTTTGCTCTAAAGTTGGAAACGTATATTACTTTTTAGAATTAGAGATATATATTATTTTTTAGTCTGTACCAAAATTAGAGACATATTTTTATTTTAAAACTAATAAATCATATAAAATTTCGCATAGATCAAGTACTAGCATGTTACTATTAGAAGTTTTCAACAAATGTTAGAGATATATTTAAAAAATTAATTATTTTTTAAAATTATCATTTTAAAAATATATATATGATTTTTGAAATGAGAGAGTATTTGATTACAATAAAATATAATCAATAGTATATACTCTATTGACCTCTAATATGCCATTTTAATTACAAATTTGTTCATAAATATTTTTTTAATATTTAAAAATAATATAAATTTAATTATTATAAAATTAAAAAAGATTAAGTAAGATGCATATATAAGAATTTCGATTGAAAAAATCACAAATTTTAATTTAATCTAATATATTAAAAAAATTGCAAAATTTAAATGAAGTAGGTATATTTAATATGCCTATTTTTTTAAAAAAAAATCATATATTAAATAAGAAAATTAAAAGTTTAATGAAGTCAATTAACCCTAGACTCGTACATTTGGCTTCGTCCCTGCTAGAGAGTGGTCTATATCATTCAACTCCCGGTCAAGATTCTGTCACAAAAACAAACGAAGAAAGATTGACGACTACTTTCTCTTTTCCATCTGTTTTCGTGTCAGACGATATAAAAATTAAAATAAGTCTATTTACATAAATAATTAAATATAAATATTAAACATAAATTTAATTTTATTATTAAAAAATAAAGTATGATGCAAAAATTTGTGTAAAATCTCATATTTTAATAATTGAAATAAAGTTTATATTTGATCCGTATCTATAATATTTATGTGTGTAGAGTTATCCTAAAAACTATGCAAAGTATATTGCACACGCAATCCTCCTTATACTTATTTATTTATAAACCCTCGTATATATAATAATAGTAGAAAGATTATTCCATTCAATTAAAAAAAAATTGAATTGCATGTATGATAAAACTAAGGAGAGATATATCTTATTCAAAAATAAAATACCAACCACAAATTTTATGTAAAAGAAAAAAATAAGATAATTATGAAATAATATTTGGAGACATGTACATCAGATATTTATGTATCACCACCATAAACGAATACAACTTTATCGATGGAGAGAATCTAAACTCTCAAAAAAGAAAAGTGATTTTCACAAAAGTAACAAAAGAACTTGAGATCTAACCCTAGGAGAAAATAAAATTTTATAATTGAAAAAAATAAACTCTACAAAGAGAAAGAATAATCATCAAATATAAAAATAATAATAACAAAAAGATCTAGAAAAAAGTCTCTTAAAAAAAGAAAAGAAATCCACTCCAAATCTATTTCTAAAATTTTAAAAGTTAGAGTTTCTAATTAGAGAAAAAATATTTACATCCTTATACCTTATATATTTATCCATGTATATTCTTTTCGTTTTATAGAAGATATATGTATTGAATATATTTATATATATAAATTAAAAAAAATTAACGGCCCAGAAGAAAGTATAAATAAGTATAAATTTTATTTACAATGAATCACACATTAATAAATAGACAAGTTTTTCTTTCTCCTAAAAATTATGTATCATACTTGAGTATATTTGAAGGTAAAATAAATTTTATATATTATTTTATATTTAAAATGTGTACTTCAAACAATTTTTATAAAATAATTTTTATTTTGTTTTTTTATTTATATAATTCTCGTTCAGCTCATGAAATTAAATCCAGCAGCGGTTGCAACTAGGCGAATTTGGTCAACGACAAAGACAAAAAAGAGAAATATCATGCGGAAGTATTAAATATATATTACTTTCCTTCATTCAAAAAAATAAAATAAAATATTACTTTCCCATTTCCTTTTGCTTTTGTTTCTACGAGATACTGATTATGCTACCGTATATTGCAAAGCAATATTCTTTGTATATATATACAGACGCATTCAACTTCTAGCATATATGGCCAACAATTCAATGCATTATGTACATTTCAATTAAAAAGCGACTTCTCTTTAGGATCAAGCATTTTAATGCCAGACTCTTAGTTACTTTATATCTTCTTTTTTTTCCTTACTTACCCAGTAAGAAAAGTGTATAACATTGGTGATTATTGTGTTTGCAGAGAAGATCTCTATTATATTTTTCATGTAATTTTTTAGACGGTATAATATTTTAGCAATGATATTAGCAGCACAATTATTAACAAATAATCTATTATCATTAAATTTAATATTTTATGTTTAAATACATTTTAAATCTTTTAATTTTTTTTAACTTTTTACAACTTCAATTCTAATGTTTCAACTTTAAGACATTAAACTTTATTATCTTTAAATTTTTATAAATTAAAGGGAGCACTATTTTTATATAAATTTTCAAAATTTCAACATGGTCCTTTTTTACATGAAGGTGAAACTCACTTTCTTCTCATATGAGAGGGGATCATGTGAAAATATTAGTTCCCTAAATTAATTAAACATTTTGGCCACCGGTCAATAATAATTGTTTAAAATGAGAGTATTTTGGATAATTTCACCCCAAAATATCGTAGAGATTATAAAAAACATAGGCATGTGGTTAGTGCGTGATGAAGATTTTTTTTTAATATAAACGAGATATACTCTTAAAAGACTTATTTTCTCATATCACTACAAGAAAGTCAACTAATTCTGAGAGAATTATTTTCGACGAAATGGATTCCATCGGAATAACCTTTATTTCGATGGAATATTACATCAAAATTAATTCCCTCAAAAATATAATAATTCCGACGAAATTCTGTTAGGGTTGTAAGTTGTCCTTTGGTGCCAAAGTTCCCGCCAGCGCCAAATATATTTTTGACAGAATATGCATTATCTTCGACATAATCTCCGTCGAGAATAATTTAATATCGACGAAATTATTTTCGACGGAAATTACATCGAAAATAACTTATAAAACCTAATAGAGCTTTATTTCCCCCAACCGACGCCTTTGTTTTATTTCTCTTTCTCATCTCTCTCACTCCCCTTCCGACCACTCCACCTCCTACAACCTCACTTCATCTCCGACCGCCTCCGTTGCCATCAGTTGTCATCCGTTGCCACCTATTTTGGTGGAAAAAATTTCTTAATGATGAAACCAGATATTATATTATCCATGCTATTCAATGTGATAATGATGGTAACCCTATTTTTTATGAAGACTTTGGTCTAAGACCCTCTGATGGAGTTAATACCTTAATTTTCACAATAATAAAATATTTTATTAGAACTCCTAGTAACATAACTGATATAATTCATGATCAGTTAAGTAATCTTACTTGTCCTACCTTGAGTGACTTTAGGTGGTACAAAGATATTTTTACATCTAAAGTTATGATGCTTAAAATGTGTACTGAATTTAAGATTAGTAAATAAGCCCGTAAAGATAAACATAAAGCTAAATATGAGTTAGGTACTTTTTGTGAACAATATGATTTACCCTCTATTGCTCATTCTAAAAAGAAAAGTAAACATAGGCATGATGAGAGAAGAAAATTTAAAAAACATAAAAAATATAAAGAAAGCTATTATAAGAAGTCACTCAAAAATACAAGTTATAAGAAACCTTACAAAAAAAAAAAGTTATAAAAAAATTGACAAAAGTAAAGTAATCTGTCATAATTGTGGCAAATCTGGTCATTACAAAAACGAATGTAAAGTAAAAAAAAAAACTTACACAATTAAACATATCTAATGAAGATACTGAAAAAAAATATTAGAATTGCTAAGGATAGAAAACAATTCTAGTAGTAATGATTATGATGATTTTAATTCTTCTAGTGATCTTAATAATAGTTCAGATAGTGAATCTAGTCAGAACTCTAAAATTAGTTTAGGCTATACAGACACTTGTTGCACTAAAACACTAAATATTTTAAGTAAAAATGAAGAAGAACAAAGCTTACTAATTGATTTAATTAGTAAAATATTTGATCATCATTTAAAAATACAATATACTAAACATTAAAAGATCTTTTTAATAAAGATATTTCAACTAGTAAGATCAATAAAATGAAAAACAAACCTATTTTTAGTATTAACAAAACTTTAGAAAGGTTTAAAAATCTGGTAAAAGAAATCACATTACCTGAATTAAACCAAGAAGTTAATACCTTAAAAAGAGAAATTTCTAAATTAAAACAAGAAATTTCATAGTTAAGAGAAGAAATTAGTAAAATCAGAAAGTATACATTATTAGTCCATAATTCATTTGATATTGAAGATAATGAAGAAGCTGAAACTTCTAAAGTTAATAACTCAGATGGTGAAAATGAAACCCTTAGTCAACAAGGATTGTCATTAAAAATATTAAAATCTCTTACCATTCAGAAATAGTATATTAAAGTCACTAGAATTATTAACAAAATATTCACTTTAGAAATCTCAGCCTTAGTTAATATTGGTGTTGACTTGAATTGTATTCAAGAAGGTTTAGTCCCAACTAAGTATTATGTAAAGACTAGTGAAAGAATGACTTCAGCTAATGGTAGTGAAATGAAAATAAAATATAAATTGCCTAAAGCTCATATCTATCAAGATAATGTTTGTTTTGAAACATCTTTTATTTTAATAAAAAACATGAAAGATAAGATTATCTTAGGTTTACCATTTATATATTTATTATACCCTTTTACTACTAATACAAATGATTTAACAAGTAAACACTTAGGTCAAGAGGTAACCTTTGCTTTTATATCTAAACCTAAAAGTAAATACCTAAGACTGTTCCAGGAAGAATTAATTTCAAAAAATTTAAACATATTAAATAATAAAAGAAATCATTTAAAATACCTAAATGATGAAATTAGGTATAAGAAAGTATAAAATCGGTTACAAGACAAAAATCTTCAAAAGAAAATAAAAGATTTTCATGATTTATTAAGTAAGAATATTTTTTCTGATTTACCGTATATTTTCTGGCATAGAAATAGACATATTGTTAGGCTTCCTTATGCTAAGAAATTTAAGGAACACTTAATTCCTACTAAGGTTAGACCTATACAAATGAATCATGAACAAATGAGTAATTGTAAAAATAAAATTAATGATCTATAGAAAAAAAGGATTAATTAGAAAGAGTAAATCCCCTTGATCTTGTTCAGCTTTTTATGTAAATAAAAATGCTGAAATAGAAAGAGGAACCCCTCGCTTAGTCATTAATTACAAACCTTTAAATAAGGTCCTTGAATGAATTAGGTATCCATTGCCCAATAAGAATGATTTAATTAATAGGCTAAGTCAAACAATTATTTTTAGTAAATTTGATCTTAAGAGTGAATTTTGACAAATCCAAATCCACGAGAAGGATAGGTATAAGACAGTCTTTACCACCTCCTTCGGTAATTATGAAGGCAATGTAATGTCGTTCGGATTAAAAAATGCCCCTAGTGAATTTTAAAATATCCTGAATGACATTCTAAACCCTTTTAGTCACTTTGTCATTGTTTTTATAGATGATGTCCTTATTTTTTCCAATTCCATAGGCGAACATTAGAAACACTTTAATTCATTCTTTAGAACTGTTCAAACTAATGGATTAGTTCTTTCTTAGTCAAAATGTTCTCTTTTTCAAACTAGAGATCACTTCCTTGGTCATGTTATTCAATATGGTCAAATTCAGCCTGTTGCTAGAGCTATTCAACTTGTTAGTAAATTCTCTGATAAAATCTTAGACAAAAATCAGTTTCAAAGATTTTTAGGTTTCCTTAATTACATAGGTAAATTCTATAAGAATCTGAAAAGAGTATGTGAGCCGTTATTTGAACGACTTCAAAGTAATCCCCCTCCTTGGACTGATATTCATACTTCAATCGTCTGGGAAGTAAAGAAGCATGTTAAGACACTTCCTTGTCTTGGCATATCAAATCCTGATGCATTTAAAATTATTGAAACTAATATTTCTGAAATTGGATTAGGAGGCATACTCAAACAAAAGTTAAGCACCAATTTGCCAGAACAAATTATTTTTTTCTATTCTTATGCATGTGATAATACACAAGTAAATTATTCTATTATTAAAAAGAAAATTTTATCCTTACTTTATGTATTAATAAATTTCAAAGTGATTTATTAAATCAAAAGTTTTTAGTCAGAATTGATTGTAAATCTGCAAAATATGTTTTAGAAAATGATGTAGAAAATATTGCATCTAAACAGATTTTTGCTAGATGGTAAGCTATATTAAGTATTTTTGATTTTGATATTGAGTATATTAAAGGCAATCAAAATTCGATTTCCGATTTTCTTACGCGAGAGTTTCTTTAAACAGGTTCACTAAAATGAGTGAGAAAGGAAGCAGTAGTAGTCGTGAAAGAGGTAACTCTTCCACTATTGGTCAACCCAGTAAACTCAAAGGAACTATAGTTCCTCATCCAGTTAATCCAGTCCTTTCTGTGGACTTAGTAAATCGATATCATATTTTGGGTCAAGTCCCAAGGCATTTTTCTTCTGTCCTAGCTAGTAAACATAGGCCAATTGACCCCTTTGGGCCTTTTGACATTTGTAAACCACAGAACTAAGTTAAAATTCAATAGTCAGCCCAATATACCCCTAATTTTGAAGTCAACTTATTTTATATTAAGCTATATATGAAACCCAAAAATGATCCAGCCCAACTTGCCTTCCAGTTCTTTCCCCCTAAATAGCACTTTGTCCCATTTGCTCCATACAAGTCACTATTACAAAGATATATTAATCCAAACCGAGTTTATTATTATTATGCCCATTTATGATAGGAATGATGAGTCTAAAATTCTCTATCATTTCCTATACACAAAACAGTTACTGTCACAATCAGAATGGGGTAAACACCCATCGGATCTTCAGTCACTTGATAATCATAATAACTATTTTTGTTATTACGATTATATTGAAGCTTGGCATAAGGTTTTCTTGTGCCAAAATCATTTAATCAGACATTCGTAGTTCATACAATTTGACCACAAATTTAAGAGTCATATCCCTTTTTGGTTTATTATTTGGTAGATTAGGTATGGTCCTACCAAAGCTATATTTCCAGATTTACTCTAGAGTCAAGTAGATCACTTCAGTAAACAACCACTTAATCCTAAATTTGAAGGTATCCCAATACTGCTGCAATTCACTAGTAAATATAAAATCCCTTGAATTTTAAAATGGCAGTATAACCTCAAAAAATTTACTGAAACTGTTAACCAAGTCACAGGATCGGCATCCGCCATTATTATTCACCATAGTCAAATTGACCTAGTCACCCGCATATTTTTCATAACATGGTGGGATAAATTTGATATAAACAGAATTGTAGGGCAAGTTCAAAAAGAATTCCCTCCAATTCCAGTCATCCCAGTCCAAATTCTTAATGTCATCTCATTAAAGGATAAAGAGCCTATTTTCATCCCTTCATCTTCTTTTTGATATTTTTGCAGTCAAAGACTATTCTTAGTTAGAATTAAAGTTGTTACATTCAGCCATTATTAATAAAGTTAGTAACCTCCATAAAAAGACTTCAGAATAAAATTCTTTAGTCTCCAATCACAATTCAGCTACCAGCGACCCATATGGTAGCCAATTGTTATAAGATGCTTAGGACCCATACGCATTATGAGTCTTGGCCCTCCAATCAAAAGCAGCCATCAGTTCAAACCGAAAGTAAAGATGTTGTCTGCCAATAATTCAACCACTCAGCAAAAGAAGACAAAAGCAGTTAAAAGCAGCTATCAGTTCAAACCGAAAGCAAAGATGTTGTCTGCCAATAATTCAACCACTTCGCAAAAGAAGTCAAAAGCATTCAACCACTCAATATGTTTTCCAGTCGAATGACACCAATCAGTAAAGATTTCCAGACAATTTTTACTGTTCAAGTTACTTTTGTAAAAGTAAATAGTAACGTTATATATTTCTATACGCGTTTTTGTACAGTCTTTTACTTATCTTTTTATATTTAAGTCTTTAGTTGTTCAAGTGGAAGGCAGGTTTTGTTCTGAATTCTAGTTTTTCTTTCCGCTTATTTCTCTCTACCATTTATCTATACTATTCTCAAATTAGTTTAGAATCAGTAATGAATCAAGATTGCTGAGTTATCTTATAAGTAAACTTTGTAATATCATTTTAGTTAATATAATTTATGTTTTCAATTATTAAACTGTGTCTATAAATATAAGAGTTATTTTGAGAGCTATACTTCAAGATATTCTCTCTACATTCAGTAATACATATATCTTGATTGTGTTTCATTTCATCGTTTTCGCGTACTCTTGTTCTTCATTTAAATTGACATGTCTGTCACTTCCCGTTATATATATATATATATATATATATATATATATATATATATATATATATACTGTTTATACACATATATATCTGTATATATGTTGTGTATATTGTTATTTACAACACAACATGATGCCTCTTTCATCGATACAGTGCTGCACAATTTTCGCGTAAGTTAGTTTACATAAATTAAATAGTATACATAAATACTAGTCGCACATTCAATTCATTTTTTCTGATAAGTTATCAATTTTTTATAGGTTTATTTAGATATGAGGAAGGCACCTCTTAGCCAGCCGACGGCAGTGTTATTATTGCGCATGTCGCAAAGAACTACTCCGGCTACGAGATAAGACGTAGGGCTACTAGGGCAGTTGTATCCCAGCCAGATACTATGATTCGAGACCATCAACCCGGTATCGTCTCGAATGCAGCATGGGAAGCCATGTGTACTCACTGAGATGTTGAGGACTTCAAGAAGAAATTAGAACAAATGAAGAAAAATCGTAGCCAGCTCCGAGCAGTACATACTACTGTCTCATAGTCGTTTGAGGAATTTAAATCTGCATGAACTTAAACTTTAGTTGTTTAGTATAATATTGTCATAAGCATACTTAATAAATGCCATTTTCGTATGTATTTATTAGGCCTTGAGAGAGAGTTTGGAGCGACCTCCCACCATGGTCGAGTTTTATTATAGAGCCCACACACCAAATGACTCTACTATGTCTCAGGCAGCTTTAATTATACGTGTAAGAGTAGTTATGATTTTTAGTAATTGTTAAAATTATGAACTTAATAAAATGATTTAATTAACTATCATAATAAATTACATGATCGATTTCAGAAGCTCTGGGACCAACGTGTAGCAAAGTTGCGAGTTGTTAGGGGAGATTCTGAGCCGTCAGATTCCACCACCCCTCCGCCCGAGATTAGCATATCTCAGGATGAAGAGATGTTTCTTTGGGTCGCGTCTTAGGATCCTCCCACTAGCTTTATCGGCAGGTACCCAATGTTGGGCCCGCCGAGAGTACCAGTCTATACACTATATAAAGGTATTTATTTTAGTATGTTTCTTGTTATTTCATATTTTATAAAATAATATAAATTATTACTAATGTTATATTTATTTTTTCAGGCCAGCGCCAGCATCTGAGAGCACTTGTTGGAGCATCTTATACGGGCACTGACTTGGATGATGAGTTGTTCCAAAGGGTTCTAGCGGTTGTTTCGTAGACCAAAGGGTACGGATCCGATATTCCGTTGCCAGGACTTGCCTGGTTGTTCTCGCCGCCACCAGTTTACTCAGGACATTGCATCAGGGGCCACTGTCGAGAGTACAGGTATCCCACCAGAGCAGTTCATCGCGATACGAGACAAGGTGGTCCGGATGGTGGTTACCCTACTTTCGAAAACTTTTGGGCCCCTGCTGAGTCAACCCTTGACTATGAAGGTATTATATTCATTTTTAGTTGTATATTCTGCATGTTATTTAATTTTCATTTAATTATCTCTTTAATTTTGAATTACGGATTAATAAGTTATATTTTTAACTATATCAATAAGGCGGCGATGCTAAGCAGGCTGGTGATGCTGATCACGAGCAAGGGGATGACGACAATAATTTTCATACACTATAGCAGTATCGTTGACCCTCGCCGGATGATTCTCCACACACCCGGGTAGTACTAATTTAGGTTGATTTTTTTATTTCGCATTTACTTAGATTTTTTTTAAAACATTTGTAGTTGCTTATTTTATGTAAATCATTGTATAGCTTGATTATTTGTAAATCAATGTTTTTGGGTTTAGTTTTGTAAATCGTTGAACATAGTTTGACATTTTGTAGTTTATAATTTATTTGGAATTAGTTTATAAATGTTAAAATTCAGAGCGATATATGTTATTGGTATAGTAGTTATATATACACGTTAAAACGTGTATATATATTGTAATTAAAGTAATTACGCTGTATGTGTTGTAATATATAGATTATTATATATGTTATTGGGATAAAGCTGGTTACACGTACAAAAATGTGGTTTAAAAACCTGGGAATTGAAAAAACAGCAATATTATTATAAAAAAAAAATGTTATTTCCGACAAAATAGTTTAATTCTGACAGAATTCCTGTCGATATAGTAGTTTTTAATTTATTTTTTTAATTCCGACGGAAATCATATATTTCTGACAGAAATATACGTCTGGAAAATTAAATATTATTTTATTTTAAAATTTTAATTCTAACGGACGAATATTTATTTCGACGGAATTTTCGTCGACATTCCAAAAACTGGACTAACCATTGAGGGACATGTGGACATGTATATTTGGCGGAATATAATCCGTCGAAAATATTATATTCCGTCGAAATTACGGTTCTAGACACCCAAATTTTGCACTTGTGTACTAACCCTGGCAGGAGGGCAAAGTCGTCACTTGACTCGACATGCGAAAAGGAAGGTGGACCCCGACACGAAGCCACCCCAACGACTTCGGTCAAAACCGCCACAACGAACAACGAGCATCAGGTTACTTGAGTCAAGGCAAACAGTTGATCCAGAAGAACCTGATTTGATCACAAAAGACGACTAATGGCCACTACGCTTACGATGTTCGGGGGTCTCGCTCCCCGGTGAGCGAGCGGTTGCCCAGCTCGCCGGTGAGCTGGCGGGGGTGGTAGGGGGCAGCGCCCTGGAAGCCAAACACGAAGAGCAATTTATACATTAGGTAACAGCCTTCCAAAATAATACCGCAGAAATTGGCGAATTAAGACCGCGCGACACGGAAATCGAGAAAAGCAAGCCGGACAGCCGCGGATGCACCTGCGGCCACTGACAAACGGGACAGTGCGCGGCTCGAGGACGGCACACGGCAGCCGAGGATTCGGCGCGGACGGCTGGCGAGCTCAGCCGCAGATGCACCTGCAGCTAGCCGCAGTTGCACCTGCGGCTGCCTGCGGAAGGCTATAGATTGCCATTTCTACCCGAGAGTTCAGAGAGGAAAAGAAAAAATAGATTTTATAGAGAGAGAGAGAGCGCGGGAGGAGAGAGAGGTGCTCGGTTCTTGGCTAGATTAGTGTCAAATATTCATCTTCTCTTGATAATTAGTTGAGTGTTCGTGTATCGTCGTCCGATTCGTGAAATAAGAAGCTTCAATCGTCTTTTTGCAAGGTGAAAAGGGTGTGTTCTTGAGTTTCTTTTTGTTGTTTGTATTGTTAGCATGTTGTTGTGATTGGGTTATTTGATGTAGTTTATTGTTATATACTGATAAAGGATCCGTGGATTAGGGGTTGTTAGCGAGGATTCCATCGGAACGTAACTCCTCCTAACGCCCCGATGACATCCGTACGGTGATATATTGTTCGTTGTGGTAACGAATAGTTTATAGTGATTGAGTTGTGATATTTGAGCTATGTAGTATGATAACAATGTTTAATATTGTTAGATTTGGCTTAGTATTGGTTGTATAGCGATTTGGGTGACTGTGAGCCTAGGGAGCAGATCCTCATGATCGAATCCCGATGATGGACGTTTTGGCACATGTAATCCTTGTATAGAGTCCATGGATGTGTATTTTGTAATATCGGGCCTTAAAACGATACCAAGTCGTGTTCGGGTTAAGACCCCGTAGTAATAATAAAATATGTGATTGTGGGTGTTGGGGGTTGTCTGGATGGCTCACATGCCCATGGATAGCCCCGACACGTTTTGGGATGTTTGTCTTAATTTACGGCACAGAAAAGGGTTTTCCAAAATAAGGCAAATAATGAAGATTTTATAAAAGTGATCAAATTAGGATATTAGATACACGAGGTTTAAAAGGTAAAGAGTTTTGGCGAAATTTTGATCCTTGTTTGACGAAAAGGCTACGTTTGGTTTCAAAATGTCATAAAAGATGTTTTCGTGAAAAATAAATAAACGTTTTCATTAAACTTTGTGCATAGGGTTAAAGAGTTCTAGAAGTTGCCTTCATTTTATTTATATTAACTGTTAGAAGGCAATGTATAGTCTTGATACCTATTTGACAAAAGTTTAAAAACTCTGTTTTCTATAAACGACATCTAATAAAACCCTCATCGCTTTAAAAAGTAAAATCAATCTTTATCATGAAACAAAGCCTTGTCATTTGGGTCAAAAGACGTATAAAACGCTTTCCAGATAAACACATTTGCCATATAAAATAAAAACAAACTTTTTTATGCAAAACTCACCACAAACCTCCATTTAGGCGCACACACACACACACACACACACGCAACTCACACATTTTTAGGATTTTAAAAGGATAGGAAAACATCGAGATTGCGGTAACCGTATTTCACGGAAGTCGGGGGGTGCCTAACACCTTTCCCTCGCTTAAGCAAGCCCCCGAACTCTATGAATCTCGGTTTGCGGACCAATTGAATTGGAGTCACATATGAGCCATTACGATTACGAAAACAAAATTCGGATGAGTTGGTACATCCATTTCAAAAATACCAACTGGCGACTCTGGTCAATTGGCTCATAAAAAAATCGATCTTTCAAAACCCGTCGACATTAAGCCGACCCTTTTCAAAAATCACATTTAATTCAAAAGGCTAAAATTGGAAAGGGCTTTTTTAATATTAAATAACGAAACGACGAAAATCCCGGCGTCGACAACGGTATTCTCAACAGAAATTGTGTTGCGCTTTATTTCGTCAGAGATAATTAATCTCGATGGAATTATCGACAAAATTATTCCCGACGTGATTACTTACAACTGAGTTCCCGATTATCTTATTCCTAACAGAATAAGATTATTATCAACGAAAAATTCTTTCGAAATTAGTCGTTTTTTCTTGTAGTGTATTAATAGAAAACTTTAAATATATTTGAAAGTACAGAAAATTGTATTCACGTGATTAGGGTATTATTAAAAAATAAAAAAATTGAGCCAACATAAACGATATAAACCTTTAAAAGACTTCATTTCCCCTTTTATTTCGTCACTTGAATAATTCCGGTAAGAAATGTCTAATTCGGTAGCCAAAAGGTTTTATTCATTAGAAATATAGAGACATTAATGTCTAATCTCTTAAAGTTGAAATATTAGGGTTTAAAGTTTAATAGATGAAAAACTTTAAAATTTAAAGTGTATTTAAGACAAAAAAAATTTAATCAATAAATACATATTTGAAGAATTGAATCATTCACTATTTATATTGATTTTTTGTTTTTAAAATGTGAAAACAAAGTTGAATAATTATGCCTGGTTATTTAATTTGGTGGTTCAAAAGACGAAAATCACCTCATGTAACTAAATATAATTACTTTAATATGCATGAGACTCCTCTATGTCTGACAATTTTACGTGAATTTGATGGGACTCGTTCAATCCCGATCTTAATACGACTCGATTTATCCTAGTTATAGGATTAGGGTCGGGTATGTGATATACTCTCTCACCTCGTCTTCGACTTGATTATGTGCATATGTATGTGTGTGTGTAATTATTTAAGTTATTTCATTATAAATTCATAACATTTGTAATATAATAAGTTGGTAGTAATAGAAATGTTGCATATTGTTTGATTTTGATTTAAACATAATTGTACAAAGTTATATAAAATAAATTAGAGAAATTTAATTTAGAAAAAAAAAAAAGAGTAACTGAGTAAACGTAGTGGGGGCAAGACGGGTATAGAGTATTATTTTCGGGGTTGGGTCATGTTCAAAGGATAACTTCATATTGACGAAACGGGTCTGAAGATGAATCTCTCAGACCATTACCTCCCCATTGCCAGACCTAGACTCCTTCGCATATACTATATAGTAATAAGTTATTCTTTTTTTTCATTTATACACTCTTAGAAATTATAGTTACATTTATGTTTTCGAAAAAACATATAAAATTTCTTAATATACAATTATTATGGTCTAAAATTATAGTTATTTTGTTCTTTTCTGTAATGATATGAAGGACCCTAGTGCTTTAGAACCACACAACATCACATAAAATCCTTACTTTTTTTGGTACGTAGGAGTTGTCATTTTAATATAAATTAACATATATAAAGGCATTTCTCTTTTCCTTCCACATATGGTTGTAATGCCCCAAGACTGGAAAATAATGTAAAAAGTTTAGTCAAAGACAATGAAACAAAGGAAGACAAAAAGAATGACTTCAAGTTAATGAGAGTGTCGTTTTTGGAAAGTGTAAGGAGATGGTCAAGATCGAGGGGAGAGAGACATATATCCAATTACTTATATACTTAAGATGTACATAAACATTGATCATGGCTAATATATCAAGTTGTTTTTCTTGGACATTCGCCTAAATCCTTTTTCTTATCATTTTAATTTAAACTATTAAAAGCAGAATAATATATTATACTAATTTAATACAAAATATACATATTTTATTAGATGTTAAATTTTTTATTGTTTTAAATTTAGCACATATAAGTAGGCATACACAGTAGGCCGGCCCTGTTAAGCTTTGGTTATTGATCAGGCCAGGTCAAACCTTGACTTTTGGGCATGCGGGTCGGGCTAGACCAAGCTTCACATGACTCCTACGATTCTTGGTCTTTATTAAAAAAAATACTTATAGTAAACTATGTAAGAATAAAATGGAAAATATTCTATTATCAACCATCAACTTCAATGTCACTAAGAAATTTTTTCTTTTAGTATAATATATGTGTATTGAATGTATCACACCTAAGCAGACTTTTAGTAGGCTAGTCTGTGCCTGTGAGTTTGGCTAGACCGGGCTTTTGGTTAGGCCAGGCCAGATCGGACTTTTACATTTAAATAGCAACCTGTTGAAGGCCTGCAGGCCGAGTCGGATCGGCCCAGGTCTTGACCAGGCTGGACCAGCCCATACCTTGACCAGGTGGGGCTTTGACCAGGCCAGACTCAGGCCGGGCCAGACCAACCTACGAGCCGTAGGATTTTTGTGCATGTCTACATATAAATCCATAATAACATATCACTTTCTTCTATGATTCTATACTTAGTAGGTAGAGCTGAATTTTTTTTGACCAATCCATCAACCATAACAACCCATGGTTTAAGAATAAGTAAACAAATTTTGAGACACAAACTCCATCTCCACTATTAAAAAGTGAGGCCTGACACGAAAATTCGTATCAGATCTGTGACACCCCAAAACTGGGCCCACACAGCCTAAACTTGAGTTGTCAAAAAATTACAACAAAATTATTACAAGTAGTGCAACATACAACAATACAGTGTATAATAATACACAACTAAGTCTTTCACGATTATTGTCATACTATTTTACAACATTTGAAGACTATGATAGCTATCCCTCAGACTCTCACTACATCCCCCGGCTAGACCCACCTACGTTCTCATCTCCTGTTGAAAAACAAAAGAACAAAAAGAAAGGGTGAGCTCAAATAGCATAGTAAAGAATAACATGACTAAGATAATGACGAATAAATTATCGTTAGCCTTCAATAGTGATAGACTACAAGATTTATATCAAAAACTGCAGTTAAATTCTTGAACAACGTTCAGATCAATAATAACAGCAGAATGAGCAATCTATTAGAAGAATAATGCAGACTATAGTGTCTACACGTTTCTCTTTTTAGGAAAAACATCATCAACTTTTATCATCTGAAACACCACTGACCATGAAAATACAAAGTCACAGTTCCTGGTCATAATCATGCAAATCAATAGTTCATCTTTGCACTACGGGCCAAAGATATTCAATATAATACCAATGGTCATGATTATACCAGTATTCAGTCTTTGGTCATAATCATACCAAACAACAATTCATCTTTGCACTACGGGCCAAAGAGAACTTTCACCACGTGTCATAAAAGACACCAAACAGATGTATCGCCTTTAACCTATCATCTGTTCAACAATTATATCGCATATGTTCCCCCGACCACAGATATTCACAACAGCTTGATTTTTGATGATTAGTACAAATAACAGTGATACAAATGATGAACAGAAGAAAAATGATAAACAATAAGTATCGAAAGTTTACTTTGTGCAGATTTAAATAATGTCCAAATTGTCAATATTATGTGGAGTAAAATTCAAAAATGATATTCAAGATCCACAGTTCAGAATAAAGGTTACAGTTCAATATAAATGTTTAAAAAAATAGGAAATGAATACAAAGAGTAATTCACCAAACATGCGGTAATCCGCGTAGTCAGATTATTCTCAGAGATTAATAAGGAAGGAATACAAAAGGTTATTCACCAACAGGCGGTAATCCGCGCCGTAAGGTTATTCCTACAATTTAATAAAAATTGAATACGAAGAGTTATTCACCAAACAAGCGGTAATCCGCGCAGTAAGGTTATTCTCAGAGATTAATAAGGAATTAATACGAAAGGTTATTCACCAACATGCGGTAATCCGCGCCGTAAGGTTATTCCCACAATTTAATACATGAAAATAAATGACAAGTCTTATGAGTAAGAAAGAAACGATATTATTTTCGAGAATCAAAGAATGATAATCCCTTACCGTAGTAAGTTTGAATAGTGGAAGATGAAAAAGATGGAATCCCTTACCTTAACACGTGATTGGATAATAATTTAAATGAGATTGATTAACTTGAACAGTACTCGTACACCTATAGATCTTCACAAATACTCAAGATGACTTAAGCACACTTAGAGAGAATTTACACAAAGAAGTATTTAGAGAGTGAAAGAAAGAACAAGTAAGGAAATTTATGAAAAATCATTAAGTTAAGGCCTCTATTTATAGCCAAAAATCTTATCATAACCAAGATTTCCTAATTTAATCCAAACCGTTCATTTCAACATAATGTTTAATCCTTACCATTCATTTCATCTTTTAATATTTCTTTAATTTAAACCATTCATTTAAAGATCATCTTTAATCTACACCATCCATTTCAAAATCTATATTATCTTTAATCTATACCATTCATTTCATCTTTTAAGATTTCTTTAATTTAAACAATTCATTTAATGATCAACTTTAATCTACACCATCCATTTCAAATTCTATATTATCTTTAATCTATATCATTCATTTTATATCACCTAACTTTATATTATTTATTATAATAAACAAATAACTTTATCAATTCAATTATTTAACAATAATTCACACTTATTCATTATTATGACTAATTGTTATAAATATAGTGTAGTTGGCTCTCTGAGTTAGATATCAAGTCAATTAATTAATGAAATACAACTATTTAAATAACATCATAATAGAGATAACAATAATGCAGAAAATATGTAAAAGAAAGAATACGTTACTGTGTAATGACAATTATTAATTTAATAATATGAATTACTGTGCATATTCTACTGTGACAATTATCAGTTTAATAACATGAATTATTGTGCATGTGACAATAAAGTCAAATATTGTACGATAACCACTTTATCAGTTTAATAATACGAAACACTGTGCAATGCTGTGTACTACTGTACAATACCGTATGTTACTTGTAATACCATATATTACTATTCTTTTATCACCGGATATTTTAACAATTAAAAGTGATATTACCATTGACCATTTAAAAATTATTTATGTCATTTTCTATATCCGACAATTATTCGTTGTGGGGTCCACCAATGATTGGTTCGTACGGCGCCGTCGTACGAATATTTCCCGACAGAACGAATATTCTCCGACCAAATGAATATTGTCCGACATAAAATAATTTACACATAACATCCTTAACTTTTAACTTTATCAATTTAACTACTTACTGTTTTAGGAAAAATATATATGAAGAAAAATTAAATTTTGTATTTCATAAAATTCGGGGTCTTACAAGATCTCACTTTTTAATAGTGGAGATGAAGTTTGTGTCCAAAAGTTGTGTTTGTAGACTTGTTCATGATTTAATGAGTTTATCTATCCACTTATCTTAATTGATTATTAGTTGGGTTAAATTAAATGGATAATAAAAAATATAAGAAATTGATATTTTCACACGTTTTTTTAATATTTTCACAAGATGGGATTCACATTTAGAACTATAGCGACAGTTTATCGTCGTTATACATTTATAATTATTGCTATAGCTCTAAAGTGTGGATTTTACTGTGTAAAAATATCAAAAAAGAGTGAAAATATCAATTTTCAAAATATATAAGTTAGATAGATAAATTTGGTAGGATAAATTACAAACCCGGCCATCACAAGTTCACAACATTATAGGGGGGAGAAGATGGTGAGGAATTACACCTAATAGACCACCACCGACCTCTACATTTTTTTGCCTAAAAGTAGTTATTCTCTCCGTTAGGATATAAGTAAGGCTGCAAACGAGCCGAATCGATCCGGATTTTAAACTGCTCGGATTCGACTCGTAAGGTTAAATTCGTACTCGAAATTGACTCGGATTCGAACTATATTTAAAAAACTTTACTCAGATTCGGCTCGACTCGAATTTTCATTACTCGTATTCGATTCGACTCGGATCGAATTATATTCAAACTACTCGCGAACGTCAAATTCAAACTAGAATTCGAGTCTTCACATAATAACTAGTTTTATAATACATATAATTATTAATTGAACTTATTATTTTACTTAGAAATGAAAAAATATAATTATAATTACACTTTAAATATATAAAATTAAAATTAAAATTACAAAAATAAAATAAAATAGTAATTAATTATTCAAATTTTGTTTAATTGTGTATATATTATAAGAGAATGTATCGAGTATAGATTCGAATATATATCAATCGATTATGTATCGGATCATGATTAAAAATTCGAATAGTTTGAATTATAAACGAGTCGAGTATAACCTTATTCAGATTCTACTCGTATTTTTATTCGAACTATTTTTTGTGCTCAGATTTGAATCATATTATTAACGAATTCGAGTCTCGTTCACATTTTTTCGAGTCGAGTCCGAATCGAGTCCGAACTGTTTGGTTCGATTTGCAGCCTTAGATATAAGGCCCAACCCACATATATAATTAATTCTAGTGACGATATCCTTAAAATTGAGGATTTGAAGAAAAATATATTCTCTTCAAGATACTTATTAAGTTTTTTTGAACAATTTGTTTCTATTTTTAGTTCTACTTAAATATATTATAACAACTGAATACATAATACGTTCTCTGTTCTCGAAAAAATAATTTGTTCACAAAGATATGTCTAAAATATATAAGTTAACTAGATAAAATTTTATATTTATTAATTTACTCTTGACCATACCACATATTAGTTAAATAGTAAATCCATCACATAACAAATAAATGATTCAAATTAATTAACTCTCTCTCCACGATCCAAATGCTAATTAAAATAATTAACTCACACATACCAATACACAAAAAAAATAAAAAATAAATTTATATTGTCTTCTATTTTTTTAGTATCTTAATTTATATAAAATTTATCTTTAAACTATTTTTTTGAAAACGGAGGGAGTAGTTATTAAGGAGGGCTATTCCCTTTAGGAAGCCCTCCCTCCTCCAGCCTCCTATCTCTTTAAGATTTATTTCTCAATACAAATTTATTCGGCCTCTACATAAGAGCTGTACCGTCAAAATTTAAATATGCTTTTATTATAACTTTTGTAATTTTTTTTATATATAATAATAAAGTCATGTTGGTTAATTTTTCCCCTTTACGAGATTTTTCTTTCCCATCTCTGGAGTTTTGTTTCTTCATTTGTGAGAATTAGTTTGGTCGATGCGTAAAACATGCTTTGATCTTAAAATTTTGTATCAAATATTATTCTTAAATAAAATAAGTATCCCTCGACTCTATCATATACTATTATAAATTATTATCATTTTATCATTTTAATAGAAATTGATATTAACGTATTAACGGGAGTATAATTTTGGGCACAGGGCAAACGATAATTTTTTTCCCTTTTTGCCCTTGCCGTTTAAACAAAGCGCGTGGCTTTTTCTTTTAACAACATTACTACACCTTCAATCGTCCCTTCCTTCACCATCAGTTGATCCTACCATACCTTCTGCTTCCAATTGCGGAAACAAAGAAGATACCTTTGCCTGAATGTTGTGTCAAGAATGTTGGGATATTTCCAATTTAATATTTTATTTTGATGATAATAAAAAGGCTTTAAAATGCATCAAATAATAATTATACTATTTCGGATTATATCCCAAAAACATTAGGATGATAGTTTTGTTTGAAAAATAGGTTAAAATCCTCTTTATAGGACATACATATACATATGATATATTATTTTTTTTTGATAATGTAGAGTATCCCAACCGCAGTTGGATTAAGTCTCATATTTTAAGGTATATTCTCATATTTTATTATATTATTTAATAATTTTCAAACTTATTGAAATTAGCTCTCATATAATTTTGACAAACTAATGTCAAATGCTAAGAAAACTAAAATCATAAAACGACATAGTAAAGGCAAAGGAAAATCAATTTGGCTTGAAATATGATTTTCAAAACTATATATAATTAATATAAGTTACTTTTGTTCTATACATTCCAAAACAAAAGCAGATTTCAAAAATTATTTTTGATCTAAATTCCTTTTAACTCCTGGCCCAAAAATCTGTGCCTGATACTATAACAAAATATGGCCCAACTATTCGGATACATTAGAATTCAGTAAACTTAAGTAAAAGAGTTATTTTATGGGGACATGAAAATTGGACATGAAAATTGGATATGAGTGTTTTACAATTTCACCTATTTATATTTTTTTAAGTACAATCAAGAGCCCAAAAATGAAGTCTATCAAAAATCAAGCCCAAATATTTACATTAGAAGCCTGTGGAGAAATCTTGGCCGAAAGCTTTTTTCACCAACTGTTTAATTAATTGTGTACATGGGAGAAAAATGTGCAAACTGATTAAAACAAAGCTGGCCCAAAAGCTTTATAACATGTATGAAATTTCGGCCCAAATTTTGAATTTACTATATTAATTAAGTCCAAATAAAAGCTTATAGAAGAACCATCATTTTTAGAAATCTAAAATGACCAACGGTCATTAGGCTTAGCATCATTGTGGGCAAAATAAAAGTAATGGTTCATTTTTCAAATCTAAACTAGACCCGATCCATATGTGGCGTATTATCCTTTTTAACCCATTTCGGAAAAGAAAAAGGAACCGGGCAGGATATAGAAGTAGGCAAGAAAAATTTATTGGGCATTGCAAAAATATCTTCTCTTAGTCTATAAATAGAAAATTTATTCTCATTTGCAATTTTTTTAAGTACCGTACAAGTCAATTTGAAATCTTGCCTACATTTTTGCTCTCAAATATTTTTTTTTCTAAAAAATCAATATTTATGCTAATTTTTTGTGTGGATATATTTGCTATACATTGCTATACTTGTTATACATTGTTATAATTGTTATACTTGCTTACATTTTTGAGTTAAAAATACATTGAGTTTAAAATCATAGCGGCTTAGTCTAGAAGCAACCTTTTAAAAACAAATTTATTCTCGAAAGGGATATTTGAGATAGTATATTTTTAATGTTTGTGAGAAATAGAGTGATCTCAAACTAAGACTAGAGTCTTAGAAATTCCAACATTTGTTGAATTTCAATTGTACTTGTGAGAATAGGGAAAAACCTTTAGTTTTAAGACCAAATTTAAAAATAGTATTGATTTGACTCAAGATTGCACATACAACTACATTTGAAGAAGTAACAGGGAATTACTTTCAAGATAATTACTTGTAAAAAAGTTTAAAGTTTAACCGTAAAATTTTGTAAAGGTTTTTTTATCTATTGAATTAGAGGTTTGTTATAATGATAAGATCCAAAATTCTGGAGAGGAGTTTAAGACTGGACGTAACAGTATACCCCTATTGTATAATATGTTCTGTGTGATTGCATATGTGTGGTTATTTAACTTAAAAATTGGCATAATTATTAAAATTATTTAAAACAAATAATTAGAAAATAATTTTTTTAAAAGAATCAAGAATTTTCATAAAATATAATAATCTATTCAAACCCCTATTTTATATTGATATTACCCTTTCAAAGAAAGAAAGAAGGAGATGAAAGCAGAGCAATACACTATATTGAAGGATTTATTTTGTCAACAAGGGTAAAAAAAACTAAGGGGTGTGGTAATGCAAATTCATCATTTTAACATATTTTTTGTGTTATTTATGAGTTACTTTATGCTGTGGATTTTTATGGAGAGTTGTCACGGGCGGTGAGATAAGAGAGGGAGAGGTTGTTAATAATGAGGGTGAAAATGTCAAAAATATATATATAAACCGATTTATGTCCATTATTATTGTCCTATTAATATCAGTTATCATTTTAATCTAAAGCATTTTGTTAATATAGCAAAAATAAATAAATTAGTACTTCCTTTTTTGTGCCATTTTTTAAGACCTTTTGTTTGTCTGTCACATATATTTTTTAAGAATTAGTACTTCCTCTTGCATGTCTTTAAAAACTTACATGATGAGATGTCCTCCTTATATTTTCTACTTCCCTCATCATTAGATCATTATTATTGATTAATACAGCGTCGGTTCACAAAATATAAATTTATGAGGTATGATTTGTTAACCCAATTTCAAGTCTTGTTTTAAAGTTTGAAATTCCAATCAATTGTGATTCAATCTTTTATATAATAATAATAATAATAATAATAATAATAATAATAATAATAATAATAATAATAATAATAATAATAATAATAATTATTATTATTATTATTATTATTATTATTATTATTATTATAAAATAATAAAAGAATGAATCAAATTTAGTACCAGGTAAGGAACATTGAATATTTAATATCAAGTATTTATATACAAATATTTGAATAATTAATCAGCTGATAAAAAACATTAATTATTTTAATAGTAAGAATTGTATGCGTAAATATTTAAATATAGTAAATGCTTGTCTATAACAAAAATATGAATTAGAAATGCACAAAGAGAAGTCCTGTTGCTATTACATTTTGCAGTCTAAATAATCTAATTATCAAGTTCATATATTTTAAGCAAATTTACAGAGTTATTATGCTCTTTACTTGATCAGTATGAAATAAAGTACAAGAAATGAGCTTAAAAAATATGTTTTGCATTTTCCTGGAAACAATAATAAATGACTTACGTTTATCGAAATACTATTCCTTAATGTTGATTGTTCATGTATATAATACTAAAATAAAATATATATATGTCTACTTAGCGCATGTTATAAAGCCTAGATATATATTTTCAATATTTTACTATAAAACACGCATTAATACTAATGGTATATAGTGACTAAATAAAATTTATAAATTATTTTTTGTTAAATGGTTGTGGGTAATATTTGAGATATATTTGTGTTTTATTATTATTATGGTTGTGGATAATAATTGGGATATAACCAAATGGAGGATATAACTGTAGTGAATAATTAAATGGAGGATATAACGACAGTGATAATAATTGAGATATAACCAACCCGCTACTAGAGCTTCTAGCAGTAGTGAATAATTAAATGTAGGGCATTATAGTAATTTCTCGAGCCACCATAAAGAATATGCCTGCCGCTACTCTTAACGGCAGAGTCGAAATTCAATTCAATCTCAGTCTTTAGATATCATGACAAACAACCATAAATGTAGTTGCTGAAATAGTACTTTTAACCGGTTATTTCATATGAAACTCTTATATATATATATATATATAAAAGATTGAATCCCAATTGATTGAAAATTCAACGCTCAATTTCTGTTGCATCTAAATTTTTACAGTTGACCATCTTGCTTAAACAAACAAGGTCAAACGCTCATAAAATTTATTTTTGAGAAGGGATGATATTTGAAATTTTCTTGTTTTCTTTGGGGTGATTTGATATTATTTTTTTTTAAAGAAATTAATGAATTTCTACGGAACACATGATATTAAAACCTAAAAAGTCATATTCTGAATTATTCACAAGACGTTTTTCAGAAATTTCCGAATATTGATGTGCCTTAATTAAGCGTTTGAGCCCATAACTACCAACTTGACCGACATTACAACTACTTCTAACTGTATAAAAATTATTTATATGCAACTTCCCAGAATTTTCCCACGATATTATCAACTCGTTGTCGCAATGAAATATTACAAGTATGCCATAATAGTAGTCTTCTTTATTATTTCACCTTCTTACTTTTTGTTTGACCAATTATTGATTCACATGGGGGCAGATTAATGATCAAGTTAATGGATTCTTGACCTTAGCCGTACGTAGAGGAAGGATCATACAAGAATGGGATAACAACTACAGAAACTTTCAAGACTCTAAATTCCAACATAATCTTCTTCTCTGTATTTATTTATTTATTTATTTAGGTGGGGGAGTACAATTTTTGTATTACCCCGTCCCATTCCCAAAAAAGAGAATCATTTGTTAATTAATTAATTTATTTTTCAGAAACAAAGTCCCATATCTTTTAATGATAGAATGTTTTCACTTTTTAAATTTATAATCATAATTTTATTATTATATTATCACTATTAAATATAAAACTCAATTAATTATAATTTGACACGTAAAAATTCATTCATAAAGAGCATTTTTTTTTCTATTTTTACCCATCTTTTTCTTTCCTTTCTCTTCCAAACGTAATGTAAAGGCATTTAATTCCTCTTACTCTACGCAGGGAAAGTTTGATGAGATCAAAGCATGTCATCCTCAAAATGAAAATTCTGCTCTTTTTTAGTCACGATCAAGAGCATAAATTAAACTTGAAGCAATTATGATCAGAGAGTTAAGTTTCCTTGGCCACATTTCTCCCTTAACAAAGAGAAATATTATCCACCCAAACAGATGAACAGAACCATCAAAACCTACCATTTCCATCCAAACGTCTTTCTGATTTTTAAAAATTAGGCATATATATCATTAAGTCCCTTATCATTTCATGTTTTTAATTCTGTCCCAAAATCAAAATCACAAAAAATGATTCAGAATTATCAAGAAGTGAAACAATAAGCGAAAACACTAAAAACCATGCCTATACATAGTACTTAAAATACACTCATCACAACAAATATATTTCAAAGTTATAGTTGCATAAAGTTTTCACCGTCAATAAATAACTAAACTACTTATAAAATCTACAAGGCCATCACAATTTTCATTAACAAAGTATCAAAAGCATTGTCCTTAAGAATTAGAAAACAACATCATGTTCTTGAACTCCTCAAAATCAAGCACCCCATCTGAATTCGTATCATAAGCGCTAATCATACTCCTACAATCAGTACTCCCTGCACAATGCTCGTCCCATAAACCTAGTCTTGATAACGCGCTCTGCAGATCCTCACAAGAAATAAATCCATCGTCGTTTAAATCAAAAACCTTGAAGGCCTTAACAAGATCACTCTCCGAGGTGTGTTCCTCCTCTCCATTTTTTCCTTCTTCATCTACGCTGCTATGCTTAATAATAATGTCATAAAAGAACGAGAAATCGATTAGGTCAAGACTTTTCATTCCTACTAATAACTCCAATTCGTCGAGGCTTGCTTGGACTCCGATTCTCTCAAGAAGCAACAAAAGCTCGTCGATGCTCACAAGGCTATCGGCATTTTCGTCGAGTTTCTTGAAAATCCGGTCTAAATCTTCGTAATTTAGAGGAGACATTTTGATGGAAAATAAGATGATTTTGAAGAATGTACATGTATGTGTACGTTTGTATATATAGTGAAGAAAAGTTGAGAGGGATTTAGAAGAAAATTATCTAGTCCTTTTGCTTGCACGGACAAAAGTACAACATTGAAGAATATTTTATGGCTGAAATCTTATGAAGAAATTTGCAGGAAGCTTCATACAAGCAGAATAGTAATTAGAGTTGCATAACTAGCTAGAAATCCTAGAATATGCTTGGGGTTGCTTGTTTTCATTATTTAACAAAGAATGGGCTTTTTGTGTTTTGACATTTATTTTCTTCTTTATAGGTAGAGCCTTGGAGGAGTATTTTTTGAGTACAAGTTTTATAAAATTCTCGAGATATTTCCTTTGTCGTTATCAAGACTCAAGGACAGAGATGGTTGATATATATTCTTGTAGAGTACGCTTTAGATAATTATAGGAAGAATTAATAATATATTTTACCCCGAAATAAACACAGAATTATAATTAAAAACACAAATCTTAATGTTCCTAGCTCGTTTTTCAAAATAAGTTCAAGTAAGCATGATGTACCTTCGATAAGGCTGTAAAATAAACCCAAACAGTTCAAACTCGATTTGTATTTACTCGACTAAAAGTTCGATTCCAGATCGATTCGAAATATAAATGATTTAAATATGAACAAAATTTAAAGTTCGATAAATTATTCGAACCTATTCAAATTGTAATTTTTTATTGATACTCGGATCATATTCGCTTGAAAAGTTCAAATTATTTGAACACGATTCAAGATCGTGCTCGACTCGATAGCTAAACGAATCTCAATTAAACTTTATTTTTTACTCGATAAATTTTATATGAACTAAATCTGAGCATCATGGAATGTTGACATGTGAACATGGAATAAATATGTCAACTGTACGTATATGACTGTGGATGACGTATTTAAATGGTACATATAAAATAAATACAAAATCAATATAAACAGAATAAAAAAGAGGGTTACAATAAGTTTGATTTGAAGAGTCTTAGAATATGCTAGGGGTTGCTTGTTTTCATTATTTAACAAAGAATGGGCTTTTTCTGTTTTGACATTTATTTTCTTCTTTATAGGTAGAGCCTTGGAGGAGTATTGTTTGAGTCTACGAGTTTTATAAAATTCTCAAGATATTTCCTTTATCTTTATCAAGACCCAAGGACAAAGATGGTTGATACATATTCTTGTGAAGTACGCATTAGATCATTATAGGAAAAATTAATAGTATATTTTACCCTGAAATAAACATAGAATTATAATTAAAAACATAAATTTTAATTTTCTTAGCTCGTTTTTCAAAATAAGTTCAAGTTAGCATGATGTATCTTCAATAAGGCTGTAAAATGAACTAAACGGTTCTAACTCGATTTGTACCCATTGGACTAAACGTTCGATTCGAACTCGATGCGAAATATAAACGATTCAAATATGAACAAAATTTAAAGTTCGATAAATTATTCGAACATCTTCAAATGATAATTTTCTATTGATATTCGGATTATATTTGCTCGAAAAGTTTAAACTATTCGGACTCGATTTGAGATCATACCCGACTCGGTAGCTAAACGAATATCAATTAATTTTTTTTTCATACTCGATAAATTTTATGAATCAAATCTAAACAATATAGAATGTTGACATGTGAGTACCACATGGAATAAATATGTCGACTGTATGTATATGACTGTCGATGACTTATTTAAAAGGTACAAATTTAAAATAAATACAAAATCAACATAAACAGCATAAAAAAACGGGTTTCAATACAATGAAATCAGTTTGATTTGAAGACTCTTTAAATTGAATATCTGAAATATCAAAATTTCGTGATTTCAATTGTAAATTAGTGTGAACTTCGAAGTAAGATATAGTATATTAAATTATTACCAAAAGTATAGATATACTCTCTATACCATCCGCACACTTTAGTTGTGAAAATTGCGACTTTCAAAATATTCAATATATTATTATAATGAAAATTGATAATTTCACAAGAAAAATGTCGCTATAAATTTATAACAACGGTTTTAACCGTCACTGTAGATCTATAACAACAATTTACATGTGAAAATATCAAAAAACTCTGTAAAAATATTACTTCCCTATTATAATATTAAAAGCAATGTCATTTTTATAATATTTTCAAACACACTACTAAGGTGCGGATTATTAAAAATAATTATACATATATATAATCGGGTTTGGCACAGGACTGAGAGGATACATCCATATCTTGTTAATACTTATATGTTGATTATTTATGATTTATTAATGCCTATTTTGATTTGGTAATGAACTAATATATGTATAAAGATAATTTTTGTACGACAAAATTAGCAGTTAACTTATTGTACTTGATCATTTTTATGCAATGACATATTCAATTTTTAATTTATATAATTAACCCATTAAATTAATTAAGAATTTTATAATTAAATCATTTCTTTCAATTAATTAGACGAGCGTTAATTTATTACTTACGCAACAGTTTTAAACAAAGTAAAATTTAAACTGAATGACCTGGACAAAGGGGCTGTTTGTTAGTGGCTGAATGGGGGTCTGAATCTAAATCGGTAAGTGGCTGAATGGTTAAGTGCGTTTGTTTCGTCTGAATGGCTGAATTGGTCAGATGGCGCGTCTGAATAGTTAAGGTCAGAATTTGTGGCTGAATGAGCTGAATGGTGGCTGAATGGAGAAAAAAAAATTAAAAAAAAATTAAAAAATAAATAAATAAATAAATAAAATTATATTATGTAATATTAAATAAATTTACAACAACTTTGAATTTTTTCAGAGGGGTAAAATATTAAAAATATGTTATTCAGATCTTTCAGATATGTTAATTATCAAACAACTTTTTTCATTCAGATTCAGATTCAGCTCATTCAGATTCAGATTCAGATTCAGATTCAGCTCATTCAATTTTTATCAAACACCCCCAAAGACACCTAAGATAAAATAAAGGGAAGAAAATAACAAAAGGCCATTGACCGCCACATGAGATAATTATACCAAAATATCTCAATTTAATAATTCTATTTTCTCTCTCTTCTTTTGGATTCTGCGCTTTCTCTTTTTGACCTTCTAGTTGGTCCTCTAATTAGTCATTTATATACTCCATATTGCTACTAGATTCACTTTACTAGCTCAAATAAAAGCATATGTTGCTAGTATTCTTGTTAGTTCTTGATTAATTTTATTTTCTCTCTCTAATTGCTATTAGTTTTATGATACGGATGATATCTTTGGATCTCAAGTTTCAGTCAGACCGAAATCTGTTCTTAGTCGTATTGTTCATCGGAAGCTAACAAATTCGTAGGAGGAGAAAAACCTAATAACCCGAAAGAAGATAGAGAAAGAATTGATATAAAAAATTTGAGGTGTTTGTTTTAATTATCTTCTTTCTTGTTCTTCTTATTAAAATGTTGTGATTCTTTCCTTCTGCGGTGATTCTTTCCTTTCCTAGCACCAATGTATATGTATAGTAGGCATGGGTAAATTCATTAGACATGTAGCTTGATTATAGGATTACATTGCTGGAACAATGTCTTAATTATAGGAACGATGGATTCATTGTAGGAATGATAACGTGATTGTATGATTTCATTGCTATATATATGTGCATGTACATCTCTATTGAAATAATATAAGAAAAATATTCTTCCTCATATTTGATTTAGAGTTGGTATCAGAGCCAACCGAAAGGTTCTGTTTCTTTTCTAATCAAACATCATCATGAGTAAGTCAGATGCTGATAACAAATTTGCTCCCATTATTATTCAATCTGAAGGTTCCTCTTTCAATGGAGGGATTTTACTCAATGAGACAAACTATGACATGTGGTCTTAAATCATGGAAATGCATATTGTTGAGAAGGAGAAACTCTCCTTCATTCGTGGGAATTCACAGGTAATTACAGAGAAAGATGATGGATATGAAAGGTGGTATGCGGATAATCAAAAGGTCAAGAGATGGCTATTGATGTCTATGTCCCAAGAAATTATGAAGCGATATCTTCACTTACCCACTACTCGTGATATTTGGAAAGCTCTCTCTAAAACCTTTTATGATGGAACATATGAGTTGCAAGTATTTGCCTTGAATAAAAAAGCTTTCTTTGCCAAACAAAAGGGCAGAGAACTTTCTGTGTATTATGGAGAGTTGACTGAAATTTTTGGTGAGTTGGATCATCGTGATAAGGTGACCATGGAGAGTAAGAAAGATGCTGAATCTTATCGAAAACTAATCCAGTGGCAAAGAGTGTATATCTTTCTTGTTGGATTAGATGATGACTTCAAACAAATTCGTGATGAAATTTTGAGGAAGGACCCAATTCCTGAACTAAAAGAATGTTATACGCTTATCTACCGCGAGTCCATTCAACGTACAATGATGAATGGGGAACCTGAAAACTGTGAAGCTTCAGCCATGGTGGCAAAAAATCGGTCTACCAAAAATCAGCAGGAGAAAATAAGGTCCAACCATTAAAAGAATGGTGTTGACAAATCTACATACAAATGCAGCCACTGTGATCAAACTGGTCATACAAAAAGTAGATGTTTTGAACTTGTGGAGTATCCAGAATGATGGGATCATAACCGCGATTTGCGAAGGAATTCCAAGATGTCTTCTACTACTGTAGTTGTTGAAACATACGGAGAGAATGATATTGCTAGGAAGGTCTCAGATGATGGTGGTAAGTTTTTAAATATTTCTACACTTGTTAATAGTGCATGGATAATTGATTCTGGTGCCACCGATCATATGACATTTGATTCTAGTTAAGTCTGGCAAATTATAACATCCCCACAAAAATTTGTGAGGACTGCCAATGGCACCTCAACCACCGTTAGTGGGGGAAGGATCATTGCCTCTCACTGATACTTTGAGTTTAGATTCAGTTTTAGTTGTTCTATATTTAAACTATAATCTATTGTTAGTCTCCCAAATAACCACTGCCTTATTTTGTGTTGTCATTTGTTGGCCTAACTCTTGTGTGTTTAAGGACATCTGAACAAATTAGACGATTGGTTATGGTATTAAGTGGGGGAAGTTATACTATCTTGACTTAATGTCAAATAGTTCAAACAAGTGCGTCAAGCTTTGGCAGTAGATGGTTCTTATGGGGAGAAGAAGACATCTGACATCTGGTTATGGCATCGACGATTGGGACATGTCTCTTTTGGTTACTTGAAAAAATTATTTCCTACTTAATTTGTGAAATGTGATATTTCAAGTTTTAAGTGTAATGTTTGTGAACTTGCAAAGAGTCACTGTGTTTCATTTCCGTTAAGTTTGAATAAAAGTTCAGTTCCTTTTATGGTTATAAATTCAGATGTTTGGGGTCTATCCAATGTACCTACATTAAGTGGATCACGTTGATTTGTTACTTTTATTGATGACTGTACAAGGGTAACTTGGGTGTGTTTGATGAAGTCCAAAGGCAAAGTGAATGTGTTATTTCAACAATTTCATAGGATGATATGTACTCAGTATAATGCATAAATTCAGGTTCTTCGTAGTGACAATGGTGGAGAATACACGAGTTCTAAATTTCAGCAGTGCTTGAGAACCCATGGAATTATCCACCAAACTACTTGTCCCAATACACCTCAACAGAATGGCGTAGCTGAGCGAAAAAATCGTCACTTGTTGGAGGTTGTCCGTGCTTCGTTGATAGAAGTTCATATACCGTTATCCTATTGGGGAGAAGCTCTTACATCTGGAGTTTATTTAATCAACCATGTACCCTCTAGTACTATTGCTTTCAAAATGTCATCTCAAGCCCTCACTAAAGGTGTTGCTTCTCCTGCCACCCCAAACTTACGTCCACACGTGTTTAGGTGTGTGGCATTTGTACACCTACACAAGCATGAACACAATAAGTTGCAACCTCGGGCATTAAGATGTGTCTTTCTTGGGTACTCTACTCATCAAAAAAGGTACCGATGCTATCATCCTCCCACTCAACGAATGTTCGTCAAACTGGATGTAGTTTTCCATAAAGACTCAATGTATTTTTCTAAGTCTAAATTTTAGGGGGAGTACCTAGAAAAAGTTCAGACTCTAGACTATGACGTTTGCATTTCTATAAAAGTTCCACTTAATAATCAGGATGTGAGTTCAGTGGATACAAGTATAAATTTGGTTCCATACAATGGTACTAGTGATGATAATGACTCACATACTGGTAATCATGATGTGGGAATCATGGATGAAAGTGGTATAAATGAGGGGGCTAGTGGTGATGATGATCCATAAGATGGGTCGATTTGTTAAGAAGAGAGTGAAAGTGATGTACCAAACCAATCGTTTGTTGAAGATGCTCCTGTAACTGAGCCAGTTAGAACACAACCACATCGACACGCCAAAGGTATTCCTAAACCCACATATGAGCCTGAACTTTCCATTAAAATCAAATACCCCATGAGTCATTATGTGTCTAACCATCGATTGGTTGAATTAAATATGTCATTTGTAAATCAATTATCTACTGTATCTATTCCTAACAGTATGTAGGAAGCCTTAGCCGATCCAAGATGGAAAGCAGCCATAAATGAGGAGATAAAGTTGTTGTTAAAATATAAAACATGAGAACTTGTTGATTGTCCACCTGGAAAAAAATCAGTTGGGTGTTGGTGGATCTTTATTGTGAAGTATAAAGCAGATGGTACAATTAAACGCTTTAAAGCAAGATTGGAGGAAAAGGGATACACTCAAACCTATGGGATCGATTATAAAGAGACATTTGCACCTATAGCTAAAATCAACACAATTCGGGTCTTGTTAACCCTAGCTGTGAACTTGGAATGGCCATTACAATAGTTTGATGTGAAAAATACCTTTCTACATGGCGAGTTGTTTGAAGAAGTCTCACGGATCTCCCACCAGGATGCATCATACCAGAAATACACAGCCAGAAGATGTGCAGATTAAAGAAATCATTATATGGATTGAAACAATCTCCAAGAGCATGGTTTGGTCGGTTCATAAAATCTATGAGAGCCTTTGGCTACCATCAAAGCAATTCAAATCACACTTTATTCTTGAAGAGAAAACATGATAAGATCATGGCATTAATTGTGTATGTAAATGACATGGTGGTTATAAGAAATGATCCTGAGGAAAGGAAGAATTTACAGAGTTACCTGTCCAGAGAATTTGAAATAAAAGATATGGGTTCCTTGAAATATTTTCTTGGAATCGAAGTGTCTAGATCTAAAACGGGTATCTTTCTTTCTCAAAGGAAATATACCTTAGATTTGTTACAAGAAACTGGCATGTCGGCATGTGAACTAGCTGATACATTAGTGGAAGAAGGTTTGAAATTATGTGTTGATTCTAATCAGGTACCAGTTGATAAAGGAAGGCATCAAAGACTTGTAGGAAAATTGATGTACTTAGCACACACAAGGCCTGACCTTGCCTATGCACTGAGTATTGTCAGTCAGTTCATGCATAATCCTGGAGAACAACATATGAATGCAATTATGCGTATTTTGAGGTATTTGAAGGCTGCTCCTTGAAAAGGAATATTATTCACCAAAATACAGATTGTCAAAGTGTAGATACATATACTGATGTTGATTAAGCTGGAGCAATAGATGACAGGCGATTTACTTCAGGGTATTTCACCTTTGTAGGTGATAATCTTGTTACATGGAAAAGAAAAAAACAAAATGTAGTTGCACGCTCAAGTGCATAAGCTGAATTTAGAGGCATGGCTCTTGACATTTGTGAAACATTATGGCTATGACTTCTCTTAAGAGATTTGGGCTATCCTTCTGGGTGACCAATTCGATTATATTATGACAATAAAGCAGCATATGATATTGCCCATAATCGAGTTCAACATGATCATACAAAACATATGGAAGTAGCCAGATTCTTCATCAAGGAAAAGTTGGATGAGAAAATTGTGGAGTTGCCTAAAATTTGATCCGAGGATCAATTGGTCGATATTCACCAAGGTAGTTTCAAATCAAGGGTTCTCAAAATTCTTGGACAAGTTGGACATGTATGATATATATGCACCAACTTGAAGGGGAGTGTTGAAATGTTGTGATTCTTTCCTTCTATGGTGATTCTTTCCTTTCCTAGCACCAACATATATGTACAGTAGGTATGGGTAGATTCATTAGACATTTAGCTTTATAGGATTGCATTGCTGGAACAATGTATTAATTATAGGAACGATGTATTGATTGTATGAATGATAGCGTGATTGTATGATTTCATTGCTATATATATGTACAAGTACATCTCCATTGAAATAATATAAGAAAAATATTCTTCCTCATATTTGATTTCAAGTCTTCTTCTATCTAATTTGTAGGTATCATATCTACAAAACACCTCAAACTTCGAAAGGAGAAAATAAAAAACTTCTTTTATGTGGTGCTGATTAAGAACAAAAATTGGGACTCATTACTCTAACCGAAAAACAAAGAAAGAGAGAATAAAGAAGTTGAAATTGAGATATGGGGAGGAATTGGTAAAATTGAATATTGATTTTTTTTAATAATAAAATTGGCCTTCAAAACGATGTCGTTTTGGAGACCTCATTTAGAATTTTTATGTTTTCAAATTTCTAGGTATTTATTGACTTATTTATTATTTTTATTTTTTTTAGTCAGCCATGTATGAAATTTTTTAAGTGAATTTGACGGACATTCAAAATATTTTCATGGAAGGTATCAAATAGAGGTAAATTAGTTCACTCCTTGACAACTACTATATATGCAGAATACTAAATGTATAATAAAACACGGAATGCAGAAATTTAATACAATAAACAATATATATCAAAATTATTATAATAAGAATTTGACAATATAAAATCTAAACAATAAAATTTAAATAACAGATAACTAAGTTAAAGAATCAAAACCATATATATATATATATATATTAATGGATAATTCTCTCCAGCAGAGCACTGGCAGCAAACTAGAAATGAACTTAAAAAAATGAACACGCGGGTTACTAGTGTCAGGTTGTAAATTGGGTTAGCCATATAAGAAATTAAAATAGCACATCTGACTAGTGGTTTGAAGAAGAAAAACAAAAAAATCTGACTACTCATTTGAAGGCCCTCATTATCTCTCTAAATCCTCTCTCTCCCTCACTGCGAACGGAACCCATCTGAGAAGGAAAGGTACTAACGCTCCGGCGAAATTTCTAAGATCTCTCTCAATTTGAGCCATTTGAGAACGAAAGGTAAAGCACCATCTTAGAATTTCTTACTCCTAATTTTTCAATTTTTTGCTCATTGTTAGTTTATGAAATTATGGTTAGAAATTTCGGGTTTAAATTAGGGTGTAAGATACATAGTATAGTTCACGTGCAGTGTTGTTGCCTTTAATGCTTTCACGTTTCAACCATAAAAACATCATTCCATTTAAAAATTGCTGGGCAGTCCAGAAATCATTTAAATATTTCCAACCCTTATTTTAAATAGCAAACAGATCATAATCCCGTAGCTAAATGTTTATCAACTTTCCATATTCCTTTTCTGCATTTGTATATTATGTATTGAAATTAATTTGTCAAGTTGAGCTGATTTTTGTAATGATGTATTGACTTTTTAATTTTTTCAATTTCCAGATCTCTGTCCTTTTTAAAATTAGGTTGATGATTAATGGTGGTGAAGAATATGTGGTGATAATGTAGACAATACTGAAATGGAGTTAATAGAAGAAGTTGGAAGTGATGAGAGTAGGGAAAATTTTATTTATAATCCGCAAGTAGCTGGCCATCTCAAACCTAGTGTTGGAAAAGAATTCCAAACAATAGATGAAATCAAGGATTTCTACAATACATATGCTAAAGAGGCGAGATTTAGTATTAGAAGTTGGGCTACTAAAAAAATCGAAGGAAGTGATGAAGTAAAAAGGAAAGAGTATGTTTATTTTAAACAAGGTAATGGAATAACAATTGCCGATGTTGAAAATAAAAGGCGTCGGAGATCAATAAAAGAAAGTTGTAAAGCAAAGGTGACTGTGTTGAAAATAAATTATGGGGCATATGTAGTCACCCAATTTATTGAGGGTCATAGTCACCCTTTGGCAACTCCATCAGAGAAACATTTATTGAGATATCACCGAAGTGTTTTAAGTGCGCAAAAGTGTTTGACTCAACAACTTGCCATGATAAATATACCCTCATATCAACAATTCAATTTCCTTGGAGTACAGGCTGAAGGGTTTGAAAACATTGGGTGTACACAAAAAGATATGTAATGAGTTGAAGGGTCATGATGGAAAAAGGTTGACTGAGTTTTGCAAATTAGAAAAGGGCAAGAATCCTTCATTCACTTATGAAATTAAGGTCGATAATGAACAGAGGATAACACATTATTTTTGGGCTGATGCTACTTCTAGAAGGGCATATAGTTTTTATGGTGATGTAGTCGTGTTCGATACGACATACAACACCAATCTCTATGGGCTGATATTTGCACCACTGATGGGAGTTAACAAACATAGTCAAACCATAATTTTTGCTTGTGCATTCCTAAGTGATGAGACATCGGATTCATTTGTTTGGCTATTCAACCAATTTTTAGAGACTATGTCAGGTGATGCCCTTAAAATGATCATTACTGATCAAGATCCCGTGATGTCTAAAGCAATTTCAGAAACTTTTCCAGATACTTTTCATAGATACTGTAGTTGGCACATATTAACAAAATTTTCTAAAAAGCTAGACTCGGTGAAGTATAATGCTCACTATAATGAATTTACCGATTGTATTTGGAATTCGGAGTCTAAAGAATAGTTTGATTTTACATGGACGGAGCTTGTTGGGAGGAGCGGGTTACATGACAATAAATGGTTTCAAACAATGTATGAAATTCGTTCAAATTGGGTGTCTACTTATTGTAATCATGTTTTCTCGGCCAATATGTCAAGTAGCTAACGAGCGGAAAGCTCTCACGTATTTTTTAAAAGATATGTATCTAAGAATAATTCATTAGTTGATTTTATGATTCAATTTAGTAGGGGGCTAGTACGACAACGTCAAGAAGAGTTGTTGGCCGATCACAAAGATTTGATTGAGAAGCCTAAAGTAAAGATGAATCATGACTTTTTGTTCTAAATGGTTGATATTTATACTCGGGAAATGTTTTATAAATTTCAAGATGAGATATGGGAATGCTTGAATTACTGTTTTGAGCTTATCAAGGAGAGTGACAATCAATGCGTGTTTCTAGTTCATAGGAAAAAATTGTTCACACGTAGAGTGCGAGAACTTATTTATGACAGAGAATTGAGTTTTGCTTCATGTAGTTGCCACAAGTTTGAGAGTATGGGGATACCATGTAGACATATGCTTGGTTACTTGCACAAAATGCATGATTTTGACGAATTATCACAACAATACATCTTGAAAAGGTGAACTAAAAAGGCAAACTCGGGGATAGTGGTCGATAATAAAAGTGGCATAATGATAAATAGCGATAAAGAATATCTAATCAAGCTGAGTGAATTAATTCAATGTTCTTTGGATGTTCACAAGCCAAGACGGAATTAATATTTATAAAGATGCTTTGGCTCATGCACTCGAATCAATAAATCTTGTTATAGATAGTGATAAAAGTTCACAATGTGAAATTGGTGCAAGTGTACTATCTGGGAATATGAGTTGCAATAAAGACTATATTTACAATGAACCAAATAAAGTAAGGGCAAAAAGATGTGGCAAAAGACTTAAATGAGGGAAAGAAAGGGCATTAGGGAAGGCCAAGAACTCAAAGGCTAGACGTTGTCATAGTTGCGGCAAAGTTAGACAATCACATGACAAAATGAATTGTCCAATGCTTGCATATCGGTAAGTAATATTTAAGTAATAGTAAACAGTTTTTTCTATCTCAATCTTTAAATGATGAATGTTATTTTGGCTTTTATGTAGAGATTCTCTTAACAATGAAGGTGCAACAACATTTTTAAGTTCAGAGGATGATAGTCATACTTCTAAATGTTTGATCATTTATTTTATTCAATATTATAAGTTACATATATATCCATAGATCTAATATACATATATTTTATTTCATTTCAAGTTTATCAACCTAGTTAGAGATGTTCATTTATTGTGATGTTGCTTGGTTGAGATGCTTGCTGCTGTTGGCTGTTGCTAATTTGGATGTTGGCTGCTACTATTTTGTTTACTACTATTTTGGCTTACTACTGTTTTAATACTTGTGTTAGATAGTAGTTGTGTATTACTGATTTGGTTTCCTGCACCCACTTGTGGAGAATGTTTGTAAATGATTCCCTCTATTTATATAGGTGTCATCTTGAAGTAGCTTAATTATCTCCACAGAATTTGTTGTAGTATTGCTGAATCTCATTCATAAATCCTGAATTTCCCTCATTTTTGTAGGTATAATGTCATTCACAGTCCTTTGGTTTAAATTGTTTAAATGACTAAACTTTGATATAGAAAATTACAAAACTGCTGCATAAGTTGTTGAACATTGCATATTTGATTTGATGATAAGAATTAAGTTGATAAATGCATTCAATAGTAGAGTTGTAAAGTCCTTTGATCGATTATGATGTACAAGGACTTAGTTAGATAAGATCAAAACTGTTAGGTTGATCTTTTGGATATGAATGTATTGAGTTATAAAGTCCTTTGTGGTGTATAAGGACTTAAATTATAAAAAGATCAAATCTGTTAGGCTGATCTTGTGTTGTATCTCTTTAGACAACCTGATTGTAGAATGGACTCTACGACTTCGCGCCAAGAAGACTCAACGACTCAGTCTGATCGTAGAATGGACTCTACGATTCCGCACATGAAAAATTCGATGACCATGTATGTTCATAGACCAGACTTTACGATTTAGTCAAATCGAAGGAACAGACTCTATAACCAAGGAAGAAGCTCAATTGTAGAACGAACTCTACTACCAAAGTAAGCAACCGTAGAACGGACTCTATGACCAATAGAGTGGTCGTAGAGTAAACTCTATGATATCATAGACAACAGATTTATGCATGATAGTTTCAAGTTATATAGTTGGGTGGCATGGGAGTGCAGGACAGGATAAAGGAGTATGACTAAATTAATGATTACTAGATCAACATTTAGTTAACTTATTCAATCTAAAAAAATATTGGGAAATTGGTTTCAAAAGTGTTAATGATGTGAATGTAACCTTATTGGTCATATATAATATATGCGGTTTAGTTTAGTTCATAGAGATGTTTTTCCTGCACCCACTTTTTTTCTTTTACAAATAATACATTCCCAAGTAAAACATTGACCAATTTAATTTGCAATATTAATATGGGAAAAAATGAGTATTTTGTTTCATACAATCTAGGAAAGAAGGGACTTATAAATTGTCAATTTACTATATAAATTGGTACCATTTATCAAAATTACAATCGATTTAATAACATTAACAACAACACCGCATACATAATATTAACAATTATGACAAATCGCACGATTAGTTGCAATTGACGCATATCATTTTACAACCTCGCTAATTGGCTGGAGTCATTAGCATTCGTTGGATGAGTTGTTACATTTAAACGCTCGGACGTGTCCATTTGCAACCTCCCTTGATTATGCAACACTCGAACATATTCGTCACACCAACTGATGGAATTACCACATTGCTGCATATTTTGGGACACAATAAATTTATTCAATTGTGTAAAAGGACCAAATAAACAAAAATTACAATAAATAATTAACACATACCACTATTCTTGGGCAAGAATAATAGTGTCTACCCGGATTCTTTTCCGACATTGAAAGTTTGACTATACAAGGGCCCATACCACAATAACATATGAACGGAGGCCATATGGATGTAACATGAGATGAATTTGATGACATATTTTCTATCAGTAGGCAGGCATAAAAAAACATTAGCAACAACATTAGCCCCCGACTGATATGAAACAAATAAAAAATTTAGTAAGTTTTTCCTGAAAAGGTTCAAACAAATTAATAAGAAGCAAGTTAAAACAGAATTTGCTGAACCCCTGAAGCTAATACAACAGTATTAAGTTATAATTTAGATAACACTTCACGAAAAGGCCAACAAGGTAAGAAAAATGTAATTTCAATACATAATATACAGATGCAGAAAGGGAATATAGAAAGTGACAAAACATTTTGATAAGTAAAATACATTTTGGTAAGCAAAATATAGATAATTTCCCTTTACATCTCTGTGCTAAATTTCCCAAACATCAACTCAATACATAATATACAAATGCAGAAAGGAAATAATTTCCCAAACATCTATATGCTAAATTTCCCTTTACATTAACTCCACATGAAGCCACTGTAACATCTCTGTATTTTACTAATCTTTTATTTTCTTTTATTTACTGTTATGCCCCTGACTGAATTACTAATCATCTTGTTATTTACTCATTCAACATTTTGTTAATAGAACTCAGTTAGTGATAATCTCAGATGATAAAACATAATACAAGTGTCCAGCTGAGGACCACAATGTCCGAGACTAATTCTATCTCATAGAAGGTAATTAGCTACGGGATTATGGTATGTTTGCTATTTAAAATAAGGGTTAGAAATATTTAAATGATTTCTGGACTGCCAAACTGTTTTTAAATGGAATGATGTTTTTATGGTTGAAACGTGAAAGCATTAAGGGCAACAACAACACTGCATGTGAACTATACTATGTATCTTACACTCTAATTTAAACCCTAAATTTCTAACCATAATCTCATAAACTAATAATGAGCAAAAAATTGAAAAATTAGGAGTAAGAAATTCTAAGATGGCGCTTTACCTTTCGTTCTCAGATGGCTCAAAGTGAGAGAGATCTTAGAAATTTCGCCGGAGCGTTAGTACCTTTCCTTCTCAGATGGGTTCCGTTCGCAGTGAGGGAGAGAGAGGATTTAGAGAGATAATGAGGGCCTTCAAATGAGTGGTCAGATTTTTTTGTTTTTCTTCTTCAAACCACTGGTCAAATGTGTTATTTTAATTTCTTATATAGCTGACCCAATTTACAACTCGACACTAGCAACCCGCGTGTTCATTTTTTTAAGTTCGTTTCTAGTTCGCTCCCAGTGGTCCGCCAGAGAGAATTATCCATATATATATATGTGTGTGTGTGTGTGTGTGTGTCAATATTTATAGTTGTTCATATCTGTAATGAAGAAATGAGTTATAATTTCGTTGTAATGAAATACTTACCATTCACACTTTAGTTGTGCGGACGGATAAACGCTGTCATTTTCTATCTAGTAATAATAATATTATAAAATAGATAACACTACCCGTCTGCACTTTTGTAGTACAGATGGTAAATAGTATTTTTTGACACTTTTGCAATCTGCACTACTAAACTGCGGGTTCTCCCAAATTAAAGTGCAGACGAGATATTATGTTCATCTTTAAATCTATGATTAGACGGCCATGCACGATCAGTTGTGTGTGTGTGTGTGTGTGTGTGTGTATATATATATATATAGGAAGTGATCCATAATAAACATTTGTTATGGATCATATTCCAGCAAACGTATCTGGAACCAATGAAATAATAATCTAATGATTGTAATATATCCCCAACTGCTACCTTACATAGCGGTTAGGGGGAAAAAGTAATTTATACCCAGCCACTACCTTAGATAGCAGGGGGGGGGGGGGTAATTAATAGCATGCCGCTACCTTAGATAACGGGTAGGGAAAAAAATTACTACCTTGTCGCATAGCAGGTAGGAAAAGAAAGGAAAAAATAAAATAAAATATTTCCAAGCCGCTACCTTAAATAACGGGTAGAAAAAGAAAAAAAATTAATTTACGAGGTGCATATTTATTTTTACAAAATTTAAAAATATTAAAATTTTATTTTATTATTCAATGATTTTTAAAAAATAATAATAATTGATTGTGTAATTATGATGTCATAATAATAAAATTTTAGTGACAAATTAAGAGGTACATTTTTATTTTTTTTATTTTTTTTCTTTATATAATTTGTCACTAAAATTTTATTATTATGATATCATAATTACACAATAATTTATATTTTTTAAAGTTAACATAACATAAAATAAAATAAATTTTTAATATTTTTAAACTTTATAAATAAAATTATTTTTGTGAAACAAAATATTAGCATCATCAAGCAATTTTTATATTAAGGGTTAGTGGAAATATTATTGAGTGATGCCATCGTAACAAAATCAACAAAGTTATGCCACGTGACAAGCAAATTAAATTCTCTTTCTTTTAATTTTTGTCATGATTTGATTTGGTTCTCATTGCGGAAGTCAATGCAATTAGAAAAATTATTCGGTGCATAATTTACATATCTAAGGTAGTGGCTTCCCTAACCGTTATTTAAGATAATGTGTTGAAAAGTATATATATATTTTTTCTTTTTCTATCCGTTATCTAAGGTAGTAGTTTGGTAGTAATTTTTCTTTTTCTTTTCATATCCTCTATTTAAGATAGGGGCATGGTAGTAATCCCCCCTCCCCCCTTCCTTTTTTCTTCTACCTACCCGCTATCGAAAGTAGCAGTTGGGGCTATATTATAATCATTAGATTATTATTTAAACGATTTCAGATGCATTTGTAGGAATAGGGTCTATAACAAACGCTTGTTATAGATCACTTATATATATATATATATATATATATATATATATATATATATATATATATATATATATATAGAGGTGATCTATATTAGGGGTGGAGTCAAAGGTCTACTCCACATGCTGTAGTCCGGTTTTAAAAAATAATTATCCTCTTTTTTCAAAAATTATAGTTCTAAATTTTAATATTATAATATTTTTAATATGCTCCTATTAAAATTTTTAATTTCGTCACTGTTTATATCCAACGTTATAAATTTAAAATTATTTTTACAGACTAACTAAACGGAGCAAAAGTCATTCCTAAAAAAATGACCATTTGATTCCTACCGACCGAACACAATATTGCAAACTTTTCATAATGCCAGAGCTATTGGACTTGGTAATCCTTCCACGTCGATGACGTCTGCTGTACAATATGACTTGGTCTAGACCTGTGGTGCGGCTGGTGAAAATTAATTGCGATGCATGTCTCAAAGGCTGTAAGCTTTGTTAGTGTGGATTTTGTAGTGCGTGCTACTTCTAGTAAAAAGTTGGAAGCCAGGGTAAATGTATGATTTTTATCAAGAGGGGTACCATTGTAATTTAATAAAAATATGAAAATTATTCTCACTATTATACAAAAAGATTTCATTTGTAATATACGTAAATATTAATGGTGTACTTTAATTTTATATTTATCATTAAATATAACAAGTTAGTTTGATAGTAGTTACATGTATAAAAGTCACTATAAAATTATTCTTTCAATTTTTATTTTTTTGAATTCATTAAATCTTTTTTAAAAGGGGCCATTTTACTTAAATTTCCCTCCACAAACCTTAAATTTCAAAAATCAAATAGGTATTTTTTCTGTGGATTGTGTTGAAGCAGTGACTCTTTCTTGAACAATGATCTTTACCAAGAAACATGGGTTTGAAAAAGTTGTGTTGGAGGGTGGTAGTTTGTGTATTATTAGGAAGATAAATGATGCCTCTTCGGATATTTTAGTCTAGTGGTAAGGCTTAACTCATAGTAATAGTATTTAGGGTTCTTTACAAAAATATATAATAATTAAAAAGTAATTACATCATTAGTGCATCTAAAAAATAATTACAAAAAGAGGGCAACAAATTCAAATCATTCAATTTACATTAATAAAGAAACCTAAAATTAATGACAAATAACCACCATAATTAATAATTTAAATTCAAATCTTTGAGATCTAACAATAAAAACAAATCCATAATTCAAAATTCAAATCAAAAAGAAAAAAAACTATCAAAATACGCCGAAAAGGAAATACATCGACTTTCGAATGGCCGGAGTTCGTTGTGGAGTTTTAATTGGTCGGCGGCTCAGATTGCACTGGTAGAGTCGGAGGATCATGACCGGAATATTTATGATGATGGTGATGAGGACAAAATTAGTTTTACAGCAGCACCTGTACAAATTATAGGTGGATGTAAAGGAGTTCAAAGCCTAGGAAAGAAATTAATTTATGGAAGAGAAGAAGTATGGCTCAACCCAAGCTTCTTCAACTTAATACCCTGTGATGGATATATAAATAAATATTTTTGTTTTTATTAGTATTATTTGGTTTTGTTGTTTAGAATATCTTCAAGTTTGATATTTGCAGAAATTACTAATATTTAAGCTTGATTATTATACATGGAATGGAAGGAAGGCCACCATAGAAATTCAGTGAAGGTTTGGCTACCAACTGCATCACATTCAAAATAAATTGGTAACCTAATAAAATTGAATTGGTTACTTTGGTATGAAAGTTTGGCTACCAACTGCATCACATTCAAAATAAATTGGTAGCCTAATAAAACTGAATTGTTACCTTGGTATGAAGGTTTGGCTACCAACTGCACTATGAAAAAACTGCAGGTGTGGAGGTGGATTAGTTACCTTTGTATGAAAGTTTGGTTACATTGATATGCAGATTTTGGTTACCTTGGTATGAAGGTTTGGTTACCTTGATATGAAGGTTTGGTTACCAACTGTATTATGAAAAAATTGCAGGTGTGGAGATGAAAAAACTGCAGGTTTGGTATGTAGGTTTGGTTATCAATTGCAGGTGTGGAGTTTACAAACATTCTTAGACTTTAAAAATGCAAAACCCCAAATCAAATCCAACATATCTTCATATCGAGGTCCTTGAAGGAGTACGCATAAAGAAGGAGGCGAGCAGTGGAGTCATCGTCCATTTTTCAACCAGCAAAACTCAACTTCTCTCTCCGACCCAACCATTGCTTCATAACCATTTGAATGTACGTATTTGCAGTTGGTTGCCAAACCTTCAAACCAAGGTAACCAAATCAGAATATAACAGTAACCAAACGAAGCAGCAGCGTCTGAAATTTTAGAAACAGAGCTCCGATGAGTTACAATACAGTATTTTCGTCCCAGCCTTGGCCTTTGCAATCGCTTCTGCTTCGTGTTCATCCCGTCCCTTTACATACACAAAAAAAAACAGAAAAATAGGAGAAATGTAAAAAAAAAAATGGAGGGATTTGATGGTTGAATTGACTTTTGAAAAGGATGAGCCTGTTTAAAAAAGTCTTCTTGTCACTTTCTCTCTCTAGACGTTGTTTCTCTCACTTTCTCTTTCTAGATGTTGTTTTAGAAATGGAGGAGGAGGATGACGACAGTGTGCTTCACGGTAAACGTAAGAAAAACTAAGGAGGGTGAGACTTTTATCTAGATGCACTTTTACTGTAAATAAAATATTAAAAATATATTAATTCTATAAATATTTTTTAGATGTACTTTTATTGTAATTTTTTCTAAAAATGTACTAGGAAATGTAAATGATCCTAGTATTTATAAGGTTGAGGAATTAAATCCTAGGTCCAAAAGTTAGGCGGTTCAAACACAGTCCAATTCAATTTGTATCTCTTGTCTACTGGGATAGTTTTTGTACGGTTAGGATCCTAAAATGGTAACTTTAGTCATAAGGCAACTCTATTTAGATCTTTATTTACTTTGGTGGACTCTTATTATAGACAGGGATGAGGGTATAAGGTCCAAGTACTACGTTTAACTATACATTAAACAATATATAGTTTTTTTATTATTGACACATCTTAAAGGTTTTTTGTGAATGTTAATGCTCACTCTCAATGTTTAGAAAATCGGATCGGACTGACGATCCAACCGCAGTTTGACCAGAATCGATTGGCTTTCTGGTCCGGTTCGTCCAGAAAATCGGTTTGACATTGACCTGGTCAAAAATTGGTTGACCACCAGTTCAACAGGTGGTTCAACTGGTAAAATCGGTTAGTTGACTCGGTTTTCAAATTTATTTTATAAAAATATTTTTACTAATATTATAACATTATTTTACTATATTTTAGCTTATAACAAATTAAATATTTTAAAATTTTATTAATTATTAATAATATTTTTTTTATGTATTTATGACGTCACTGGTTCAATAACGGCTAGACCACTGGTTGGACCAGTGACCCATCCACCTGGTAATTTTTTCGGTTCGATTATCAGTCCGATTTTCTAAACATTGCTCATTCTACACTTGAATTGAAAAAATAAAATTGATGAAAGAATGCAATAAAAGAAGTAATGAAATAGAGATTGAAATTATTAATTTCATTCTTGATTGAAATGAGACATTTCATATTATCTCAAAAAAATAAAATTCACAAATTTGACAGAAATAAAAATGATTTATTCCATTGTGATACGTTAATTAACAACCTTGAAATTAGGCTTTTGGTCAACCCACAAACTTTGACTTCGACCACTGTTTGACTGCCTAGCTTGAATTTGCCGGATCACCTATCTAATGCTTAAGTCAGATCTCTAATATGGAAGGAGAGAATTATTACTAGAGTAAATAGCATTATTTGAATGTGCTAGAATGTCTCTTATTTATAACATGAGAGTTCTCTTCTTTAGGAGTTGGGAATTAAAATCTTATAAGGTTTTAGAATCATTTTAGGCTGTCAACCCTTAACTAATCAAGTTTCATGGGAATTCTATCATTTATTAAATTTGATATACTTCTAGAATACTTATAAAGTAAAATTACTATATTACCTTTCATTAATAGAGTACTAGAAATAACTCGTGACAATTTGCCATTGATGGTTATTTTTACCTATATCATTTGTCCCTACTTTTTTAAAAATCTATTTTTAAGGGACACTATAAAAAAAGGGTCATTGGCGACGGATTGATCCGTCGCTAATGTCGTCGCAACACAGGTCGTCGCCCCACGTTCCCGTCGACAATGACTTAATAGCGACGAACACATAGGCAATGAACTGTCTTTCCCCAATGATAGTATTAACGACGGACTTTGTGATGGACTATTCGTCGCCAATGACAAATATAATAATAAAAATAAGCAGTCTTTAGCGACAGACTATCCGTTGCAACTCGTCGCCAATAACTTTTATTTTTTTTAATTAAGCCAAGCATTTGCAATAGAATAGTCCGTCGCTAATTCCCTCATTGCAGACGGTCATGACGTCACCAATGACCATTTTTTTAATTAAAAAAATTAAAAAATTGCAAAATCCCCTATTTTTTACATACATACATACATACATACATATATATATATATATATATATATATATATATATATATATATATATATATATATATAATTGTACCTGTTATAAATAAAAAATAAATAAATAATAAAAAATAATTCTTGACTAAGACATACCAATAATCATTCAAAAATAAACAATCAACCATCAAATGCGTACACAGCGTAATCATACAAACCATAAAATGTAATCACTATATAACTAAACAACTAGATAAATACATAAAAATAAATATAAATCATCAAACTAACTAGATACAATACCCTAGTCTGTATAACCCAAAAACTAACTGTATACATCGAAGTAAAAATCTACAAAATGTTATATCCTCAGGTCGTCATCATCATTATCGTCATCTGCAAACAAGTGAATATCATCCATCGTGCCACTATCAGTCCCACCCTCAGCACCATCATTAACATCGACTCGGCGATCCTCACCATCTCCTTTGGGGTCCTCGCCATCACTGCTGGCTCCACCCATACCAAAAGGCTCATCAATAATAAACTACAAAATTAAAATATAAGTCTCGGCCATCAAAACTCGGAATCGAGTCCCGTTAGTTGTCACGCGTTTGAAATATGTAAGAGGTGTTATGCATAAGGTTTCTTTTCGTTTCGTTTCGTTTCGATACTCGAGGCAAATTTTGGTCTATTTTTCCTATATTTGTCTAAGTGTTTTTTTTAAATATAAGTTAGATAAAAAAAGATTCTAACTTAGCTATCGGAACTCGGAATCGGGCCCCGTAAGTTATCACGCGTTTGAAATATGTAAGTAGTACTACGCCTACAGTTTTGTATCATTTCGATGCCCGGGGCGAGTTTTAGTTTATTTTTCCTATAATTGCCTAAGGTTTTTTTAAATAAATTAGGCAAATGATATTCTAACTCGACCATCGGAACCCGAAATCGAGTACCGTAAGTTGTCACTTGTTTGAAATATGTAAGAGGTGTTATGCCTATTGTTAACGCCAAATTTTATTACTCGTTGAAATCACGAAACAACAAGAAAAATTCAACGCCAAACACCAATAAAACAGGAGAAAGTATTACAAGAACACAGGAGTTTACGTGGAAACCTAATAGGGAAAAAACCACGGGAAAAAGGATAATCTCACTAGTAGGATAATTGTATTTTTAATCTTTCTCAAGTACAATAGAGAGCCCATTTGCTGAAAAATGATGGTTCTGAATCTAAAAAGCAATAAGGTCGGTCTAGCAATAATAATATCTCCCTCTACTTCTACGCAAGTCCCTATTTATATAAATTTACAAATATCGAAAAGTGTGTAGGACTAAGAGCCCCTAACCGCGCATGGCCCAACAGTTAATAAGCCTAACTCCCATGAGGCTCTCTTACCCAGTCCATAAAAGAACCCAAGTATTAAAATGAAAGTCCAGTCTAACAAAATAACACAGACTAGCCCAAACCTCAGTCCAAATATTCTAATCCCAACATTGCCCCTCACTCTCCTACTTTAAAGGCTTTAAATAGGAGAGTAATTCAAACGTCCTCATTTCCCTCGTTACTGGCCGCACCCAAACAATCCTTAACCTCTTCGTCTGACACACAACCATCATTACCCCATTACGTTCCCCAAAAATCGCCGCTTGTTGAACTTCGCGCATCCTTTCCTCATCAATAAAAACCCCAGAAATCTCCTTTTTGACGCACAACTCCCTTTCTGCAATTTTCAACTTTTCTGTCTTCTTTGTCTTCGAAAACAAAAAAATTCCCATAACTACTATCTCTTCAGAACCCATGGCAGCCCAAGGTCATGCTTCTTCGCCCCAAGCCCCAAACAATCAGCCATCTTCGTTCGACAAAGAGAGAGAAAACACTATTCGTAAAAACTATAAGGATGCTCCGGCAGCAAACACTCCCTCCTCCATAACCTCGACTCAACTTGACTCAATCTGCCGAGACTACCGGATTCCCCTCCAATACGAACCCCGAGTCCCTAAATCCCATGAAAAAATGTACTGGCAATTCGAGGGAGGTTGGATAGGGGTCCTTACTTGGACCCTTAAACATGGCGTCCGATTCCCCCTTCACCCTTTCATTACCGAATTTCTAGGGTTTATGGGAATCGGGTTCTCCCAATTAGTCCCTAACTCTTATATCCACCTAATCTGTTTTATTGCCCATTGCAAAGAACAGAATATAGTACCAGCCTTAGATTTATTTCTAAGCTACTTCAAGCCCATCAATTCGAAAGAAAAGGGTTTCAAGGTTTTGACCCGATATGCCAATCAAAAGATTTGGATGACAACTCCATCCAGTAACAAAGGATGACATTCGTCCTGGTTCTTCCTCCGAGGAACCGACACTGTACTACTGCAACTATGGGGGGAGCCGAGCAAATCGTCTCTAGGCTTCGACCACATCGAGGACGTCCGAGAGGCCGACCTCGAGAAGCTTCTGTCCACAATGTCGACCAGCCTTTGGTCTACCAACCTCCTCAATAATCCCGACTAGCTCTTCGACCATGGAAGTACGTACTTGAATCATTCGAAGATGTTAACTTCATTTTAATTTACCTGTCTTAATCTTTATCCATTTTTTGTGTAGTAGTGCTCTTCCGTAACTCAGAAGAGAACATCGCGGGTCAACCTCCGATCTCCCAAGGACAATCCCAGGAGGGACCCATCTTCATTTCCTCTCCAACCTCTTCGGAAGAATCCGACCCTCCAGCCGAACCCTTGATCCGAAGACCGATATCCTCTCCTTCCTCGGCAACTTCGGGAGAAAACCCTCTGGCCCAGGGAGACAAACAAGCCATGCACCTCACAAAATCTATCCCCCAGGCCACGAATATTAACCCCTCCTCTTCAATCAACCCTCTAGACACTCAAACGGGGACATGCCGTTCAACAACCACGGCCGATCCCTCATCGGAGGCCCCAAAAGAAAAAGGCCCGGAAATATCCAAAAAGAGAAGTGTTTTCGAGATGTCCGAATCGGAACTTAGAAAACACATGAAGGCCAAAAAACCAAAACCCTTATTTCAAACAGACCCACCCAGATCCACCCGGAGGAAGGCTCACCAAACGCCCGATCAACCCAAAACACCAACTCCTGAACCAACCAAACAAACAACCCCCGAACCGAATAAAGAAAAAACACCGGACCAACCCCCACAACAAACACCAGGACAAACCAGTAAGTCGGCCGATAAACGACCGATTCATGACCAATCAAAACCTCTGGAAGATCCCTTACCTAAAATTGACCCCTTCCTGGCTGAACATCCCTCTCGACAACCGAGTACCACCACCAGTTCATCCCAAGCCTTCCCTACCTTCTTCCCAAACGATGTCGACAATCAACTCCCCTTCTCGGCTTACAACAGCTTCAACTTTTGAGCCGATAACGAAATCTTCCACGACTATACCGATCGTGAGCTTATCTTCGCCACCGCAATCCATCAAGGCCGAGTAAGATTTACTTTCTTTTCAAATTACTTTAAAAGTTTTCATGGTTTTGATCACTACTCTAAAAAAAATAAAAAATCAGGCATTGGCTACCTTCAGCCGCCTTCTTGGTCGAGAATCGAGACCGGGAAATAGTGATACAAGGGCGAAGAGGATGAAGTCCAAATACAAAGCTCTAAAGAAGAAGAATAAGCAGCTAACCCAGGATAACCTGAGCCTCAAAACCTCCAACAAAAATCTTCAACAACAATTCGAGGACATAGTTGATATAAGCAACCAAAGGACCGAGGAGATTTCCCGATTTTAGATCGAGAACTCCGAAACGTTGAAGAGAGCTCAGCAACAAACTGAAGAACTTGCCCAACTAAAAGAACAGAACGCCCATCTGTCCTCAGACATCCAACGCCAAAGAAATCCTGAGGGAACAGACTCGCCTTGGGACCCCCGAACTACGCTATCAAATCCTCGAGGAGTACAGAGCTTCTCCCGAATTGCTAGAGGGGATAATAGAACAATTCAGCAAAGGATTCCAAGCAGCCATAGCAAAGGCAACAAAAGTTGGGGTGGATCCTGCGGTTTTCTCCGACTTTGACTCTGATACTCCCGAGGACAAGACTTAACCACCTTTTTTTTTTATTTCCGAATATAAATCGCAACTATTATAAATGAAATTCAGAACTTTATAAATTTCTTGTGTGAACATATAATAAGTACTAAAACTTCCACAAAATCCAACAAGTATAAATAAAGTAAAACATCCCAACTAACTACTGAAAATACTTCATCAATCTAGTTGCATGTCAAAAGTTCTTCAAATCTAACCCAGACATATCCCGAAGACGATATGTCCCATATTTCACAACTTCGACTACCTCATACGGTCCTTCCCAATTTGGCATCAACTTGCCTGTGTTCAACGGTGTAGATGCTTCAGCCTCCCGAAGGACCAAATCTCCGACCTCAAAACGCCTAAGTTTAACCCTCCGATTATAATGTCTTGTTATTTTTTGTTGATAAGATGCCAACTTCAGTATTGCAGCATCCCGAGTCTCATCCAACAGATCCAGATTGAGTCGAAGTCCCTGATCATTATATAATTCATTGAAATTAATCACCCGAAAAGATAGAGAACCGACCTCTACCGGAATCAAAGCCTCAGTTCCATATGCAAGTCGAAAAGGAGAGTCACCCGTCGTCGTCCTAGGAGTTGTTCGATAAGCCCATAAAACATTGGGAAGTTCTTCGGGCCACCTCCCCTCAGCAACATCGAGCCTTCTCTTGATTCCGTTCAGTAAAGTTCTATTGGTCACTTCAACTTGTCCATTGGCCTGAGGATGAGCAACTGAAGCCCTCCGATGTTGTATCCCCAGGTCTTCAAGAAATTTTTCAAACTCAGCACCAACGAAGTGCAAACCATTATCAGACACCAGGACAATTGGAATCCTGAACCTCAAGACAACGTTCTCTTTCAGAAAATGAATGCAATCTTTCTCAGTAATCCGCCGAAGAGGTTTCACTTTAACCCACTTTGTCATGTAGTCGATCGCAACAATCATGTAAGTAAACTGACCCCTAGCTTTCGGCATTGGTCCCACCAAATCAACCCCCCAAACGGCGAAAGGTATTGGAGATAGTACCGAAGACAATTCTTCGGGTGGCCGATGTGCAACAGAACTATTCAATTGGCACTTCGGACATCTCTGCACAAACTCCTTAGCCTCCCGAAACATCATCGACCAATAATATCCTTGTCGAATCAACTTATTTGCTAAAGACTTTGCCCCCATATGGTCCCCACAAATACCCTTGTGGACCTCCTGAAGAGCGTATGAGGCCTCCGAGGGAATAAGACACTTTGTCATAGAACCCGAATAAGTTCGCCGGAACAGATCTCCATCAATCAGGCATAAATAGGCACTTCTGTACCTTATCTTCTTTGCCAAGATCTTATCAGTTGGTAACTTTCCATCAGCCAAATAATCTAAGTACGATGTTAACCAACAGATGGATCTTTCAACACATTTGACTTCCTTTCTCACAATACCGGGTTCAATCAACTCCTCTACATATACCGACCCCAACAAAGACTCGCTCGGAGTAGTGGCAAGCTTTGATAAAGCATCAACCACAGTATTGTCATTTCGATCAATGTTCTGTAACGAGTAGGAATCAAAACAGTGTAGAATATATGTCCGGGGCCACGAATTAATCATTTAATATTAAACATTTCATTTTGTTTTGAAAATAAAATTTTTCAATTTTTTTTTGAAATCTGCTGCCCTAGCTGGGGCCAGATTTCGCTGAGAATATATGTCTGGGGCCACGAATTGTAGGCAAAAACACGGCTGAGGCTAGATTTTTCTTAAAATTTTTCTCTTCCAATTTTGATGTTATTTTTTGCCATAAACCATATTACTCTATTCTAACACATGATTTAGCACATATAACATATATATGACTTGCATGGGCCTTCAAAACATTTAAAAGTTTTCAAATGGTTCGATTTTTCCATAAGTTTCATTTTAAGCGTCCGCGAACATTTTTAAACGTTTAAAACTCTCCTTTATCGCCATGGACACCAAATGACTTCCAATCGACTCTAATACATGTATTTATATAAAACTTAGTTGTTTAACTTCATTTGACATTCAATTAACCAAAATGGCCAAAAATCACCCTTTGGTGGAATTTTGTCAACTTTAACAAAATTCCCTCTTGAACACTCTTTGAATCCTTGAACTCTATACCTCATATACATTAACACATACACATTTAGCAACTTTGTGTATTCACATAACCTCTATATGCACATTCTAAAACACTTTACAGATTATGATTTGGTCTACATGTAAATCATAGCCTAATATTGTATTTTCCTTATACAAGTCTTGATTTTCTTCCATCAATGAACATATTATGCTATCTAGTATGAAATTTTACATGCTTCATACATGATCAACAATTTCAACTAGGTTTTCATCACTTCTATCAACATATAACACATGATCATTTTTAAATCATACTTTTTAGTTAAAAATACATGCATGAATAGTACACCACCCTTGAAATTCAACTCTAGCACTTAGGATTTCATCTTATATTAACCAAATAGCATGTAACTCACATAAATCACATAATCAACACATATATCTCAAAGATACATGCATGACTACACATGTTCTTGCATTTAATCACATAGATGAAGGTTTTAAAAACGAAGAAACTTTTAAACCTTCTTGTAACTCTTTTTCTTCTTGCAATAAATCTTGTTATAGATCACTTTGATGACTTGTTTCACTTCTCTAGAACACTTTTTCTTGAAATCTTGCAAGCTTTTGGCAAACCCTAGCCTCTTTCTTTGTTTCTCTCTACCTAGCAACTTGGAATGAAATAAGATGAAATAAACTAAGTGTTGCTTGGCTTATACTTATAATTATATACATACATAAGTTGTATGTATCATTCCAACAAGTTACTCACCTTGGTTAGCTTAACTCTTGTATGGTTAGGGCCATTTACGACATCTCCCTTTTATAAATAATGGCACAATTAAGAAATCACATAATTAGGATACCAATGACATTTTATAACTTGTCAAGGGTATTTTGGACCTTTGCCAACAATCTTAGACATTTAATTCCCAATTATTCATAACTTGTTTTTTTTTTTTTTTTTTTTATCTAATTCAAGTCTTTTTAATCCAAACTTGTTTCATCGGTTTTGAATTTTATTCCATAATCAAATAATTCATACATGACTTGTCCCAAAACACTTGTCACACTTCAAAATTTTAATTCTATTAATTAATAATAATAATTACACCATTGACAATTTCCAAATCATTACAGTCGCCATAGGTAAAAAAAATGGGGTTCATCTACGAAAATAACAAAAAAACTTGTGAAGATAACAGTTCCCTATATATTATATCTTACTTATGTATGTATACTAAACTAAGTTATTAGAATGCTGAACATTCATTTTAGAAGGAGGTGTTGGTGTATAACCTTAATAATTGACACCTAGCCTAATAATTTTGAGTGGAAGCCACACACATACTAGCTTTTGTTGAGTGGAATTACTGAATGAGCTAATTCAGTTCATTCACGTACACCAAACCTAGCAAATAAGCAAACAAAGAAAATTGTTAAGTTTCAACTCTTTTAACTGAAACTCTTCACAAAATTCTACAACAAAGCTCTACCAAAATTGAGGGGAGTTAGAGAGAGTTTGTGGTTCTAGTTAGAAGTTTATAAAGTTATCAACAACTAACCTTCAAGGAGTCAATTCATTTCCCAAACAGGATTTAATTAAGAGGTTTATCAATTCAAAACTTCAAGCAAAAAGGGTAAAAGTTTATTTCTCTTTTAATTGAAGAAGATTTATTACTTGTAATTTTAGTTTATTATTTATTGAAAATTGTTGTGGGAGAATTGTTTTGATTGGGAACCATGAAGGGTTCAAGGGGATATAAGGGGGGATTTGAGTATGAAGGTGTGTTTCTATTTCAAATTCATATGAACACTGAGTTTTTATTATATGCATGCAAGGTATTTGTGAAAATGTCTAAATGAAAATAATTAGCTAAAACTTAGAAATTTGTGGATTATAAATGTGAGGTCATTATGTTTGTAGTTTTTAAGTCATTGAGACTTATTTAGATGAAAGAATCCATGTTAGCATACTTGAAGGATCAAGTTTTGCATGCTGTAGAATTTATTTTTCTGGAGTAGACCATAAGTGCGGGGCTCGCTGCTCCTGTGCTAGTATTTCAAGTGCGGGGTGCGCCCAAGTTGATTTTAAATTCCCTGGACAACTAGCGTGGTGCTCTGCTCCTAGTCTATTTTAGGCGCGGGGCGCACTGCTTTGCAGATTTTGAAAAAAATAAATTACTTTAAAAATGAAGTTTTCTAAAATAATTTTTATCCAACCTGAGATGATTTTTAAGTGTTAAATCAGACCATATAAAGATATTAAATCTAAAGTGGGTATTAAATTAAAGATTTGAAATTTTGTACAAAATATGTATAAGATAAGTTGAAATATATTCACAATCGGTCATAGTACAAATCGAAGATTAATAATCTAATCTTAATAAATTGAATCTTGAATGAGATTAACAAATTGATTATAAACTAATTGTATGTGTTTAGGTTATACGACCAATGAAAGTGTATAAACTATATTAATTGACGAATATAAGTGATACCATGGACGTTCAATGAACGTATCGCTGTAAGTTTTTCAGTTTTGTTTGTTACTTGTGAACTTGTTGCTACTTGAGGTTGTGTGTTTATATATTTAATGTGTAGCATGAAACTATAATACGTGTTGTTGAACTTAATGAACATGATATGTGCTGAACATGTAATAAATGTTACTTGATTGTAGTTAATAAATATTCTAATGATAAATTTTAAACAACCGTGGATAGTTTGTGAAAATTACACTGCATGATACATTGAAGACATGTATATAATGCACATCATGAAAAGTATGTTGCATTATAGAATGCACTGCATTAAATACATGATGCATGATTACAATGCATGATATGTATGCTACGTGCAGCATGAAATGTGTTAACTGTTAAACTTGTTGAGCCGTCGCGCTTATTCTTGCAATTAATTTTGCAGTTATAGATCGATGAGCTAGACAAATACGAAACTAAGGTTAGGTAACTAGGAATCATTGATAGTTTCCTTTAACTGATAATGTATTAGGTTGGAACAGTTAATGTAATGAGTGTACTTTACATTGCAATAAACTTGAGTGTTTTAAATAATGTAAATACTTGTTTTGTTATTAAATAGATATTATAACTTATAGTTGTAAGCTAAATACATGTGACCGAATCATAACAATGAAGTTTATTATATATAAATGAAATATGATATGAATCGTGTTGTGTTTTATGAAGGTAATTATTATATTTACACTGTTTTGATTACAACGGAACATTTAATAAAATAAATGTGATATTACAAGTTGAATTTTATATTCAAATAACGTTTTGGAAATGAATCATATTATATGATTTTGAGATACGACGAAATATAAAGGTTGCAATTTTAGAACCGAGGAATTATAAAGTTTTAAATAACTAGATTTTAATATCTATGGTGATATTTAATATTATTAAATGTTGTTATAATTTTTTTTTAAAATTCACAAAATTTATCATTTATATTACTGAATGATGACATGGAGTTAGATTGAGGTCAGATCATGAGCACCGAACCCGAGATTCAAGAGACCCGAATTTGGGGGGCGTCACACATCTATTGCCTTAATTTGGTCTCCATTGGCCTTTTTTCTTGGTTTCCACGGATTTATTTATGGTTTCCATGACCTTAATTGTGGTTTCCATAGCCTTAATTCTGGTTTCCATGACCTTAACTTTAACCTTTATGACCTTAATTTTGGATCTCTATGGTCTTAGTTCTAGGACTAAATCGCCTTAATTCGGAGCCTATATGGCCTTAATGATATCTGTAATATTAACTTTGATCTCCCTTTTCGACAATATTATCCCTCATAGGTTTAGACCATGCACCTTACATAGGGTTATGATGTTATCTCCATTAAAATATGATTTATTTGAGAAGTTATGTGTGTATATTCAGAGTACCTTGAGAAGGAATCTATATTTCCTTTTGATCTCTTTCTATTGTTGTTCTCCGTATTTTCGAGCTCATAATTAATTTTTTTTCCTGTTATCGATTCTTACACTACTTTTGGATTGAACAATATCCTTGATGACCATATATTTTTCTGCTTTACTTTGAAGCTCCATCATAATTTTGGGGGGATTTTTAGCTAAGAACACCTTTAGATGTTCATTTGTTGTTCTATTGGTAAGGGCCACCATTGTTTTAAATTGATTCAAGTCAGGAACTTTTAATACTTCCTTTGTAAATTGGTTTAAATAGTTTTCCAATGATTCATCACTCCTTTGAACCACGGACCTAAGTAATGCTGAACTTTTAGCATTAGTCTTTCATTTAATAAATTGATTTACAAACAACTAACTCAATTGATCAAATGAATTAATTGAGGCGAGGCTGGAGAAAATTATCCATACCAAGTTTGGGTTGGACCTTTCAGAGTTTAAGGAATTTTTTTACACTTTATTGCATTTGAGACATTATTTAACAAAATTGCATTAAAAGTGAGTATATGATTTGTAAGATCACCTATTCTATCATACTTATCGATTTGGGGTATCTTGAAGCCTTCAGAAGCAAGGCTCATTCATAATATCATGAGTGAATCATGGAGGTGGAGGGTTGCCACCTCGTGTGCTAGCGCGAGTATTCACCATGTTGATTTTCTAGATTATGAGAAAAAGATGATTTTTTATTTGCTTCCCGCAGACGGCGCCAATCTGATTGTGTCAATCAGTAGCCATCAAACTAGGGTTTTGTCAACCCACGAATTTTGACTTTGACCACCGTTTGACCGTCTTGAATTCGTCGAATCACCTGCAAAAAGGTCTATCAGAGGGGAGAAATCCGGGAGGACTATCTGATGCTCAAGTCAAATACTTGATATGAAGAATGCGAATTATTATTAGAGTCAACAACGTACATTGAATGTGTTAAAATATTCCTTATTTATAACATGAGAGTTCTTTATTTATGAGAATTTTATCCTTTATTAAATTTGATATGTTTCTAAAATACTTATCGAGTGAAACTATTATATTACCTATTATTAATAAAGTATTAAAAATAACACGTGACAACTTATTATTAATAAATTATTTTTACCCACGTCACGTAAAAATGGATCATTTCATTTCTATTTTAATTCCTACAATTCGAACTTGGCAAATACAATCCCAAAGTCATAGAATTTAGTGATTTGTAAGTTTGGGCGCGCAAATTCCAAAGTTAACATGTCTATACAAGTAACATATATATATATATACATATATGTACCGCTCTATCTACAAGGAAACGATATTTCAATACAATTTTTTTTAATTGAAGTGTACATATACACACAATATTAACTATGCAATTCTATTGAATTAGGTGCACGAAATAGAAAAAAATGGACTGAAAATATCAATTTCCGACCTATATAAGCAAATATTCTTACCTCTTCTCTTTCTCAAAACGTTATTAACTTATATGCGTATCCCCCCCTCCCCTAAAAAAACATGTTTTGTTGATGATAAGAAAGATCCATCTATTTCATTGTCAATGAATGAATTAATAAATAATAATACTCTCCATCCTTTTAAAAAAGTATTATTTTCTTCATAAAATCCAACAAACGGAGTAATTTATAATTTTCAAATATGATTAATTTTCAATTACCTGTCAAATATATTTGATTGAAAAAATTCAATTTTGTTTGGTTGATTAGGTAATAAAAATTTATTCATGTTGAATCCTAAGCGTATTAATGACGTTTAATTTAGTTTAGCTATTGAACAACCTATGCTTTTGACAATCTTTGTGTTCCGTGCCAAAAATATACTTATATAATGTCAAAATTTTCCAACGTGCAAGCCAATCTTTCGATTCTGTGTCGCAAATTAATATAATGCCACAAATTTTGTTGCTACTAAGCAAATATTATACTAATTTAATAATATAAAATGCATCAAAATATATTTAGTAAGCCAAGTACTAAAATATTTATAGTTTATATAGTCCTTGAGAAAATTAATAAGTGGAAAGAATGAAAATAGAGTTTTCACCTATATATATAATAAATTAATAATTATGTAAATAATAAGAGTATATAAATATTAATTTATAAACATATGACATTTCGGGTCGGGCCAAACTGGAAAATGTTATAGACTATCTTGAGTTTTTATAATCAAATAGCTAAAGGGGAAAAATAGGCCTATCCAGCCATGTTCTTCAAGTCTTCATTTCGAAGATTTTTCTGCAATATACATACATACATACATATATTCTACCGTTTTAAGTGATTGTATTAGCAATTCAAAGATGCTTCACTTAAGATTAATTTTTCTTTTTAAAAAAAAAAAGAAAAAAAAGAATGTTTAACTTTTATATCTTGACAAACACATTCCTTCCTTACTCCACTAAACTGAGGTTAAGAATAGAAAAGTAAATCAAATATGAGCTTATAATAAAAAATATTGATCATATACGGGACATCTTTATGGACGGCTATATGCCTCTTTTTAAAGTGAAATCCCCTTTTGTTATACCAGTATGGATAAGTATACATATATATAAACTAAATACAATATTCGAACATAATATCATCCTTATTATTAAAAGTATGTTTTTACATTGAGATTCATGTTACACAATATTTTTTAATAATAAAGATGATATTGTATTTGATTTGTATGTACTTATATTTTTTCTACCAGTATACATGATGATGAAAATCTAAATATATATCATAGTTTGTAGAATGTACGTTGAACCAGAGCCTCATGAAATATTGATTTGTGGTTTTGAGCATGTACAAGTTAATTAAATAGTTGAACTAGCCATATTAAAGTGCATGTATCTATAATCTTTATAAACTAACAATTGTGACCATGATCCAATTATATATAGAGGAAAATGACAATCTTGAATCCTTCAGAGGTGGTGATACGAAACAAAGCTTAGCTAGCCGAGTGCTATAAGCATAGAAATCAATAAAGTAAAAGAATAATGAGTATATACTCTATATAAAGTGTTTTATCTTTTTTTAGTGACATATGGGTAGTAGTGATACACAAATAGCTTGCGATCTGCGGTCCGGTTTTGATTCGGTCTGGGTCTGGCTTGGTCAAAGCCTGGTCTGGTCAAAGTCTGGCCTGGCTCGGTCTGGCTTGAAGGTCACGAACAGATCACATTTTTTTGGCTCAGATCCGGCCTGGCTTGGCCTGCCAATAAGTGTGGCCTGGCCCGGCATGGGGCCTGGCCTGAGACCCGGCCCGGCCTGGAGTCTAGCTTGGCCTGGTTCACCCAAAGCTCGGTTCGACTTGCCAATTTTCTTTATTCGCTACTTCAATTCTCTCACAGCAGACGAAAACTTCATCTTTGTGACAACTTATTCAATAAACAAAATAAAATTGTCGTCTTTTAATACATTTATTTATGCATATTTGTTTATATACGAATAAAGAAATTCATGAAAATACATTGACTAGTGTATTATATAAGAGTTTTCCTTACTTAGCTAGTAACCTACACTTCTTACAGATCTTTCATTGTATTTTTATTTTAATAAATACTTAACGTAACAACTACAAAGTCATTTGTAAAATAATAATTATAAAAAAGATATTTTTCATTAATGTAATTTAAAAACTGTAACTTGTAATACATTACTTTTAATTAATACATCAATTAAGTTTAAAATTTTAATTGGTGTTTTAATAATATTTAAAATTACTAAAAATATTGTTTGTATGGATCGAATCGGACTGGACTGGCCTGGCCTGGCCTGCAGGCCTCAACAGGCCCCCTTTTTGAGCGCCAAGCCCGGTCTGGCCTGGCCTGTAGACCAAAAGTCTGGCCTGGTCAACGACCAAGGCCTGGCAGGCCTAAATCGGGCCAGGCCAGGCCGACCTGTTGTGCATGCCTAATGGATAGTACCAAATTAAAGACCGGAATTAGAAGCCACGTACATGGGAATAACATTATACTTACGTAAATCTTAAATCAAACAAAACCAAGAATAGTAAAGTAGGGCAGGCTAGCTAGCTTGGTAAGAGTGCATAGTGGTCTTGTGACATTTATTCATAGTAAGAGAATATTTGATAAAAATTGAATGAAATAGTTTTGAATGCTTAAGTAATTTGAATGAGCTGAATGAAATAGATTTTTGAATACTGAATGAAAAAAGTTATTTGATAAGTGACATGTCTGAAACATCTGAATAGTATATTTTTATTATTTTATCCCTCTGAAAAAATTCAAAATTATTGTAAATTTATTTAATATTACTTAATATAATATTTAATATTTTTTTTATTATTTTTTAACTTCATTCAGTCGAGTCTTAATCATTCAACATAAAATATTAAACTTAGCCATTCAGCCCAAAAAATTTGACCGATTCAGCCATTTAGTCCTAAACAAACGCACTAAATGACTGATCGATTCAGCCATTTAGTCATTCAGATATATTAAGTTCTAAACAAACACCCCCTAAGACTTAAATGATTTGGTAAACAGGGATACAGAGGGATTCTGATTTCAAGTTTTCAAAATGAGTATTTAAAATGGATAATGTATAAAAATAAGTTACACTTATATAATAGATGATTGTATTTATATAATTCTTGTATAATATGAATAAGTATAAATACACGGCAATCAAATACTATATCAAATACTATAATCATCTACACCATTAAAAAATGGGACATAACATTGAAATCTGTGTCATGCCCCACTTTTTAATGGTATAAATAGATGTAGTGTTTGTTATAGTATTTGGTTATTATGTGTGTAGACTGTTGGAAATGGATTTGAAAACTAAATAATTAGAGCATTTTTTAGGCTCAATTAATGTGGGACCCAAACTCCAAAAATGTCGGGTCCATGTACCAACACGTTCTCCTCCGCAAAGAGTATAACGTGGTATATTTATTTGTTCAAATCCATTAAGTATTGAATGAAAAATTGACTCCAAAATCATCTACTTGAAATGTTTAAACTTGTCATAAATACCTTGTCCCTCATAGAATAAATGAGGGAAATGTGAAGGGTTTATATATGGGATAATTGCACAATGGGAAGGGCCCCAAGGGGCACCCCACTTTTGTGGAAGGGAGAGGACCTAGCTAAGGCTTGGTTTGAACACACGCGCGCGCCGCCGCCGCCCGCCCGGCCGGGCCGGGCCGGGTCGTGGGTCGTGGGTCGTGGGTCGTGGGTCGTGGGTAACTGTATCTAATTTTTTGGGCAAAATTTATTTAAAATTTTGTTTAAAGTTTTATTGCAAAAGCGGAAACAAAACTGTGTCGTTTTGAGACGCGCCTCTTCTGAACAGAAGCACCTTTTTGATAGACCCAAAACTACGTCGTTTTATGGCGCCTTTTCTGAACAGAAGCGCCCATTCTTATTGGTCCAAAACTACGTCGTTTTGACGAATGGATGCCATGCCAAAGGAGGTGTCCCTTCTGATCAGTTACAATTCATCCTATAAATAACCTGCCTGTGCTGCAATCATTCATTCATTCAATTCCAGAAATAACTTTCATTTTCCTGCATTCATCATATAGTCAGTTCGAGTATAAAGCATAGAAATTGAGTTCGAAGAATTCTTAATTTTGAAGTGCTTCTAATTAAGGATTGGAAATCCGTTTCATCTTGGGAAGTAATTATTCAAAAACCTTTTAGCACCAGTGAGGGAATAAATTTGCTTCAAGGAGACTTTGTGAATTCAAAGGACTCGGATTTAATCTTTCCAAAAAAATTCAATCTCCTTTTTCCAAGTAAGTACACTGAACTTTCTAATTTCAATTTACTTACTTAATTTAGTAACTCTGTTATTGCATATTAAATATTTACTATAGTTACGGGAAATACAATCTTGAAGCAAATTTATTCCCTTTCTGTAATTATAGTTTATTTAATATCATTATGTAATTGCCATATAAACCAATTTTATTTATTTTTTATTTAACAAACTTGGTTTATTTTAAGTACAGATTATTCTGTTAAATTTTCTACAGAAATTTGTTTCTGTTTTTTGTTTTAATATTATATTATAATTAAAATTTATATATATATATAATTGTACAAAACAAAAATTTATTTCTGTTTATCTCTCTTCTACATATCTTAAATTACTTTCTGTTTGTATAACAGAAATGGCATCTACTAGTACCATCCCTACTGTGAGTATGTCTCATGGAGAAAAACCTGAAAAGTTCAATGGAACAGATTTCAAGCGTTGGCAACAAAAGATGCTCTTCTATCTTACAACTTTGAACTTGGCTAGATTTCTTCAAGAGGAATGTCCTACTCTTGTTGAAGGAGAAACTGACAAGGAGAAAGTGGCTGCAGTTGATGCATGGAAACATGCTGATTTTCTTTGCAGGAATTATATATTGAATGGATTAGACAATACACTTTATAATGTGTATTGTCAAATTCAAACTGCAAAGGAACTTTGGGAATCTTTAGACAAGAAATATAAAACTGAAGATGCTGGCATGAAGAAATTCATAGTCGGTAGATTTCTTGACTATAAAATGGTGGATTCTAAAGCAGTCATCACCCAAGTTCAAGAATTACAAGTAATCCTACATGACATTCATTCTGAAGGAATGTCACTAAGTGACTCATTCCAAGTTGCTGCAGTGATTGAGAAACTTTCACCATCATGGAAAGACTTCAAAAATTATCTTAAGCATAAACGCAAAGAGATGAATCTTGAAGAATTGATTGTGCGACTTAGGATTGAAGAGGACAATCGAGGATCTGAGAAGAAGAATGGGAAAAATTTCATTGAAGCAAAGGCTAATGTGGTAGAACAAGGGCCAAACAATAACAACAAAAGGAAGCGCGAAGGCGAAGGTACTTTCAAATCCAAGAAAAAGTTCAAAGGCAAGTGCTTCAATTGTGGCAAGCAAGGACATAAATCAAATGAATGTCGCAAGCCAAAGAACTTCAAGAAAGAACAAAAAGCTCAAGCAAATATGACAGAACTAGAAAAACTTTCTGAAAATGTTTCAGACATTAATCTCTCTGCGGTTGTATCCGAATGTAATTTGGTAGGAAACACAAAAGAATGGTGGGTGGACACTGGCGCTACTCGCCACATATGCTCCAACAAATGGATGTTCTCTACCTACAAACCAGTGGAAAATGACGAACAACTCTTCATGGGAAATTCCTCAAGTTCCAAGGTTGAAGGACGTGGAAAGATTGTGCTGAAAATGACATCCGGCAAAGAACTGACTCTCAACGATGTGCTTCACGTGCCGGATATCCGTAAAAATCTAGTTTCTGGGTCACTGCTTAGCAAGAATGGCTTCAAGTTGGTGTTTGTGTCTGATAAATTTGTACTTACCAAAAATGATATGTTTGTAGGAAAGGGCTATATGTCTGATGGGCTCTTTAAGATGAATGTAATGACTATTGTACCAAACTCTATTGATAATAATAATAAAATTAATTCTTCTGCTTACTTGATAGAGTCTTCAACTATGTGGCATGCCAGATTAGGACATGTTAATTATAATGCAATTCGTAGATTAATTAATTTAGAATTCTTGCCTAAATTTGATATTGATCCAAAGCATAAATGTGAAATTTGTGTAGAATCTAAAATGACAAGATTACCTTTCCATTCCGTTGAAAGAAAAACTGAACCTCTAGATTTAATTCACACTGATATATGTGATTTAAAGTTTATGCAAACAAGAGGAGGAAAAAAGTATTTCATTACTTTTATTGATGATTGCACAAGATACTGTTATGTATATTTGTTAAGAAGCAAAGATGAGGCCATAGAAATGTTTCAACATTATAAAAATGAAGTTGAGAATCAACTTAACAAAAAGATTAAGGCTATAAGAAGCGATAGAGGTGGTGAATACCAATCACCATTTGAAGAGTTATGCTCTACTCATGGTATCATTCACCAAACTACTGCTCCTTATTCACCTCAATCTAATGGTATTGCTGAACGCAAGAACCGAACATTGAAAGAAATGTTGAATGCTATGTTAAACAGTTCTGGAGCACCTTAGAATTTGTGGGGGGAAGCTTTGCTTTCTGCCAATTATATTCTTAACAAAGTTCCTCATAAGAAAACACACAAAACACCTTATGAATTATGGAAAGGTCATAGACCTTGCTATAAATACTTAAGAGTGTGGGGGTGTTTAGCAAAAGTAATGGTTCCTAAACCTAAAAAGGTTAAGATAGGACCAAAAACCATTGATTGTGTATTCATTGGTTATGCAAATAACAGTAGTGCTTATCGTTTTCTTGTTCATAAATCTGAAATTTCTGATATTCATATTAATACTTTTATTGAATCGCGAGATGCATCATTTTTTGAGAATGTGTTTCCATATAACTTGAATGAAAAGTCAAATTTATACAAAAGACCTTTGGAGGCTACTATTGGTAATCCTGAAAATATAGACAAAGAGTCTGTAGTGGATGAACCTAGACGTAGCAAAAGAGCAAAGACTTCAACGTCTTTTGGCCCAGATTTTCTAACATATTTATTAGAAAACAATCCTCAAACGTACAAGGAAGCAATATCCTCTCCAGAGGCTTCTCATTGGAAAGAAGCAATTAATAGTGAAATTGAATCCATTATGCAAAATCATACATGGGAATTGGTAGATCTTCCACCAGGTTCCAAACCCTTAGGGTATAAATGGATCTTCAAAAAGAAGATGAAAGTTGATGGTTCAATTGATAAATACAAAGCAAGGCTTGTTGTTAAAGGCTATAGACAAAAGGAGGGATTGGATTATTTTGATACTTATTCACCAGTTACAAGAATCACGTCTATTCGTATGCTAATAGCAATAGCATCATTAAATAAACTTGAAATACATCAAATGGATGTAAAAACTGCATTCTTAAATGGTGAATTAGATGAAGAAATATATATGGAACAACCTGAAGGTTTCATTGCTCCTGGACAACAAAGGAAGGTATGCAAACTTGTTAAATCCTTGTATGGATTGAAACAAGCACCAAAACAATGGCATGAGAAATTTGATAATACTATGTTATCAAATGGATTTAAAATCAATGAGTGTGACAAATGTGTTTATGTCAAAAACACTCAAAAGGAATATGTCATTGTTTGTCTTTATGTTGATGATATGCTAATCATGGGTAGTAACAATGAAATTATCAACTCTACCAAACGTATGTTGGCTAATAGATTTGATATGAAAGACTTAGGGATTGCTGATATGATATTAGGAATCAAGATTTCTAGAACTTCTGATGGAATTATATTATCTCAAACTCATTATATTGAAAAAATACTTGAAAAATTTAATAAGTATAATATAATTCTAAACAAGACCCCAGTTGATATAAATCTTCATCTAGCCAAACATGAAGGTGATAGCATATCTCAACTAGAGTATTCTCGTATAATAGGCAGTTTAATGTATGTCATGAACTGTACTAGACCAGATATAGCTTATTCCGTAAGCAAATTAAGTCGATATACGAGTAATCCAGGTAAAGATCACTGGAAAGCTATTTTGAGAGTTTTGGGATATTTAAAATATACTCAAAACTATGGTTTGCATTATTCGAGATATCCAGCAGTATTAGAAGGATATAGTGATGCTAATTGGATATCTGATAGTAAAGACTCAAAATCCACAAGTGGATATGTCTTTACCCTTGGAGGTGCAGCGGTATCTTGGAAATCCTCAAAACAAACTTGTATTGCAAGGTCTACAATGGAATCAGAGTTCATTGCTTTAGACAAAGCTGGAGAAGAAGCAGAGTGGCTTCGTAATTTCTTAGAGGATATTCCAAATTGGTCAAGACCTGTGCCAGCTATATGTATACATTGTGATAGTCAATCAGCAATTGGAAGAGCACAGAGTCATTTATATAATGGTAAGTCACGTCATATACGACGAAGACATAATACAATTAGACAATTGCTCTCAAATGGAATTATCTCAATTGACTATGTAAGGTCAAAGGATAATATTGCGGATCCGCTTACGAAAGGTTTAACAAGAGAGCAAGTGGAAAGTTCATCGAAAGGAATGGGTTTAAAGCCTACTGTTTAAATAAGAGTCGTCATAGTGGCAACCCAACTTAGTGAATGGAGATCCCAAGATCTAAGTTCAATGGGCAAACCAAATTATGTAGTACTCAGTAAAGCACTGAGGAGATATTAACTCCTAACCATTCCTATGATGAGACAGTGCACATCTACCGCGAGAATAAGGATAAGTGACACTTTTAATGACTTTTATATCTAGAATACGTTCAAGTGGGGTATTGCAGGATACTCTTGATAGAAGTCACCTACGTGAGTAAGAAGGGGGCCACTTCTATGAGAATTTTGAAGGCTGAATTCTCTAACATACTCACGGAACCAAGAGGTGTTTCAAGGCCAAAATGAACACAAACGTGAGAACCAACTATGTCTGAAGAGATATTTTGTTAATTCTATTGTCTTGGTTTACACGAAAAGCTGACGGTTCAAAGACATCAAGTCTACTGATTAGCCAAGTAAATCCGATAGATTTTACTAGGGCAAGTTCAAAGCCACTAGGCTACTTAACCCGATGAAGTATCTTTTCTTCTGTACTCGAACTAGTGTCTGCATATTCATGTTTTGCATATAGAAAAGCCAATTTTACATTCATGTGGGGGATTGTTGGAAATGGATTTGAAAACTAAATAATTAGAGCATTTTTTAGGCTCAATTAATGTGGGACCCAAACTCCAAAAATGTCGGGTCCATGTACCAACACGTTCTCCTCCGCAAAGAGTATAACGTGGTATATTTATTTGTTCAAATCCATTAAGTATTGAATGAAAAATTGACTCCAAAATCATCTACTTGAAATGTTTAAACTTGTCATAAATACCTTGTCCCTCATAGAATAAATGAGGGAAATGTGAAGGGTTTATATATGGGATAATTGCACAATGGGAAGGGCCCCAAGGGGCACCCCACTTTTGTGGAAGGGAGAGGACCTAGCTAAGGCTTGGTTTGAACACACGCGCGCGCCGCCGCCGCCCGCCCGGCCGGGCCGGGCCGGGTCGTGGGTCGTGGGTCGTGGGTAACTGTATCTAATTTTTTGGGCAAAATTTATTTAAAATTTTGTTTAAAGTTTTATTGCAAAAGCGGAAACAAAACTGTGTCGTTTTGAGACGCGCCTCTTCTGAACAGAAGCACCTTTTTGATAGACCCAAAACTACGTCGTTTTATGGCGCCTTTTCTGAACAGAAGCGCCCATTCTTATTGGTCCAAAACTACGTCGTTTTGACGAATGGATGCCATGCCAAAGGAGGTGTCCCTTCTGATCAGTCACAATTCATCCTATAAATAACCTGCCTGTGCTGCAATCATTCATTCATTCAATTCCAGAAATAACTTTCATTTTCCTGCATTCATCATATAGTCAGTTCGAGTATAAAGCATAGAAATTGAGTTCGAAGAATTCTTAATTTTGAAGTGCTTCTAATTAAGGATTGGAAATCCGTTTCATCTTGGGAAGTAATTATTCAAAAACCTTTTAGCACCAGTGAGGGAATAAATTTGCTTCAAGGAGACTTTGTGAATTCAAAGGACTCGGATTTAATCTTTCCAAAAAAATTCAATCTCCTTTTTCCAAGTAAGTACACTGAACTTTCTAATTTCAATTTACTTACTTAATTTAGTAACTCTGTTATTGCATATTAAATATTTACTATAGTTACGGGAAATACATAGACTTGTCCGTATAATATAGAGGTTATCTAAAATGCAACTGTTTGCTATATCAAAGCAATTCGTTTTTATAAATTGGCCAAATAGACTATCCATTTTGGATTGTGGATCTGGAATCAACATCCAGATATGAAGCACGGGAGCAAGATTCAATGAAGCTTGGGTTGAAATTAGTTTACCATCTTGATTTTGTTAAGTAATTAACTCATCCAAAACAAGTTATAGTCGAAAGGATTTAATTTGAACTCAAACCTTATATATCTAGATATATGATATTATGTTAAGTAACTAATTAATTTAAAATATAAAATATTAAAAAAGGATATTAATAATATATATCATGCTAATGCTAATAGGATATGTGTGATTTTGTATTGTAATCATGTAACTATATATCCAGAGATAAGTGTTTTGAATGCTAGTGATCTTTACAGTAATAATATTACTTTTGCTTTTGCTAAAAAAAGGGCTTGCTTTTATTGGTAATTGCTTGTTGGTGAAAGTGCATAGGTGCTTTTTTCTTTTAAACAAATATATAAATAAATAAATTGAATTCTTTTGCTCTCTTCTTGGCAATGTCTAAGAATTATATTGCTTTCTTAGTTTGTAGTAGTCCACCTCATCAATTAGCGCCCTTTTATATCATAGAATGGTTATTTACTTCGATAATGCTATAGGTATTAAATTATGTCATAAAGTTTGTAATAATTATTTAAGATTTATTTTAATATAATTATATAATTATATAATATAATAATGACATATATATGAGACATATTTATGAATTTTTGCATTACTCAGATCCACTTATTTTACCCACGTATTTTAGGGAGTTAATTTTTCGCAAAAATAAAAAAATAAAAAAAATCTCAATGTCATCCATCAATATATTATCCTTTATATTAATGGCATTGCTATTTCCTTAAGATATCAATTAAGCATATCATGCAATCCCATGCATATTACTATTATCTTCTCATATCATGTAATGGTGGTATGGCTGGCTGCATGACTTATCAGATAGATATTAAGAGAGAGAAAGGGAGCTACTTTAGTCAAAGAAAACGGAACCATGTGCACTAGTTTCTTTTCCCTATTCATTAACCCTTTTCACACTTTCATTTTATATCTATAATGATGTATATGACCTCAAAACTGCTAGTGTATATATATATATATATAATTCACTTTCCCTTGAATTTATTTCAGCTAGACACACACTTTTTCATTTCCCCAATCCCTTGAAGTCCATTAGAGACCGACTCTTGCATGTAAAATTGTGAAATATAGTTTGATTAAATTAATTGGATATTAGATTTTGATATAACCCTTGTAAAATTTATTAGAAAGATAAAAAAGAAATAAATTATAATTAAATGTTCAAAATAGTATTTAAATATGAGTACCAATAAACACACACATGTACACGCATGGATACATAGAAAAAGTTAGCCTCTCCAATCCATATAAGAGAGTTCTGTTTGACTTTTTTCCTCTTAATAAATTTGTAAAACATTAAAATTCAAACTTGAAAGTAATTTATTTAATTTTAATTAATACTATTTGGTAAACTTTTCAAAATTTAAAACAAATTCACAATATAACTTTAATTTTAAAATTCCATAAAATTTACTATGATCAATGGCAAATAAGACACTTTTGGTGGGAGGGAGTAACTATATTCTCTCTCACACCAAAGGAGGTCATGTTTCTAGAAACCTTTGTTCAAAAGAAAGAAACCAACACACAAGCTAGGCGAAAAGTGCTTCGATCTATAAGTACAATCAACTTTCATTTGGGTCATTCACCGAACACAAAACAATTGTGAAAGAGAGAAGCAAAGAGAAAGAGATGGCAGATAAAATAGCACTGAAGGGAGATGCAGGTGAAGGAGAGACGAAATCTAAAGGAGGTGGGAGCTTGCTACCTCCAAAGAGGAAGCATGTGTCGACAATGATTGCTGAGTACTTAGCACAGTCTGTTTCTTCCTCCATCAAAAAAACCAAGAACAAGAACAGGGTCAATCCAGGTGACTATCATGCTGCAGGATCTCTTAGCTAGCGAGCTAGCTAATTTTTATGCACTAGTTTTTTTGGTGGTAAAACTAAGAAATATATTAATGGAGTTGACAATGCTAGAGCAAACAGTATTCTGTCAAAATAATGTACAATAATTATACGATGTGTATTAGATACATTACTTTGATAATAATATTTTTTCTGGCATTATCAATTACCAATATGGTAAGTATAGAATAAGGAATTTGAATTCCGAGTCTTTGTAGCAAGGGTGTGATGATACCCTAGCTATGCTTTCAATGTTTTTTAGTTAACATGATAATCAAGTATAAGATCTTCTGAAAAGTGATATGTTTGAGTTTATCTATATTTCACTAATATCATATCGATAAATTACCACTCTCTCTACATCCTCTCTCACACACTATATACGTTGCTCGATCTTGTAATTAAAGAAATATATATAGGTGGATGTTTGTACTCTCTCTATCCTAATGTATTTTCACCATAAAATAAAATCTATCAGTGACATTAATAACAGGACGGATGGGTTTTGTTTTGATAATCTCACATCAGATAAGTTGACAAATGCTACACACACACACATATATATAAATTAATTCATTCATCATGTGTTAATTAATCGCATTGCCGCTGCCTGCTGGTCACCTAATCCCTCATGCAACACGACTGAATTTCTATATTAACCGTCAATTACCCTGTATGTTTGTGGGGGAAATTCTATCTGAAATTGTTTGGATATGTAAAAAATAGCAGTATTCCATTTCTACTAATGAGTCTAAAGGGTGTATAATCAGGAAATAAATGACGTCATTTAATTTGTGAAATATGACACCATATTTGTCTCAAAGCTAGCTGTACAAAAAGTAATAAAATTAGGTCAAGTAACGTGCATGTTTTAGATTTTTTTGGATCAAACAGTCCAATTGATTGAGTGGAATATATTCAAACGGTAAAGTGTTACAAATGATAAAAAAAGTTATAATGCAAATAATTAAAAAGATAATTTTTTAAAACAGAATAATAGATAATTAAGAAAATAGTCAATCGTAATAACAACTAGTAAACACCAAATATACTCCAGAAAAATAACCATATTCCAAAAATAATAATAAAAGATGCATATCTAAATAGTTTTTCAATACGAGCATATGATCGAAAGAACTGATCGTCATGATAACGTGACATTCAAATCTAAATAATCTATTTTCAACGATTCACGTATCAAAAAAATTCTTACGAAGGAAAAAAAATCTCTCAACTGAAGATAGTAAAGTCTCGCAAGAGATAATAATGATTTTTTTTTTTATAAAAGAGAAAGAAATCAGTCATTTTATGATGAAAACAAGTTTCACAAAAAGGGAGAAACAAATTTTACAAAAAGAGAAAAATTATTATAGTATAAGAAGAAAGATTTAGGGGAGGATTTTTTCAAAATAAAAGGATTTTTTTTCCATATCTAACATACCGGTTAATTTTTTTATCTATAGAGAATAGAGTGAAAAGAGAATACTGAGAAAAGAATAAGATGTGTTAAAAACATGAGAAAGTTGCATGCTTTGGATTAAAATAGATTAAAGTTGCGGCAATAGGAGCATCTTGGCTTGGGTATGAACTTCTAAACGAATAAAAGGCAAACAAGTGGTAGACACATTATCGTCTGTCACAGATGCATTGACCCGCAAACATATTTTTATGTATATGTTGATTTCAGATGGTTTAAAATAAATAATTTATAAAAATAAATTTTATTGAATATAAAGTTATAATTGTGTAATATTTTTGTAATAAAAAAATTTAAAATATAATTTTATGTTATATAATTATAATTTATTTTTATAAACGGTTCAAATAAATTGCCAATTTTCTGTCATTTAAGAAATTATATTAGCAAGTTTCACCTATTGTCCAATAAAACAACATAATAATGAGAGAACATTTCTCTCTCTCCAAGAATTGATTTCGAATCTTGCTCCTTACTCCAATGAATGGGGTCAACGTATCTAGTCTAGTATGAAGATGAAGATCCAACAACGTAAGTACGATTGTGCTAGCTAACTTTCAATATATGAAAGCAAATTGATTAAGAAATTGAAGTCGCCAAAAATCTAGCTAGTTTAAGGGCCTGTTCAACATGAATTATTTTAAAACGATTTTATAAATTAAAATTTAAAATAATGTATAAATTATTTTAAATTGTGACTTATAAATAAAAACATATGCATTAATTTGATCTATAAGCTAAAAATTAAGTTAAATAGACTCTAAAGGTATTTGATTGAAATAACTTATATATTAAAATAAGTTGTAAAATTATTTAAAACGAATGACAAAAGTCTTTACATTTTGTCAGTCTATTTATAATTAAGTCGATTTATAAACTAAAAAAAAGAAGTCACGTTTGAACACTCCAACAATAAAAAATTACTTCCTCTCTCTGTCTCCGACTCAACATAAAAATTAATCCTCATTATTATTTTAAGTAATTTTAAGTTAAATATCTATTTATCTTAAATAATTTATTTTTTATAACAATTTACTTATAATATCTTTGGTTTAATTATCGTATTTCTATTCTCAGTGTATATTTATGAAGTATCACTATTAGTCATGTACAAAAAATTATATAAAAAGATAAATAATCTTTTTACGCAAAAAGAATTCTGTTTAAATTTGATACTAATTAATTTACAAAATTTTAGAATTAAAACAGCTACGCAATTGGCTGCTCAAAGAGTAAACCGGAAGCAACATAAACCAAGGCAGGCCAAATCAAGAATTGAAGGAATCTTCGCGTTAAAAAGCGCAGGCTATATTGCTTGCTTTTATTAGTGAGTGCGCCTAGTTAATTGCATGGGGAAAGTGAATGCGATTTTTCTCTCTTCTTGGTAATTACATGGCGTTATTAACTGATATAACTTTCGTGCATAAAGTCATAAACAGTATAATACTCTCTGTAAAATAAAAAATATACTACTTGTAAAACAATACTTTTTTTCAAAAATATTTTTAATTTATTTTGAATTCGTTTCTAATAGAAACATAATAGTAGTGATTAATTTAATTAAAATAAAAGCAATGACACTTTAAGAATTTTATAATTTAAAATATATATTATTTTTTAAGTAAATAAAATGTATATCTTTAATTTTAGAACATAATTACATATATATTCTCATGACAGAGGCAGTGACAAAGCCAAAAAAAAATCCAGTGGAATCGAAATTATTATAAAAATTATAAATAATATAGCGAGGTCTAGGGGTGAAGCCACATTTAGTCTTGTGGGGTCAATTGACCCCACTGATTTTTTTGTTTTGTTTTATAATACATGAAAATATTTGAAAATTTTAAATGTTATACATAAATTAACCTTACTGAAATTTTGTAAAATTTTTAATATACGAGGTCAAATTGAAAATTTATAACTTTCTCATTGAAGTCTCAATCTCATATCATTCATACTTCCGCTATAAATATATATTCATATAATTTTCTTAAATTAATTAATAATTTATTTTATATTATTTTTTAAATAATTAATTATTTATATACAATTTATTTTTAAAAAAATCTATTAAGAGCCAATAGGATATATATATACATGCATATAAATATATATATATAATTAAATATATATGTGTGTATTATCATTATAATTAAATATATATTTTATATATACAATCTAAAAGTATAAAATTATTTAAAAAAATTAGCATAGGGGCACTACATACCCCCGAATCTCACTAATTTGACCCCGTTGACTTTATTTTTTTTGGCTTCATCATTGGCGAGGTCCCGACCTAATTTTATGAGCAATTTTATATTTTAGATAGTTTCTTTGCTCTAAAATTAAAAATATATATTATTTTCTAGAATTAGAGATATTTATTACTTTTTAGTGTGTACATAAATTAAAGACATATTTCTATTTTTAAACTAATAAATCATATAAAAATCCACATAGATCAAGTACTAACATGTTACTATTACAAGTTTTCAACAAAATGTTAGAGATATATTTTAAAAATTAATTATTTTTAAAAATTATTATTTTAAAAATGTATATATGATTTTTGAAATGAGAGAGTATTTGATTATAATGAAATATAATCAATGATAGCATTATATATACACCCTATTGACCTCAAATAATAGGTTATTTTAATCACAAATTTATTCATAAATATTTTTTTAATATTTAAAAATAATATAAACTTAATTATTATAAAATTTAAAAAGATTAAGTAAGATGCATATATAAGAATGTATGAGTGATATGATATTGAAATTCAATTGAGAAAATCACAATATTTTAATTTAACCTAATATATTAAAAAATTTACAAAATTTAAATGAAGTTAGTATATTTAATATGCCTATTTTTTTTAAAAAAATTCATATACTAAATAAGAAAAATAAAAATTTAGGGATGTCAATTAACCCTGTACACTCATACAATTGGCTTCGTCCCTGCTAGAGAGTGGTCTATATTGTTCAACGCCCGGTCAAGATTCTGTCACAAAGACAAACGAAGAAGCCTTTTCCTTCTGTTTTCATGTCAGACGTAAAAACTATGCTAAGTATATTTATTGCACACGCAATGCTGCTTATACTTATTTATTTATAAACCCTCGTATATAATAATAATAATAATAATAATAATAGGCAGATTATTCCATTCAATTGAAAAAAATGAATTAAATGTACGATACAATTAAGGAGAGATCTATCTTATTTAAAAATAAAATATGAATTACAAATTTTCATCCAAATAGAAAATTTTTAGAGACATGTTACATTTTATATTTATGTATCACCATAAACGAATACAACTTTGTCCATAGAAAGAATCTAAACTTTCAAAAGGAGAAAAACGACTTTCACAAAAATAATGAAAGAACTTGAGGTCTAATTCTTGAATTAAGAGAAAATAAAATTTCACAATAGAAAATAAAAAATTCTACAAAGAGAAAAAATAACCATTAAATATAAAAATAATAATAACAAAAAGATCTAGAAAAGAGTAGCTTCAAAAAAAGAAGAAGAAAGAAATCCACTCCAAATCTATTTCTAAAGTTTTAAAGGTTAGAGTTTTTAATTAGAGAAAAAATATTTACATCCTTATACCTTATATATTTTTCCGTGTATACTCTTTTCATTTTATAAAAGATATATGTATTAAATAAATAAATATATATATATATATATATATATATATATATATATATATATATAAATAAATTAACAACCGAGAAGAAAGTATAAATAAGTATACATTTTATTTACAATGAACCACACATAATTAAATAAATAGACAAGTTTTTATTTCTCCTAAAAATTGTTTATCATACTTAAGTATATTTGAAGGTGAGATAAATTTTATATTTAAAATATATACTTCAAACAGTTTTTATGAAATAATTATTATTAATTTTTTTATTTTTATATAATTCTCGTTCAGCTCTTAAAATTACATCCAGTAGCGGTTGCAACTATGCGAATTTGGTCAACGACAAAGACAAGGGAAATATCACGCGGAAGTATTAAATATATATTACTTTCCTCCTTTATTCAAAAAATAAAATAAAATATTACTTTCCAATTTCCTTTTGCTTTTGTTTCGACGAGATAAAGATTACGATACCATATATTGTAAAGTAATATTCTTTATATCATATATATATACACATACAGAGATGCGTAAACTGGAATTTAATTCCCTTTCTCTTTAGGTTCAAGCATGTTAATGCCATTACTTTATGTCTCTCTTTTTTTCTTACTTACCCTGTAAGAAAAGTGCATAATATTGGTGATTATTGTGTTTGCAGAAGATCTCTATTATATTTTTCATATAATTTTTTTGATACATATTTATAATTTTTTTGAATACTGGGTGGCACAATTATTAACAAGTAATTTAATGTCGCTAAATTTAATTTTTTGGGTTTAAATACACTTTAAATCTTCAATTTTTTTACTTTTTACAACTTAGATTCTAATGTTTCAAGTTTAAGACATTGAAATATACTATAGTTAAATATTTGTAAATTAAGGGGAGCACTATTTCCTCATGAGTTTTTGAAATTTTTACATGGTCCTCTCTCACATGAAAGTGGAATCCCACTTTCTTCTCATATGAGAGGGGATCATGAGAAAATATAAAAAATACATATGAAAATATTAGTTCCCTAAATTAAACCTTTTGGTCACCGGTCAATAATAATTATTTCAATCAAATGAGAGTATTTTGGATAATTTCACTCCAAAATATCGTCGAAATTACAAAAAACATAGGCACGTGATTAGTGTACGATGAAGAATTTTTTTTTTAATACAAACGATATATACTCTTAAAACACTTAATTTCTCATATTTATAAAAGACCTTAAATATTTTTGAAAATTAGAGTTATGTTGCTGTATTCTGTAGTGATATGATATGAAAGATCCTAGTGCTGTAATTAGAACCAGGTACTTTACTTTCTTTAGTATGTAGGAGTTGTCATTTTAATATAAAATAACATATAAAGACATTTCTCCTTTCCTTCCGCATATGGTTGTAATGCCCCATGACTGGAAAATAATGTAAAAAGTTTAGTCAAACACAATGAGATAGGAAGACAGAAAGAATGACTTCAAGTCGATGACAGTCTGAGTGGCGTTGTTGGAAAGTGTTGGATACTTTTTCTACCTTCTTGATTACCGATTTTAACGTGGCTCTGTGCCTCATAAAATTATATAATAGCAAGGAAATGGTCAAAGAGGGGGAGAGAGACATATATCCAGTTACTTATATACTTACTATGTACATAAACCTTGATCATGATTTAATGCCTAAATCCTTTTTCTTATCATTTTAATTTAAATTATTAAAAGCGGAATTATATATTATACTAATTTAATACAAAATATCCATATTTTATTAGACCTTAAAGATAGAAATTCAATTATTTGGAAATAATTATTCACTTTAATTTTTTTATTGTTTTAAATTCAGCACATGTAAATCCATAATATGACATCACTTTCTTCTATAATTCTATACGTAGTAGGTAGAGCTGAATTTTTTTTGACCAATTAACCAACCCGTCCAACAATCCATGATTTAATGAGTTTATCTACCCACTTATCTTAATTGATTATTAATTGGGTTAGGTTAAATGAATAATAAAAAATATATGAGCTAAATGAATAAAATTGGGTTGGATAAATTACAAACCCGACGATCACAACATTACAGGGGGAGAAGATAGTGAGGAATTACACCGAAGTCAAAATCACCGGCCTCTGCATTTTTTTTGCCAAAAAGTGGTACTTCTCTCCGTTAGGATGTAAAGCCCAAATGGCCCAACCCACTTCACGTAGGTCTAGGCTCAAAAACCACAAGAACTACAACTCGCTCAGGTGAAACATGCTAAGAAAGTCAAGATTATACTCTGATCTAAGGTCTTACACAACCGCTTCTTAAGCAGCACAGTAGTTAGGTGATGTGATGTCTCTCACTAAATCCCTTACTCATGTGCTTGATTTAAGAGACTGAAGGGACATGAGCAACAAAACTACAAAAGAAGGTCTCGATAGGTAAGAAAAGGTTAGATATTATTTTTACACTTGACCACCTTAATTGATAACCTATTTTTTGACCATATTCCCTGACCACCTCCACCGGAGGCATCCTACGACAACACTGTTGTTGACCAAAGTGTGAACGTTTGTGCAGGTTCGAGCAAACTAAGGCCCACAAGTTGAAGACACCCCCAATGGCTAGATAGTCATCATTGGCGCTAGAGGAATGACATCTTGTGTAAATATTCCAGGACGACAACAAAAATTGAGATTGTATCTTCCTAATTGTTCTTATTTGGTTGATAACTAAACCTACCGAGAAAATCTTTATCAGCCATGGTTGTTTATTAAACTATTTGGAAAACATACTTGAGTGAGTGATCTAAGTGAAATACGGTCTCTAACTTATATAGAACACCATTTGAAAATAGTTAGAACATGCAATAGAGGTGAAATGAGTGGTACATTTTGTTCACTCTTTGCGCCCATTTCATCCTGATCATTCCCAAGATCAACCAGACTTGAGGGATAGTCTGAACAAAAGCCGAGCCCAAATCACTGTGGGCTCTCGCAAGGTTTATACAATTGAAGAAAAATGTCAAGAGGCTGATAATGCTAGACGATAAGCTTGCGTATATGACCTTAAAGCTTTTTGCTTGCAGCACGAAATAAGGAGAAGGCTATATGAGATGGAAGCTCAGATCACATGTGATTAAAGGCAAGGCCAGAATGAATCCCACCCTGATCGGCATCCTACTTCTTAGACTCGAAATGAAGCTTAAAGTAGTAGGTGCTCCAGGCAGAGATCCTCAACCCCTAAGGAGGAAGAAGGAGTCGACGTACCAGAAATCATAGCCAATCTCCTTGAACCCCAGCAGTTGGCGCAGTGGTTTAAATGACACCTCGGTATGAGCTGTAGACCTGAACATCTTGGGATTGAATCTCACTTACAACAATTGTTATGACATAAATATTAATGGGGCCACGAATCTTAGAAGGGCTAGTTCGAGCTGGGGAGATTAGTTCGACTGCAGTTGAAAAACTCCATATTATTAAAAAAAAAAAAAAAACTCATTTCCTTGTTAGGAAAAACTCATTTTGTTCACTCTATGCACGCATTTCATCCTGATCATTCCCAAGTTCAACCAGACTTGAGGGATAGTATGAACAGAAGCCGAGCCCATATCACTGTGGGCTCTTGCAAGGTTTATACAATTGAAGCAACATGTCGAGAGGCTGATAATGCTAGACGATAAGCTCGCTTACATGACCTTAAAGCTTTTTGCTTGCAGCACGAAGTAAGGAGAAGGCTAGATGAGATGGAAGCTCAAATCACATGTGATTAAGGACAAGGACATAATGAATCCCACCCTGATTGGCATCCTACTTCTTTGACTCGAAATGAAGCTCAAAATAGTAGGTGCTCCAGGCAGAGATCCTCAACCCCTAAGGAGAAAGAAGGAGTCGACGTACCAGAAATCAAAGCTCATCTCCTTGAACCCTAGCAGTTGGCGCAGTGGTTCAAATGATACCTCAGTATGAGCTGTAGACCCGGACATCTTGGGATCAAATTTCACTTGCAACAATTGTTATGGCATAAAAATTAATAGGGCCACAAATCTTAGAAGGACTGGTCCGGACTGGGGAGATTAATTTGACTATAATTGGAAAACTCCACAATATAAAAAAAAACTCATTTCCTTGTCAAGAAAAGAGAAATGAACATAGGCGTTCGTGCCAGGGTTCTGTGTTCACTTGATTACAAAGGGCTGAGGATCATCAGCTTACCATAATAGAGCAACGAGCGGAGTCGATTAGTGCTTCTAACCATTGAACTGAGCTGAATGCAAAAGTTAGGATTGAGCCTATTGTAGAAACTCGTCCAAATCTGACAGGCACTTGGGCTCAGAGATTTGAGGACCTTGAAAGGTAGGTGAGGGGTAAAAATGCTTCAACGGTAGGATCTTCATTCACAGAAACGATAGAGAATGGACCTGTGGATTCTTATGGGCATATAATTTTTTGACGGTACCTCAGACTTAAAGGATTATGTTGGGTATAATGAAAGCTTAGTGTATATACTCAATTATAAGGAGGCAACTAAGTTCGTCTATTTGTTTCTACACTAAAACTTCATGTTTGGGCATGGTTTACTTCTCTTCCTTCATGGAGCATCAACTCATGGACAAAGCTTCTATATATGTTTATTGAGTGCCAGCTACTTCATTTCACTCGGAACCTCAACATCTAAGTTAATTAACAAAGATTTCGCAAGGACCTTACCAAAGGTCCTTAAATGTTAAGGGAGGTTTATAAAATTGCTTAAGAGCATATTTATATTTTGAGGAAGATCTCCTGGCATTGTACCCACACTTGAATAAAAAGAAGGAGTAGGGTAAGAATGAAAATGTTAGAAAAGGAGAAGGGAATGGTAAGAGTGAAAAAGGTCAGGTGAAGAGAACAGGGAAAGCGTGGAAAGGCGAAAATGATACAGTAAGAAAGAAAGATGAAGAGTACACTCCCCTTAGCAAGTCCTGAACTACCATTCTTGAAGAGATCTAGGGCAAAACATTTTTCACCAGACCAGAAAAACTCACTATCCCAGCAAAAAAGTGAAAAAGAAGTAAAAACTGCAAATGCCATGAGGATCATGACCATGATACGACAAAATGCTTGGTATTGAAAAAATTCCTTGAAGAGTTGCATGTCAAAAGGGGGAATCTGAATTAATATACCAAGGGACAAACTACACTTATGATTACCCCTCAACCTCTATATATGATCAGTGGATGACCTATGGTGAATGTTGTGACTGGAGATAGGCATGCACAACAGGCCGGCCTGGCCTGACCTTGACCGTTGACCAGGCCGGGCCGGGCTTGACGCTAAAAAAGGGGGCATGTTGAGGCCTGCAGGCCAGGCCAGGCCAGGCTAGGCTTTGGGCCAAGCCAGGGCAGTCCAGTCCGATTCGATCTATTCAAACAATTTTTTTAGTAATTTTAAATATTATTCAAACACCAATTAAAATTTTAAACTTAATTGATGTATTAATTAAAAGTAATGTATTACAAGTTACAGCTTTCAAATTACAATAATGAAAATTATCTTTTTTATTATTATTTTACAAATGACTTTCTAGTTGTTACGCTAAGTATCTATTAAAATAAAGATGCAATGAAAGATCTGTAAGAAGTGTAGGTTGCTAGCTAGGTAAGGAAAATCCTTATATATTACACTAGTCAATGTGTTTTCATGAATTTCTTTATTTGTATATAAACAAACATGCATGAATGAACGTATTAAAATACGTCAATTTTATTTTATTTATTGAATGAGTTGTTACAAAGATGAAGTTTTCGTCTACAGTGGGAGAATTGAAATAGCGAATAAAGAAAATCTACAGACTGGACTAAGTTTTTAGTGAATCAGGCCAGGCCAGGCCGGGCCAGGCCGGGCTTTTTGGCAGGCCAGGCCAGGCCAGGCAGGATCTGAGCCAAAAAACTGTGGCCTGTTCGTGGCCTTCAGGCCAGGCCGAGCCAGGCCAGGCCTTGACCAGGCCGGGCTTTGACCAGGCCGGGCCCAGGCCGGATCAAGGCCGGGCCGCAGGCCGCAGGCCTTTTGTGCATCACTAACTGGAGACATCGAATTGTCCTAAGGAAAACTATATGAAAAAGGCTTTCATCATTAAAGGCCATAAGCCAAAGAAACATTAGTCTAACCCCAACAATCTCATCACCTTCTCAAATTAGGATTATGGCTTAGTTACCCTAAGGCACACTGATGTCCTCGTAGTCAAATTGGATGTAGCTAACCAGGATGTGATGAAAATATTGATTGATAATACTTCTACAAAAAATAAGATTTATTCTCACAATAGGATTCCAGTATATAATAAATATATCCTATTAAAAATAAGACACCTCTTAAAATAATACTCCTCTTTTCAGAAGGACACTTTCATTCCATAATAGTAATCTATTTCTAGATAAAATTCGAGAAGTATCCCAACAATAACTATTTCCTCCGTTCTAAAAGTTATATACATGTTTTGACTTTTTTAGGCAAGTTATTATTATATATTATATGTTATTATATTATAATTTATTAAAACTTTGTATTTTTCTTAAAGAGAATTGGTTGTGCATATTGAATATCCACCTTTATTGGTGTCTGTAATATGTCATAAATACCTAATTTTCTCTAATTTCTCCCAGTTTACAAGTAATTGTAACACCATAAATTTAACAATTAACATAAATCAACATTAAATATCTAATTAACAACTAAATAATAACAAATATAAGCTTGCAGGTAACTATTAAACCCTCAATTTTATATTTCTCCCAGTTTCTCTCAATTTTCCTCAATTAACAATCTGATCTAATTAACATTAATCTACATATATTGTATAAATTAACCTAATTAATAACATAAGACAAACCCCCAATTACCCTAACTATTTAACAAGTAAACCCTATTAACATAAAATCATAACAGTTATACATATAAATAAACATCAAATGTTTAAATTATACTAATTAATAGTATATAAGTGTGGAATTTGTATAATTGAAAGTATAAAATTTATATTCATTTCCCGACAAAAAATTACCGGAATACCTGACCCGCAATCCGATTGGACCCAATTAGTTTTATATAGTTTGAATGTATCCGATATATTCTACTTTTAAATACAATTAACCTAAAATTAAAATACTACTAAATATAATTAACCTAAAATTAAAATACTTTTAAATACAATTCACCCCAAATAATGTGGAATTTAAAAATACAATTTTTTTTTATACCAAATAAAATTTAACAAAAAATATTTCACCTAATAAATAATTTATAAGAGAAAATATAAGAAGGGGTAAATAATTTAGAGAAAAAATAGTTAAATAATTATTAGCAATAAATTTAAATTAACTAAAGCTAAATATTTATATTAAAAGCAAATTATGGCAAAACTAATTAACATTTAAAAAAAATTAGATAAAGTAAATACATGGAATATTTGATTTTTTCTACCTTTGTTTTTTTATCAGTTTGTCTAATTAACCACAATCATTATACACTAGCGGCAAAACCACCTATGACCACTATTAGTCCACCAACTAGCAACACTAACACTGCCACACTAACCAGCACCATATTAATTCATTACAACACCGCCACCTCTAACACCTTTGCCGCCACCATTTCACCCATACACAAAGTCATCACTACTATAAAACTCCAAATATGGCATTTCTCTGTAGCATGCACCACCACCTACCACCACAAAAATTTATCGTCGCCCGCACTACCTCAAAATACTACATCTAACTACAAATTCGAACAAACAACACTACCAAAAGTATAGATCGGGATGAAAACTGATAAATCTGAAGAAAGAAAGAAAACACTTACCAGTTTTATTGTTTAATCGAAGCCTTTTACAATTTGGAGAGGGTTTCTGCTAATGTGCGGTTTCGCCTAATATTGGTTCGACCATGGTGGTCGGAGAGGAGCTGACCAGCTGGTGGAGGTGTGGCGGTATCGCGACAGTGTTGCGGCATGGCGACGTTTCTTCCTTCTTTATGCAGCTAATTAGGTTTCTAATTCAGAGGATCTTCGTTGCTTCCATTATTGATGATGGTGGATGAGGAGCGAGAGTAGATCCGAGAAGAAGAAGTGTTGAAGATGAAGTATTTTCTTAATGAAGTCAAACCGTATAAAATTATTTGCATTGCCTGAAATTAATTTGTGTTATGGCTAATTTCAGCAGGAAATTAAATTTGGAAATTAAATTTGGGGGGCGGGGGAGCCCAATTAATTTAGGAGCTAAATTATGAGAATGGTGGAACTTGATGTAATATAAGTGTATTTTGCCTATTTAAGTATTCAAGTGTGTATTCAAGCCTGAGTATGTGCTAGATAGAAGATAAAAAGAGAGAACGTAAAATGGTTGACTTCTCTTCAGGGGCGGATCTACGTTAGGGCAGCGGGGGGGGCGGTTTCGGGGATCAAAAAGAAAGAGGAGTACAGTCAAGCGAGCTTAGACGAAACAGAGGAGGATGGAAATGAAAATGCGACTTTGAAGAGCCAGAAAGAGAAGTTGAGAGACCATTAAGTTCGGAAAGCGAACCAAACAGCAGAAATTCATTGGCAGAATCAAGAAATGTTAAAGAAAGTGAGGAAATTTCAGGAAATCCCACACAATTTGATGGTATTATCAATGGAAGAAACATTGAGGGGAGTAGCCAAGAAATGAAAGGAAACCCAGCTCTGCCTCTTATACTAACAAGGTGTAAATCATAACCAGCAAAAACAGGGGCAAGACTCATCAATCTAGAAAATCATCAGTTCTTGGAGCCAAACAAGGTTGGGTTTTGCTAAGTTCTTGTTTGCACCTTTTCAATTGTGATTAATTTGTCAAATTTTAGTTATATCTTTCTTCTGTTAATTCTTACAAATTTGTATAGCAATTTCATATTATATATACTTTTTGTAGCTGCTGAAGTCTGATTGTCTGATTATTAACATCTGGGGATGTACGAGAGAATCTTTAAGCCAATATGGTGATATTGTTTTTTTCATTGATATAATAATAGTATAACTGTGAGTTAGCTTTGTTAGTCCTGCACTGAAAGATGAAAGACACAGAAATTGTTTAATGTATGCAGGCAGCTGTATTTATTACTGTATTAAATTTCAGTACTTCAATTTATGCAATTGTTATCTCACTTCTCTGTTGGCAAACTGTTTTGTTCTCTGTTTCTGGGTTCAACCTGTTTGTCCTTGTTTTTGTCCCGGTTTGGGCTACGATTTCTTGGTGGTGGTTTGCTGGTTTCCGGCTGGCGTTGGTTATGGTTGGGTTTCCGGTATTCTGACTGGTTGGTGATTTGTGGGGCTAGGGGGTCTCGGTGCTGTTGCCGATTTCTGGAATGGCATCATATTTCCTCTGAGTGGTTCTGTGTGGGGGTGTCCGATGGGCTGCTCAGACTGTGTTTCTGGTCGGTTACTCCGGCCGATTTTTGACCCCCACTGACTTAAAAGGCTGGATCCGCCCCTGCTTCTCTTCTCTCTTTCTTCCTTTCTAGCTCCATTTCTCTCTTTCACTCTCTTTTTCTCTTCTCTATCTGTTTGTTGCTGGGTCCTAGTGTGAAAATACGCTTAACGACTGCTATCAGTGACCAGCGTGCATGCGATCGCTGATCATTTTACCATTTAATGAATGTGGACTTATCAGCGACCTATATGCAGTCGCTGATATAATGCATGCCTAGGTTTGACGGCATGTTTCCCTAGATATTTTGGGTGAAAAATCTCCATTGGCACCGGTATAACAACGAATGTCAGTTGCTGATAACAATAGCGTCCAGTTTAAATTGCCATCATAGATGACGATTGTAGTTGCTTGTAACAACGGCCAATATCAATTGTCGTTGATGCAAGTTTTTCTTGTAGTGTTCAAAATCAATAATAAATTTGTTGTTTGTTGTTTTCAAAACTTTAACAAATTTAATAGGAGTAATACTCCAACATTCAGTACCAGCAAAGCCAACAATGCAGCTACAACAAGTAATTGTAAGCCAACAAGTTCTAATGAGGACATTTCAGTGTGCAGTAAGCCAGAGGCTACATCACACAACAATGCACCAACATCACAAGTTATGTTCTGGCACAAGATAGCTAAAGCACTCACAATGACAACTGGAGTTGGTTCCACATCATGGAGTGCCGATACACATTAACAATGCTTATGTAACTAACTGTTAACCACAGATAATAGTTACAACTGTACAGCTAGAGTTAGTTTTAAACTACAGTTAGAGTATTAGTTTTGTTAGAGTATTATATAAAATTCAATTTATATTCTCTGTAATCTTTTGATATATGAATATGAGATTCCATTCATCTTGTTCTTGTGAACTCTAGAAGCTCATTTATGTCAATCTAACAAAATTTATATAAATAATTGAAGTTTAATACACTGACAATGCATACACACGACTGATGAGAGTAGGGATACTAGTTTCTTGTTCGATAGATTACTGCTTTATAATATTTGATTTTAATTGTCAACGTTTTGTTATCTTGTCAAGTTTAATTGAAAATATATTTGACATATTGAAAGCTCTCTTTCTCAAAATGCTGATTGTGAAATATAACAATTTGAAAACTTACCTGGTAAATGGAAACGATCTCGAGCGAAAGCGAGTAAACAACAATGTCGAATCAGGTCGCCTTTAATTTGTGCAGGATACAATATGTAAAGGGCCCTTGTACTGGGTGTAATATGTGAAGGACGGTACTTAACTCCTTAGTTGCATGGATGCTGGAGCATATCGTGTGAAGTACTTATAAAATCTTTCCACCACTTTTTCCCTATTCACTTATTTCGGATTCTTTTTATTGATCAGCTGAAAACTTCTCTCCCCCCCCCCCCCCCCCCCCCCCCCGGTTTAAGAGTTCAATTTTATTTATTTATTGTTGATTCTAATTTTTAGGTATTCAAATTTGTAATAGATTAATTAACTTAACATAAATTTAATTAAATTATTCCTTTTTATTGAAATTTAAAAAGTAAAATACTATTAAGAAAGATAATTAACACAAATTATATATCGCATTAAGTATGTTAAATTAGTGCAAACCTTAATAGCTAGTCAAAAATATTGTCAATAATATCTCTCTCATTTTCAAAGAGATGATATCTAAAAAAAGTATTATGGTCGTCACTGGATAGCACACGTGTATCAGGGAGGACATCTCATACTTTGAAAACATGTGGAGTAGTAAAAAAAACTTCATTATACACATGATATTATGTGATATGAAGCACTGTTGAACACTAATTAGTAGGAATTCAAATTTTTTGTTTGATTTTCCATTCCATGTATTACTGATCTCCGCGTATTTTTATTTAAAGTAGTTGTAAATAAATAGACAAAAATTAATTGGTAACAATGCATAGGAGTGCTGAGACAACATATAAGACATACAATGTTATGGCAGAAATAGACTCCATTAGGACACTTGACTAAAATTGACCCAGACCCATGCAGCATGTGTGCCCGGAAAAAACTTGTTTGGGTGCACGATTTCGCACCGAAAAGAGTGGTGTGAACTGAATATGATTCGGATCCCAACCCAAAATCACAAGCTATGAATATACTAAAAACTACAAGGCAAGTTATTGAAAAAAGATCTAGAATACCTGATGAGTAAGTTAACCACTCTTTTTCAATACCACAACTTGTAGAAATTTATCAAATTAAAGCAACCCTCATTCAACATTCATCAATCTTCTCAACTCAACTCTTTTTTTGTGTTTCCCTTCAAGAAAAGTTCCATTAAACTACAAAAGTCAATCATGGGCAGTCTAGAAGAAGAAAATGTAGACTTGGAATTTCAAGGATTATCAGGCATTTACAAAGAAGCCATCAATATCATCACCTCGTGGAAACTAATTTTCAGCCAAATTACACTGGCTCTTATGCTACCTCTTTCCCTCATTCTCCTAATCTACACCAAACTCTTCCTTTTAATAGTCCCAAAAAACCTGACATTTAGGCTTCTAAGTTTAGTATACTTCATCATCGTATTGACAATCTTCTCCGTTGTTTCCACTTCAGCCGTGGCATACACCATTTCATCCATTTACACCAATGGCGAAGCGACTTTCAAGAATATCATTCGTGTTGTCCCAAAATTCTTGACACGACTGGTGATCACTTTCTTGTGTACATTAGCAACTTTATATGCCTTCATTTGTTGCTACACAATGCTAGCCCTAACCCTAATTTCCTCATTTTTAAGTTGTGTTTATGATTTCAACATTTTCTCCATATTTGCGTTCATTTCATTATCGTTCATATTGCTCTTGCCGCCAGCAGGATTCGGATACCTAACCATAGCTTGGCAACTAGCTGGGGTTGTGGCTGTGTTAGAAGAAGTATATGGGATTAAAGCCCTAATTGAAAGCAAGGAATTGGTCCAAGGAAAAATGGGAGCGGCCATGGTTATGCATTTTGAGTTGATTTTAGGCATTTTAGTGATACAATTTTTGTTTGAAATGATGATTAAAGATCATAAGTTTGGAATGTGGAGTAAGATTGGTTTAGGGATAATCTATTTGTTAGTGCTTCTCATTACGATTCTCTTTGGGCTGGTTGTTCAAACAGTATTTTATTTTGCATGTAAGGCGTATAAGGATGAACACGTGAACAAATTGACCTTGTCGGATAGTTTTGAGGTTTATCGCGGAGATTATGTTCCTTTGAAGAACAAGGATATTCAGTTAGAGCAAATACCATGATGTCTAGTTGAGATTCTTTAATTTGGTTTCATTCTTGTTAGATGAATATTCTAGTTTGTACCTATAATATACAACTTTATTTATTTATTTATTTATTTATTTATTTATTATTATTATTATTATTATTATTTGTTTGTGGTATTTTGAGGTCCCCGGGAGTATGGCCTTAAAAGGCCTTCAGGCTTCAACAGCTATAAAATCTTATTTATTTGAGAGGATCACTTAAATATTGGTGTACGAATTGCATTTGTTAGAATTTCGAAAATATTTTTAATGCTATAATTTTTGGGATCGGTATTTTATTAGATGAAACTGAAAATATTTTTCCTGGTATAATATTGTTGTTAAGTTTTTATTTATCTAATTAATTCAAACGCCCTTATTTTGTTATGTTGCAAGTTTTTCGCAACACCTTTATTAATATTTATTGCCTCTCTCTTTCTTTAACATGTGAATTTATTAAATAAAAAAGTAAAGTGAAGGATAATAGTTATTTGACGAAGACAAAAGAAAAGAAAGGGCGAATCCCATTTGCAACAATTATTATGGCAAAAATGTTAATGAGACTAATGATCTTAGAAGAGTTGATCCGAACTTGAGAGATTAGTTCAACTCCGATTAAAAAATTCCACAGTATCAAAAAAAAAAAAAAAGATGCGAAAACATAAAGAAATGTGGCCTCCCTCTAAGTTGTAATTCATTAAGAAAATAAATTAGTGAGAAGCATATTTTATTTAGTGAATAGAAAAGGACCTCACTGAAAATTTTCCAGTTCTATTCTCTCCGTCCTTTTCTTTTTCTTTATAAGAAAGCAGGCTATGCAGTGAATGGTTAATTCCTTTCTTAAAAGGTAAAAAGCTGCTTTAACTATCAAATTAAAGAAAAAATATCTCATATTCTTAAAATAAGTGAACATATATTATCTCCTCTCATATATTTGTGAATCTCATCATAGACAAGTCTCATATATATGTGAAAAAAGAGAGTATATTTTTTACCTATCGCACGAACATAAAATAATCTCTCCAAATTAAGGATCAGTTATTACTCAGATATGGTTTAAAATGGGTAATTAAACGCCACACGTCACACACCCAAAGGCGACTTGGTCCTTCCAAACCAAAAATCATAATAAAGAAACAAAAGGTCACCGGTGAGCTTTGTGCCTTTCCCAATGGTGCTAACCAATATCAGGGTTGAGACAAAAAAAAATTAGAAATCGAAAAAATAAAAAAATGGAAAATCAAATTGAAAGAAATTGTGATTAATGAAAATTTTAATAAATCTAAATCGAAATTAAAAAAATTAAATCACACATTTAGTTATAATAATGTTTATTAACGAAAAATCGCAACAAATTAATTAAACTATACTAATATATATATACACACACACACACATATTTATGATAAAACTTTTAGATTATGTTTGTTTGTAAAAAATATATTTGGAATTGGACTATTTGTATTAATTTAATATTATTTCGGATTATTTTATTCAATAATGAGGGATTATTAATCTCTTAATGTTAGACTATTAGTCCCATAAAATTATTTAATAGTGTAAAATGAGAGAGACTATTAATTTCAAATTTATCATAAGATTATATAATCCCTCATAAATAGCTTTAAGAATGATAAAAATAGTCCATATAATTATTTAAAGAACTATTAATCTCTCATCATGGGATTAAATAGTTCGAAATAATGTTAAAGTAAGACAAATAGTTCAATTCTAAATATATTTTTTGCAAACAAACATAATCTTAGTATATGATTTCTAATTTAATAATAGACAGTATATTCATGAATGAATTAATTATCTAACTTTTTAGTTGTTTATATAATATATATTTTTTTTACTTGTTTATATCATAAATATATAACAAACTTGTGATGAGTATTTATAATTTTTTTATAACATAATGTTTTTTTTAAGTTTTAATAATTTTATAAATGCATTAGTAATAATATTAATAGTGGATAATAGTTGTGCTTTAAATTTTTAAACTCTTTTTATTATTCGCTTATTTATTTACGTTTTTCATTCTTTGAATAACATATTAATTGAAAAAAAAATCTTAACTATAAAATATTAATCAAAATTGTTAATAATCAAATGATTTAATTACTCATAATTACAATTAAAAGTAATTAATAGTAATTAAAAGAGTTGCTTTAACTATCAAAGTAAGTGTCAGTTATTTCTCAAATGCTAATTAAACGCCACATGTCGCACACCCAAAGGCGGCTTGGTCCCTTTCAAACCGAAAGTCATAACAAAGAAACAAAAGGCCATCCGTGGGCTTTGTGCCTTCGTCCCAATGGTACAAATTATGAATAAATTGGCATAGGTCTTACACGTATGGCGTATATAAATTGTATTAGGTAAAATAAATTTTATAAAATTTAAAAGTTTAAATAAAAAAATTAATGTAAAAAAATAAAATAATAATATAACTAAACTTGTAGGGACAAAAAAAATGACACAATTACACAGAATTCAAAAAATTGCATTATAATATAGATAACTGAGACAAAATATTAATATCTCAATTAAACGAGCCGAGTTGAGTTAAAATTTAATGAGCTTGAGATTGATTTAATGTAAGATTTCATGCTATTTAGTAAACGAGTCGAACCCGAGTTTGAGTCGGATTTAAGCGATTTGAGTATAATTGAGTTAAAACTTTGCTCATTTAACTTTTATTATAAAATAATATAATTAATTAATTACTACCTCCGTCCTCAAAACAATGACTAAATGTACAAATTTTTTGCCTCCAAAAGAATGAAATAAAGTACATAAAGTGAAAAGTAAGTATGTCATTTAATGAGATTCATCAATATAAAAAAATAAAAATAATCATCACTTAGTATAATCTTGTAGTGGCACTAAGGATAAATTTTGATTTTTTTTTTACATTTTTTTCTTTATTTCTATTTTTCTTAATATATGTAAAAAATGTATTTTACTAATTCTTTTGACTTTGGAGGACAAAAGTAATAAATGTTAAACGAGTTGAACTTACTTGATATGGGTTTAAACAAGTCAAATTTGAGTCAAACACCACATTATTTGAGCCCCGACTCGTTTAGCTAAACAGACAAAAAAGAGTTTCATTTGTTTATAACTCTAATCTCAAGTTATATTTTTTTATGTGAACGAATTTTCCTTAATTTAATTGGATGTTAACAAAAAAATATTTCATCTATTTTAAATTATAAGATCAATATTAATTTTTAAAAAGTCGATTTTAAATATTTTTAAATTTAAAATTGACATGAATTAATTTAATTTATGTTAATATAATTATGAATATTATAAATTATCTAAAAAATATTACTAATTATTATTTTAAAATTTTAAATATTCATGTTAATTTTAAATTTTAAATTATTTTTTTTAAAAATATTAATTTTATAATTTAAAACATAGGGAATATTATCAGTTGAAGAGATGGACGAAGATGTTACAACATTCAACGTTCGAGAACATTACAATAGGCGAATTTGTAAATTGTTTTTTGTCCTTTACTACAGTCGACTCTAGCCCAAAAAACTACAAATAAATACTCACTCCATTTTATATTATTTAATTAGTATTGAATTTTTAAAATTAATTTTTTAAAATTTAAAATTTAAAATTAATATATATTTTTTAAACTTTAATTAATACAATAATAAATATTAAAAATTATCTAAAAATATTATTTATTATAAATTTTATTATTTTATAATTTTTAATAATTTATCTTAATTTTAAATTTTAAAAAATGTGATGCCCCCAAATCTGGGCTTACATAGTCCAATTTGAGACGCCATAAAATATACGGTAACTAAAACAAACAGTACATAGAACAGAAATACAGAACTCAATAATACACAACTAAGTCTTCACTATTATTGTCACGCTATATACAATATGTGAAGACTATTACAGTTATCTCTCGGACCTTTACTCCATTCTTCGGCTAGATCCAGTTATTCTCTCATTTCCTGAAGAATAATGAAACAAAAAAGAAAGGGTAAACTCAAATAGTCCAGTAAGAAATATTATGACTAAGATAATAATGAATAAATTATCATTAGCCTTCAACAGTTGAGTTCTTGATAGAATATAATAAACAACAAGTTTTCGATCAATAATAGCAGCGGAATGAGCAATCAATTAGAAGAATTATGTAGACCATGATATCCACTAGATTCTCTTTTTAAGAAAAATACCATCAACTTTTATCATCTTAATCACCACTGGTCATGATGATATAAATTCACAGTTCTTGATCATAATCATGCAAGTCAACAGTTCATCTTTGCACTACGGCCCAAAGATATTCAAATATAATACCAATGGTCATGATTATACCAGTCTTTAGCATTTGATCATAATCATACCAAATAACAGTTCTTCTTTGCCACAGGCCAAAGAAAACATTCACCATGTGCCCTAAAAGACACACAACAATTATATCGTCTTTATCCTATCATTTGTGCTCCAGGCCACAAATATTCACAACAAAATAATTCTTGATGATTAGAATAACAACAATGATTTAAATGATGAACAGAAGAAACATGATGATCAATAAATATCGAAAGTTTATGATTTTACTTTGTACAGATTCAAATAACGTCCAAATTGTTAATATGATATAGACTCAAATTCAAGAACGATATTCAAGATCCACAATTCAGAATAACGGTTAAAGTTTAATAGAAAGATTTAGAAAAATAGGAAGTGTAAGACCCCGAATTTTATGAAATACAAAATTTAATTTTTCTTCATATATATATATATATATATTTTTTTTGAAACAGTAAGTGGTTAAATCGATAAAGTTAAAAGTTAAGGATGTTATGTGCAAATTTTATTTTGTCGGACAATATTCGCTTTGTCGGGGAATATTCGTTTGGTCGGGGAATATTCGTTTGGTCCGACGGCGCCGAAATAACAAATTATTGGTGGACCCCACAACGGAATATTTGTCGGATATAGAAAACGACAGAAATAATCTTTTTAAATAAAAATAGTCAACGGAACTGTTAAAATACCGGTGATAAAAGAATAGTAGCATACGGTAGTTTTTGGTATTTTCTGTAGCACACGGTACTCTACAGTAACACACGGTATTGCATAGTGTCTCATATTATTGGTCTGATAATTGACACCGTAACTGTTACGCATCAATTCATTGTCACTGCATAATATTTTATATTATCAATTCAATAATTGTTGTTACACAGTATTTTGCATTATTGATTTAATAATTGTCATTACACTGTATTTTATATCATTGAGTCAATAATTGTTGCTGCACTGTTTTTAAAATTATTGAACCTAATAATTGTCACAGTAACATATGCACAGTAATTCACATTATTGAATCAATAATTGTCATTACACAGTAACGTATGCTTTATTTTACATTATTGTTATCTCTATTATGATGTTATTTAAACAGTTGTATTTCATTAATTTATTGACTTGATATCTAAGAACTAACTATACTGTATTTATAACAATTAGTCATAATAATTGAATTGATAAAGTTATTTGTTTATAATATAAAGTTAGGTGATTATTAGGTGATATGAAATGAATGGTGTAGATTAAAGTGTGAATTATTGTTGAATAATTGAATTGATTTGTTTATAATATAAAGTTAGGTGATTATTAGGTGATATGAAATGAATGGTGTAGATTAAAGTGTGAATTATTGTTGAATAATTGAATTGATTTGTTTATAATATAAAGTTAGGTGATTATTAGGTGATATGAAATGAATGGTGTAGATTAAAGTGTGAATTATTGTTGAATAATTAAATTGATTTGTTTATAATATAAAGTTAGGTGATTATTAGGTGATATGAAATAAATGGTGTAGATTAAAGATAATATAATATTTGAAATGGATGGTGTAGATTAAAAGATGATCTTTAAATGAATGGTTTAGATTAAATGAATGATAAGATTTTTGGCTATAAATAGAAGCCTTAACTTAAGGATTTTTCATAAACTTCCTTACTTGTTCTTTCTTTCTCTCTCTAAATACTTCTTGTGAAAGTTCTCTCTAAGTGTGCTTAAGTCATCTTGAGTATTTGTGAAGATCTATAAGTATACGTGTACTGTTCAAGTTAATCAACCTCATTTAAATCAATATCCAGTCACGTGTTGAGGTAAGGGATACCATCTTTTTCATCTTCCATTATTCAAACGTACTATGGTAAGAGATTATCATTATTTGATTCTCGAAAATAATATTGTTTCTTTCTTACTCATAAGATGTGCCATTTATTTCCATGTATTAAATTGTGGGAATAACCTTACGGAGCGGATTGCCGCCTGTTGGTGAATAACCTTTCGTATTCATTCATTATTAATCTCTAAGAATAACCTTACGGAGCGGATTGCCGCCTGTTTGGTGAATAACTCTTTGTACTCAAATTCTATTAAATTGTGGGAATAACCTTACGGAGCGGATTGCCGCCTGTTGGTGAATAACCCTTTGTATTAATTTACTTCACCTTTTGTTAATCAAACCTGCTACGGTAAGGGATATTATTTTCTTTCATACTCCTAAATCGAAATTTATTATGGAACTATTGCTTCTATAATTCCTGAAAATATTATATGTTTCATAATAGTTGAACTTCATTATTTCAACTGAACCTTCCTATTTACGTGAACCTTTCTATTGAATTGTAACCGTTATTCTGAACTGTGGATCTTGAATATCATTTTTAAATTTCACTCCACATCATGTTGACAATTTGGACATTATTTGAATCTGTACAAAGTAAACTTCCGATACTTATTGTTATCCTATTTCTTCTGTTCATCATTTATATCATTCTAATCATTCAAAAATCAAGCTGTTGTGAATATCTGTGGCCAGGGGCACAGATGTGATATATTTGTTGAACAGATGATAGGTTAAAGGCGATATAATAGGTTAAAGGCGATACATCTGTTCGGTGTCTTTTATGGCACGTGGTGAATGTTCTCTTTGGCCCGTAGTGCAAAGATGAACTGTTGTTTGGTATGATTATGACCAAAGGCTGAATCTGGTATAATCATGACCGTTGGTGTTATATTGAATGTCTTTGGCCCGTAGTGCAAAGATGAACTGTTGATCTGCATGATTATGATCAGGAACTGTGAATTTGTATTATCTTGACTAATGATATTTCAGATGATAAAAGTTGATGATGTTTTTCCTAAAAAGAGAACCGAGTGGACATTATAGTCTGCATTATTCTTCTAATAGATTACTCATTCCGCTGCTATTATTTATCTGAACGTTGTTTAAGAATTTAACTGCAGTTTTTGATATAAACCTTGTAGTCTATTGTATTCTATCAAGAACTCAATTGTTGAAGGCTAATGATAATTTATTCGTCATTATCTTAGTCATGATATTTCTTACTGGGCTATTTGAGCTCACCCTTTCTTTTGTTCCATTGTTTTTCAACAGGAGATGAAAACATAACAGGGTCTAGCCGGGGAATGGAGTGAGGGTCCGAGGAATAGTTATCATAGTCTTCATGTTTTGTAAAATAGTGTGGCAATAATAGTGAAGACTTAGTTGTGTATTATTATACACTGTATTGTTGTACGTTGTGCTTTGTTGTAATAATTTTGTTGTAGTCTTTTGACGACTCAAGTTTGGGCTGTGTGGGCCCAGATTTGGGGGGGTCACAGTTGGCATCAGAGCTTAGGGATATGATCTTTAATGTAGATCTGGGGTAGAACTAGGAGGGGAGAGACGAATAGAATCAGTCACTAGTGTGTCCTACCTAAAATAGATTTTATTATCTAATGAGTCGATTTGAATGTAGGAACATGAAGTGATGAGTCAGTTTATTTGAACTAACAATTATTTTGTGACAATAGTTTAGTATGGCATCTGGAAATCAAGAGGTTAACTATGGAATGCCTGAAGCGAATGTAGCCGAGAATCAAGAGGCCCCAAACAATCCTCATGCCAACTCAGGAAATAATGTTCCTGATAACATGATGAACGATGGATTCTTTAGGAATTTCATGCAGTTCATACAGAATCAAGCAAGAGGAAATCCAGTCAATAATAACGGTAGAAACGCTGGCAATTTGAGGATGGTCACTGTTAAGCAATTTAAAGAATTAGGACCACCTGAATTCCACGGGAAGCCTGACCCACTCAAAGCGGAGGCATGACTGAAGCAAACGACAAAAATACTTGATGTCTTACAATGCGCTGATGATCAGAAGGTGTCATTTGCCACTTTTATGTTACGAGGTGAGGCGGACCATTGGTGGGAAGCGGTAAAACGTATCCAACCTTCAGCACTCGAAATGTCTTGGACAGAATTCGAAGAACTGTTTAACGAGAAGTACTTCCCAGAAAGCATCCGCCATATGAAGGAAGTGGAATTCATTAAGCTGGAGCAGGGAAACATGACAGTTTCTCAATATGAAGCTAAGTTTGCTGAACTGTCTCGTTTTGCGACTCATCTAGTAGATGACGAAACACGAATGAGTCGAATGTTCCTGAGAGGTTTGAGACTCAAAATTCGTCAACAACTTAGTTCTCATAAATTCAGTTTGTATTCAGATGTTGTAGATAGGGCTCAAAGGGTGGAGCAAACAGATGAAACATTGCAGCCAATAGTTAATGAGCAACATAGAGAAAGGAATGACAACAACCACAGGAACGAGAACCATCGAGTAGGTAACCAACACTTCGGTGGTAATTCCACATCAAATAACAGAAGAGGAGAATCCAGTGAGAACAATTTCAAAAGAAAGAGATTCCATAATAATTATGGAAGGGCACCAGTACCAACACCAGCACCGACCCCAGTTTCAAGGGGAGAAGATCGACCACCAGTGAGATGCTATAGGTGTGGTCAGGAAGGTCACATCAGCCCAAACTGTACACTGCAGTCCAAAAAGTGCTACAGTTGTGGGAAAGAGGGTCATCTTGCGCGGTTTTGTCCTGCCACAAAATCAAGTCCAGCTGCAATGATGATACCAAAAGCTAGCGCGGATAAAGGAAAATCTGTAGTTCAAGGGAGAGCTTTTGTTGTGACATCCCGAATGGCACGAAACTCGAACGAGGTGATAACCGCCCATTTCCAAAGCTCCCTACCGAATGGCTCCCATTGAACTTCAAGAGTTAAAAGTCCAACTACAGGAATTGTTGGATACCAGTTTCATTCGTCCGAGTGCATCACCTTGGGGTGCTCCTGTTCTATTTGTGAAGAAGAAAGACGGGAGTATGAGATTGTGCATTGACTACCGAGAATTGAACCATGTCACCATCAAGAACAGGTACCCGTTACCTCGGATTGATGACATGTTTGATCAATTGCAAGACGCTCAACATTTCTCAAAGATTGATCTCCATTCTAGATATCATCAGTTAAAGGTTAAAGCTGAGGACATTCCAAAGACTGCTTTCAAAACTCGTTATGGGCATTATAAGTTCTTAGTCATGCCTTTTGGACTAACTAATGCTCCTGCAGCTTTCATGGACATGATGAACCGGATATTCAAGGAACATTTGGATCATTTTGTGGTTGTCTTTATTGATGACATCCTCATATACTCCAAGAGTCGCGAGGATCATGAACAACACCTGAGATTGATACTACAAAAGCTCCGTGAAAACAAATTATATGCCAAGTTGAAGAAATGTGAGTTCTGGCTTGAGGAGGTCGCGTTTCTTGGGCATGTGATTTCTAGTCAAGGAATATCAGTCGATCCTGCGAAGATTGAAACGGTACTAAATTGGGAACAACCCAAAACAGTAACCGAAGTCCGAAGTTTTCTGGGTCTAGCTGGTTATTATCGGAGATTCGTAGAAGGATTTTCTCGAATCGCCACTCCATTAACGCAGCTTACTCGGAAAAGCACAAAATTCATATGGAGCGAGGAATGCGAGAAAAGTTTCCAAGAACTCAAGAAGAGACTGGTTTCAGCTCCTGTTCTGACCATACCATCAGGATCAGGAGAATTTGTTATCTACAGCGATGCTTCTGGCAAAGGTCTAGGTTGTGTCCTTATGCAACATGGAAAGGTTATAGCCTACGCCTCTCGACAACTCAAAGATTATGAGAAAAATTATCCTACTCATGATCTAGAGTTGGCAGCAGTCGTTTTTGCGTTGAAGATCTGGAGACACTACTTGTACGGAGAAAAAGTGGATATCTATACGGATCATAAAAGTCTCAAGTATTTCTTCACCCAGAAGGAACTCAACATGCGACAACGACGTTGGCTTGAGCTGTTAAAGGATTATGACTACACAATCCAGTATCACCCGGGAAAGGCGAACGTTGTAGCTGACGCTTTGAGCAGAAAATCTTATGCAAGTACAAGTGCACTGCTGACAACACAAAAGTGTATTTTGTACGACTTGCAAAAGATGGAGATAGAGCTAAAGACACCAGGGACCCACTCGAAGATTGCTCACGTGCGAGTAGAACCAACTTTAATCGATAAAATTAAAGCTGCTCAAATTACCGATCCGGAACTGATAAACATGATAAAGAAAGTACAAGAAGGTGCCATTCCCGAAGCAAGAATCGACGAGAAAGGAATACTTCGAGTCAACTCTCGACTATGTGTTCCTAACGATCCTGAATTAAAGCATAAAATCATGATGGAGGCACACAACACGCCGTTTGCAATCCACCCAGGAGGTACCAAGATGTATCGAAATCTTCGACATACATTTTGGTGGAACAATATGAAAAGAGAGATTGCGGAGTTTATCTCAAGGTGCCTAACTTGTCAACGTGTCAAGGCAGAGCATCAAGTTCCTAAAGGTCCATTACAATCACTTGAAGTTCCCGAATGGAAGTGGGAACACATCAATATGGACTTCGTGACGGGTCTTCCAAAAGTTTCTCAAGGCTTAGATGCAATTTGGGTGATCGTAGATAGATTGACCAAATCTGCTCATTTCTTGCCTATACGAGAAAACTTTTCACTTGAACGTCTTGCCGGTATGTACATAAATGAGATCGTGAGATTGCATGGCATGCCAGTTTCCATAGTTTCTGATCGAGATCCTAGATTCACTTCACGCTTTTGGATCAGTCTACAAAAAGCTATGGGCACTGAACTACGTTTTAGTTCTGCATACCATCCTCAAACGGACGGACAATCGGAAAGGACGATCCAGACCCTCGAAGATCTTTTGAGACTTTGTGTATTAGACTTCAAAGGAAGTTGGGATAAGTACTTGCCATTGGTGGAATTTTCTTACAACAACAGTTACCAAGCAAGCATAGGCATGGCTCCATTCGAGGCTTTGTATGGAAGGAAGTGTCGCTCTCCAATATGTTGGAATGAGGTAGGAGAAGCAAAATTGTTGGGACCCGAGTTGGTATGCTTGACGACCGAAAAGATCCAAATGATCCGACAACGAATACAGACCGCACAAGAACGACAAAAGAGTTATGCTGATCTTCATCGGAGAGACGAAAGCTTCAACGTCGGAGATCATGTATTCTTACGTGTTTCTCCATGGAAAGGGGTTACGAGATTCAGAAAGAGAGGAAAGCTCAACCCTCGATTTATTGGCCCATTTGAAATCCTCGATCGAATAGGAACTGTAGCCTACAGACTAGCCTTACCACCAAGTATGTCTCGCATCCATAACGTTTTTCACATATCTATGTTACGTAAATATGTGAAGGACCCAAACCACGTCATTGAGTTAGAACCAGACGTTATAGCAGAGGATTTAACATACGAGTAGGTACCTGTTAAGATCCTGGATAAGAAGGAGCAGATCCTACGCTCAAAGGTTATACCTCAAGTCAAGGTTTTATGGAGGAACCAAGATACTGAGGAAATGACCTGGGAGCTAGAATCTGAGATGAAATCTAAGTATCCTTACCTCTTCGATATGTCAGGTACGTCAATTTCGGGGACGAAATTTCATAAGGAGGGGAGGTTGTAAGACCCCGAATTTTATGAAATACAAAATTTAATTTTTCTTCATATATATATATATATTTTTTTTTTTTTGAAACAGTAAGTGGTTAAATCGATAAAGTTAAAAGTTAAGGATGTTATGTGCAAATTTTATTTTGTCGGACAATATTCGCTTGGTCGGGGAATATTCGTTTGGTCCGACGGCGCCGAAATAACAAATTATTGGTGGACCCCACAACGGAATATTTGTCGGATATAGAAAACGACAGAAATAATCTTTTTAAATAAAAATAGTCAACGGAACTGTTAAAATATCGGTGATAAAAGAATAGTAGCATACGGTAGTTTTTGGTATTTTCTGTAGCACACGGTACTCTACAGTAACACACGGTATTGTATAGTGTCTCATATTATTGGTCTGATAATTGACACCGTAACTGTTACGCATCATTTCATTGTCACTGCATAATATTTTATATTATCAATTCAATAATTGTTGTTACACAGTATTTTGCATTATTGATTTAATAATTGTCATTACACTGTATTTTATATCATTGAGTCAATAATTGTTGCTGCACTGTTTTTAAAATTATTGAACCTAATAATTGTCACAGTAACATATGCACAGTAATTCATATTATTGAATCAATAATTGTCATTACACAGTAACGTATGCTTTATTTTACATTATTGTTATCTCTATTATGATGTTATTTAAACAGTTGTATTTCATTAATTTATTGACTTGATATTTAAGAACTAACTATACTGTATTTATAACAATTAGTCATAATAATTGAATTGATAAAGTTATTTGTTTATAATATAAAGTTAGGTGATTATTAGGTGATATGAAATGAATGGTGTAGATTAAAGTGTGAATTATTGTTGAATAATTGAATTGATTTGTTTATAATATAAAGTTAGGTGATTATTAGGTGATATGAAATGAATGGTGTAGATTAAAGTGTGAATTATTGTTGAATAATTGAATTGATTTGTTTATAATATAAAGTTAGGTGATTATTAGGTGATATGAAATGAATGGTGTAGATTAAAGTGTGAATTATTGTTGAATAATTAAATTGATTTGTTTATAATATAAAGTTAGGTGATTATTAGGTGATATGAAATAAATGGTGTAGATTAAAGATAATATAATATTTGAAATGGATGGTGTAGATTAAAAGATGATCTTTAAATGAATGGTTTAGATTAAATGAATGATAAGATTTTTGGCTATAAATAAAAGCCTTAACTTAAGGATTTTTCATAAACTTCCTTACTTGTTCTTTCTTTCTCTCTCTAAATACTTCTTGTGAAAGTTCTCTCTAAGTGTGCTTAAGTCATCTTGAGTATTTGTGAAGATCTATAAGTATACGTGTACTGTTCAAGTTAATCAACCTCATTTAAATCAATATCCAGTCACGTGTTGAGGTAAGGGATACCATCTTTTTCATCTTCCATTATTCAAACGTACTATGGTAAGGGATTATCATTATTTGATTCTCGAAAATAATATTGTTTCTTTCTTACTCATAAGATGTGCCATTTATTTCAATGTATTAAATTGTGGGAATAACCTTACGGAGCGGATTGCCGCCTGTTGGTGAATAACCTTTCGTATTCATTCATTATTAATCTCTGAGAATAACCTTACGGAGCGGATTGCCGCCTGTTTGGTGAATAACTCTTTGTACTCAAATTCTATTAAATTGTGGGAATAACCTTACGGAGCGGATTGCCGCCTGTTGGTGAATAACCCTTTGTATTAATTTACTTCACCTTTTGTTAATCAAACCTGCTACGGTAAGGGATATTATTTTCTTTCATACTCCTAAATCGAAATTTATTATGGAACTATTGCTTCTATAATTCCTGAAAATATTATATGTTTCATAATAGTTGAACTTCATTATTTCAACTGAACCTTCCTATTTACGTGAACCTTTCTATTGAATTGTAACCGTTATTCTGAACTGTGGATCTTGAATATCATTTTTAAATTTCACTCCACATCATGTTGACAATTTGGACATTATTTGAATCTGTACAAAGTAAACTTCCGATACTTATTGTTATCCTATTTCTTCTGTTCATCATTTATATCATTCTAATCATTCAAAAATCAAGCTGTTGTGAATATCTGTGGCCGGGGGCACAGATGTGATATATTTGTTGAACAGATGATAGGTTAAAGGCGATATAATAGGTTAAAGGCGATACATCTGTTCGGTGTCTTTTATGGCACGTGGTGAATGTTCTCTTTGGCCCGTAGTGCAAAGATGAACTGTTGTTTGGTATGATTATGACCAAAGGCTGAATCTGGTATAATCATGACCGTTGGTGTTATATTGAATGTCTTTGGCCCGTAGTGCAAAGATGAACTGTTGATCTGCATGATTATGATCAGGAACTGTGAATTTGTATTATCTTGACTAATGATATTTCAGATGATAAAAGTTGATGATGTTTTTCCTAAAAAGAGAACCGAGTGGACATTATAGTCTACATTATTCTTCTAATAGATTACTCATTCCGCTGCTATTATTTATCTGAACGTTGTTTAAGAATTTAACTGCAGTTTTTGATATAAACCTTGTAGTCTATTGTATTCTATCAAGAACTCAATTGTTGAAGGCTAATGATAATTTATTCGTCATTATCTTAGTCATGATATTTCTTACTGGGCTATTTGAGCTCACCCTTTCTTTTGTTCCATTGTTTTTCAACAGGAGATGAAAACATAACAGGGTCTAGCCGGGGAATGGAGTGAGGGTCCGAGGAATAGTTATCATAGTCTTCATGTTTTGTAAAATAGTGTGGCAATAATAGTGAAGACTTAGTTGTGTATTATTATACACTGTATTGTTGTACGTTGTGCTTTGTTGTAATAATTTTGTTGTAGTCTTTTGACGACTCAAGTTTGGGCTGTGTGGGCCCAGATTTGGGGGCGTCACAGGAAGGTTCAATTGAAATGATATTAGATGAAGCGCAAACTATTAAAGAACATATAATCATTTCAGAAAACTTTATCTATGACACCCCCAAATCTGGGCCCACACAACCCAAACTTGAGTTGTCAAAAGACTACAACAAAATTATTACAAGGCAGTACAACGTTTAACAATACAGTGTATAATAATACATAACTAAGTCTTCACTATTATTGTCACACTATTTTACAACACGTGAAGACTACGATAGCTATCCCCCAGACTCTCACACCATCCCCCGGCTAGACCTAGCTACGTTCTCATCTCCTGTTGAAAAATAATGGAACAAAAATCAAAGGTGAACTCAAATAGCCCAGTAAAGAATATCATGACTAAGATAATGACAAATAAATTATCGTTAGCCTTCAACAGTTGAGTTTTTTATAGAATAATTTAAACAGCAAGTTTTAATTCAACAACTACAGTTAAATTCTTAAACAATGTTCAGATTAATAACTGCAGCAGAATAACAACCATTAAAAAATCATATGGACCATGATGTTTATTCGCGTCTCTTTTTAAGAAAAATATCATCAACTTTTATCATCTGAAACACCACTGACCATGATAATATAATTTCACAGTTCCTGGTCATAATCATGCAAGTCAACAATTCATCTTTGCACTACGGGCCAAAGATATTCAATATAGTACCAATGGTCATGATTATACCAGTCTTCAGGCTTTAGTCATAATCATACCAAACAACAGTTCATCTTTGTCCCAAGCCAAAGAGAACATTCACCACGTACCTTAAAAGACACATCATCAAATATATCGCCTTTAACCTATCAACGCCTTTAACCTATCAACACATTTATCCAATCTGTGCCCCAGGCCACAGATATCCACAATAATTTGATTCTTAATTATTAGAATAATAACAGAGATATTAACAATGAACAGAAGAAACAGGGTAAACAATAAATATCGAAAGTTTATAGTTTTACTTTGTGCAGATTCAAATAATATCCAAATTGTCAACATGATGTGGAGTGAAATTCAAAAATGATATTCAAGATCCACAGTTCAAAATAACGGTTACAGTTTAATAGAAAGGTCCACGTAAATAGGAATGAGCAATTGAAATGATATTAAATGAAGCGCAAACTATTAAGGAACATATAATCATTTTAAAGAGTTTTACCGAATGATACTTAACATAGTAAGTTTAAGAATATATAAGAAATGATATCCCTTACTGTGGTAACTTTGAATAATGGAAGATGAAAAAGATAGTATCCCTTACAAGTAATAAAATAATACCATTTATGATGATGAAAAGAATGATACCCCTTACCTTATCACGTGACTGGATATTGATAACAATGAGGTTGATTAACCTATATATTTATAATATAATTAGTAATTACCACATATAAATTTCAAAGTGTATGATAACTCATATATTATTGAAATATCAAAATTATTTATATAATATAAATTTTTATAGTATAAAATAATAATTTCAAAAATATTTTTTTTTGAAATAATATTTCAAAATAAAATCTTTTAAAGGAAGTTTTTCAAAATAAATCTTCTCAAAGAAGAGTATTCTAAAGGAAGATTTGTGAATACCGTGTAAAATAGGTATTTGTGTAATTACTACTCTTTAATAAAAGACTTACTTGAAAATTTTTAGTACTCATTTTGGCTTTCAAACACTCAAGATAACCTTACTATTCTCAGATAAAACTCATAAAATACTTATAGAAAAACTTTATATTTTAGATGTGATTTTTCTATTCAGCTGAGCAAACTATTTATAAGAGAAAATAAGTTACTATGTGCGGTAGGTGAGTGGCGTGTTGCACGCTAGTGCTAAAAAAATTAGCAAAGGCAGAAGCAGCCGCTGCCTACCAAACTTTTCAGCCAAAATCACATTTCACACATTTTATATGGGCCCCACGGTAGGTCCATATACTATTCACATAAATAATAATAATTTTTTTTAAAAGAATTTGTTTTATTTTATTTTTCTTCCAATGGTTCCCACTTATATAATAAAATAATGCTGCAACAATAATTCAACAATAATGCAAGAAACACGTTACATATCATTATCAATTTAATAATATAAATTATTGTGTTTTTGTTACTGTGACAATTATTTGGTTCAATAATTTTAAAATATAGTGCACCCATAATTATTGACTCAATGATATGAAATACAGTGTAATGACAATTATTGAATCAATAATGCAAAATACTGTGTAACAACAATTATTGATGAATACTGTGTAATGACCACGGTTATTAGATCAATAATATGAGATACTGTGTAATACCGTGTGCTACAATAAAATATCATAAATTACCATATGCTACTATTCTTTTATCACCGGTATTTTAACAGTTAAAAGTGATAACACCGTTGACTATTTTTATTTAAAAAGGTTACTTCTGTCATTTTCTATATCCAACAAATATTCCGTTGTGGGGTCCACTAATGATTAATTATTTCGGCGCCGTCGTACAACCGAATATTTTCTGACAAAACGAATATTCCCCAACAAAACGAATATTGTTCGACAAAATAAAATTTGCACATAACATCCTTAACTTTTAACTTTATCAAGTTAACCACTTACTGTTTCAGGAAATATATATATGGAGAAAAATTAAATTTTGTATTTCATAAAATTCGGGGTCTTACATTATCAAATAATACTTACCATACTACCATAGTAAGTTAAGAGTATGAAAAGAATGATATCCCCTACCTTAACACGTGACTGGATATGAAGTTGATCAACTTATATATTTATAATTTAATTAGTAACCACCGTATATAATTTTATGGTGTATATCAATTCATATGAAATCATCAAAAGTGATTTGATAGAACAAAGTAGAATAACTTCAATATAATTTTTGAAATAACATAATATTCTAAAATAAATATTCTAAAGAAAGTTCTTTAAAATAAATCTTCTAAAGGAAGAGTCTTCTAAAGGAAGATTTATAAACAGCGTGTGACGTGTATGGTTTCTTATATAACCTTTATAAAAAGACTTACTTGAACAGTACTCGTACACTTACAGATATTCACAAATACTAAAAATGGCTTTAGCACACTCAAAGAAAACTTACACAAAATAATATTTAGAGAGTGAAAGAAAGAATAAGTAATGAAGTTTTATGAAAAATCCTTAAATTAATGCCTCTATTTATAGTCAAAAATCTTATCATAAGTAAAAAAATTCTAATTTAATCCAAACCGTATATTTTAAGATAATGTTTAATACATACCACTCATTTCATTTTTTAAGATTTCCTTAATCTAAACCATTTATTTAAAGATCATATTTAATCTACACCGTTCATTTCAAATTTTTATAATTATTACATTATTTTTAATCTATACCATTTATTTCAGATCTCCTTTAATCTATACCATTCAATTAACTTTATATATAAAATAACTAACTTTATAAATCAACTGACTTTATATATAAAACGACTAACTTTATATAAATCAATTAACTTTATATATAAAAACAAATAATTTTATATAATTTATCATAATAAAATAATTTACTTTACGTAATTTATATAAAGTAAATAACTTTATATAAATTATTATAATAAAAACGAATAACTTTATATAATTTATTATAATAAAAATAAAAAAATTTTGTCAATTCAATTATTCAACAATAATTCACAATTGTTCATTATTATGACTAATTGTTATAAATACAGTGTAGTTGGCTTTCTGAGTTAGATAAGCCGAAAAAACAACTACTAATAGAATACAACAGTTTAATCAACATCATAAAAGAGATAACAATAATGCTGAAAATAAATAAGAAAATAACACGTTACTGTATAATGACAATTATTGATTCAGTAATGTGAATTATTGTGCATATGCTACTGTAAATATTATCAACTCAATAATATAGTACAATAGTAACTTTATCAGTTCAATAATATAAAATACTATGCAATACTGTGTGCTACTGTGCAATACCGTATGTTACTATTCAATTACCACCGGATATTTTAACAGTTAAAAGTGATAGTACCGTTGACTATATTTATTTAAACAAATTATGTATGTCGCTTTCTATATCCGATAATAATTCGTTGTGGGGGTCCACCAATATTTGGTTATTTCTGCGCCGTCGTACGAATCGAATATTTCCCGACAGAGCGAATATTCTCTGACAAAACGAATATTCTCCGACAAGATAAAATTTGTACAAATATTTCTTAATTTTTACTTTTGTCAATTTATTCATTTACCGTTTTCAGAAGAAAATATATAAAGAAAATTTATATTTATATTTCATAAAAGTCGGGGTTTTACAAAAAATCTCAAATTAATTTTTAAAAATTAATAATAATTATATAATTCGAAATTGACGGAGTATGACTTAAAAGCCTTCTTGTGATGATATATACTTAAATTTACATGTTTATCTATTTGTGTATGAACGACAAGTGTTCGCAATTGCAATTAAGACTAACAACACATTTAATAGCAAATAAATACATGATTAAAATGATAAATATTATAAATTATTTTTTTGTTCAAGTTTTATTTATTGTAATTTATTTTTTGTTTGTCTGAATTTATTTGTTCCATTTTTATTTTAATACTATTTTTGATATTATTTTTTCAATATTATTTTTATTTAACTTTATAAAAAAATATTGAAAACTACATGACATACATTAGAAAGTATAATTCTATTTACTTTGACATTAGAAGCAATGTTTTCAGAACCGGACCGATCATTGAACCGAAAATGGTACCAGATGGATATATCACTGGTTCAACCAGTAGTCGAACAGTTATTGAACAAGTGACGTCATAAATATATAAAAATATATATTATTAATAATTAATAAAATTTTAAAATATTTAATTTTTGTAAGCCAAAATATAGTGAAAATTTTCTTATAATATTACTAAAAATATTTTTGTAAAACACTTCAAAATCGGTTTAACCGGGTCAATTAACCGATTTTACTTGTTTAACTACCAATCGAACCGGCGATCAACCGGTTCTACAGATCTTTGACCAAATCGATTAAACTGGTCCAATCGGACCAGACATTGAACCGGGTCCCGGTTCAATCGATTCAACCTGCCGATTTGATCCGAGTTTGATAACATTGATTAGAAGTACAACCATACCCTTTTTTATCTCTTCTCTCTCTCTCTCTTTTTCCTATTTTATTATTTCAAATAAAGTTACGAGATTAATTAAAAGAAAGAAAAAAAGACGATAATAGAGTAGTTAATATGAGTAATTTGAAGATAATTTATTTTTCTTAAATGTGTATATTTTTAAATTAGGAGAAGTAAATTTAAATGGAGGGAGTATCTAAAAAATATAACTTATTATAAGTTTTATTATTTTATAATTTTTGATTAATTTTCTTAATTTTAAATTTAAAAATACTTTAAATTAATTTTAAAAAATTAATAATAAATATATAATTTAAAATAAAAGGAGTATGACTTAAAAGCCTTTTGTTACGATATCTGCTTAAATTTACATGTTTATCCATTTGTGATTTGTATATGAACGGGCAAGTGTTCGCAATTGCGATTATGACTACCGCCAACAAATTTAATGACAAATAAATATTTCCTCCGTCTTAAGATAAAAATCCTCTATTAATTTTTACGGTCAAATTGATCATTTTTAAAATTAATAATTAAACATATATATTTAAATTTTCAAAAAAAAAATATTGAGATTAGTACTAAATTGTATGTAGTTTATAATGTTTGTAAGTTTTTTTTTATATATATAAAAGAATAATAAAATATATTTATTTGAAAAATGATCAATTTGACCATAAAAGTCAATAAATTATTGACTTTTATTCTTGAACGGAAGAAGAACATTATTATCAAACTTAAAAAGTCAACTCTCGTTTGCAAACAGCCGTAGACCTGATACCAATTCAAGACAACTGTATTTCATTATACAATAATCGAGGGGGCTCAATGGCAAAGATTAGTACTTGATAGTTGGTATAATATTGTATGATCTTTTACGGAGTGATTTTAGGAGGATGGGTCTTAGTTATCGGTTTTATTTATTTATTTTGAATTTTAAAATATTTATAATATTATACAATATTATTATTTATATATATTTAAATTATACTTAAATTACTTAATTTTTTAAAAAAAGATCTATTAAAATAAATATTTTAAAAATAAAAAAAATAAAAAATTTAGATCGATCACAACTTTCAGTCCCAAAAACCAGTTTCCACTTTTTGTTACAGTAAATCAGATTTTTGTTCACTTGAATCATCTAAAGTAGGTCATAGATCAAATCATCCAGTGGGACCTTTTGGATATTATATAATTCTACTAGTCTTTTGAAATCTTTAAAATTGCATTGTGATCCTCACCGTCTTATTTAAATCAGTGCTGAACTCAAAATATTCCATTACAATTTATCAAATAGTAGAATATCAAAAAAAGAGATTAGGGAGTTCGATCTAGAGAGATGAAGAAGGCAGATGAGGGTGAAGGTGATAGAAAGAAGGCACGGTTCAAAGCAAAGAAAGGGAAATGTACAGTTATTCCACCAAAGAGAAGGCTGGTTAAAGAGATGATGTTTGATTTCATACTTGGACGTAATTATTCTGATCATCAATATCCCAATAATATTCACTTCAGACCATCCACTATCCAACCACTGGAAGACCAGCTCCATCAACTAAACTGCCACTAAAACATCTTAATTATGATGATGAAGATCAATAAGAAGAAATAAGGTTTGGGTTTATATATTAATTCATATTTTATTAATGTGTTTATGTATAATTAGCAATTTAGTATGTGAGCTTTTTACATTCATCTAAACACTTTGTTTATATATAATACTTTTTGCTTGTGAATTTGGGGGACGAAATGGCAATTATTCACATGCATTTGCATTGTAAACATGAAATAAATGAACAGTTGCTATATATTTTGAGGTTGTGATGCTCATGATTTATATACCTCCATAATGGAATTTAACCAGTAAAAAGGAGGAAATCATATAAAAAAGATGAAACATTTTATTTTTATTTTTTGGAAACTTTATGATTTTCATTTTCTTGTCTAGTTTTTCTTTTCAAGCAACAAAGGCTAACTGGATTTATAGCAAGTATCATTGGCAGAAATTGTCTGACAAACTTCTATTATTGTTATTTTTATTGGATGAAATCCACAAACACTGTTTTTTAAGGTATGCGATGGGTGAAGCTTCTAAGTTCTGACCCAAAGCGTATTTATATGTTTTAAATATAAGAACTTTTTCTTTCGTTTCAAAATTAAAAATATAATTTATTTTTTAAAGTTAAATGATAATATGTTAAATTTTAAAATTAGTATGATTCATAAAAATTTAAAATGACTTTTTTTTTGCATTAGTAATTTTTGTTATATGGTATTATACAATTATAATATATAATTGTATCAACTAAAATTATATAAATTTATATCGATTTAAAGTTTAATATATTATTATTTGATTTTAAAAATTAAATTATATTTTTAATTTTAGAATGAAAGGAGAAGTTATAAAGGCCACTTATCATGATTAATATGTCGGTTATCACATGAGCAGCTTATCATGTTTATTTTAATCATGTATATGCTGCCATGTATAATTTTTTTGTTACAGTAATTCAACTTGCAAGTCCTAGAAGAAGCCCTTTAAGCTGGCTCAGGTTGCTTAAATAAATTATTTCACCCAAACTAAATAACTACGTGCAATATTTTGTCATATTTAGACTTTTAATATAGTTAATAATGTCTTAGTCTGATGATTAAAATTGAGATTATGAGATCTTTAAGTTTCAAGTCCCGCTGATTTTTGTTATTTCATTTTTTTTTGTGTGAAACTTTATTCTTTCTTATTTGTCAATCTTGTCACTTATGAGTGAATTGACTTCATATTGTCATTAAGAGAACATTGAGGTTGTTTATATAATGATTAATTATATTTGTTCTAATATCGTATGTAGTGGGAGTAGACATGCATAAAAAGTCTGCGGCTTGCGAGTCGGCCTAGTTCGACCTGAGCCCGGTCTGGCCTCAAAAAAAGTCCAACTCGGCCTGGCTTGAAAAAAGCCCGATCCGACCCTGGTTCACAGGACGCTGTTATAAAATGATCTTGAATTAATATGTTATTATTGTAAGTATTGCTTTTGTCTTAAAAATATTTGTCTATATTCAACTAAGAATAAAATAGTTATCCACTTACTCTATTATATATTTAAGATATTAAAAAGATATTCCACCTACCTACCTTTTGTTTCCCATTGCAACTAAAAAGAGTGATGGATATGAAAATAAAATAAAAAGTTAAGATATAAGAATATACCCTTTAAAAAAACTAATAAATTATATACATTATAGAGAAGACTTTGCCTCGTAATTTGTTTCTTTAGAAAATATTGTTCTACTATCAAGTTTATACATAATTACAGATCACTCTAAAAGTTTGGTTATACAAAATTACAGAAAATGACTTGGACCATGGCCTGACCCCACTTGGTCTGCAGGCCTCAAAATGCCATATTTTGGTTTCAAAATCCTGCCCAACTTGGCCTACAGACCAAAAAATTAAAGTCCGACATGACCTGATCAACAATCAAAGTCTGTTAAACCTAGTCCAAGTCAGACCGGCCTTTTGTACAAGCCTAAGGGGACCAATGAAACTCTATGTTATGCAGTTACAAACGTTTTCAAAATTAAACATCGAAATTTTCTAAATCTCAATTTCACTGAATTAATTCGAATCTAGTGATTACAAGTATCTGTTATCATTACAAATAAAAAAAGAGAAATGCAAAGACTAAATAAAATTGTCCCATCAATTTTCATCCACTTATAACGTTTTGGTTCATGAGTTTAGGAATTAATCGAAACTCTCTCACAATGTATAATTATTAGTATAAAACTGTCTCGGATATATTTTGCACTATTAACTATACTGTGAAAAAAAGAAAAGTTTACACCAATAACTATTTGTGGATCTTTTCCTTTGATTGACCTACTAATTAAGTTGATCTTATTTTATGACTAGATACTGATCCAATCATACATCACTAGTGATGTAAGCCTTATGAGAAAATCTTAAATTCGACTTTACAAACACTTGTTCATATTAATTTAAACTTCTTAATTACCACATTTTTATAGTCCTACTCAAAATATAGATTAATTTCCCAAATTTCAAAATGCAGTATTATATATGATCTAAACTGGGCGGTCATTAGTCAACCAATATCGTAATTTGTAGACAAAACTGGTTATTTGTCTATATGATATTCATGGCACTCTTTCATAATCACAAAATCTTCCATAAAAAAATCTTGGATATTATAAAATTATTTATACATTTTCAACTAACTAGGGGACCTCTGTGACACGCTAGTATGACGGCGATTTAAAATAGAACAAGAAAACATATACGCAAGAAAATGAGTGACCAATTCTCTATGACGTACTAATAGGAGATGTCACAATGCAATGATATAAACCTTCAACCAATATCATATGTTTTTAATGACGGAACGATTCTTTCAAATATGCAAATTCTAGCCATGGGCCCAGATAAGGACCAAGTCAGCGGTAATGGTTACAAAATAAATGGCTATAAATTTATACAAAAACATATGCTCGTGATAAAAGAACAATTAACACTAGAGTATGTGTTCAAAGAGATTGTTACAATGAGTTTGATTTTGTCTTTTATGAAAAGTTGAAAGAAAGTATAGAGTTATTGTACATGAGTATTTATGAGGATTAAATTAATTTATTTAAGTGTCGTTGGTTTAATTCAAAAAGAGATTTAGGTGTCGACATGAAATCTTCGATGTCGACGCACCATTAGTAAGACAACTGTATTTCATTATACAATAATCGAGGGGACTCAATGGCAAAGATTAGTACTTGGTAGTTGGTATTATATTGTATGATCTATTACAGTAAATCAGATTTTTGTTCATTTGAATCATCTAAAGGTGGTTATAAATCAAACCATCTTCTCGTATATATCCAGTGGGGCCTTTTGGATATTATATAATACTACTAGTCTTTTGAAATCTTTAAAATTGCATTGTGATCCTCACCGTCTTATTTAAATCAGTGCTGAACTCAAAATATTCCATTACAATTTATCAAATAGTAGAATATCAAAAAAAGAGATTAGGGAGTTCGATCTAGAGAGAGATGAAGAAGGCAGATGAGGGTGAAGGTGATAGAAAGAAGGCACGGTTCAAAGCAAAGAAAGGGATATGTACAGTTATTCCACCAAAGAGAAGGCTGGTTAAAGAGATGATGTTTGATTTCATACTTGGACGTAATTATTCTGATCATCAATATCCCAATAATATTCACTTCAGACCATCCACTATCCAACCACTGGAAGACCAGCTCCATCAACTAAACTGCCACTAAAACATCTTAATTATGATGATGAAGATCAATAAGAAGAAATAAGGTTTGGGTTTATTAATTCACATTTTATTAATGTGTTGTATAATTAGCAATTTAGTATGTGAGCTTTTTACATTCATCTAAACACTTTGTTTATATATAGATGCTATTTTTTTTTCTTTTTTTTTTTTATGTTGATGTAATGATGTGTATAATACTTTTTGCTTGTGAATTTGGGGGACGAAATGGCAATTATTCGCATGCATTTGCATTGTAAACATGAAATAAATGAACAGTTGCTATATATTTTGAGGTTGTGATGCTCATGGTTTATATACCTCCATATTGGAATTTAACCAGTAAAGGAGGAAATCATATAAAAAAGATGAAACATTTTATTTTATATTTTTTTTGGAAACTTTATGATTTTCATTTTCTTGTCTAGTTTTTCTTTTCAAGCAACAAAGGCTAACTGGATTTATAGCAAGTATCATTGGCAGAAATTGTCTGACAAACTTCTATTATTGTTATTTTTATTGGATGAAATCCACAAACACTGTTTTTTAAGGTATGCGACGGGTGAAGCTTCTAAGTCCAAAGCGCATTTATATGTTTTAAATTTAGGAATTATTATTTTTGTTTTAAAATTAGAGATATAATTTTATTTTTAAAGTCAAATGAGAGTATATTAAATTTTGAAATTAGTATGACTTATAAAAGTTTAAAATAATTTTTTTTTTGTCATTAGTAGTTTGTGTTATATGGTACTATACAATTATAATATATAATTGTATCAACCAAAACTAAATAAATTTATATTAATTTAAAATTTAATATATTATTATTTGATCTTAAAAATTACATTGTATTTTTTATTTTAGAATGAAATGAGAAGTTATAAAGGGCACTTATCATGATTGATATGTCGGCTATCACATGAGTAGCTTATCTTGTTTATTTTAATCATGTATATGCTGCCATGTGTAAATTTTTTGTTACAGTAATTCAACTTGCACGTCCTAGAAGAAGCCCTTTAAGCTGGCTCAGGTTGCTTAAATAAATTATTTCACCCAAACTAAATAACTACGTGCAATATTTTGTCATATTTAGACTTTTAATATAGTTAATAATGTCTTAGTCTGATGATTAAAATTAAGATCCTGAAATCTCTAAGTCTCAAGTCCTGCTGATTTTTGTTATTTCATTTTTTTTTTAGCGTGAGACTTTATTTTTTCTTATTTGTAAATCTTGTCATTTGTGAGTGTGAATTTACTTAATATTGTCATTAAGAGATCGTTGCGATTGATTATATAAAGATTAATTATATATGTGCTAATGCCTGTATGTAGTGGGATCAGACATGTGCAAAAAGTCTACAGCCCTAGGGCTGGCCTAGTCAAAGTTTAGCTTGGTCAAAACCTAGCTCGTTCAGACTCGGCCTACAGGCTATAAAAAGACTGTTGTTTGAACACTAAAGTATGACCCTGACCTACAAGCCGTTGTTATAAAATGATCTTTAATTAATATGTTATTATTGTAAGCATTGCTTGTGTCTTTGAAATATTTGTCTATATTCAGCAAATAATAAAATAATTATCTACTCACTCTGTTATATGTTTAAAATACTAAAAAGATAGTCCACCTACCTACATTTATCTCCCATTGCAACTAAAAAGAGTAAGAGATAGGAAAACAAAATAAAAAGTTAAGATATAAGAATATACCATTTAAAAAACTAATAAATTATATGCATTTTTTAGGAGAATTTGTCTCGTCGTTTGTTTTTTCAGAAAATGTTGCTCCACTATCAAGTTTATACATAATTATAGATCACTCTAAAGGTATAGTTATACAGAATTACAGAAAATGACCTGAACCAAGGCCTAACCTGAATGCCAAATTTTTATTGAGAAGTTCCGCCCGACCCGTCTTACAGGCTCAAAAGTCAAGTTTGACATGACCTGATCATCGGTTAAAGTTTACTAGGCCTAGGCCAGACTAGGGCAGGACGACTTGTTTTACATTCAAAATAAAAAGAAAAAAAGACTTTCAATATATAGAAATAAACTTATATTCTCATCGTAACTTTAACAATATTGAAGGGACCAATGAAACTCTATGTTATGCAGTTACAAACATTTTCAAAATTAAACATTGAAATTTTCGAAATCTCAACTTCACTGAATTAATTCGAATCTAGTGATTACAAGTATCTGTTATCATTACAAATAAAAAAAGAGAAATGCAAAGACTAAATAAAATTGTCCCATCAATTTTCATCCACTTATAACGTTTTGGTTCATGAGTTTAGGAATTAATCGAAACTCTCTCACAATGTATAATTATTAGTATAAAACTGTCTCGGATAAATTTTGCACTATTAACTATACTGTGAAAAAAAGAAAAGTTTACACCAATAACTATTTGTGGATCTTTTCCTTTGATTGACCTACTAATTAAGTTAATCTTATTTTATGACTAGATACTGATCCAATCATACATCACTAGTGATGTAAGCCTTATGAGAAAATCTTAAATTCGACTTTACAAACACTTGTTCATATTAATTTAAACTTCTTAATTACCACATTTTTATAGTCCTAATCAAAATATAGATTAATTTCCCAAATTTCAAAATGCAGTATTATATATGATCTAAACTGGGCGGCCATTAGTCAACAAATATCGTAATTTGTAGACAAAACTGGTTATTTGTCTATATGATATTCATGGCACTCTTTAATAATCACAAAATCTTCCATAAAAAAATCTTGGATATTATAAAATTATTTATACATTTTCAACTAACTGGGGACCTCTGTGACACGCTAGTATGACTGCGATTTAAAATAGAACAAGAAAACATTTACGCAAGAAAATGAGTGACCAATTCTCTATGACGTACTAATAGGAGATGTCACAATGCAAGTATATACACCTTCTACCAACTAAATTAATGGAGGTATCTAGGATTGAAGGAGTACTTATTAAATTTTCCATCACTACTACAAAATAGTAAAAAGATAACACTTAAACAACAACGTTTTTTACAAAAACGTTGTGGTGTTTTTTTTTACAACGTTTTTTCAAAAAACGTTATAGATACATATGGAAAAACGTTATGTATTTATAAGGGGCAATAATTTGTTTGAAATTTATAACGTTTTTTTAAGAAAATGTTATCTATTTAAAAAACACGGAGCTTAAAAAAAATAGCGCGGAAGTGAAAACTTGAAATTAAAACATGGAGGATATATACTTTCTGATTATTAAAAAGCATTATAGGGAGAGAAACAATCTACGCATTTTAAATATTCCAAGTGAATTCATCTCTCTCTCTCTCTCTATTTCTATTTCTATTTAAGCTGGAGCCCTAGAGATTGTGTTAAGGGGGAGGTTTTCAGTATTTTGTTACGACTATTACTAATGTTACTTTTACTGATCTAAAACGGTACGTTCATCTTCCTCTTTTTTCACGAGGCGAAGATTGATCGATTTCCAAATTTCGGTCTTTATATGTATATTTGTTTGTGTATACCGTTTGTTTGGTGTAGATCTGGTCAGATCTGATGAAAATTTGTTGTTTGATGTGCAGATCCAAGGTGATGAGCAAGAGTTGCTTGAGACTGCACTTCCACGGTCTGGTGGCCCTGTTCTTGTTTTGTATAGAAAGTATAAGGCACTGGTGATGGCACGCGCCAAGGACACCAAGGAGAGAATGGCGGGCGTGGACGATGTACTTGTTTTGTTTTGTTTTATAAGGCACTGTTCTTGTTTTGTTCCACTTGAGAATGACGATGTACTAATGCATAGATGCCTGGACCAAAATCCCTGCGAGGTTGAGTACCGTGGGTGTGGTGATATTTATTTTAATAATTTCAATTGTGCAAGACATGCAGTTGAGCCCCGAACCGGCATTGAGTTCCCAATTATTTTGGACAACATTTTAGCCGGAGAGACTAACTCCAGTTGGCTCTCAGAGGTTAATGTTTAAATTTTTTGCTGGTCTTACTAATTTCCATTACCGTAGTCAAGTTTCTTGATCTGCATTCTGTTTCAGTTAGCTGCTTAACAATGAAAAGTTATAATAACTCGTAGGTGATTGAATTTGTATGTTATTTTTTTCTTATGGCACACATGTTATCCTCGTGTGAACCCTATCCTAAAGATGGAGAAGCCTTGATGTATTTATGGCATTGGACAGTATTTTGTTCTGTTACTATCTGAGCATCAATAATAGGCCTTTTATATTGGTTTTCAGCCACGTAAAAGTCCTCGCTGCGTAATATTTGTGTTTACAGGCATACTGTTCTTAAAGTCCAGCATAGCTTATAGTTTGAACTAGGTGTACAACAATAATAGGACACATTTTCAACCTAACGTCACTTATCTATATTCTATCATAATGTAACTCTGTGGAGTTCATTTTATTAGTTCACTATGAGATTGTTGATTCAACTAAAAGAAGTGGACATTTTCTTCTTTGGTAGTGATTCTGGTAGCTATACAACTGAGATATATACTCATACTGCTATTAATATTGAAAACGGTGGTTTCCATTCATGTCTCCATTGCTCTCAGTCTATAACCCTCTAGTCTGGTTTTTGTTATATATCTATCTGACAGGTTACACCAAGTGGTTTATATTAACATAGTTTTTATATGGTCATTCTAGGAAATTCCCAATATGGTCTGAGGTTTTTAGCTTATTTGTTGATCTCAATGGAGATTACTTGCATATGATAAGACATGCTGCAAGTAAAGTTGGTTACTTTTTTAATGTTTAAAGCATTCCATTAGTTATAGTAAAAATTTATTCTGTTATAGGTTTCGTTTCATAGGTAATTTATGTTGAACATATAGTTAGATTGACTTCTTTGGACCTGTTCTGTATTTATTATCTATGATTGATGAAAGTCATTATTTTGCAAATCATGAGGGAAACACTAGTCTACTTGTCACATCTTGATCATGAAGATACTGAAAAGCTGGTATGGTTTTTGTTAATTTCATGTTTCTAATTTAGCTTTCAGGGAAGATTTTAACATGCAATGTTCTGACTTAATCTGTTTTTAGCTTCAACTTAATACTTCTATTTCATACAAATGTTGAACTTTTGACTTTGACATGAATGGAACTTCTAGTATAAAGTTGCATAAATGGACTAGCCACCAATTAAGCTAGCATGCAAATTTATTATGTAGGGACCTTCTAATATTTCCTTGCATATGCTCTATCACTATTGTTACTTCTTATGTCTTACATTTTTTCTTATGCTAATTTTTTGCATACTTTAGTTGTTAGTATTCGGCTAGTTGGCGCACTTACGCTAAAATGAATCTAATTTTTTAAGCTGTGTTCTATGGTGGTACTATGTTAACACACAGTTTAGTAAAATGTTTTGACATGTATATTCTTTGTTTAATTTTTGGAATAACATAGATGCTGAAGAAGTTGAGTAAACAACTAAATGGAGAGGATTGGACATGGAACAACCTAAACACATTATGCTGGGCAATTGGATCGATATCCGGGTCCATGATGGAAGAGCAGGTATGCATTTTTTAGGTAGCTTATATTTACGTAGTATGTACTACCCTGAGTTTTCTGTTAGAATTATTAAAATATTTTCACTTTCATAATGTTTGTTCAAATCCCATGTTTGCATTATTTAACTATTTACCTAGTAATCTTTTGAGTCATTCCTTTAATAGATTCTTAATTCCCTTGTGCCTGTTTCAGGGTCTATCATTACTGGCCCAATTGGAAAGGAGTGTGCTGATCAGCCTAGGATTGGCTGAACCGACTTGGAGAAGACTTTTTTGTACATGATTAGGTAGTAGTGCACCATAGTTAATTTGGTATATTTTGTGGATGTTGTAATTTAAAACTGTAAACGTATGGTATTATTGGATGTATTTTGAAACTGAGAATGGTTGATACATTTTGGTTTTAAATGAGAATTTAGAGTTTTTTTTAGCTATATATCATTACATTAATATTAGCAATTCTACAAGTACAACATTGCAGATGACATCTTATAAACGTTGTATAAATTAGTCTAAAGGTTGTGTGATGTATCAAACTACAACGTTTTATACCAGAAAATGTTGTGGAATGATACCATCTACAACGTTTTCAAGCATCTTAGTATTTATTTAAAGACAATGTACAACGTTTTTTAGTAAAAAACGTTGTATTATGAGCCAACTACAACGTTTTAAAAACGTTGTATAAAATGTGTCAAATAGATGACACCCTTAACCTCGACGTTTCTGGAAGAAAATTACAACGTTTTTTAAGTGTTATCTTTTTACTGTTTTGTAGTAGTGCATGTTGGTGTAGTACTTGGGTACAACTCAAGCAACTAATTTTGAAAAATGTTAGAGGTTTTAAATTTTTTGTCTCAAATTTATCTAAATTGATATAGCATCAAATAAGATAAATAGGACTAACTTTTCTCTCCTCTTTTCTCTCTTTTTTCTTTAGCCAAAAACTCTAACTTTCATATTTGATTTAGGGAGAGTTCTTCAATTTTTGCAGAGACCCTCTCCTAGATCTCTTTTATTTTGCCTTTTATTGTGTAATAAAAATTTATACTCCCTTCTTGTAAAGCTTGTTTTCCCTTTTTGTGGGATTTGTTTTCTCCATGAGATGATTGAAGTCTTTCTCTTTTTTAAGAGGGTTTCTTTATTATTTCTTGTGAGACTTTACTTTCTCCGTTTTGAAGATTATGTTTATCGTTTGTGATTTTTTTTGATACGCAAATTGATGAAAATAGATTATTTAGATTTGAGTATAACACTATCATGCATGGTTGCTCGCGTTGAAAAACTGTTCACATTTATATTTTTTATTACTTATTATTTTTGGAATAGAACTGTTTTTTAAGAGTATCTTTGGTATCCAGTAATTGTTGTTATGGATTGACTTTTCCTGATTATCTATTATTTTATTTGAAACGATTGTAATATTCTTCTTGTTGTAATCTTTTCACTTTTTTTAACAGTTTACAGTTTCAATATATTTCAGTCTTTCAGATAATTTGATAAATAAAAAAAATAGTAATTTATGAATTACCCAATTATAAATATTTACTCAACTAATATAATAATTACACATCATTTTAGAAGAAAAATTTGACATCTTTAACATTATTCCTAATTTTTAATGTTATATGGAAAAGAATTGATGCATTTATTGTTTATGGACTTCTTTACGTCCTAAAATGGAGTCTCATTGGTTAGTTTATATATACTATGGTCTGTATGTCCGCAACACAGTTAAATATGTATTTTTTTTCCGATTAGTTATGTTTGAATATAATCTTTAAAGACTTAAATTGTAATTGGTAAAAATATTATAAAAAAATTAGTTGTGTAAAATTTTTTATTGACAAACTTTATAGCATGTGCACCTAAAGTCTAAAGATGATCTATAAAGACTAAAATTAAAGCTGGCAAAAATAGTACAGAGAAAGTTATGCATCAATGTGTCATTGGGAAATTTGGCTTTGGAGGTAGAGAATGGACCAATTAAAGTGCATTAATTACGATATCAAATTAATATAAAAATTAAAGGCTTAAATATAAATTATTATTCTGAATTATTGATATTTTTTTACTTCGAAGTTAACTTTTCAGTTTTTACAATTAAGTAATCAAACTTTTAATTTTTTTTATATTTACATTTAATTATATCACGTCATAAATCGATGACGTGACTCGCTTATTAAAGCAATCAATACTTATGCGTAAACTAAAAAATATTATTTCAAATAATTTTTTGACATTAAATAAACATCAAAAGGTAAAAAATTATGAAGTTTATAATGTTTTTACCCTTTTATTAATGTTTAAAAAATGTGAAAACTACACATAAGTATCGATAGACTTAGGGGGGTGTATTCAATTAAGATTTTTAAAAATTTTTAAAGTTTCTTTTTAAGTGATAGATTTTTGTAGAGTTCGTTGACTTTTAATGACTTTAAAGACTTTTAAAATGACTTTTAAAGACTCCATGAAATAAATGACATATTTTTATAAACTTTTTACTAAAGACTTTGATAGACTTTTATATACTTTTAATATATCTTGTAGCTTACATCATTAAGCATATTGTCCTCATTAAGCATTTTGTTGAAGAGGTCGGACAATATGTTTTAAAGAAAACTATAGAAATAATGAACTGGATGGATTGGTTTGGTCTGAAAGCATCCCTATATTTACACATTTGACATAATAGAGTATTACATAACCCAATGATCACAAATGGATAAAAAATTAAAGGGATAACTGATTTAGAGAAAATTACACACTACCCTATAAAGGAAAAAATTTATAAACCACATAGAACTTTAAAATTTTCTATTATTTTTTTACTACTAGTACCTAAATATTGTAATTACAATTTTAACTTAACAACATAAAATGACATTCGCAACCAAATGAAATGAGGGGTTATTCATGAAAATTCTCCATAGAAACAGTTGCTAAATTGCGAACAATTCTATTAGACAATTTACTTAGTATATCATTATTTATCAAAAGTTTTATAGGAGGCATTTTCAAATCACCAGTATAAATGACACCCAAAATATATTAAATCAACACTAACATGTAAACTTACACAGCTGATGAGGATGAACTATGCTATATTTTTATTTCCTAAATGCTAAGTTTTTGTAATTATTTTGTACTTAAATGTATTAATATTTATTTTAATTTGGTTTTGATATATTTTGTGAGTTTTCAATTAATTTATATTATTTTATACTATTTCTATTTGTTAGCTTTTAAGTATTTTTATTATTTTAGGAAAATTATTTATTATTATGTGTTTTTATTAATTTTATTTGTATTTATTTTATATTATTTTCATCTTCTCTCTTTCTCAAATATTTGAAAGTTTTTGGCAAATATTTGGAAGTCTTTGGATATGAGGCCAAACTTTGAAAGACTTTGAATATGAATAAATCTTGTTTTAAAGTCTATCAAACTCCACCATTTGATAGAAATCTTTAAAATCTATGACTTTTTGAATACTGAAATACTTTTATAGACTTTGTAAAAGTCTTAATTCAATACCACATAACTTTTAAAGACATTAGAAAAGTTGTAATTGAATACCACTAAACTTTTATAAACTCTTTAAATATCTTGATTGAATACAACTAAACTTTTAAAGTCTTTATAAGTCCTTACAAATCCTAATTCAATACACCCCCCTTAGTGAGCGGTCCATGTCATCAATTTATTTTGTAGCATGTCTAATTGAATGTAAGTGAAAAAATTAAAAGTTCGATCACTTAATTGTAAAAATTAAAAAAAAATCACTGAAGTAAAAAAAAATATCAATAGTTCAAAATATAAACTATATTTAAGTCAAAATTAAAAGACTATGCAGTTAAGAAAGTTTGAACTCAATAACACATTTAATTAGAGTTTTTAATTAGAGTTTTGATAACATGTTAATTTACCAAATGGTTTAATGTTTTAATTATTGGTATATCTTGTTCTAGACTGTGGATGAGTCAATTATATTGCCGGAAATATATTACCTTAGAGTCAATTCCCTTGTTTTGGATACTACTGGATCATCTTAATCCATTAAACTATATAAAGTCCCCAGGCCCCCACGGCGCTATCATCAAGATCACTCAAACCACATCAAAATTCACATTCACACCACGATAGCCCACCAAATATTATTTGTGAGGACCGGGTTAAACTTAAGTCCGAATTAAGGATCCATTATGATGCCTTTAGAGTATTATTGAGTCATCTTAACATAAGACCATTCAAAATTAAAGTCATGACACTAGCACATTGTACCTCATGTCTAATTGGAGTATTACTCCCTCCGTCCTAGCTTAAGTGACAATTTTTTTTTAATAATAATTCAGATTTTTTAAAATAATTAAATATTAATTTAATTTTTTTAAAAACACAATTGAATTAAAAAGATAAGTTGCTAATTTATTTCTTCCTTATTTCTTTGGGAAAGTTATTTTTTTGTATATAATTAATTAATTGAATTAATTGAAATTAAAAAGTTTATTAGAGTTTTGTTAACTCATATATTGTTTTTAAAGAGTGTTAAATGTAACCCTAATCCTATTCAAACTTGATTAGTTGATTCTTGATCTTAAATTTGATATTTGATAGCTTGACTTTATTTTATAATTTGAACCCTTTCACTTCTAGTATAACTTGGTATAAATTTCATACTTCTTCAGCAATACTCTTATTACATGGATATATATTGTTTTGTTTCTGTTTTGGAATTTGATACTCGCTCAATTCATTTATTTCTAGTTAAATTATTGTGTTGCTTCATTTTGATTTTGATATTCCGGATTTTGTAAGTTGGACTCTTTTAGACTTGTTCATCATGCATCAAACTTTATTTTGATCTTTGTAGAGGGATACGTGTTGTTACATTCAATTGGAGACATTGTGTTTATGATTTGATTTAAACTTTTGTAATTGGTATTGTGTCGTATGTCTTGTGATACTATATCTTTGGTAGAATAAGAGATAGGGTATACTTGAACTATAACTACTTGTGATCGTACCATAGAGGCTTGACAAGATGCCTTCCATGGTGGTGTGATTAGTCCATAACGTATCATTTTGTGTGCTTTTGGATGTAAGCTTTGGTCATTTGATATATTTGTTCAAGATGTCGACTCTAGATTTCTATTCTGTTTTGTGGTTTGGTGATTTTGTATTGAACATAGTTTTCAATTTTGCACGCATTTGGATTTGCAGTCCGGTATGTAATTTGCTTGTATGTGACAGTATTTTTACTTGTCTATGCAGTAAGATATATTTGTTTTGTTCTGAGCTCAGTATAAAATAATCACTTAACAACTTTGATTCAACCTTTTGTTTTGGTTCGTTAATTCTATTGATTAAATTATATTCTGTTCAAACTTTAGAAATTATATTACCGTCGGTATTTATGCTTGTGGTCTTCCTCAATATTCAGTACAGTATTCAGTTTAGTTGGTTCTGTATTTCAAATATATTTCTTTTATATATCTTTATCCATATTAGGCATTTAGCTAATTCTATGTATTTGTTCCGACATGTTTGCAAGAGTGATTTAGGGTTTCGTGTGAAAAGATGTAAGACCTCGAAGTTATGAAATACAAATTTAATTTTTCGTTGTATATATTTTCTCCAATACAGTAAGTGGTTAAATTGGCAAAGTTAAGAGTTAAGGATGTTATGTGCAAATTTTTTTTATGTCGGACAATATTCGTTTGGTCGGGGAATATTCGTTTGATCGGGGAATATTCGGGTCGTACGACGGCACCGAAATAACTACTTATTGGTGGACCCCACAATGAAATATTTGTCGGTTATAGAAAACGACAGAAGTAACCTTTTTTAAATAAAAATAGTCAACATTGTTATCACTCTTAAACTGTTAAAATACCGGTGATAAAAGAATAGTAGCATACGGTAATTTATGGTATTTTACTGTAGCACACGGTATTCTACAGTAGCACACGATATTGCACAACAACTCATATTATTGATCTGATAACGTGGTGATTGCACAGTATTCATCAATAATTGTTGTTACACAGTATTTTGCACTATTGATTCAATAATTGTCATAACACTGTATTTCATATCATTGAGCAATAATTGTTGGTGCACTGTATTTTAAAATTATTGAACCAAATAATTGTCACAGTAGCAAATACACAGTAATTTATATTATTAAATTGATAATGATCTGTAACGTGTTTCTTGCATTATTGTTGTAGCATTATTTTATTATATAAGTGGGAACCATTGGAAGAAAAATAAAATAAAACAAAATTTTAAAAAAAAAATTATTATCATTTATGTGAATAGTACGTGGACTCATTGTGGGGCTCACATGAAATGTGTGAAATGTAATTTTAGCTGAGAAATTTGGTAGGCAGCGGTTGCTACTGCCTTTGCTGATTTTTTCAGCACTGGTGTGCAGCACGCCACTCACCTACGGCGCATTGTAACTTATTTTCTCCTATAAATAACTTGCTCAGTTGAATAGAAAAATCACACCAAAAACATAAAGTTTTGCTATAAGTATTTTATGAGTTTTCTCTGAGAATAGTAAGATTATCTTGAGTGTTTGAAAATCAAAAGGAGTGCAGAAATTTTTCAAGTAAGTGTTTTATTAAAGTGTAGTAATTGCATAAATACATATTTCACACGGTATTCACAAATCTTTCTTTAGAAGACTCTTTTTTGAGAAGATTTATTTTTAAAAAGCTTTCTTCGGAAGATTTATTTTGAAATATTATTACAAAAATTATTTTTAAAGTTATTATTTTACACTACAAAAATTTATATTATATAAAAATTTTTGATAGTTCATAATATATGAGCTATCATACACCTTGAAATTTATATATGGTAATTACTAATTATATTATAAATATATAGGTTGATCAACCTCATTTTTATCAATATCCAGTCACCAGATAAGGTAAGGGATGTCATTTTCTTTCATACTCTTAAACTTATTACTGTAAGGGGTATCATTCTTTTCATATTATTTTCTTACTTGTAAGGGATACTATCATTTTCATTTTCATTATTCAAACTTACCACGGTAAGGGGCATCATTTTTTTTATACTCTTAAACTTACTATGGTAAGTATTATTCGGTGAAACTTTTGAAATGATTATATGTTCCTTAATAGTTTGCGCTTCATTTAATATCATTTCAATTGCACATTCTTATTTACGTGAACCTTTCTATTGAACTATAACCGTTATTCTGAACTGTGGATCTTGAATATCATTTTTGAATTTCACTCCACATCATGTTGATAATTTGGATATTATTTGAATCTGCACAAAGTAAAATTATAAACTTTCAATATTTATTGTTTACCCTGTTTCTTCTGTTCATATTAATATCTCTGTTATTAATCTAATAATCAAGAATTAAATTGTTGTGGATATCTGTGGTTTGGAGCACATATTGGATAAAGGTGTTGATATGTTAAAGGCGTTGATAGGTTAAATGCGATATATTTGATGATGTGTTTTTTAAGGCACGTGGTGAATATTCTCTTTAGCCCGGGGCTAGACATGCACAGTAGGCCGGCCTGGTCCGGCCTGCCTGGTAGGCTTTGGTCGTTGACCAGGCCAGGCCAGACTTTGACTTTTGGGCCTGTAGGCCGGGCCAGACCGGGTTTCTCGATCAAAGTCTGGCTTTTTGAGGCCTGTAGGCCGGGCCGGGCCTAAAAATATAATCAACTATTTTTTAATGTGAAATATAAATATTAAATAAACTAACTACTATATTAATTAAATGTATTGACAAAAAATTAAAAATGAGTAATTAATCAATAATAAATAATAAACTAACTACTATATTAATTAAATATTTTTAAAATGTATTCAAAATTCAAATCTTCAAAAAATGTATCTTCCTATCTTCAAAAAATGTATCTTCCTATCTTCAAAAAATATCTCTTCGTTATATCTTCAAAAAACATATCTTCAATCTTAAAAAAAATATATATCTTCAATATTCATGGATGTACAATTTCGTCAGTTTCTACTTCAACTTCGAGATCTTCTGAGCTATCTTGATCGTCTATTACATCTTATATTCTTCTTTGTGCGGCAAGATAATCTCTATAACAAATGCATATCTCCAATGATTCTGGGCTAAGTCTACTTCTCTTTTCATCCAATACCCTGCCAGATAAAGAAAAACAAGATTCCGAAGCTACGGTACTAGCTTGGATAGTTAGTAAATCACGGGCCATTGCGGCCAAAATAGGAAATTGTCTACTATTTTTTTTCCAAAATGCAAGTATATCAAAATTTTCTAATTCTTCATCGGTTATAAAACTTCTAAAATCGGTACTACAATATAAACCAAGTTCATTTAAACTGTTTGTTTGTGTTGAAGTTTTTGGTTTTTTTGATAATGATTTTAATAATGATGCATACATAGAAGATGATGAATGTGCAGGGGGTGGTGCACGTGTAGATGTAGAATATATAGACTCATATTGTTTGTAAAATTCAGTAAATGTAGTATTAAATTTTAGTTTAATGTTATCAATATTTTGAGTACCTAAATTTTCTATTATATCTTCTAAAACACTTTCCACACCTCCTAATTTTATTATGGGGTTTAATGCCGCTGCACAAGTAATAACACTAGGCATGTCTTCAAAATATTTTTAAAATTTTTCTTCCATATTCAAAATAAGGGCAGCCCAAAAAGGATCATATTTATATTGTTTAAACATATTTGTCATTTCTAAACATGCAAACATAACATGATGAATTGTGGGATAATAAACACCACTTAATAATTTTGTGTGTTTTTTAAAAACTTTAAGAATATTTAAAAGTTGCCATAATAAATTCCAGTCTTCATTTGTTATTTCATGATTAGTTTGTGTATTGTAAAACTCCATAAGTATATTTTTACGTTTATAAACATCTCTAAATAAATCATATGTACTATTCCATCTAGTGTTATTATCAAATTTTACTCTTTTAAATTTTTCACCTCTTACGTGACAAAAAGTTCTAAAATCTTGCATTCTTCTATTTGAACCATATATAAAAGCAATCATACCACGAAATTTAGATAATGTCACTTGCAAGTAAATGAATCCGGATTGTACAATCAAATTTATTATATGGCAAATACATCTAACATGAAAAAATGCACAATTTACTATAGGTTTTAAATCATTTGTTAACATATTAATAGAACTAGTATTATTTGTTGCATTATCTAAACTAATACTCATTATTTTATTGTTAATTTTGAAAGTACGAATTATGGACATAATTTGAGCATATATTGATTGACCAGTATGTGGTAATTCAAAATATTCAAATCCTATAATTCTTTTTTGCATAAACATTTCAGAATCTATCCAATGAGCTGTAACACAAATATAGCTAATTCCAAGTTGATGATTAGCAGACCAAGTATCACTAGTTAAACAAATTTTACCGTCAAAATTATCAAAATATTCAATTAATTCATTTTTAGCTATATTATATAATTTAATTGCATCGCGTTTAGTAGTCATTCTACTTACTTGTTTATATTTCGGTTGCAATGCTCCTTGAATGTAGTCAGTACACCGCGCATCGTCAAAAAAATTGAATGAAAGCTCCTTCTCGATCACTAACTTAGCTTGCCATTCCTTTTGTAATATTTGATCGTAACTCCAATTATGGCCAGAACGATCAATTTGTGATTGAGTGTTTTCATTGGTTATTTTATGCTTCTTCAAACACGACTCATAGTGACGGACTAATGTGGAACTTCCTTTAATCCCAAAGAAGTTGTTACATATTTTGCATTGTGCTCTTTTTACACCTTCCGCAATCCACACTTCGATGAAATGATCCCAAATAGGCGCTGTACGTTTCGTTTGCTCATCGGTTGGACGTGGAAATGTTGTACAGTTTGTACTCGAACCTGGAACGACACTTTCGGGTATAATATTTAGATCATTTTGGATAGTAAATGACACTTGTGGAATATTGGAGGAATGAGAATCCATTGTAATAATGAGTGTACTAATAAAATAAATATTATAATTTGTGAATAATAAATTATAAATATTATAGAACTAGTATAATATATCAGAGAATATCGATGAATGAGCTTGTAAATGTATCAGAGAACTAATATAATAACTATTACTAATGAGCTTGTAAATATATCAGAGAATAGAGAGAAATCTGAGGAGTTGTAATTTATGACATAAATTGTATGATATTTATAAAGAAAAAAATATCCGTTAATAATATCTGACCGTTGATAAATATGATCGTTCTGGGTACAGTTGATAAATATGACCGTTGATAAATATGATCGTTCTGACATTATATTCCTCTCGAGATGGTAGTATCAGTAGCATTAATGCATATCAGTGGCATAGTTGCATAGGCAGTATACACGAGTAGCATAGCTGTAGCCTGCATATCAGTACCAATAGCATAGCTGCATAGGCAGTATACACGAGCCACGAGGAGAGGATTTATATATATATATATATATATATATTTATGCTCCTAATTTCCAGACTAGGCAACATAATTATTTCTATTTTATTTGCACTTACCGTGTTGCTGCAGCTATCCAACTCTAAGGAAATGAAAGGATTTGATAGAAAATCAGTGGATTTGATGGATCATATCAGACACACAGAGGGAAATTAAAGTTTCTGTACGTATAAGTATCAACAACTTTATTTATTCAAGAATAATAATGAAGGCAAAAATTTCTCATTTTCAATGTCTTTCTTTGTTTTCTTATCATCATTCTATCACCTCCCAAATTCTTAGGGTGGCTTGTAATAATTATACGTGGGGCCCGGCAGTCGTATGAGTCTATGACCAAAGTTTCGGATATATATTATATATTGATTACCGAATTGGATGAACCCACTTGTTGGGTGTTATATATATATATATATATATATATATATATATATATATATATATTGATATATACTAGACTTTTGGTTTATATATATGTGTATAAAGCCAAGCTGTTTCGATTTTGGAAAAATTAACAAAAATAAAATTAGCAGTTTTTCGATTTTTCAAGGCCCACGGTTTTGGCTTTTGTTGATATATATATACATACACTGCGTAGGCCGGGCCGGACCGGTTCTCTGCGTAGGCCGGGTCGGACCGGTTCTCTGCGTAGGCTGGGCCGGACCGGTCCTCTGCGTAGGCTGGGCCGGGCCGGTCTTTTTCGTTGGCCGGGCCAGGCCGGGCTTTTACGTCAAAATAGCAGCCTGTTTAAAGACTGTAGGCCGGACCGGCCCGGTCCGGGCTTTGACCAGGCCGGGCTCAGGCCAGGCCGGGCTGGCCTGTGGGCCGTAGGCCTTTTGTGCATCTCTACCCGGGGCAAATATGAACTATTGTTTGGTATAATTATGACCAAAGGCTGTAAACTGGTATAATCATGATCGGTGGTGCTATATTGAATATCTTTGGCCCGAAGTGCAAATATGAATTGTTGACTTGTATGATTATGACCAGGAACTATGAAATTATATTATTATGGCCAGTAGTGTTTCAGATAATAAAAGTTGATGATGTTTTTCTTTAAAAGAACGCGAGTGGACATCATGGTCCATATGATTTTTCTAATGGTTGTTATTCTATTGCAGTTATTAATCTGAACATTGTTTAAAAATTTAACTGCAGTTGTTGAATTAAAACTTGCTGTTTAAATTATTCTATCAAAAACTTAATTGTTAAAGGCTAACGATAATTTATTTGTCATTATCTTAGTCATGATATTCTTTACTGGGCTATTTGAGCTCACCCTTTCCTTTTGTTCCATTATTTTTTAACAGGAGATGATAGAGTAACTGGGTCTAGTCGGGAGATGGAGTGATGGTTCGAGTTGTAGCTGTATTAGTCTTCATAAGTTGTAAAATAGTGTGACAATAATAATGAAGACTTAGTTGTGTAATAATACACTGTATTGTTAAACGTTGTACTATCTTGTAATAATTTTGTTATAGTCTTTTGACGACTCAAGTTTGGGCTGTGTGGGCCCAGATTTGGGGGCGTCACAAAAGAGCTACTTTTGACCATCTAGGTTGATTTGATTTTAGGTTTTGATTAATTTTGATTATTGTGTAAATTTTGGAGAATTGTATTTAATTCATTTATGAATTTTAGATTATTAAAAATATTTTAAATTATTAATGCTCTTACTTATTTTGAGATTTGTTATACTTTGAATGTGATCTCCATTTCCTATTCGGGAAGGGGGTGTTACAAAATTTGTCCTCAAAAGTATGTTTAAAGTACATAAGTTAACTAGATAAAATTATGCATCGATTAATTTACCTTTGGTCATATTACATCTTCTTCAAACAGTAAATTAATTACATCACAAATAAATAGTTCAAATTATCTTTCTGCACAAACTAAAGAGGCAATTAAAGCAATTAGCACATATAAATAAATTTATAATCTCTTCTCTTGTTTGACTATCTTAATTTGTGTAGAATTTGTGTTTAAACTATTTTTTTTAGAGACAAAGGGAGTATAAAATGGTCTTACGAGTACAAGGCTTAATAATTTTTCAGAAGTGAGAAATTATATTCTCAACAATAGCCAACTAGCTAATTTAGAATGCGCGCGGCATGAAGAAGAATTTGAACTTCAAACATTTCCTAAATAAAATTCTTTGGAGTAAAATTGAGAAAGCAACCTTTTAAAGTTATGTGAAATTTACCAAGCTAGCAAATGAAAAAAACCAAAGTTCGGTGGCTAACTATTGTACACACAGACCCCATCAAATTATGTTATTCACAAAAAGAATAGACAACCATCATCATGATATCCTTGATGTAACCGTTGTACAACGGATTTCTACCCGGCAACTAAATTCAAATATCTGAAATAAAGAGTACGTAAAAAGAACAAAAGCAAAAGCCACTCCACCTTTACCTCTACCTTTATATATATAAAAACATTTACTCGAGGACTTTAATTCTAATGCCTACCCTTAAATAATCAGCTCCATATAGTCAAAAACCTCTTCTCATTTCTGCCTCTGAATTCAAAATCCCAAAATCAATAATGGGTTCTTGCATTAGCAAATGCTTCACCAAAAAAAATCCCCATGAAGAAACTAACAATAATAATGTGCAAGACAAGCTTGTTATCTCACAAGCTCCCAAAACTCCTATCCCTCATACTAAAAAACCTCTATCTCCTTCCCCATCTCCGATTTTGACTTCGTCCTTCTCTTGTGCCACGAGTAATATTAGCAGCAGTTCATTCACATCGTCATTATCTTCGTCTTCATCTTCATCATCTTATTCGGCTTCAACTATTTCCTCGAAAGAAAGATCATTTTCGAATGACTTTATACGGTCTTGTGTTAAGGAAAATCCGCATGTTATTGGCGTTGATCATAAACTTGTGCCTAATAAATTTTATGTACAAAAATTAAATTCAACCATAGCGAAGCCAATTTGTGCCACTCCTAAGCAATCTACTCCAAAGAAGAGAGCACGCGCAAATTCTCCAACTCTCACTCGACAAAAGAGTTTGAGGAAAGAAGTACCACCAGAGAGGGCGAATGGCACGTATTCCAATGTTCCAAGTAGAGCTGTGAGATCTTCATCTCCTGGTCGAAGATTTAATGGCGAGAAATTAAATTACAAGGGGGCTTTTGTGCACACACCGAAGGAAAAATATTCCTTTGTTTTCAAGGGGAATATTTCAAGAAATTTTACCGGCAAGGAAAATGTTCGGCCAGCAAGTCCAAACAACAATTTTAGTAGAAATCGCGTAAATTTGAGGAATAGAGAGACATACACTCACCGCATTGGAATCAAAATTGATGAAATGGAAGTACAAGAAGGGATGTCAAATGAGGATATCAAGTCCATTCCCATGGACGATATTGATAATCCTCTTATTGCTTTGGATTGTTTTATTTTTTTGTGAATTTTGGTTCATGCATTATATGAGATAACATGATGTACATATATATTTGTTTTTTGTTTTTTTCCGTGTTGGCTTTTGTATGATGATATGATTCAAGTATTTCTATTCATATATAGGGTTGAATATAAAGAATAAGCTAGCCAAAAATAGATGTAGAATTGATTTGTTTGAGGGTTTGGAATGTAATTCTATATTATAGTTAATTGTATTTTCAGAGTGGGTAATCTGTGTTAAATATATATATTGGAATGATTCGACTCCTTACTTGAATTGTTTTCGAATACAGGAAAGCATTCATTATCGCAACATGATTTTGCCATTTAATTTTTAGGCTTTTATCTGTGAAAATTGAGTTTATTGGTTAGAAATAATTCAGTTTTCCTTTTGCCTATCAGAGAGGCTATTATGATTTATGGGAGTGATATCAAGGCAAGTTAGTGTATATGTATTGTTGAGATTTTTATTTAAACCCCTGCTAATTAGACACACCTCAGTAAAATAAATTAGTAAAATGGAAAGGGAACAGTTATTTCCACAATGATTTTTGTTATTTCCGCATGCGGGCTCCATTTTTTAACATATAACGACGGTTTTAAAATCGTCGCTATAGATAAAAAATGGTGCCCATATACAAAAATAATAAAAATCACTGCAAAAATATCAGTTTCCAAATGAAAATTGTACTCTTCTATTAAAAATGGGGGTCTTCTTATTTAGCCCAAAGATAAGCTCAAGTTGTAGTAGCTCAATTTGAAATTTTCATTCAGAGCCCCGGCTAAACACACATCACTAAAATAAATTATCAAAATGAAAATTGTATTCTTTTATTAGAATTTGTAGAATTTGTTAGTACAACTCTTTTTGTAGAGTATGTATTAGAATTTATACTCTCTCCGTTTAAAAATTAGAGATACAATTTGATTTTTTAGATTAAACGACGGCATATTAAACTTTAAATTGATATAAATTTATTTAAATTTAGTTGATACAATAATTATAATTGAATAGTATTCCCTCCTTTCCATTATATAAGTCATTTAAGACATTATTACACATATTAAGAAATGTCATTAATTAATACTAATGTTGGGCAATTAATGTTAGTTTGAAATTCCATTACTACTCATATACTCATTAATTACTCTTCTTTCTCTCTCTCATAATTATTTCATCTTTAAGGATAGAATAAGAAATGATTAAATTTGTTCTCCTAGATAAAACGACTTATATTTTGGAAAGAATTTTTTTTTTTAAAACGACCTGTATAACGGAAAGGAGAGAGTATATAATAAAAACTAACTTTCTTGGATAAGAGGGATCCAATATATCTCTTGTCATTGTCAAAGAAAAAAATACCAAAAATCTGCAGAAGGAACCATTTAATATTTGTGATCTGAAAATGACACGTCAAAGGCAAAGTCTTCCTACAACTACTATTATGAATTGTGGCCATGAACTGAGGCCATACTTCTGAGTAAAGGATGGGTCTGGTCTGGGTCATCATCTTAACTGAATTTGTTTGTCCTTTGGCAGACGTGTGAAGCCAACTCTCATCTCGCTTCACACACATATATCTATATAGTAAGATGCCTAATCCAATACTCCCGCTACCCTGTCCAAATTTAAACAAATAATCTTTTATTTAGGGATTGTTTATAAACGTAATTCTGATTACTGTTTCAGTTTATGATTAATTCTAAAAAAGTAGATTGTGTTTGCTAAAGAAAAAAATACTTAAACTAATAAAGAGTAAAAAGTATTTGAATAAAAAAAATAATTGATTACCTCTTATTCCAAGTATAAATTAGTAAAAACGAAGGCTTGAATAAGTAAAAATAGGTAATTGTTGAAATTACTTAAATAAATAAGGTAAGATTAGTAATACACCCAGACAAATCTAATTTTAGATATGACAAATAATCATAAGTTTCAAATTGAAATTTCTGATTATTTCTATATAAAGTGTTATAAGTAGTTTTAAAATTCGGTTACCAAATATTTTTTGATTCTTAAAACTGATTATAAATTTGTTTGACGAATCGTAAACGATCTCAAACACCCTCCTAACTTAGTTATCCATCAAACGAAGGAACTTCAATTAGCTTTCTGCACATCAGCATTTTTAGCAAAATCGAGCACAAGAAAACTGCAACAAAATCAAACAAAGCTATCATCAAACATTTGAACCAGGGATTAGAAATTGAAGCTAGCCCCAAATAGACCAGCACAAAGCACACCAGATCGAAAAATCAACCAACTGGAACGGTCCACTCCCCAATCCTAAGCAAGCACACTGATGAGTTGGTCAGTCTTCAAAGAATGGAATTAACTTGCAAGGAAAAAACAATATCTTGATAAACAAAACGAAGTCCCAACAAGAACAGAGATAAAACAGATCATCAAAGTAAAAATAACGCAACAAATAATTTCGAAGGGCCTTCCATTCCTGAAACAAACTTGATAGAACATCTCTGCATCCTAATTAGCAAAAAACCAAAAACCCAACACCTCTGCATCCAAGCACCTCGCCCAAAAAATCAAAACCACCTAAACTTGTACCCTAATTAGCATTATTTATACTAATAACAAAAACTCCAAGCATAAAAGATCCCACCTGAGCAAATAGTACCCACCAAAATCTCACTGCAAGACAGAGAAAATCCCAAAGAACGCCTTGAAAAGCTGAAAACTTTCCTTCACCAACGAACCAAAAGAAATATAGATTCTAAAAAAATATATTTTTAATTAATTAGTAATAAAATATATTTTTAATTATGTATTCATGATGTCCCCGGTTAACGACCTCAACTAGTGGTCTATTAACCTAATAACCCTTTTTTTTTTAAAGGCCTCACTTTTTGGGAATACAATAATTTCTTAATTAAGTACATCATTTTTTATTTTGTTGCTAATTTGTGGGGAGGGGAGTGAACCTAGGACCTCTTACTTAGTAAGTGGCCTAGAGTACCACTGAGTCAAAGGCTCTCGATCAAGTACATCATTTACTATCACAATATTAAGAATTAATCAAACCTTATTAGAAGATGAAGAAATAAACTCACAAATAAATATCACATAAAGAGAAAACAAACTTCATATAAAGGAAGAAATAAACTCACCTGAAGTGAGAATTGAACCTAAGACCTAAACGTTACGGTACAAGAAAAATAGATATTTTCGACTCATGAAATTTTCGTTGAAATTAGGCTATTTTCGTCGAAAATAGGTTAATTTCGACGAAAATTTAGGTCAAAAATTCAATCGGAATAAACTGGGTCGAAATTAATTTTGTCAGGAAATCCATCAAGAATACTATTTGCGACCAAATTAAATCAAAATATACCACCCCCTCCCCAAAAAGGAAAGGGAGGTCACGTGCAAAGCACAACAAACTTCAAAATAAATAAACAGAGCGCTAATAACTTTAAAATATTTAACAGTCTAAAATTCGCAAATGAATTAAATAAATTCTCCAAAATTTACACAATTAATCAAAACTTAAAATCAAATCAACATAGATAGTCAAAGATAGTTCTTTCAAACGAACCCTAAATCGCCTCTGTAAACTTGCCAAAAGAAAAACACATCATGAACTAAATGCCCAGTACGGATAAAAATATACAAAAAAAATAAAATTGAAATCTAGAACTAACTGAACAGAATACGAAGGATAATCTCAAATATAAATACTAACGGTAACCAAAATCTCTAAGGCCTGAGTAAGAGTATAATTGAATCAGCGGAATTAAAGAAACCAAATAAAAGGCTAAATCAAAGTGTAGCAGTTGTGATTTCATACCGCGCTTAGAACAAAACATAAATATACATCAAGTCAAAATAATGTCACACAAACAAATCACACATCGGACCGCGAATCCAATTGCATGCAAAATCGAAAGGTGTGTTCGGTACAACATCACCAAACCGCGTAACAGAACAAAAAACTAGGGATGACCCATACACCTCCTAAAACAAAATCACAATATGGCTAACTCCCACGGGAGCACAAATGGAGATGTCGTAGACTGATTACACTGCTACAGAAAGTGTCATGCATGTGGTACCCCCACATGTGGTTATAGGTCAAGTATGCCCTATCGCTTATTCTATCAAAGATATAGTGTTACAACGCATGCGACACAATACCAATAAAAGGGTTCTAAACGTACATATTGAACCAAATCAAATCATAAACACAATGTCTCCAAACAAAGGTAAAAACATGTACCGTTGTACAAAGATCAACAAAATTCTACTCATGAAGATCAAATTCAAAAGAGTACAAAATACAGAGTTTGGAACATCTAGACCAAAATGAAGTAACTTAAGAATCTGTCTAACATGTCAATCTAATGAGTATCAAATTCTAAACAATTAGCAAAATAAATAGATCAATATAATGAAAATATTGCTGAAGAAATACAGAGTTTTTACGAATTATACTTAAAGGGAAAATGTTCAAATTATAATTAAAATTTCAAGAGTGCTAATAGAAATATAGAAAAAGACTGTAAATGACGACAAATCACGAGATATAGAGAATACGACAATAATCAAAAGAGCGGAGTACGAAATTCGTACCTGATAGCTAAATCCACTTATAGCACACTTCACAAAATCTTAACCTAAAAAACCAAAGATATCCAATATGAAACATTATTCACCACCTAAACATGTTCACTCCAGCTTATGTATACAATTTCACCTACTAATTCTAAAATATTTTTTAAAATATTCAAGATACCTTTAATTATTTGCCTTAGATCATTATTGATACTCCCAAAGCATAAAAATTAATAGGAAAAGTTAAGAAATCTAAAAACCTCAATATGACAAATTATTTTTAAGATCCCAGTCTACTGCATCGCTCAGCCATTTCTTAAAATTAATAACAAATAAAATAATTAATTTTAACGGTTTAAAATTGGAGAAAATATTCTCAGCTTATATAAGTATAAAATATCCGAAATTTATAACAATCCAATGGTCGGATTAAGAGATATAATTCATGTAGTAGACATTAAATATATGAAAATAGATTTTCATATTTTAACTTTTACATTCAATCGAATTATATTCATTTATATAGATTCATCTTCTCTTTCTAATTATCATGTTATCTAATTCCGTGTCTATATTTTGTTTAAAAATAATCTCTAATTTAAAACTCTCATAACTAAACTTAAAATCAAAATACAAAATAATATTTATCTTCATTGTTCATCTTTCTATAAATCGCAGTAGCAAAGAATCTAAATTTTGGGTCTTTTAGAGTCTTCTAAATCTCTTCATACTTTCATGAAAATTGTATCTCTTGGAAATATACACAACATAGGCTCAAGAATTACTTGATACAGAGTTAATATGGCTGAGTTATGAATTTTCAAAATTATGGATGAAAATAATTACGGGAATCAGGACAAGTTGCGGTTTTCATTAATTTAAGGTAAGAAAATCGTGTCAAATAACTTTTCTTTCTCTTTAATATTAAAGAGGACGAAAATTTAAAGAAATAAGTTTTGGATTCACTCAATTTCAATATCGGATGAATTAATTATAATTTTTCTAATGAGTTACAGTGCACAATAATATTCTACTAAGGAATTCAACTAGTCAAGTTATAACAGGATTAATAGAGTTGCATCTACACTCTTTAAATTCAACTAGGAAACAATATATGAGTTACCAAAACTCTGATGAACTCTTTAATTTTAATTAATTAAATTAATTATTTAATTATTTACTAAAATAATTTAACTTTCCAAACAAAATAAAAAAAAATTGTAATTTACCGTTTCAATTCAATTACCCTTTAGAAAAAAAATCAAATTAATATTTAATTATTTAAAAAAATTGGGTTATTACACTAATACAAGTTTCGTCGAGATTAACTTATTACCGACAAAATTTTTGTCACAATAAGTTTCTGCCACATGTCACTTTCTAGTTCCTTTTTTGTGACTATTTTCGACAGAAATTCCTTTGAAATTACCAAATTCTATCAGAAGTAATGATTTTTATAAATATTTTTTCCTATTTCTTTAATAGTCAAATTTTTAAACCTCAATTTTGTGCCTGCTTTTTCCCTACCTTATCCCAAATCAACATAATCACATAAGAAGCAATAATATTCTCAACACCTAGCCAATGACAATAAAACTAATTGTAATCCCAATAATACACAGCAATGACAATAAAACACAGCAATGACAATAAAACTAAATGTAGAATAAAGATACAATACAAGTTAAAATTATGAAATATGCACAAGTTAAGGTTTATAACGTAAACTATGTACTGATCAAAATATGTTAAACGACGTTGAACAATATAACATGTACAAGTTAACGTTTACAACGTAAACTAAACAAATTTATATAAGTTACAATACAACTAAAACAAAGTAAAATCTATGAAATTTCTATAAACGACAACTACTACTACTACTACTGCTGCTGCTACTACTACTACTACTACTACTACTACTACTACTACTACCATTATTATGAGAATCACCTGGAGGAGGTCGACATTGCTACTCCAGTGTCTGAAAATCATCGCCATGCCCCTACTCGTCATCACCCTTTGCTCTTCTTCACGACCCTATTAATACAATAAAAATAAAACCGATTAATAACCATGAGAATTAAAGAAACAAATGATAAGTAACAGGCAGAATATATGAACTTAAAAAGAGTAAAATAATTAAGAAGGAATTTGGGTCTAAGTCAGCAGTAACCCAAAAGCATTTGTCACGAGAGTAACCACCATCCATACGAACTCGTCGCGTACTGCAACAAAGGACTCCAAAGGGATATTTGTACTCTTGGCGGTCGCTCCTGCTATAATGTCCTGTGCAAGCTAATGTAGACGAGTTTGGGTAGGTAATACATGATCTCGGAATATCATATCAGTAACATACCGATCTGACACTCGCACTATAACCCTCTGGAATAGCTTGTTGTCCATGCCAACACCTATATGAGATGGTCCAACAGATGCTCTCGGACACTGACATTGGCCAGGGCCTACAGAAATAAAAATAACTTTAGGAAAGATACAAGCAAATATATATATCACAAAATAATGAGAAACATAAAGGAATTCACAACGAGCATCTAAATGATTTTTTTTATGTTCTTTAAAAATATAAATTTTACTTACATATAATAGAATAATTCTTGGATAAAAAAAAATGACAAAATAATCGTTAATAAAAATTATCGGCAGAACTGTTACTTTTAATTGTAAAAATACCCTCCAATAAAAGAACAATAACACACAGTATCACTACATTATTCCACAATATTGAACCAATAATTGTCATAGTAGCAAGGGTATCAATGGAAAGTTACGTAAGTAAAAGTCATGGGGTACTGAAAAGGTAGATAAACTCATTAATACATTAGGTAAAGAAAACTATATACATAAATATCTATGACATTAATAAATTAAGTAAATAATGTAGAAGATGGACAAATATAATAATAATTATGAATAACAAAGTAGAAGATAATCTTGAAATGTAAAAGTTTGTTAAAATTTATGAGTGGTAGATTAAAGGTAATTTTGAAATGTGAAAATTGTGATAAAATGATGTGTGATAGATTAAAGGTCATCTTGAAATGTGAAATTTGTGTTAAAGTTGACGTGTGATAGATTTTAAGCTTAATATATAATTTTGACACTTGTAAAGTGAATGGTTGCTATGTGTGGTACATGTTGGTTAAGTTTTGGCTATAAAAAGAGGGTTTGGCATAAGGAGTTGGTATAATCTTTTTACTTATTCTCCTTTCACTTTCTAATTATTTCTTAGTTTGAGTACTTCTTTGAGTGTGTTAAAGATACTTTGATTATGTTGGTAACATCAGTAAGAGTACAAGGATTGCTCATGTGCTTTTTTTCTCTAAAGTATAGTTGCACAAACACCCAATCACATTACACAGTATTTACTACTCTTTTTTTAGAAGACTCTTCCTTTAAAAGATTCATTTTGAAAAGTTTCCTCCGAAAGATTGTTTGAAAATGTAATTTTATTCTTTTAAAATTATTTTGAAAGTTTATTCTACTCCATTTTGTATACTACACAAATTTATACTAACAATTCACTTCTCAATATACGAGTTAATTATTGTACACCACATAACTTATATGAGGTAATAACTAATTAAATTATAAATATACATATAAGTTGATCAACTACATAAAAAGCAGAATCTAGTCATGTGCTAAGGTAAAGGATATCATATTCTTTCATGTTTTTAAAATTTAAAATTTACTATAGTAAGAGATTATTATTCATTTCTACAACCCTTAACATTAAATAGCAAAAATTCCTAAAATAATAATTCGTTAAAATTTTCTTAATAGTTTGTATTTCATCTAATATTTTTTATTTGAACTTTCCTGTTGAACTCTAACCGTTATATTTGAAGTGTGAACTTTTGAACTATGACATTTTAGACTTTGAACTATAAAAATTTTGACTTGAACTTTCTATTTGAACTGTGAACATTTTAGATTGTTAAATATTTCTTGTAGCGTGAACCTTATCGTTGAACTTTCTATTTGTGAATTTTAGACATTACCCTTGGACTTGGACACATTTTGATATCCTGGACATCGTGTTGATAATTTGAACATTATTAGACTATGTACAAATTAAATTATTCCTTAAACATAAATAAATTATATATCTCTAATATTTATTGATTGTTTCATTATTCTTATTATTTTTGTTTATTCTTTATTATTTGTACTAATCATCTATGTTGTTCCCATAGGGCACATAAATGATCTAGAAATGGGTTTGAATAGGTCATTTCAATTCTTTAAATTACAGTTTCAAAATCATTTACTTTTGAAATTGCAATGAAATAGATAATTAAATTAAATACCCTTCCTTAATTTTGGTTAATAACTACTACAGTTCTGATTTTAATTTGTGTTACTGAAATGTTATTTCAAAATAATGAAATAGTTAAAGTATTTAAAGCAGCTAGATCAGTTATGATGAAGGTAGTAAAGAGATAAGAGGAGACACATAAATTTTAAGTGATTTGAGGTGCTGCTAAGTTGGTATTAAACTTTTCTCGCTAATAGAACTTAGCAGCTGAATAATTTCTCTTTGACTTTGATCTCGGGAGCTACTGGGTAAGCCTTTCTTACTTCTGCTCAAATTTTGAGAAAATTGCTCTTTTAATTAATCCTCCAAAGTGTGTATTAACTTTGAGTTGATGATATAATATCCATTCAATAAATCAATCTTCTTCTCATATCTCTTTCTTTCATTTTTGAACTCTATGATTTTGACAAGTTCAGCCCCCTCTCTATATTTACAGTTTCATATTACTCTCATTCCTCCTTCTTCTGCCTCTTTTTATTTTTATTTTAAATAAATCTCTCTATTTATAGAGAGATGTATTGTTGAAATACCCATTAAAAAGTAGTCATTACTTCAATTAATGCTCCGATCTTAGAAGATCTTGATATTGGCATTTATATATGAATGTCAGCTTATTTTTGGCTCTGTCTTCATTTTCAATATGTTAAAAATGGAAACAATGTAGATGACATCATACTGCCAGGATATCTGTTTGACACACATTCCTCATATCTCCATAGTAAGCATCCAACGGTTGACTGAATGTCTTTGAGTATTTAAACACTTCTTATTTATTGCTTCTCGATCAATTCACTGTGAAAATTATTCCTTAGGAACTATAGTGTTTGACTTGACTTGACTTGTGAATTGCAGCTCTGCGATTTGATTACTCTGTGAACTGTACCATGATAGTTTGGCTTTGCGAGAGTTACTTAACCTTAAGAACTTAAAGTTGTCCTTGATATCGACACTTTGATTTACGATTAAGTCAAACTTTGCGATCCTTATTCCACGGATCGTTCTATGATTTGCAGACTCTATGATCAACCTTAAGAGTCTTATGCTAGGTTGTTAGCTTTACAACCTTCTGAATAGTACAATATGAAGCTTTAGCTCTTCGGGCTACTACTTTGTGTTCTATAGCTTTACGATCTTCGATTCTTCATTCTATTGTGAGCTATCTAGAATTCTTGTACTCTACGATTTCTTCAGTCATCGTAACATAGAGTATAATTTAAGACGATATCTCTTTCCATGCTTATTCTTTGTTTGCAGCAATTTTTCAGATCTTCATTGCATACTCAGTTCACTTCCTGAGAACTGAGATTTCTCCTTTATTTGAACTCCTGTTTTTTCACTTTCTTCTCGAAGGTCAATGCACCTCAATCCTACATCGGTTAATATGAGATATTTGAATGTGTATATAAGCACTCGAGTTGTTATCATTAATACCTTCATTCATAACCTTTTGGGTGAGCTTATGGTGGGTTAAGATGACCAAAAAGATATTATTGACACATCGTATTGGGTCTTATTTTGATATAATTTGATTCGAATTTGGGATTTGACCCGGGTCATTGCATATGGTATCAGAGCCGACTCTTGAAAGCTCCAGTCGAGTCATTCGATCAGGTTACCGGAGGTGGTGACACGAAGATGGGCCTAATAGGCCACTGGTATTATTCCACAATGCTTAGAGACGCAAAGTTTCTAGGCCTTGTGTGGCTATGTATTCAGCCTAACAAGGACGTTGGGTATTTAAGAGGGGGAATTTATAATTAGGAAGTTGTTGTTACACTACCAAAATTAAAACCTTACTTATACTCTATGAACGCAAAATTCAGTATAGTGAAAAGCAATGATCGATCCCATAGAGAGCATTATTGTTTCCAATTTATCATAATATTTCTAACAGTAAATGAAAGCAACTAATAAAGAGGGGATTTACAAGTAATTATGATTATTTAAATAAGTAATAATAAATTAATAAGTTCAATGAAGTAAAAACTTTACTTCTTCAGTTCAATCTCACCTTTACAATTAATAGATAAATCAATCAGAATATATTTTTATCATTCTATAAAATTAATAACCCTAGACAACAACAAGCTCTGATACCCAAAATTTCCCTTAATTGTAATCTAACAAACCAAGTTCTTCATCAGATTCTAACCATTATACAACCTAGAACAAACTCCCTAAATTTAATATAATTGAAGCATTAATATCAAGGAAATTAGATTATTCTAAGCAACAATCTCATAAGCTCGGACTGTTTAACTTACATCACGATAACCATAGCAATAAATGAAAGCTTAACCACAATCATCTATCACTGTTCACTACCAACGATTAGGAACAATATCAATTACGCATAATATAATTTCTAAATCTAGTAATTGATAATAATTTGATTAATCTAATGAGCTCTAATCAAACCAATCAGATTTAATATCAAATAAGTAATTAAAACAGATTATCTCGAATAATTTCATATGAGGAAGAATAAATAATATTACTGAATTGATTTAACCATTAAATGTAATTAGGATTGAAATCCCCTAAAACTGAGTTGAAGAATTTAGTCTGACATGCTCTGAATAGTAATCTATATGAATGAATGGAATTAATCGATCCCCTAATTACAAAACTCTAATGTTTATTTATACTAATCTATAAAATCCTACTCCTACAATTGATAGGAAACTTGATTACAAATGAAACTCTTATCAACTATACCCCGCGTTGACTTTTCTGAAATCGGCTCACTGCGCCGGGGCACAGTCTTTTACACTAAACATCTCGTTGGGGCTCCGTCTGAACTTGTCATCCACGATTTTCTCTCAGTCCAATCTCGCCGGGGCGCCGTGTTCCTTCACAAACACTTCGCTGGGGCACAATTATTGTTCCTCAGTTGACTTTTGTTGATTTTTGCTTATTTTCCATTTTTTTCTACAAAATCAATTTAGAATAGTTAATAAGTATAATTGGAAACAAAGGAATTGTAAAAACTAATAATAAGGGATAAAAACATAATAAAATTCATTTCTATCAGTAACACCTCAGTCTCATATCAGTTAATACGGGATATTTAAATGAGTATATAAGGACTCGAGCTGCAATCATTAATACTTTTAGTCATGACCTTTTTGGGTGAGCCTGTTGTGGGCTAAGATGACCCAAGAAGATATTATTGAGACAGTGCATTCGGCCTTATTCTTCTATGATTTGATTCAGATTCAAGATTTGACCCGGGTCATTACAGTCAACTCCCCATTAACATTATCAGTTTCTGTCATCGTGCCTTTTTGTCCGGTGTCTTAGTCATTTGTTAAAGTTCATTATTTACACCTTGTCTTTTCTGAGTAGTTATTCTCAACTTATTTCCTTGCAGGAGAATCCTTTGATCATCTGTTATAGTGAATTCATCTCTTGGTGTCGTTGTCTTTACGTACTCTGATGGGTATAATACTGAGGCAACTAATTAGTTGTGACTATACGTTCTGAAGTGCCTTCACCATTATGATGATCTTCATTATGCTGTTATGAGTATTTTGACTTTTTTTGTGCCTATGAACATTAATATTATCATTTTGGTCAGAGATTGTGATTTCTGCGAGCTTGATGGAGCTTTACGAACTCTTGTTTGGATCTTGAGATGACTTACTTTCTCTAAATCTTTTACCTTCCTTGGAGTGATCCTGACTTATCTATTTTGCTTTTAAGCATTCTTAAAATCATCAGCTTGTAGTACAATTTGAACTTAATGGATATGTCATCTTTTTCAATCTCCTCTATATGAATGTATACTTTTTTTTCTCCATTACTCTGCTCTTCTCTGTATTTGACTACTTAGCTCTGACTTCCAAGTTGAGTTAATCGTAGTGTTGAATGAAGAATATAAAGTTTATACTGCGATTAGAGCTCTACGATCTCGATTAGTCTTATAAGAACTTTCCTTTGCTGTACACCCTTGAGTTAATTCTACGATCTGATCTTCACTATACGATTCAGAAAGAGCTCTACATTTGATATTACCATACGATTTACTCTTCTAGTTACCCTTACTCTTCTGCTATTAGTTTTTACAACACGATCTTCAACTGAGCTTGCTCTACAATTGACATAACTGTACAATCTATTCGAAGTGCCTTTATACTTCTGCGATTAGCTTTACAATACGATGTTGATTGAACATGCTATACGATCTGCTCTCTTTTCTTCAACGACGTGAATGAGTTCTACGAACTGGTCTCAAGCTTAATGATTGCTTTACCATACGATTTTGACTGTGTGAATTTACGTATTCCGCGATCTCCTTAATGACTGCATCATGCCTTATGATTTTTGAATATATTCTACGAACTCGAAATGAACCCAATGATCATTCGATACAAAACACTTGTGATTTCCTACAATCAATACATTTAATTTTCTTTATAAACCAACCTAACAAGTTTGATCTTCTATTATAAGTCTTTGAACATTGACTTCACTATTAAGGACTTTACAAAAGTTACATATTACAAATATATATTAATATTCGTATTGAATTCTACAATCAGTTATGATTTACTAATTTCTAATCAGTATGGTTTAACATTTCAGGCAAAATGACTATTTATAATACCTAGCTTGCTTTATTATCTGTTTGGACATTATTTAACACATATTTTCTAAGAAGATGATGTTACCATATGCATACGTGTCAAGCTTAGGAATGCAGAACAGTAATATGATATACAAAAGTGACAATAAAACATACCCATGATCAGCTAGCTGATTTTAAGGCAATTGAGTACAGTATTTCTCAGCATCAATGTAATCAGCTTCTATAATTGATCTTAACATTTCTGCTTTTTGCTGAGCTATGAGATAGGTCCATTTTTCACCATTTACCAACTTTCACTTAGTGTTTCTCTATCTACTCTACATTCTGTAGTGCTAGCATCTAGATATCCAATTGAATGAAAACTCCAAGATAATTGATTTAGACTATATTGGAAGTGTCCTTTTTAGTAGATGATAAATGAGATCTCTTTTGGATGTTCTTTAGATGTAGATTTGGTAGATGGAACCAGCTTGAAAGAAGTGAATGAATCTCATTATGCTTTTTAAAACAAATTTTCATCAATAATGCACATAACTGCAAGTATATAAAATTTCAGTCATCGATCTAATAATGTTGCACAAGAGTTTAAATGTAAAGCTGGCTTTGATGTGTGCCATAGGATCTACTCAAGCGAGTAAGCTTTTACCAAGAGAACCTACTCTGATACTAATTGTTGTTTCCAGAGGGCACATAAATGATCTAGAAGGGGAGTTGAATAGGTCATTTCAATTCTTTAAATTATAGTTTCAAAATCATTTACTTTTGAAATTATAGCGGAATAGTTGCTTAAGTTATATACCCCTCAATTTGGGTTAGTAACTACTACAGTTCTGATTTTAATTTGTGTTACTGAAATGTTATTTCAAAACAATGAAACAGTTAAAACATTTAAAGCAGTTAGAACAGTTATGATGAAAACAATAAAGAGATAAGAGGATACACATAATTTTAAGTGGTTCGGAGCACAAATATCTCTTAGTCCACTCTTCTGCACTTCTGACAGGAAATCCTCTAAGGATATTGATCACCACAATCAGATCACAAAGATATGTTAAATCACTAAATCATAAAGATTTATTTGAGTCACTAAGTCTCGACAAATGTCACACAGACCTGGATTCACATAGAACCACTCCACTTTGGACACGAAATCTATCCCCCTCAGGGACTGATTCCCTCATAATCAGGCATGTCATTAAACCTCGACTTTTGTTGTTGTTGTTGTTGATGAAGGTGTTTGAGGTGCTGCTAAGTTGGTATTGAATTCTTTTTACTGATAGAACTTAGCAACAGAACAATTTATCTTTGACTTTAATCTCGAGAGCTACTGGATAAGCCTTTCTTAGTTCTGCTCAGATTTTTAGGAAATTGCTCTTTTAATTGATCCTCCAAAGTGTGTATTAATATTGAGTTGATGATATAACCATTCAACAAATCAATCTTCTTCTCATATCTTTTCTTTCCTTTTTGAACTCTACAATTTTGACAAGTTTAGCTCTCTCTCTCTCTCTCTCTCTCTCTCTCTCTCTATATATATATATATATTGGCAATTTCATCTTACTCTCACTCCTCCTACCTCTCTTTTTTTTATTTCAAATAAATCTTTCTATTTATAGAGAGATATATAATTGAAACACTCGTTAGAAAGTAGCTGTTACTTCAATTAATGCTCCGATCTTAGAAAATCTTGGTATTGGCATTTATAGATGAATGTCAGCTTATTTTCGGCTTTGTCTTCATTTTCAGTATACTAAAAATGGAAACCACGTGGATGATATCATACTGCTAGGATATCTGTTTAACACACCTTCTTCATATCTCTATAGTGAGCATCCAATGGTCGACTGAATGTCTTTGAGTATTCAAGCACTTCTCATTTCTTGTTTCTCGATCAATTCACTATGAAAATTATTCCTTGGGAACTGCAGTGTTTGACTTGTGAATTACAGCTCTGCGATTGGCTCTACGATTTGATCACTCTACGAACTGTACAATGATAGTTTGTTTTTACGAGAGTTACTTAACCTTACGAACTTATAGTTATCCTTGATATCGTCACTTTACTTTTATAATTAAGTCAAACTCTTCGATCCTTATTCTGTGGATCGTTCTACAATTTGCAAACTTTATGATTAGCTTTAAGAATCTTCTGCTAGGTTGTTAGCTTTACGATCTTCTGAATATTGCAATCTGAAGCTTTAGCTCTACGAACTATTGCTTTGTGTACTGGAGCTTTACGATCTTCAGTTCTTCGTTCTGTTGTGAGCTATCTGGCAACTTGTACTCTACGACTTCCTCAATCATCGTATCATAGAGTATACTTTAACACGATATCTCTTGCCATGCTTATCCTTTGTCTGCTGCCATTTTCAAATCTCCATTGCATACTCAGTTCACTTCCTGAGAATTGAGATTTCTCTTTGATTTGAACTCTTGTCTTTTTCACTTTCTTCTTTAAGATCAACTCCCCCTTAACTTTATCAATTTCTGTCATCGTGACTTTTTTTTCCTGATGTCTTTGTCATTTGCTAAATTTCATTATTTGCTCCTTGTCTTTTTTGACTAGTTATTCTTAGCTTGCTTCCTTATTGGAGAATCATTTAATCATTTGTTGTAGTGAATTAATCTTTTGGTGTTGTTGTCTTTACGTACTCTGATGGGTATGATATTGAGGCAACTAATTAGTTGTGACTATACGTTCTAAAGTGCCTTCACCATTCTGATGATCTTCATTCAGTTGTTTTGAGTATTTTAACTTGTTCTGTGCTTGTGAACTTTCATATCATCTTTTTGGTTAAAGATTGTGATCTCTACAAGCTTGATGGAGCTCTATAAACTCTTGTTTTGATCTTGAGATGACTTGCTTTCTTTGAATCTTTCACCTTCCTTGGAGTGACCTCACTTATCCATTTTTCTTTTAGGCATTCTTGAAATCCTCAGCTTGTAATACAATTTATGTCCTTAGTGGATTTGTCATCTTTTTCAATCTCTTTTCCATAGATGTATAATTTTTTCCTCCATTTGCTCCATTCTTTTATGTATTTGACTACTTAGCTCTAACTTCCAAGTTGAGTTGATTGTAGTGTTGAATGAAGAATATAAAGTTTGAATTGTGATTAGAGCTCTACGTTCTGCTCTACGGTCTTGATTAGTATTTTGAGGACTTTCCTTCGTTGTACATCCTTGAGTTAAGTTTTCGATATGATCTTCACTATACGATTCAGAAAGAGCTCTACATTTGATATTACCATACGATTTAGTCTTTTCAGTTACCCTTATTCTTCTGCTATTAGTTTTTACAACACGATCTTCAACTGAGCTTACTCTGCAGTTGACATAACTGTACGATCTATTCAAAATGCCTTTATACTTCTGCGATCAGCTTTACAATACGATGTTGACATAACATAGTATACGATCTAGTCTCTTTTCTTCAACAATGTGAGTGAGTTTTATGAACTGGTCTTAACCTTTACAATTTGTTTTACCATACGATTTTGACTGTGCGAATTTACATATTATGCGATCTCTTCAACGACCGCATCCTACCTTACGATTTCTGAACATATTCTACGAACTCAGAATGAACCCAACGATCGTTCGATACAAAACACTTGTGATTTCCTACAATCTATACATTTGATTTTCTTCATAGATCAACCTAACAAGTTTGATCTTCTATTCTAAATCCTTGTACATTGACTTCACTATTAAAGACTTTACAAAAATTACAGATTACAAATATACATTAATATATTAATATTCATATTGAATTCTAAGCCCTTATACAATTAATGTGTTCTTTTAAGAGCTGTACAAATAAATCATTAAGTAATAAGATTATCATTCATAACAAGCTTTTTATTCAGGTTTAACAATTAACTTATCATTAAATCATACATATTTGTACTAACTATCTAGATGAAAGTCTTTGGCCTGGGTGTAAAGACAATATGGTTGTTAGGTGTTTTTAGCTTGTGTGGCAAAAACACATAATGAAAGTTCTCTTTAGCCTGAGTGCAATGAAAAATTGTTATTTGATATGATCATGATCATTGGTGTTGCAAATGATGGAATCTTGATGTTGAATTTTAAATTGGAAAAAATATTAGAAATTATTGCTTATTTGACTCTCCTAATTAATTGCTCATTCCGCTGTAATTATTTGTTAAAGACTTATGATGTCTAGCATTTTCTAAATCTCTAATTTTATCACTGTTGAAGGTTAAAAGATAACTTTAATTTTTGTTATCCTAGTCATCATATTCCGTACTGGATTATTCGAGCTTAGCCTTTTATTTTTTTAATTCCTTTCAGGAAATGAGAATGTAGTTGGACTAGCGAGGAGAATATGAAAATGGAGTGATAGTCTGATTTAGTCGTTGTAACAATCCTCATTAAGTTGTAAAATAGTGTGCTAATATTTATAATGAAGCTTGTCTCTGTGTGTGTGTGTTGTTGTGCTATATACGATATTATAATAATTATAATTTAAAATTTTATGTATGTTATTTTGTATTTTTGATGATTCAAATTGGGTTGTATAGGCTCAAATTTGGAGACATCACAATATGAATAAATTTTTAGTGTCAACCATACATTACATCGATACAATAACAAGCACCATATGTTATTGCACATTTTCTTAAACCACTTGATGAAATATTTGTTTTGAAACTCTACTTTTTGTTTCTTAGATATATTAGAATTAAATGCCATAAGTTTTTCATCGAACTCGATGCGTATAGATTAGCATCTTAATGTAGTTAATTGAAATTTGTGTGTATTTTCGTGTGTGTGTGTGTGTGTGTGTGTGTGTGTGTGTGTGTGTGTGTGTGTGTGTATATATATATATATATATTAGGGATAACCCGTGCCTGAAGGCACCACGAAACAAAAAATTAGATTAAAATTCAAAAAGTAATACATAACCTAAGGACTCTTTGCAATAATTAATACATACACAATTATCAACAAATATCCAATCACCAAAACATCAAGCTAGTTGCATCTAATTTTAAAAAAATTCAGCAAAATTTCCTTTAAAAATAGATATCCAGAGAAATATAAACATATGTACAAAACGCACAATCATCAATAAATATCCAAATCACCAAACCAACCATCATTCCATACCCAAAATAATCATAAGCATTTATAGTTAGTTAACTTTACAAAAGACAGAATACAAAAAATATACACAAGCAGAAAATAAAGAAACAACTTTGTATTATTTACAGCTTACACCAAGTATTTTCAATGTATACGTGAAAATACCTGAAAATATATGATCATACATACATATTACAGAGTATGATTGATGAAAACTTATAATAAGAGTGGAAATATATCACATGCCAAAAGTTACATCAACGAAGCAGTGAATCTAACTGTATCAAGGATAATTTGTAATACACTATGCAGACGAATTAACATACTTTCACTATGTGCAACTGTTGCATTCCGTCTCATCCGACCACTGCAACTATGTAATTCTGCATAGCAAAAAAAATCAACATATACAATTTAGTTTATTTAATGCAAACCTTAAAGTTATACATTGTTTTGCAATTAATAAGTTGTAATAACTGAATATTGATCCTTATTACCAAACAGTAATTAGATAAGACGGTTAAAGAAACTCATGTATAGGTTGTTCCTTGTCTTTATTAGTTGCTTTATCTTTCCAAACGAGAATAGTTTAATCTGTTTGATTTTAATTTAGAAATTCATTATTTTTAAATTAAAGTAAAAACATGATCACCATTATTAACCAAATACAATTCTATTCCTAAACTACGTTAAAGCTTATCACCAAAAAAAAAAAAATCAAAACTATATATCCAAAAAACAAATAATTAAATGTATTCAAAAGACAGATTCATATCCAAAACTATATATACTACCTTATTTCCATAATGAGGGTCCTGATTCAAAAGACAAAGATTTAAATGTATTCACCTTGAATAACATGTTTCACTGCTTTCAGTAGCTTCAGAGACATGTCCACCTGCACAATTTGGTTTTCGATTAAGAGAATATATTTGATCAAACAAATAAAATAATTGAGTTTTGATACGTTCATTTAAATTTTAAATCTAAGAGCTGCTAAGGTGTGGTGAAGTATCCTTCTAGAAAGGAATTACAATTTTAATGAAGCTGAGTACGCTGTTTACTGTGGAAAAAACTGTACGAAGTGCTTTTATTGGTATGTTTTCTAAGTTTTCATTCTTGTTTTGGTGGAGTCACAATCTTGGCATTAATAATAACTTTCGCAACTGATGTTCAAGCGCATAAGGTATATGATAGATCACTTTTGGTCTATTTTCATCGGTGCAGTCAGGTCAAGATTTCAAGTTCACAATGTGAGAAGTGGAATTATAGGCAAACTGCATAGTTTGGAAAGTTAAATGAACACATGTATTCATGACTGAAGCAATCATCTAAAACCCTTTTTTATATTCATAATGAAAATGTTCATGATGTTAAGCACATGCATAAGGATGAGAGAATGGATAGGTTGAGACACCCCATCATTTAAAATTGGGGTCTTGTTCTATACATGTTAGCATATCAATGGTTTTTTTGTTATGATTCGTACATAAAACCACCATGCTAAAATACCTCAAAAATAAAAATAAAAATAAAAAAAGGGGGAAAAAAGGAGAAAAAATAAGCTTTAAAACTTTAAACAACCCTTCACTCTATATCCCTCTAGGCTGCCAAAGTCAGATTTGTCATGTAGTTTCTAATATATGTTAACTACAACATCCACAACTTATGCTAAGATAATGAGTAACAGGTGTATAAGTTGTGTTAGTAACAGGTGTAATTAAAAAGCTACTTGTTATGCACTCGCAACCTATTTAAAAGCTACTTTCTATGCAGTCACAACCCAATTAAAAGCTACTTGCTATGCACTCACATTTTAATTTTCCTTATACCATTAACGCAATATTGAATTGCTAAACAACCCATGAAGGAGCTAATTAGAAGAAGAATCCCAAATGCAACATTGTTATCACAAAAAAGTCAAAAAAAAACAACTATCATGAAATGGGGGCAGCAGAAGCAAACCTAAATGAGTATACATAAAAATCCTTAAAACATATGAACATTTTCTCAGACTCATATTATCAAACACCTAAAATGCACTACCCAAACCTGCATAAATCAAAAAACATGTCAAGCAATTACTCTATTTAACAAAACAGAAGATTAGTAAAATCATTTCAGTTACACACTTGCATATATTAACCCAAAAAAATACATCAAGGCAACAAAAATTATTATAACCAAAGATCAAAACTATGAAATCGAAAATAGACTGCTATTCAAATTCATTCAAATTAAACAAAATTAAAATATATAAATACCCATTTTCAGGCGGAGGACTCCAATCCATTCTCAAAGGCAAAGGCAAAGTTCTATCGTGTCTGTGCTTTAGTGGACTCCGACCCTGCATCATTAAATTTGATTTGTAATTCTAATTTTATGGAAATTTAGGAAAAAAGTAAAGGAGGGTTTTGGTGAACGGATTTGCTATGAGAGAGGATAAATGACCTCCATATTTTAAAACACAAAAGTTGTTTCCTCCAAGCACTATGGTGCAATTACAATAGTTGGATGTTTATGCCTACTCTTGCTTAAAATAAATTATAGATTTCCATATACATTATTATTTTTGAACAATTAGACACACACACACACACCCACACACACATATTATAAGAAAAATTCAAAAACAAGTATATCTTATTTGGTGGCATTTTAACAAACATCTATAACAAAAAGCAACATAACCTTCTTGGATAATAATACTAACACTAATAATAATAATTAATATAATAAAAGTAATAATAATAATAGTAATAATAATAATAATAATAATAATAATAATAATAATAATAATAATAATAATAATAATAATAATAATAATAATAATAATAATAATAGTAATAGAAATAATAATAATAATAATAATAATAATAAAAATAATAATACTTATAATAATAATAATACTAATAATAATAACAATAATAATCATAATAATAGTAATAATAATAACAATAATAATTACAATAATTGTAATAATAATAATAATAATAATTAATATAATAAAAGTAATAGTAATAATAATAATAATAATAATTAATATAATAAAAGTAATAGTAATAATAATAATAATAATAATAATAATTATTATTATTATTATTATTATTATTATTATTATTATTATTACTATTATAATAATAGTAATAATAATAAATAATAATAATAATAATAGTAGTAGTAGTAGTAGTAATAATAATAATAATAATAATAATAATAATAATAATAATAATAATAATAATAATAACAGTGATAATAATAATAATAATAATAATAATAATAATAATATTCACAAGCACACATGATCATGACAGTTAGCCGGAACTCCACAAGCATTGAAATCCTTAATATACATGTGTGTGTGTGTGTGTCATTCAACTAACTGGAAGCAAATCCAAAGGGCGATAACGTATTTGTTCACACGACATGTACTCTCCATTATTTCAGCAATGATTCTGAAAGAAATTGGAAACATACAAAATGCCTATAAGTAAAATATCCTGCCTGGTTTTTTGACAACTGATGAAAATTTCAGCCATATTGATAAACCAGCAACATCATTCAAACCACCAGACTTCCATGTTTATAAACAAACTATCAATTTCCGGTTCCATTTAACATTCTCTAAGCATATGTAAATTACTTAATTACTTGAAAGACTAAAAGATCCAAATTATAACAAGCAATCTGACAAAGGCAAAATAAAGAAACGCAATGCTGAGTTGTAACTCAAACTTAATGGTGATCATTCTTGACGATAAATCGATAATGATTTGATAGTAGGCATGGTTAAAATCATAGCAGTTTCAAACAGAATTATTGCAGCACCTAAACTGAAACCTATTTAAAAGTATGCTATGGAAAAATCAGTATGCAAAAGTATGCAAAAATATTCAGACTGGATTCCTAATTTACTGATAAATATATGAGGAAGGTAGTTAGCAGATAGATATTTCTCTCACACTCATGTATGTCTAGCTAGCTCTAATTATATGTCTTCTGCTAAAATATGGCAATATGGCAAGCATGCATAATTCCAATAGTTACTCAATATGGCAAGCATGGTACCACTTGATATAAAATAGTTAGAAACTAAAACATGTATACAATCCTACACGTGGTATGATTAACAGTGCAAGGTATCTCTCTTGCCACGTAAAATAAAAAAAAATTCCGCTGTTTTGAGAGGAAAAAAAACACTGGTACATAACATACATATATGCTCATGTTCCAAATTCCAATAGAGACTTGAAGCATTTAACTCCTTCTGAGGTTGCACTATTTAATATGCTAAACTCGATATTAGCATACATGAACATCATTAGTATGTTTCCAAATATATTAGGTTTTTAAGTAGTTGCCATACTGCAAGTGATTCAGCAACAAACATAAAAACTAATTTTGACAAAGAAAAATGCAAGTTAAAACCTGTGTTATACCCAAATCACACCCGTTGTCCTAAAAGATGGCACAAAAAAATCACATGACAGTTGACACAGTAAAATTGAGGGGGGTTTTACCACATGTCAATGCATCATAAATTGATTGTTTGCCACACTTGACTCACACGTGACCTTTTCTAGCTATAGGACCACATGGTCAAGTGGGAATCTACGTAAACCATGGGTTGTAATTTGTGTTTTAATAAAAAGTATGCAAAAATCTAGGCTTGGTGATCGCATGAGAATAAATTCAGACAAGTTAGCAAATTAGACGAAAAAGTCTTGGGCAAAGGTTAAAAGCCAAAAAAATATAGATAGAACAGAAGCAAGCACTCTATGCTAACAAAAGAAAGAAGGCAGTATTTGTATCAATATGAATCTCTAAAACTCTGAAGCATTTGACTTGCTAAATTATTTTCTACACTTTGTGATCACTTCATAATACAGCAACTTATCTAAATGGTTTTCAATTTTATTTTTTATAATATTTATTTTTCTGTTTTTGTCATTTGGGTTAATCAAAGAAATTAATGGATCGCATTCAACGCAAATACAAGTGTAATTGATGAAGAGTGCACATGTTTTTTAAGAGAAGAACTTTCACCAATTTAATTCAATCTTCTCAATTTACACTGTCTTTATGCTAATCAATTGCTTGTCATGCAGAGCACAAAGACTAATACTCCACCAAGGTTTTGTCTTGTGATGGTTATCATCACAAACATCTTAATATTGACATTTTGTTTTAAGAAAAATACAGTTAAGAGACTGAAGTTAGACAGTAATGCATATCTGCTTGCAAACATCTGAAAAGACCAATATAGTGCATAAATACGAACAAATGCCCATAAAGTACATACCTAAACTGATAAGGTGAATGTTTGAGATCTCTCAGATGTAACCACAAGGTAGCTCCAATACTTACTTTTTATTATGACCTTATATTATAGTGCGACATAATATTACAACAAGGTCTGAAATTATAATTCTATAAGCTACTCAAAGGGGAAAAAAATGTGAACATTCTCCATATTAATACTTCCAAATACCAAACTGTTTTTCTGGGAGCTTTTTATGCTTTCCCACTCAGGTTTCTTATAAAAATAATTAGTTTTAGCATTCTATTCATCTGCTGTGCTCACTACAAAAATGAAATTAAAAACAGATAATAACTTAGAGTGTGAAAGGCCAAACACAAAAGACACTGCCAACGCAGATTTTCTATATATAACAGTTCCTATAAATTTAACGTTCCAAAAAGTTCATGCTTCTTTCTGCAATTTTTCTGAGAAATAACATCATTACCCATATCGGATCAACCATTGGGGCTAATAAGCTGCCATGAACTGGGAACACAAAACAGGGAAAAATAAAAAAAATACTACAAAATTTTGATTCCATTACCTCTTCGATAATTTGAATAGCCACCCTATCTTTAACACTCCCCCCTGGATTCAAAAACTCTGCCTTCCCGAAAATCTGAAATAACAAATAATAAGTTATATCAAATAAATAAACATCAAATCACAGAACTTTAAAGGGTATTTGGAGAGAGAGAAAGAGAGTAGATTTACTTCACAACCGGTGGCTTGGGAAAGGCTGTTAATCCTGATTAGAGGGGTATTACCAATAGCGTCAATGAGTCCACCTCTGGGTTTCTTCTTGTTAAGTGACTTGTGGGTATTTCTGGAAGAAGAAGAAGAGAGAAGACGATGGCAAGCAGGAGAGACAAAAGAAATGGAATGGAACGGAACGGAACGGAACGGCAGGAGAGGGAAGAAGACGATGGCAGAAAAGAAAGAGTGAAAAAGCAAATTTCAAACAAAGCACAAGCAGATTAGTTTTTGAAGAGGGGGAAACCAAATTTAATCAGAGCCGTTGTTTGTTGAAGCCTTTAATAATTTGAGACCATTGGATGTGATCCGCTCTGTTTTATAATATATATATATATCTAATAACAAATTGCCAAATGCGCGCCTAACTTGCTTGATGAATGGTCCTATCTCTATACAATTCATATGATATATATGTATATCATATGCTTTGGAATTATTGAATTTTAAACACGAAACAAGAAAGGCAGACCTATAACTAGGGGTAAAAAATTGAACCGGTACCGGAAATACTGAATCGATACCAATCCCAAATTACAAGAAAATCAAGAACCAGTATCGAATTACCGGTTTTAATACAGGTTTTTTGGTTTGGTTTTACTTTTATACCGCCTGTAATATATATAATTATAATAAAGAATTAAAAACACTATGGTCACAATACAATAAAGAATACGATTAGTGACTAATTTGGGTAAGTTAGTATGACACTATAACATAATCTTTCATTTTGAACTGATTCATATATCCAACTATATGATACAAGTCAATGCAGAACATTAAAAGGAAAGGTATAGCTCTATATCTGGGTAATGCAGCAAATTCATTGTCTGGCAATAATAATCTATATTTCAGTTCAGAGATCGAAAGGGACATTAGTTTTTAATCTATATTTCAGTTCAGAAATCAAAAAGGACATTAATTTAAAAAAAAATATATATTGCATCTCAAGTTCTCAATCTAACTTTTTATTCTATCTATGATATATTCAACAGTGTTTCGTTCATTATTATTTTTTTACATACAGCAAGAGAAAAAGAAGGCTTTCAGCAACTGCTTGATTAGAGTTCATCAACGTGCTTGAACTGGACCAACATTGATGACAAACATTTATGAAATCTTAAAAAACAAAAAATAAGAAAGGTTTAAAGGCATACCATGCATGAGCATTGACAAACTACCCCCAGGGATTTAATCATAGACCAAAAGCTTCTCATCCTTAATAATATGCGCGGAGCGGCACCACATTTGGGTGTTGCCCAACTCTCCCTATGATGGCCATCTGCTGTTCAAAGTCTTTTTTCCCCATCCCTACTTCTTTCAACCTTTTTACCACTACAGTTGTTGACTGCTCCAAGACAGCCTCAGATGCAGTCCCATAACTCCCCTTTCCAAGCACTTCCTCAAAATAAAAATTATACGAACAGCTTTCAAAGAAAACCAGCTTGTTCTTTTCAGGCTCTTGCACTCCAATACCAAACTCCTCCTTGGGTTTCTCACTCCTTCCACCAGTAGAAGACTTCCCTTTCATCACACCTCTGCCAGCACTCTCCTTTTTCTTCACGCAGCACAAAAATATGACCAGAATTAGAAGAAACACAACCACAGCCCCTCCAACTGCAATAGCAATAATAGCTCCTAAGCTGAGTTTCATTTTGGAGCTTAGTTCTTTATGGCCTGCTGATGGGGGTGGAGAATAAGTAGAAGGAGAAGGTGGAAGGAGAAGGTGGGGGGAGTATGAATAGTTTTCATGGCGTCACCTAGGCGTCCCGGAAGAGGAAGGAATGGCACTTGTAACCTTGGGACCGAGCTGCTAAGGCATGCCAACTATGTCAGGGGCGGAGCCACACTTGGGCTGGGGTGGACTATAGCCCGGGTGAGGCCATTGTGCTTGAGAAGGAGAAATGGCCAAGACTACAAGTGCAGCAGCAGTAATGTTAATTCACGCGTCTTTAAAAATTGTTCAGTTTGTGTAATATTAGCTCAGCAATTTGTTTGAAGCACTCTTTCTCCCTCTCATTATTCTCCTCTTTGTTCGCTGGTAATGAATCAGTACTTCCAATGACAGTAACATGTTCATGGGTTTCGACATTTGAATCAAATGTGACTCTCGTTCTCGTACTCGAGCTCAATTACTCCTTGGATGTCTCACTACAGCAGAAATCCATAACATTTCAGGAAAGAGAAACAATATAGAGAAAGCAATTGGGGTTTCCCCCACTTTATTTTTCTTCGAGAAACAAAGCCAAAGACAAAAGATTTTTAAGAAGTAGCAATAAAATTCAAGAAAATCCATGGCTCTTGACTAAATTGGTGGCCTTTTCTGTGATGCCTAATACTGGAGATACAGTAGTTTGCAGAGGGATCTGAACTCCATGTCTCTGCAATAGATACATAAAATGAAAATAAAAGTGAGATAAATCAGTCAACCTGAAAGTTTCTACAACAACGGAGGTGATCAATCGAAGCCCATATTCAATTAAAGCTAAAGAATAACAGTTGCTTTAAGCTAATTTGTTGGTTTCCGAGAACGAAAACAACAAAAAGCATATTATTTACATTTTCTTCAGTTTCCTTCTTGTTTTTCCCTGAACAACCAAACAAGGAATCTAAAAATTGACACACGCTTGGATTATGTGCCGAGACTATTTACCCCTTGAGCAGGTAGTATTTGAACTGAAAATCAGAAGTCTTTCTTAAAAGTGACCGGTTAAAAGTTTAGAAGGTGCAACTTAAAATTAAAAATATAAATTTAGAGTGCAAATATGGATCTTTTAAAATTTTGAATGTAATAGATATCTGACGTATAAAATTTGATATGCAAATAGTATTTTAGTCAAAAACAAACAAATGAGACCATAAAAAAAACCGTTTAGTCAGCCTTAAAAAAAACTTAGACAAGGCCTAAGCTGCCTAGATGTCCCCTCCGGTGTCTAGATCCGCATATTGTTTTTAAGAACACTCATCCAAAATTCACAATTACACTTTCTATTCATCAAACTATTCTATCTGTTTCATACATATTCGTTTGGGGACTCGACTACTGCTGTTGGGGCTGGTGCAGGTGGTGCCTTTGTTGGTGACGGTACTGGTGCTACCTTAGCATGTGCAGGTGCAAGTGTTGCCATTGAAGGGGTTGGGGCTAGTGGCAGCTGAATATGGTTGGGACTTCGTAGCCCAGAGCAGAAAAAATTCCTGGCTCCGCCCTTGAACTATGTTACACACCAAGTAAACCCATCGATTAAAATAAAAAAAATAAAAAATTGCTGATAAAAGAAACCTAACCCGATGCTGCGAGCTACAAGTTTCTTTTGAGATATCTGCTGCGACTTGCGAGCCTGCGACGATTACGACTCTGCTAAGGCATGCCAACTATGTTACACACCACGTAAACCCATCGATTAAAATAAAAAAATAAAAAAATTGCCGATAAAAGAAACCTAACCCGATGCTACGAGCTACAATTTTCTTTTGAGACATCTGCTGCGACTTGCGAGCCTACGACGGTTGCGACTCCATTTCCATCGACTTCATCTGCTGCGAGTCTGCGACTGCGACTGCGACTCAAAAGCCATCTGCTGCGGCCTTCGACATCAACTCCCGCTAAGCGACTGCGACTCTAAAGATTGGAACCATCTGCCGCGACGACTCTTGCTAAGGCAACATCGCAACTCGCAGGTAACTTCTTCTGTATTATTCTTCTGTCTAGTAACTTCTTCTGTATTCTTCTTGTGTAACTTCTTGTCTTGTCATTCCTCTGTTTATCTGTTTCTTCTGTAACTTTAGTAGAATCTTCTTCTGTCTTTCCTCTGTTTCTTCTGTAACTTTAGTAGAGTCCTATAATCCGATTTATAATGAATAAACAAGGCGGCAAATAAGACCAGAAAAGAATGGCTGTTGGAAATTGAAATAAAGATATCTTTATTCTGTAACTTCTTTTTCTTCTTCTTTTAACATTTTTTAACATTTTTTTTTTATATTTGTGTGACTGTTATTTTTAATTATATTTACGTGACTGTTATTTCTTATTTTGAATAAAATTGGTGATTATCGTAAAAAAAATTATTGTTATTTTCACCTTCGTAAAAGATTAGTAATTAATGTAATTTCTTAACAATTAGTGTGAAATTTATTGAGTAAAACATTTGATATTATTAATTATGAAATTATTTTTATTTGTATAATCTTCAAAATTAGGGGCTTAAAGAAAATGACAAAGACCATACGCTAGGTATTGCTAACATAGCATTAACATATTACTTTTATTCATAAATAAGGTTGTTATTAAATATTATTTCAGAATTTTTGCAATGCAAAAGAAAAAAACCTCAGAATGCAATAATATGAATTTAATCCTTTTAACTAATCAACATATATTGATTAGACATAAAAAATAATAAAACTTAGAATTTCAATAATTCAATCCAATTCTCGATATTTATCACCCTTTCCACCATCATCATAAAAATAGATATACATGTTCAAATGTGATCCCAATTTATAAGGATGTAAATTGCCAAATTACATTACAAAATCAACTATTTTAAATATAAAATAGCACCCTTAATAGCATTTGCTTAACAACAGTAGTTACAGAAATAATTATACACCAACACTTGCTGATTTTAACTATGCGAAATACATGAGATGTGAATGAGAAACTTTGGTTCTACTTGAGATTCCAGCACACCGTGAACGACTTGTCGTCATCCAGACACCATGACGGTCGCCTAAGCGTCTTGGCGGTCGGCTACCATCATGACTCACCTCGGCGCCGTAACAACTATGGTATGAATGAACAAGCAGTAAGAGGTGGTCCACACAAGTTAGTGTTTCCTACAAAGGAAAAACTTGAGAACCCTTTGAGGGAAGATGGAATAGAGCCATTCAGCTTCACGTATATACATGAACGAAAATCCCATTTTCTGAAATTATTGTAAGATGAAACAATAGGCCTTAAGCTCTGCATTAAATTTATGATGCATAAGTAATTATTGAGAAGCTTTACAAAAGGAAACCAGTTCCTATTAAAAGGAGTACCAGTTCATGGCATTTGACAAACACACAAAATAAAAAAGTTTCAATAGAAAACAGGCCATGGGTTTTCATGAGATGCCTTTTACATTACGCACCTTGCTTGCAGTACTTTCAGCAGCAGGAGTAGAATTAGCAGCAGCTCATTCTGTTACAGCATCAGATCTGGCCAAGCCTGGCTGTCAATCCACCTGCGGATATCATAACATCCCCTTCCCATTTGGCATAAAATCGGGCTGCTACCTTGCAGACAAAGTCGATTCGTTTTATGTAACATGCATCAATGACACATATCTATATCTTGGGGACAGTAAGGATGACTTTCGAGTAAGTAACATATCACTTGACGGCGAAATCAAAGTTCTATCCTTCATTGCTCGTGCTTGTTTTAATGAATCCGTGTTACAGATGGGTGATAAAGTGAACGTACTACTCAGTCATCCGAAATTCCCCGTCTCCTATACGCGTAACAAGTTCACTGCAGTTGGTTGTTCCACTTTGGCAATAACCCAAGGAGAAACTGTCGGACGTGAGAACAATACTGGATGTATGTCAGCGCGTAACAATGCTAGCAGTATAAAAACTGATTCATGCTCGGGCATTGGGATATTGTCAATCCTCTATACCGGAAGGCATGAAGGAATTTAAGGCGACTATTACTAGTCCAGTCAAAGGGAACCCCGTCCCAGAGTTAGTTTCCTGTAGTTATTCTTTTCTTGTTGAAGAAAATGCTTACAATCTACAGGACAGGGTCCCAGTGGTGCTTGATTGGGCAGTAGGAGATGAAACTTGCGAAAAAGCTAAGCAAAATCAATCAAGCTACGCTTGTACATCATCAAATAGTAGTTGTGTTCCTTCAAGCAATGGACTACGGTATCGCTGCAGTTGCTTACCAGGCTATGCAGGAAACCCTTATGTGGCTGATGGTTGCAAAGGTACTACTAACACACGCATAAATATATATGCTCAAATTTGTTTCATGTGTTTGATATCATATCTGGCTCGATCCTCATTTGTTCCTTCTGATATAGTGTTCTTCTAATTTCCAGATATTGACGAATGTGACCATCCAAATCGCTGCTATGAAGAACAAATATGTCTAAACCAACCTGGCACTTACTCATGTTCTTGTCCAGAGGGTTATGAAGAAGATGGAAATAAAAGATGCAAAAAATGAGTCACTCTACCTATCTTAGAATTGCCTCAAGTAATTTTTACATTCCCTAGTGGTTCAGTATGTAGATTCCTGCAAAAGAAACAAAACTTATATTATTTTATAGACAATGACATAACAGTTTGATTAATTTTACGCAGGTATAAGCATCAGTCTCTTGGTTTTAGCGTTAGGGAGCTATTTGATATATTGTCTGCTAGCAAAAAGAAAGCTTGTGAAACTAAGAGAAAAATTCTTTCAGCAAAATGGAGGATTTATGTTAACAGAACAACTTTCCAAACACAAAGGATCGGTTGAAACAGCCAGAATATTTACCGCAGAAGATCTCAAGAAAGCTACAGATAACTATCATGAAAGTAGAGTCATTGGACAAGGAGGGTATGGAACAGTATGCAAAGGAGTGATATCACCCAATAACAGAGAGGTTGCCATTAAAAAGTCCAAAGTAAGTGATCAAAGCCAGATTGAGCAATTCATCAACGAGGTGATCATTCTTTCCCAAATTAATCACAGAAATGTTGTTAAGCTATTGGGCTGTTGTTTAGAGACCTAAGTCCCAATGCTGGTATATGAATTCATTAGAAATGGCACCCTATCCAAGCATATTCATGATAAAGATGTCGGCTACTCACTTTCATGAAAAATGCGCCTCAAAATAGGTGCAGAAACTGCAGGAGCAATTGCGTATTTGCACTCTTCCACTTCCACTCCAATTATTCATCGAGATATCAAGAGCACCAACATACTACTAGACGAGAACTACACTGCAAAAGTGGCTGATTTTGGAGCTTCAAAATTAGTGCCTCTTGACCACACTCAACTAACTACATTGGTGCAAGGGACATTTGGCTATTTGGACCCTGAGTACTTCCATTCAAGCCAGTTGACTGAAAAGAGCGATGTTTATAGCTTTGGAGTACTCCTCGCGGAGCTTATAATAGGAGAAGAGGCGATCTCCTTTGACAGACCGGAGAAATATATGAATCTAGCAACATATTTTGTTTCTACAGTGAAGAGTGGTCATGGTATGCTTGACATTGTTGAGAAAAGATTGGTGGAGGGGGGGAAGAAAATTTAGCAGCTTAAAGAAGTAGCTATGCTGATAGAAAGGTGCTTACGAGTGAAAGGAGATGAAAGGCCGAGATGAAAGTGTTGAACCGTGAGTGATTGGGTCTCAAAGTTGACCCGTCATAGATCAATAATTTTCTAGGGGTGAGAATTTTGTGTGTCGACTTTTGAGCGGGCTAGACACGATAAAAAAAATTCATAAAATTACAAATATTTATGTAGAATGTTATTGTGCTAGTTGCACGATGTGAACTTGTCATATATAATAAGACTATTTTAAGGTCCCTTACTTTATGATTTGGCCTATTTGTTAAGTATAAAAGACGGGTCAAACAGATTTAACCGTAAGTCTCCAAAAAATGGTTTAGGCAACGTACACTGTCTACAGACTTTAATAGATAAGGAAATTTCATACTCAAAACACCCAATTTGTGCACAACGAAGTTGATTGTTCAATACCAAGTGGTACCAAGTGGTGCCTACTTAAAGACTCATCTCCTCTCTGAATTTTCTCAAACCGGATGACAATCAAGTTCCATACGTGAAAACCAAGTTTGGAATAATATTTCATGCTGGAAATCAACGGCATAATGGGAATAGTATTTCCTAATGTGACAATTTCTATAGGTTGGAAGGTCCTAGTTGTATTCTTCGAAAGTTACGTACAATAAATAGCTCTCGTACTATTTTCGGGACATCTTTTATATAAAAGAAATTAATATTTGATGACTAAAAATAAATACTAAAAGTGAGTACAAAATATGGACTAAAATACAATTTGTACACTAAAATTTATAGGATTATTGAAATATACATCTTTATTGTTTAAAACGTATCTAAATGTATCCAAAAGTTATTTTCAAAATTTTAACATGTCAAAAGTGATGATGCATTTTGTTTAATAGGAAAAAAAATTTGGGGTACATTTTGACTGTATAAAACTTCGGAGAATACATTTTATTTAATGGAAAAGAACTATGTGTGCACTTACATACATTTTAAAGATTATAGTACAAAACTCAACAACCCATAAAATTGTATTTTAGTCGCAAAATAAGTGTATGGTCGTACTTGGTTATTAATTATAATCATTGAACTCACCTAATGTCTAATTACGTAATAATTTTAGTTGGGCACATTATCTTTTAAGTTGAATGTTGTAATCTTTTTTTGCATATGTAAAAAAAAAAAAAAAAAAAAACTTATTTTACTGATTTGTATTTTTTTTTTAAATAAACAAGATGTGTATTATAAGCATTGACCAAGTATCTAATAACAAAAAAAATTATGCATGTGCATATCACGTAATCTTCTTCCCCAATTGGCATTATTATGTGAAGATCATATAATAAATGAGATATAAAATGATATGCAAATTTGTGCTCCCTCCGTTACAATAGAAGGCCAATTTTCAAAAAATGGGTTACTTAATTATTTGTAAGGATTATAATTTTGGAATTGACCAAGGTTATATTTGTTTGCAAAGAACTATTAATTTCAAAAATGTCTTGTTTATTTTTAAATATAGACTTTTGACTATTAGTTCAGAGATTATAAATGACTTAATAGTTTTGGGATTATAATTTTTGATTGAATATAGTATTAAATAGTCTTTCATATTAAGTCATTTTATAATCCTGGACTAATAGTCTCAAGTCCAAATTTAAAAATAAATAAGACAAATATAGGATTAATAGTTTTATCCTAAGTATAATACTTGCAAATAAATATTATTTTAAAATTTTAATCCCGAGATTATAATCCTTACAAATAAATATGGCTATAATATAATTTCACCCGTTGTTTTGTAAAACTTTTTTGTATCCATACACCGCCATACCCGAATAAACTAATGGTCGAGGCCAAATTGAGGCAATGGAGGGTAGATTCCGTATGAAGTTTGATTCATCAACTTTCAAAGTTAGCTCTTATTATTGTGGGATGGAGTATTGACCTCTACAACAATCAACAAATTCAACCAAGTTTGTTTTCTTCTTTCAACTGTAGCCATTAGGTAGTGACATGTCTCTTTCTAATTCTAATTAATGATGGTGTTGATTAGTTTTAAGGGTTGGCGAGAATGGTCTACAATCTAAAAATAAGAGCATTTAAAACTGAGATATTTGTTAGTTTGTGTAATCCTCTACAAATTCAGCAATTTCTAGTAAAAACATTGTAGGACTCGGTACAAATTCAATAATTGGGTTTACTATGCTCCTTTTGATTTATAACAAGAGTCTTATTTATAAATTTTACGAATTTTAAAAATATCTTTTTATTTATTATCGTTAGCCTTCAACAGTTGAGTTTTTGATAGAATAATTTAAACAGCAAGTTTTAATTTAACAACTGCAGTTAAGTTTTTAAACAAAGTTCAGATCAATACCTGCAGTAGAATAACAACCATTAGGAAAATCATATGGACCATGATGTCAACTTGCTTCTCTTTTTAGGAAAAACATCATCAACTTTTATCATCTGAAACACCACTGACCATGATAATACAAACGCACAGTTCCTGATCATAATCATGCAAATCAACAATTCATCTTTGCACTACGGGTCAAAGATATTCAATATAGCACCACCGGTCATGATTATACCAGTCTACAACCTTTGGTCATAATCATACCAAACAACAGTTCATCTTTGCCCCAAGCCAAAGAGAACATTCACCACGTGCCTCGAAAGACACGTCATCAAATATATCGCCTTTAACCTATCAACACCTTTATCCAATTTGTGCCCTAGGCCACAGATATCCAAAACAATTTAATTCTTGATTATTAGAATAATAACATAGATATAAATAATGAACAGAAAAAACAGGATAAACAATAAATATTAGAAGTTTATAATTTTTACTTTGTGCAGATTCAAATAATATCTAAATTGTCAACATGATGTGGAGTGAAATTCAAAAATGATATTCAAGATCCACAGTTCAGAATAACGGTTACAGTTCAATAAAAAAGTTCACGTAATAGGAAGGAGAAATTGAAATGATATTAAATGAAGCGCAAACTATTAAGAAATATATAATCATTTCAAAGAGTTTTACCGAATAATACTTACCATAGTAAGTTTAAGAGTATAAAAGAAATGATATCCCTTACCGTGGTAAGTTTGAATAATAGAAGATTAAAAAGATGATATCATTTACAAGTAAGAAAATAATACCATTTATGATGATGAAAAGAATGATACCCCTTACCTTATCACGTGACTGGATATTGATAAAAATGAGGTTGATCAACCTATATATTTATAATATAATTAGTAATTATCACATATAAATTTCAAGGTGTATGATAACTCATATATTATGAACTATCAAAATTATATATATTTAATATAATTTTTGTAATATAATATAACAACTTTAAAATAGTTTTTAAAATAATATTCCAAAATAAATCTTCCATAGAAAGTTTTTAAAAATGAATCTTCTCAAAGAAGAGTCTTCTAAAGGAAGATTTGTGAATACCGTGAAAAATAGGAATTTATGAAATTACTACTTTTAAAATAAACACTTACTTGAGAAATTCCTACACTCCTTCTGGTTTAGAAACACTCAAAATAACCTTACTATTCTCAAAGAAAAAACTCATAAAATACTTATAGAAGTATTTTATGTTTTAAGTGTGATTTTTCTATTCAGCTGAGCAAGCTATTTATAGGAGAAAAGAGGGTATTATGAGCGGTAGGTGAGGCACACCAATGCTGAATTCGTTCAGCACGCCAGTGCTGAATTCGTTCAGCACGCCAGTGCTGAATTCGTTCAGCACGCCAGTGCTGAATTCGTTCAACACGTTTTTTTGAAATTTTAATTTCATATAAAACAAAATCCTATTATAATATTCATAATAAAATAAATAACTTTATATATTATATTTATAATAAAATAAATAACTTTATATAATATATTATAATAAAATAATATATTATAATAAATCAGATATCTTTCCCACACTTACCATATTTTTCTTCCCACATCTTTAGACTTTTTATCCAAAGTACCAATAATTAATGTCACAATAGTGATAATAATAATTCAACAATAATGTAAGAAAACACGTTACTGATTATTATTAATTTAATAATATAAATTACTGTATATTTGCTATTGTGACAATTATTAGGTTCTATAATTTTAAATTACAGTGCAGTAATAATTATTGATTCAATGATATAAAATACAGTGTAATGACAATTATTGAATCAATAATGCAAAATATTGTGTAACAATAATTATTGATGAATACAGTACAATGACCGCGTTTTCAAATCAATAATATGAGATATTGTGCAATACCGTGTGCTACTGTAGAATACCATAAATTACCGTATGTTACTATTCTTTTATCACTGGTATTTTAAGAGTTAAAAGTAATAACACCGTTGACTATTTTTATTTAAAAATGTTATTTCTGTCGTTTTCTATATCTGACAAATATTTCGTTGTGGGGTCCACCAATGATTAGTTATTTCGACGCCGTCGTACGACCGAATATTTCCCAACAAAACGAATATTGTCCAACAAAATAAAATTTACACATAACATCCTTAATTTTTAACTTTATCAATTTAACCACTTACTGTTTCAGAAAAAATATATATGAAGAAAAATTAAATTTTGTATAAAATTCGGGGTCTCACAATAATAATAATACCCTCTCTGTTACACACAAAAAAGAATATTAGTTTTGCTTTTTAAAAATTAATGTGAGATATTTTAAAAATAAAATTTAATTTAATAATAATATCATCTGAGTTACACAGACAAAAAAAATTAAAAAAAATATTAGTTTTAATTTTTAAAAATTAATTTGAGATATTTTAAAAATAAATTTTTATTTAATAATAATAAGCAAAAGACATTTGTTGTTAAAAAGTAAAACTAATCTTTCTTTTTTTTTTTTTTTTTTTTGTGTAATCGAGATGGTATTATTATTAGTATTATTATTAAATTAAAACACCTCACATTAATTTTTAAAAAGCAAAACTAATATTCTTTTTTGTGAATAACGGAGAGGGTATTATTATTGTTGTTGTTGTTGTTGTTGTTGTTGTTGTTGTTGTTGTTGTTATTAGTATTATTATTAAATTAAAATTTATTTTTAAAATATCTCAAATTAATTTTTGAAAAGAAAAACTAATCTTTTTTCTTTCTTTTTTTAGTAACGGATATATTATTATTATTATTATTATTATTATTATTATTATTATTATTATTAAATTAAAATTTATTTTTAAAATACCTCAAATTAATTTTTTTTAAACAAACTAATCCTTTTTTTGTGTAACGGAGAGGGTATTATTATTATTATTATTATTATTATTATTATTATTATTATTATTATTATTATTATTATTATTATTATTATTATTTTCGCTTCAGTGATGCAATTGTAAAATTTCCAGTTTAATGATTGAAATGGTATTTAATACTGTCACGTCATTTTTCTATTAAATGGCTAACGTCATTGACGGAAATTTCACTTTTTGTAAAAAAAATCGAATATAATAACTTGATTGTAAAAAATTTCAATACAACGATACATATGTAAATTGAGGTAGAGTATAATGGGGGGAAATTAATATAACCACAACTTACACACATCATACGGAGGGGGAGGGTGGAGGGGAATTGGAAAACTGGGACCTACCTACTCATCACTTTTGAATAAAAGAAAGGTCAAGTTTACACACACAACGGAACGCTACATTATATTTATGTTAATTATAAAAAAGTAAGATATGATACGAATTTTAATATTACGTTTTATTTTTTAATAATAAAAATAAATATAATATTTAATATTGTATTTAAACGTTGTGTCTTTATATTTATTAATAAAAAATACACTTTCATTTTTGCTTTTAATTTTGTGACGGAAGAAAATCACGTAGTACTAGCCCTACCGACTGCCTCGTTGCTTGACTAGTTGACTTTGGAGAGTCAACAGTCAAGCCCTCCGCGTTTGAATAAGAGCCCACTCACTTTACTTGGAAAACTTCAAAAGAAACAATTAACGGATTAATTGTATAGTACATATATAACGGAGTGCTAAAATTATAATTATATACGCCCCCAAACAATTAAAATTTTCATTTGCATCATGAGGACGTTGTTTTAGACTTCTAGCATTAATTCTTGCTAAAAGCTGATATCTTAATTTTCTTTTTTATTTAGTTCGCACTAAAAATAATTAAAAAGTTTAATTTTTTTTTATATATTTAATCATCTTTTTGAGATAAAAAGTATTACCCTTAATTTTTTTTTTAAATTTCATACATTATAAAATAACTTTTTTTTTCCAGTGGGTTGTGTATGTAACTTCGTCCTTGACTTCAATTGTACTTCGTTCTCCAAAAAAGTTTTATATGTCAGTTATTTTTTCAGCAAAAGAATGTATCGTTATATAGGCTTAAATATGTATTAATGCCTTAAATTTTTAAATTTTTTTCACTTTCAAAATTATCTTTTTAATTTTTTTAATTAGAAAATTAAACTCTTAATTTTGTTCCACTTTAAGAATTGTCTTTCTCAATTTTTTTAATTAGAAAATTAAATTTTTAATTTTGTATAATTCATTTAAGTTAGAATAAGCAATATAAATCTCATAATTCGAAATAATCTTTAGATATAGTTTAAAAAATTAGATCATATTGATAAAAATTAAATAAATTTATATTTATTTTAAATTTAAAAATATTATAAATTAACTTTTAAAACAATTATACAATTTTTATATTTTAGAATGTTGAAATGTAATAAAATAATGACCGTTATATTACATTTTCTTTACAGAAAAAAAAAAAAAAAAAAAGAGATGTTGTATGTGAATATATGTTTAAGATATCTTAAAATTTTGAATAGAAAAATATTACAAACATTTGAAAAAATTAGACGTAATCAGATTAGACGTAAAATTCGTATAATTTTCTTAAAGCTTAATTTATAATATTCTTAAATTTAAAATAAATATAAATTTATTTAATTTTTATCAATATTATTTAATTTTTTAAACTATCTAAAGATTATTTCGAATTATGAGATTTATTGCTTATTAAAAATTAAATGAATTGTACAAAATTAAAAATTTAATCCCCTAATTGAAAAAATTAAAAAGACAATTCCCAAAGTGATTTTTTTTTTCAAAAGTTTAATGCCCTAATTGAAAAAATTGAGAAGACAAATCCCAAAATAAAAAAAAAATAAAAGTTTAATCTTTTAATTGAAAAAATTAAGAAAACAGTCTCCAAAATAAAAAATAAAAATTAAAGATTGAAGTTCAAGCTATTAATTCATATTATTTAATATTTATAAAGTTTTAAAACATATGGAATATAAGTTAGAATAAAGGCTAGTTTTAGAATGAGAGTTTCACATATGCACAAACCCCCCTTAGAATTATAACATGTCATTTATAAAAGGATCACTTTACACACATAATATCTAAACATAATATCAAACACTATATCTTATTCTACCATTAAAAAGTTGGCCCTGACACTGAAATCTGTGACATGACTCATTTTTAATAGTGAGATGGGATGTAGTGTTTGGTGTTGTGATCGGATGTAATGTGTATAAACTTATTCTTTATAAAATATTTATATTAAATAAAATTATTTTCATTTTAATGATGTCTAATTCTAAGGGTTATACCAATTTTTTTCTACTGTACTCGAACTCAATTTACATATGCATTATTATAATAAAAAATTTACAATCGAGTCATTGTATTCAAATTTTTTTACAAAAAGTGAAATTTTCGTCAATGACCATTAGTCATTTAACAAAAAAATGACGTGGTAGTATTAAATATCATTTTCATCATTGAATTGGAGGTAAATTTACAATTGAATCGCTGAAGCGAAAATAATAATAATAATAATAATAATTCCCTCTCTGTTACACCAAAAAAAATTAATTTGATGTATTTTAAAAATAAATTTTGATTTAATAATAATAATACCACCTCCGTTACACACAAAAAAAAAGGTTACTTTTTTTTTTCAAAAATTAATTTGATATATTTTAAAAATAAATTTTAATTTAACAACAACAACAACAACAACAACAACAATAATAATAATAATAATAATAATAATAATAATACCTTCTCTGTTACACACAAAAAATAATATTAGTTTTGCTATTTAAAAATTAATGTGAGGAATTTTAAAAATAATTTTTAATTTAATAATAATACTAATATTAATACCATCTCGGTTACAAAAAAAAAAAGATTAGTTTTACTTTTTAAAAATTAATTTGAGATATTTTAAAAATAAATTTTGATTTAATAATAATAAACAAAAGACATTTGCTGTTGAAAAGTAAAACCTTTTTTTTCTTTTTGTTTTGTGTAATCGAGATGGTATTATTATTAGTATTATTATTAAATTAAAATTTATTTTTAAAATACATCACTTTAATTTTTAAAAAGCAAAACTAATATTATTTTTTGTGCATAACAGAGAGGGTATTATTATTATTGTTGTTGTTGTTGTTATTAGTATTATTATTAAATTAAAATTTATTTTTAAAATATCTCAGATTAATTTTTGAAAAGAAAAACTAATCTTTTTTTTTGTTTTTTGTAACGGAGATAGTATTATTATTAAATTAAATTTTATTTTTAAAGTAACTCAAATTAATTTTTAAAAAACAAAATTAATCTTTTTTTTTTGTAACGGAGAGGGTATTATTATTAGTATTATTATTATTTTCGCTTCAGTGATGCAATTGTAAATCTACCTCCAGTTCAATGATGAAAATGGTAGTTAATACTGCCACGACTTTTTTCTGTTAAATGGCTAATGATCATTGACGAAAATTTCTCTTTTTGTAAAAAATTTCGAGTACAATGACTTGATTATAAAAAATTTCAGTACAATGATGGATATGTAAATTGGAGTCGAGTACAATGGAGAAAATTTAATATAACCCGCATTGTCCAAGTATCTAATAATAAAAAAATAATGCACGTGCATATCACATGATCTTCTTCCCTAATTGTTAGAGAAAACAAATGAGGAGGCTAAAATGTCAGAGAAAGTGCTCTTTCAGTTTTTCATATGCTTCAATCAAGATTTGATTCTTTAGCCTATCTCTCTGTTGATTAATAAAGTTTATCGGGTGGATTTTACATTCTCTAATATTCTTTTCTTTCTTCTCCATTACAACTCTATTATTGAGCTTTATTTCTTCCCAAATTTAGGGGTGAACAAGTAATCGATCAAAGTCAAAAAATTGTCTGAACCAAATCAAATTGATAACAAACCAAATCAAAAACTAAAAAACCAACTAGTCTGTCGATTCTGATTTGCACCCATAAAAAAATGAGACTGACCAAACCGGATGAATATATTAAGTTATAAATATATTTATATATTTATATTTATAAATATAATTTTATATAGAATATATTGTTACTTATATACAACAATACTCAAATTTTTTAGTATATAATAAAATATTTTAGTTATTATAGTAGAAAATTTAAGCTTAATTAATGGATGCTTATCATTCATATATGCTTAATCTCTTTTTGAGTATTTTTTTTTTAGTATTTTGGTCTTAATTTATCTTAAGAAGAAGTTTAAAATCTTATTTCTAATGACCATAAGCATTTGTCAATATTTGAGGAGTAGAACTTTATAGTATAGTATATTGTGTTTGGTTGTTTGATGATTTATGAGTTATGATTTAATTTTATTTTTAATTATTCATTTGTTATTAGTTCAAACCGCCTAAACCGACAAATTTAACAGCTAACCGAATAGGCCGATAATCGAATATGAAATAAAAGTTTGGGCGGTTTTAGTTTTTAACTTATAAAAATCGCCCTATATAGTTTGGTTATTTTTTTAAATATATATAAAACCGACCGTCCTACCCAAACTCAATTGAGAAACTTCCTCAGCTTTCTCTTTCTCTCTCTAAAACCAGCAAGGTTACTATTAGGGACGAAGTCACGTGGTACCTTTTGAGGTCAATTGAACCCATTGATTTTTTGTTTGTTTTATAATATATGAAAAAATTTAAAATGTTATATACAAATTGATCCCACTAACATTTTGTGATATTTTTAAGACTTGTATCCCATATTATTCATACTTCCTCTATATACGTATATTCATATAATCTTCTTAAACTAATTAATAATCTATTTTATATTATTTTTTGAAGAATTAATTATTTATAAATAATTTGTCTTTAAACAAATTTATTAGGAGTCAATATGATGTATATATACATGCATATAAATATATATAGAATTAATAATTATTGTATTATCATTGAAATAAAATATATGTTTTATATATGCAACCCAAAAGTATAAAATTATTCAAAAAAAATGGCTTGAGAGCGTTGTCCCCAAACCGGTGCTAAATTATTTATAGACTCATAATTTGACCCCGCTGAATTTTAATTATGGCTTGGTCACTGTTTATTTTGGATTCTTATTCACCATTAGAGGGGAGATGCTTCCGTACTCAAGCCTTTTAACCGGGAGGAGGTTACAACCCTCAAGCATAACCATGCTCTCAAAGTCCTCAATGTGATTTTACCAACGACAAATGAAAATTACTAAAACCTCCCTTACATCAATAAACAATGCCGGAGATGAGGTGTCCATGTCGCCGTAAATGCAGAATTCAGGAGGTATGACTGATTAACGAAGAGGAGGAATGTTAACAATTGTGGGAGAACTGATTAATGTTTTATTTAATTACGCAAAAAGAGTTCAACTTAGTTGTTAGTGATATATTTGAAGTAGTTTATAATATTACTTTGTTACATTAATTAAAATTAAATTAATTTATACCAGTTTTAAACTTTAAAATTTTAATAATTGAATATAAAAAATAAATGACTCTTTTTTGTGGAACAAAGAGTATTACTGTTTTTCCTTTTATTTAATTTATTAATTAATTATGCTTATGTCCTCTAATTTAATTAAATTAGATTTTTTTAAATTCTTTTATTTTTGCCACTACAACAATATTTTGCCACTACAACAATATTTTTCCACATGGACTGTTCACATAATGATGCCAAATAATTTAATTCATTTATTATTTATTATAAAAAAAATTCAACTACCATATAAGCAACTAACTAACCATACTTTGAGATCAAGTCAAATGATGGTATTTTGAGAGAGTTTTATGAGTTTAAAGGTTTAACTAAAATAAAAATACTAGATTAATTAAAATGAAAAGGATTTAAGGGTCATTAGTTTATTTTGGTCATTAAGTCAATTTTATTATATCATTAAATATAATATTTGTGTTGCTAAATATATATTAGGAGAAATTAGAGAATTATTATGGTTAGGATTTATCTTTCTATTAATAAGTGTCCTATTATTTAGGATAATGTTGTTAGTGTTTGAATTGTTCTTTGTTTAGTTACCACGTTTTTAGTTGAGAGCGTGAGTTGTGGTTGTTATCTTGTAAGGCCATTTATAGCCAAAGTAGTTCTTCAATAACATAAGTCATTCCCAGTATGTTTTTGTTGTTCTTGATCTTGTGTCATTGCTCTTGATCAAACAACTCTCAACAAACTGGTATCAGAGCTCCTACTGGGTCTGTGATAGAATAAAAAGCTATAGCTTTGAGTGACTTGCATCCAGAGAAGAGAAAAGAGAGAAAGAAAGAGAGAGATGACGAGTGATGAGAAATTGAATTTCATCCAACCTTCAATCCCACGCTTCAATGGTCACTACGATCATTGGAGCATGTTGATGGAAAATTTCCTCAGGTCCAAGGAATATTGGGTGTAAGACACCGAATTTTATGAAATACAAAATTTAATTTTTCTTCATATATATTTTTTCATGAAACAGTAAGTGGTTAAATTGATAAAGTTAAAAGTTAAGGATGTTATGTGCAAATTTTATTATGTCGGATAATATTCGTTTGGTCAGGAAATATTCGTTTTGTCGGGAAATATTCGGGTCGTACAACGGCGCCGAAATAACTAATCATTGGTGGACCCCACAACGGAATATTTGTCGGATATAGAAAACGACAGAAGTAACCTTTTTAAATAAAAATAGTCAATGGTGTTATCACTTTTAACTGTTAAAATACCGGTGATAAAAGAATAGTAGCCTACGGTAATTTATGGTATTTTACTGTAGCACGCGGTATTCTATATTAGCACAAGGTATTGTGCGGCGTTTATATTATTGAACTGATAAATTGGTTATTACACAGTATTTGCATTATTGATCTGATAATTGACACCGTAACTGTTGCACATCATTTCATCAATAATTGTCACTGTATAATATTTTATGTTGTCAATTCAATAATTGTTGTTACACAGTATTTTGCATTATTGATTTAATAATTGTCATTACACTGTATTTCATATCATTGTGTCAATAATTGTTGGTGCACTGTATTTTAAAATTATTGAACCAAATAATTGTCACAGTAGCAAATACACAGTAATTTATATTATTAAATTAATAATAATATGTAACGTGTTTATTACATTATTGTTGAATTATTGTTGTAGCATTATTTTATTTTATATGCAGGACCTACAGGAAGAAAAATAAAAAATAAAAAATAATAATAATAATAATTAATGTGAATAGTACGTGAACCCACTGTGGGGCCCACATGAAATGTGAAAAATATGAATGTTGGTTGGATGGTTGATGGAGGCTGCGTATCAGCCTCTGCCGAATTTTTTTCAGTTCACCTACCACGCATAGTAACCTTTTTTCTCCTATAAATAGCTTGCTTAGCTGAATAGAAAAATCACACCTAAAACATAAAAATTTTCTATAAGAATTTTATGAGTTTTCTCTGAGAATAGTAAGGTTATCTTGAGTGTTTGAAAGCCAAAAGGAGTGTAGGAATTTTTCAAGTTGATTAACCTCATTTAAATCAATATTCAGTCACGTGTTAAGGTAAGGGGTATCATTCTTTTGATCATCATAAATGCTATTATTTTCTTACTTGTAAGGGATTATCATTCTTTGATTCTCAAAAATAATATTGTTTCTTTCTTACTCATAAGATGTGTCATTTATTTTCATGTATTAAATTGTGGGAATAACTTTACGGCGCGGATTACCGCCTATTGGTGAATAACCTTTTGTATTCATTCCTTATTAATCTCTGAGAATAACCTTACGGCGCGGATTACCGTCTGTTTGGTGAATAACTCTTCGTATTCAAATTTTATTAAATTGTGGGAATAACCTTGCTGCGCGGATTACCGCCTGTTGGTGAATAACCCTTTGTAAATTCCTTATTTATCTCTTGTGGAAATAATTGGTCTATACGAATTATAACATAACACTTTTATTCCATATTCGTTTGTAATATCATTTTCTTTCATATTCGTAAGTGATATTATTTTCCTTTATACTCATAAGGGATACCATCTTTTTCATCTTCCATTATTCAAACTTACTATAGTAAGGGATATTATTTCTTTTATACTCTTAACTTACTATGGTAAGTACTATTTGGTAAAGTTTCCTGAAATGATTATAAGTTCCTTAATAGTTTGTGCTTCATCTAATATCATTTCAATTGAACCTTCCTATTTTTCTAAACATTTCTATTGAACTGTAACCGTTATTCTGAACTGTGGATCTTGAATATCATTTTTCAATTTCACTCCACATCATGTTGACAATTTGGACATTATTTGAATCTGCACAAAGTAAACCTCTGAAACTTATTGTTTATCCTATTTCTTTTGTTCATCATTTGTATCATTATTATTTGTACTAATCATCAAGAATCAAGTTGTTGTGAATATTTGTGGCCGGGGGCACAGATGCGATATAATTGTTGAACAGATGACAGGTTAAAAGCGATATAATAGGTTAAAGGCGATACATCTGTTCGGTGTCTTTTATGACACCTGGTGAAAGTTCTCTTTGGCCCGTAGTGTAAAGATGAACTGTTGTTTGGTATGATTATGACCAAAGGCTGAATACTGGTATAATCATGACCGTTGGTGTTATATTGAATATCTTTGGCCCGTAGTGCAAAGATGAACTGTTGTTTGGTATGATTATGACCAAAGACTGAATACTGGTATAATCATGACCGTTGGCATTATATTGAATATGTTTGGCCCGTAGTGCAAAGATGAACTGTTGATTTGCATGATTATGACCAGAAACTGAATTTGTATTATCATGACTAATGGTATTTCATATGATAAAAATTGATGATGTTTTTCCTAAAAAGATAAGCGAGTGGACATTATAGTCTGTATTATTCTTCTAATAGATTGCTCATTCTGCTGCTGTTATTGATCTGAACGTTGTTCAAGAATTTAACTGCAGTTTTTTATATAAACCTTATAGTCTATTGTATTCTATCAAGAACTCAACTGTTGAAGGCTAATGATAATTTATTCGTCATTATCTTAGTCATGATATTTCTTACTGGGCTATTTGAGCTCACCATTTCTTTTTGTTCCATTGTTTTTCAATAGGAGATGAGAACGTAGTTGGGTCTAGCCGGAGAATGGAGTGAGAGTCCGAGGGATAGCTATCGTAGTCTTCACGTGTTGTAAAATAGTGTGGCAATAATAGTGAAGACTTAGTTGTGTATTATTATACACTGTATTGTTAAACGTTGTAATAATTTTGTTGTAGTCTTTTGACAACTCAAGTTTGGGTTGTGTGGGCCCAGATTTGGGGGTGTCACATTGGGGACTTGTGGAGACCGGAATTACAGAACCAAAAGCTAGTGTTGTTTGGACTGATGCACAGAAAAAGGGACTCGAAGAGATAAAGCTCAAAGACCTCAAGGCGAAAAATTACTTGTTTCAGGCCATCGACCGAACTATCCTTGAGACAATCTTGAACAAGGATACGTCAAAGCAAATATGGGATTCGATGAAAAAGAAATACGAATGCAATGTTCGTGTGAAGAGGTCGATCCTACAAGGTTTGAGAGGGGATTTTGAAATCCTAGAAATGAAATCAGGTGAATCTGTCAATGATTATTTTTCTAGGGTTATGTCGGTAGCTAAGCGTGCACAAACAGGCTGCCTGGCCTGGCCCGGTCCCGGCCTGCCAGGCTTTGACCGTTGACCAGGCCAGGCCAGGCCGAACTTATTGACGGAAAGGGTGACCTGAGCAAGCCTGCCGGCCAGGCCAGGCCGGGCCAACATACTTATACAATCATCACCTTCATTTCCAGCCATAACCAAAATCAGCAAATATTTTGATATAATAATGATATAAATTAAACACACATATAATAATAATGATATTCATAAAAGATGTGCATATATGCTGCGAAACTATGATATATCTACTGGGTACCTTGAGATCGGAGGAAGATATTGACAGAGGGAGCACCGAGTGAGGGTTATGCCTCGTTTGTTGTCGTCGAAAACTATAGTAACCTGGCACAAACTGATAAGGATTTTAAATGAAATGAAGATATTAAGGGGCATAAACTAAACTGTGAACGTGAAATAGGTATATAATTTTTACAGATCCGTGAAATTTACCAGCAATCGGAGTTGAGTTAACGAGAAAAATCAACATCAAAGCAGCTGAGAGGTCGAGTTGTGAAGGAGTAGCCATGACGGCATGACCATGAGCGCCCCCCTGAAACAAGGTTTCTCTGTAAGAAGTTTGGGGCTTTAGTACTTTACACCGCATCTGAGAGTTTTAATGAGGAGAGAGTAAAGAAAAGTCAAAAATTAAAGAGAAAGGAAAGAAAGGGATGGCTGGTCAACAAGTGGATTAGGTGGGAGTTATTTATTTTGGTTGGGCCAACATCTTTTTCACCATAATGAACCATACTTGATTTCCGGATGCACTTTCTAGCAAAGTTGGGTTGGGCCGGTAAATAAGCCTGCAGGCCAGGCTATTTAGGCCACAGGCCAGGCCAGGCTCGGGCCTTTTTCCAGGCCAGGCCAGGCCAAACCACATGCTAAAAAATAAGGCCTCTTTGGGGCCTTCAGGCCGGGCTTTTTCAGGCCGGGCCCAGGCCAGATCAAGGCCAGATCTCAGGCCTTTTGTGCATCCCTATCGGTAGCTAACAAAATGCGTGCACATGGAGAGCAGTTGAAGGATGTCACGGTTGTAGAGAAAATACTTAGGTCCTTGACTGAGAGATTTAACTACATAGTCTGCTCAATCGAGGAGTCTAAAGACATTGATGAACTCTCTATTGATGAACTCCAGAGTTCGCTGATTGTAGATGAACAAAGGTTTCGCAGGCAGGTCAGTGAAGAGTAGGCACTCAAAGTGACACATGAAGAGAGATATGGTGGCAGAGGACGTGGAAGAGCTGACTTTAGAGGAGGAAGAGATAGAGGAAGGGGTCGTCGATCTTTTAACAAGGCTCTTATGGAATGCTATAATTGTCATAAGCTTTGACACTATCAATATGAGTGTCCAATTTGGGATAAACAAGCTAACTACACTGAGCTAGATGAAACTGAAGAGATGCTATTTATGGCCTATGTTGAGATGCATGGAGAAAATCGAGGAGATGCATGATTCCTTGATTCAGGATGCAACAACCATATGTGTGGTGATCGAGCTCTGTTTTATGAGTTGAATGAAGAGTTTAAGCAAATGGTAAAGTTGGAAAACAACATGAAGATGAGTGTCGTTGGGAAAGGAAATGTGAGATTGTGCTTAGATGGCGTCAATCACATTATAACTGATGTGTTTTATGTTCTGAAGCTGCAGAATAATCTCTTAAGCATAGGGCAGCTACAAGAGAAAGGACTAGTAATTCTGATTCAGTCAAATAAGTGCCGGATTTATCATCCAACAAGAGGTCTGATCATCCAAACCGACATGTTTGCTAATAGGATGTTTATTTTGTTAGCTAATTCCCAGCCTGCTAAAGCATAACCAACAAAAGAAGTTTGTCTTCAAGCAACAACTCAAGACCTGTCACACCTTTGGCACTGTAGATTCGGTCACATAAGTCACAAAGGTCTCAAAACCTTGTAGCTCAAGGAAATGGTGAGAGGTCTACCCAAACTTCTAGACTCTAGTACTGTATGTACCGATTGCTTAAAGGGCAAGCAACACCGTGATCCCATTCCAAAAAGAGGCAAGTGGAGAGCATCTCAGAAATTGGATCTTATTCATGCCAATATGTGTGGTCCAATTAGTCCCACCTCCAACAGCCACAAAAGGTATCTAATTTGCTTTATAAATGATTTCAGTAGAAAAGCATGGGTGAATTTTCTAGTTGAAAAATCAGATGCATTTGTTGCTTTTAAGTTCTTTAAGAATTGTGTAGAGAAGGAAACTGGGTTGGTTATCAAGTGTTTGAGAATAGATCGTGGTGGAGAGTCCACATCAAGTGAATTTAATGAGTACTGTAAAAGAAGTGGGATAAAAAGACAGTTAACTACTGCCTATACACCACAACAAAACGGTGTCGCTGAAAGGAAAAATCAAACGGTGATGAATATGGTGAGGTGTATGTTATCCGAGAAAGGTATTCCAAAACTCTTTTGGCCTGAGGCAGTGAATTAGGCAATTTATGTGTTGAATAGGTGTCCCACACTATCAATGAAGGATGTTACTCCAGAGGAAGCGTGGAGTGGAGTCAAACCATCGGTGGAACACTTTAAGGTCTTTAGAAGTGTTTCACATGTTCACATTCTAGATACTAGAAGGACTAAGCTTGAGGACAAAAGCTTCAGTTGTGTACTTTTGGGAGTAAATGAGGAATCAAAAGGGTACAAGTTATATGATCCGGTCTCCAAAAGGGTTGTGATTAGTTGTGATGTAGTGTTTGAGGAGGACAAGAAATGGCAGTGGGACAAGAATTATGAAGAACAAGTTCTACTGGATTTAGAATGGGGAGATGGAGAAAAACACGACAACTCGAGTAATGCCGAGAGTGAAGGTGAAGTCGAAGCTGAAAAGGATAATGGAACATCATCAAGTCCTGAGAATACAGAAGAAGGATCTCTAGATCCCTCAAGCTCAAGGGAAGGGAGAAACAGGAGAGCTCCGGTGTGGATGAGGGATTACGGAATTGGTGAAGGCCTTTCTGATGAAGATATTAATGTTAATATGACTCTACTTGTTAGTGCAGATCCAATATGTTATGAGGAAGCAGTGGAGTGTGACAAATGGAGACAAGCTATGGACTCGGAGATGAGATCTATCGAGAAAAATGGGACATGGTTACTCACTGAATCACCAGAGGAAGCAAAGAAAATTGGAGTCAAGTGGGTATACAAAATAAAACTAAACGAGCATGGAAAAGTTGAGAAATACAAAGCTTGATTAGTTGCGAAGGGTTATGCATAAGAGTACGGAGTAGATTATGAGGAAGTATTTGCACCAGTGGCTCGAATGGATACAATCCAAATGGTTCTTGCACTTGCAGCACAGAGAGGCTGGAGTATCTTTCAACTTGATGTCAAGTCAGCTTTTCTCCATGGAGAGTTGACTGAGGATGTTTTCGTGGAACAACCAAAAGGGTATGAAGTGAAGAATGAAGCTCACAAAGTTTACAAACTCAAGAAAGCACTATATGGGCTAAAGCAAGTACCACATGCTTGGTTTAGTCGGATCGAGTCATATTTTTTTAAAGAAGGCTTTGAAAGGTGTGATAGTGAGCAAACTCTCTTCATCAAAACTAGCAAGGAAGGTAATCGTTTGATTGTAAACTTGTACGTTGATGATTTGATTTATATACAGGAGATGATGAGAATATGTTCAGTGAGTTCAAGGATTCAATGATGAAGGAATTTGACATGTTTGATCTAGGAAAGTTGAGGTTTTTTCTAGGAATTGAAATAATGCAGCTCAGTGAAGGGATTTTCATAAATCAAAGAAAATATGCATTGGAGGTACTGAGGAGGTTTGGAATGGAAAGCAGTAATGCAGTCCAAAATCCTATCATTCCGGGGTTCAAAATATATAGAGACGAGAATATGTGAAGATTGATAACACCTTTTACAAGCAGATGATGGGTTCATTGATGTATTTAACAGCCACAAGGCCAGATATAATGTTTGCAGTCAATTTGATAAGTCGATATATGTCACATCCAACTGAACTTCATCTCATAGCAGCTAAAAGGATTTTACGATATTTACAAGGGACAACAAGTTTTGGGATCTTCTATAGGAAGGGAGGGAACATGAAGTTAACTGCATTCACGGATAGTGATTATGCAGGTTCTTTAGAAGACACAAAAAGCACCTCTGGTTATGCATTCATTTTGAGCTCGGGAGCAATAGCTTGGTCTTAAAAAAAGCAGCCAATTGTCACGTTGTCGACAACCGAAGCTGAATTTGTTGCTGTTGCAGCCTGTGCATGTCAGGCTGTATGGATGAAGAGGATTCTAAAGAAACTTGGCTATGAAGGAGATGAATGCACCACCATTCTATGTGATAATAGTTCGGCAATAAAACTGTCCAAAAATCTGGTGATGCATGGTAGGAGAAAGCACATTGATGTGCGTTGTCACTTTCTAAGAGATTTGGCTAAAGAAGGAGTGGTGTAGCTGATTCATTGTGGAACACATGAACAGGTAGCTGACGTACTAACCAAACCACTTAAATTGAACCTGTTTCAGAAGTTAAGAAGGTTGCTGGGAGTTTATGAAGCACCTGCAGTAAACTAGTTGCATAGGCAATCTAGTTTAAGGGAGGGAATGTTATGGTTATGATTTATCTTTCTGTTAATAAGTGTCCTATTATTTAGGATAATGTTGTTAGTGTTTGAATTGTTCTTTGTTTAGTTACCACGTTTTTAGTTGAGAACATGGGTTGTGGTTGTTATCTTGTAAGGCCATTTATAGCCAAAGTAGTTCTTCAATAACATAAGTCATTCCCAATATGTTTTTGTTGTTATTGATCTTGTGTCATTGCTCTTGATCAAACAACTCTCAACAAGGATAACTATAGTAGAGGAATTCCAATTCAAAAATTAAATATAAGAAATGAGATATAAAATGATATGTTAAGTTGTGCTCCCTCCTCTATGATAGGACAATTTTCAAAGAAAAAGGAGAGGTACAATTTGACCCGTAACTTTCTTGTATCCATTTCTCCTTCTAATTATTGTAGCCATTAGTTAACATGTCTCTTTCTTAGTGATGGTGTTGATTAGTTTTAAGGGTTGGAGAGAATGGACTACAATCTAAAAATACGAGCATTTAAAAATGAGATATTTGTTGCCTTGTTGGTTTGTGTAATCCTCTACAAATTCAGTAATTTCCTGTAAAAACATTGTTGGACTGGGTACAAATTCAATGATAGGATTTAATATGCTCCTTCTGTTCTATAATAAGTTTAAAGATATATTTTTATCTATATTTATTCCTGAATTTATATCTAGTTTTACAATTTCTGCTCGACATATGTAACATGACTATTTAGGATATAGACATGTCTAACCGTGTTTAAAAGTCTTTGTTTTTAATCATATGTACTAATTATTGACTGGTACAGGAAATGGAAATTTCAGTGTAAGATGCTTCTATCTAATTAGTCGTAAATTTAATAATAAACTACCGTGTGGTTAAGCGTTTCATTCAGAATTATGTCAGACTGAGGGACTAATCTAAATTTATAATTATATACTACTCCGTTACATTCGTTGGACTCTAAGATTATTATTAATTATTTAAAAAATTGATTTAAGATATTTTTAAATTTAAAATTTATATAATTTATTTAAGTTTTAAAATAATAAATTTTATAATTAGTTTTACTTTTTAAATAGTTTATAGTATTTATAATTATATTGACATAAATTAAATGAATTTATATTAATTTTGAGTTTGAAAATATTTAAAATTAATTTTTTAAAAATTAATATTGATCTTATAATTTAGAACGGAGAGAATATAATTTTTCTAAAGTTTAGATGTGTACTTATTCTCCGATGGCGTCTTGACTAAAAAACTTTGACAATGTCTTTTGTCTTCTCTTAAATAGTTCGATTAAAAGGAGCATCATTTGAAGATTTTTTCAGACAGAAAAAACTTTCATCAGAAAAATGTACATGGATTTTCATGAGACGGCTTTTCAATTACTGATCACCTTGCTTTTTGTAAGCTTAGTAGCAAGAGGTGACGCAGCAATTCCAGCAGCACCTGATCTGGTGGGGTGTAATTCTACCTGTGGAAAGCTTACCGTCCCCTTCCCGTTTGGCATTGGTTTGGGTTGCAACCTTAAAGACAAATACGATTCATTTCTTATAACATGCAACAGCAACCAACCATTTCTTAGGAAAAGTAACATACCAGTACTTGGCATATCACTTGATGGCCAAGTCAGAATTAATGCTCCAGTTTCTCATACTTGTTTTAATGAATCCGGGGTAGCCACGAATGATAGCAAGAAGTTCAAACTTAGTGTGTCTAGATTCCCTATTTCCAGTACGCGTAACAAGTTCACTGCAGTTGGTTGCTCCACTTTGGCAATATATCGTAGTCAGAGGCTTAACTACACTACTGGATGTGTGTCACTATGTGACGGTGTTAAAGGTACAACAAATGGTTCATGCTCCGGCATTGGCTGTTGTCAAGCCTCCATCCCAGAAGGAGTGAGGGATTTTAGGGTGAGTATTCTTAATTTGAGGAGGGAGGATAACTCCATCCTAAAGTCCCTTCCATGTAGCTATGCTTTTCTTGCTGAAGAAAAGGCTTTCAATTTTTCTTCTTTAGACCTCAGCGATTTACAGGGCAGACAAAGTGTCCCAGTTGTTCTTGATTGGGCAGTAGGAGATGAGACTTGCGAAGACGCTAAGAAAAAGCCATCAAGCTATGCATGTATAGCATCAAACAGTGCTTGTGTCAATTCAAGCAATGGACCGGGGTATCGCTGCAATTGCTCATCCGGCTATGAAGGGAACCCTTACTTGGATGGTGGTTGCAAAGGTATGAACACGTAATTATATGGTTAAAGGTGTTTCATTTGTCTGATATCATATCTGTTATAACTTGGGTGTTCAGACAATGGAATAAATATGTCTAATGGTAACCACCATTTTCTTAAGACTATATTTGCAATCTATTACTTGAGCAAATTAGTCTACCAAAATTAAAACAAGCAACACACCGCTTAAAATCCCTTTGCAGAAATGATTTCAACCAAAACTATCTTTATACTGAAATAAATAATTTGTGATTACTTTTTGAATGCTTAAATTAAGTCTATTTATAGAGTTGTTCATACCTATCACAATGAATGCGTCTCTGGCATGTCTTTAATCCAAAAGACACATCTTCAATTTCAAGGGACATGTCCATTAGTTCTTACAGTTGTTTGCTAATCTTTGAATAGTAATGTCTATTCATTTTCAAAAGACGTATTATGAATGCACTATTTCAAGCAATCTCTTCCTTTTAAAATGTAAACCAGGACTTTAAAAATTTTCGACAGTATCTAGCCCAATCCTCACTTATTCAACAGATCTAATCAATGGTTATATATTCTTCGTTTTGATATTGCGTTCTTCTAATTCCCAGATATTAATGAATGTGAGCGTTCAAATCCCTGTTTTAGAACTGCAAAATGTGATAACAAAGAAGGCGGTTACACATGTTCTTGTAAGGACGGGTATGAAGGAGATGGAATTCAAAGTTGCACGAAAAAGAGTCGAGGAACTACGTATCTTAGTATTGCTTTAGGTAAATTTTTAAATTTCCTATTATTTGTAGTTTTAGCAAAAGCGACAAATTAAATGGAGGGTGACATAATAGTTTGACTATTTATATGCAGGTATAACCATGGGCTTCTTGGGTTTAGTGGTAGCAAGTTCTTTGGTATATTTTCTGCTGGCGAAAAGAAAGCTTGTGAAACTAAGACAAAAGTTCTTCGAGCAAAATGGAGGATTTATGTTAACAGAAAAGCTTAACAACCACGACAGATCAGTTCAAACAGCCAGAATTTTTACTGCAGAAGATCTCAAGAAGGCTACAAATAACTATCATGAAAGTAGAGTTATTGGGCAAGGAGGGTATGGAACAGTATACAAAGGAATGATATCACCCAATAACACAGAGGTTGCCATTAAAAAGTCCAAAGTAAGTGATCAAAGCCAGGTTGAGCAATTCATCAACGAGGTGATCATTCTTTCCCAAATTAATCACAGGAATGTTGTTAAGCTATTGGGCTGTTGTTTAGAGACCGAAGTCCCAATGCTGGTATATGAATTCATTACAAATGGCACCCTATCCGAGCATATTCATTATAAAGATGTTGGCTCCTCTCTTTCATGGGAAATGCGCCTCAAAATAGGTGCAGAGACTGCAGGAGCAATTGCGTATTTGCACTCTGCCACTTCCACTCCAATTATTCATCGAGATATCAAGAGCGCCAACATACTACTAGACGAGAACTACACTGCAAAAGTGGCTGATTTTGGAGCTTCAAAATTAGTGCCTCTTGACCACACTCAACTAACTACATTGGTGCAAGGGACATTTGGCTATTTGGACCCTGAGTACTTCCATTCAAGCCAATTGACTGAAAAGAGCGATGTTTATAGCTTTGGAGTACTCCTCGCAGAGCTTATAACAGGAGAAGAGGCGATCTCTTTTGACAGACCGGAGAAAGATAGGAATCTAGCAACCTATTTTGTTTCTACGGTGACGAGTGGTCATGGTATGCTTGGAATTGTTGAGAAAAGAATGGAGGGGAAGAAAATTCAGCAGATTAAAGAAGTTGCTATGCTGATCGAAAGGTGCTTACGACTGAAAGGAGACGAAAGGCCGAGTATGAAGGAAGTAGCAATGGAGCTAGAAGGGATGAAAATGATGGTTGAGCATCCATGGGTTGATAATGATTCTTCTACTGGTCATAAAGAGACAGAGCAATTGCTCAATCAGAGTATACCCTCAGATGCTTATGCTTTTCTTGGTGATGGCAACAGTACTAGTTACAGTTCAACAGCTGGATTTGATAGCATGAGAGACCAAATGACAAGACAATTACAACTTAGATGATGGATATATTTTTCATTTAAAGATATATTTGAACCATGGGTGACTGAGTCTCAAAGTTGACTCTCTAGGGTGTGGATCTTCAAACGTGTGCTGCTGATATTTTTGAGCTTAATAAATAAATTTCTTTCCTTCTAGTTTGTTAATCTAATTTTTTTTGGCAAAACATCAACTAGTTCAAAAGCAGATAGAGGAAAACAATTAAGTATTGATTCAGGATTGCAAAGTGAAATATCTTCCCACTATTTTGTGCATAGACTTTTCAGCCGACTAAATATAATGAAAAAATCATCATAAAATTGCAAATTCTTGTCTAGCTTGTCATTGTGCTAGTTGCACTATGCTGACTCGGCATACGTAGTAAGACTTCTTTAGGATCTCTTTACTTTATGGTTGGCTGATATGTGAAGTTGGAGAGATGACAATCATGTTTAACTTTGTTTAAAAGTCTCCTAGAAATGAATGGTTTGGGTAACGTAGACTATCTATCGACTTTAATAGGCAATGGAAATTTCATATTCATGCTTAAAACATCAAGTATTGCATGTCCTCCCCCTTTTGGTTTTCTGTTCTATATTTGAGCAATATCAACTGTAATATGTGATGAAGAGAATGCATAGATTCTTTGTGTGTGTGTGTATAATTAACACACAAATATGACGTGTATGCTAAACTAAAAGAAAATCAAGATACGAAAGGAAACAAGCATACATACGGACTGATTTTAAGAGCAAAATATGTATTATCATATCTTCTTACACTTCCACGGGGATGTTGAATTGTTTAATACCAAGCGTCTTCTTAAAATCAGGTTCAGAAGAATTTGGAAATGGCATAGTGGGAATAGAATTTGCACGAGTTAGCCGATTTAACAATATTTCCTACTGTATCCAATCCTTTCCCTGGCTTGAAGAATGTCCCAAGATCATGAATGTCCCGAGATCATGTTTATTTGCAAGATTTATAATATATTTCTATAAATTATAATGACTACTAATATTAGGATTAAATAATTCTAGTGTATGTTTGTTTAAAATAGGATTATTCAACTTAAAATAATCTCATTTTATATTTGTTTTGTTCAAAATTATTTTAAAAATTGAATAAAAATTCAACGTTTGGACTATTATACCATTTACCAGTAATAACAAAGAGATCCTATTTTTGGTTGTGTTAGTAAAGATGGATAGAATATGATATGGTCATTTTAAAAAAACAAGATTAAAGTTAATTTTGTCCATGAATTTTTAATCCCAAATGATAAATTATAAAACCTGGTTAGACATATTATTAAACAATCTCTGATTTCAAGTCATTCTTTTATTCCTGAACTAATATTCTCAAGTGTAATTTCTAAAACAAATAAAAAAAATTAGAATTAATAGTCAATCTCAACTATTATCCTTACAAAAAAAAAACATGGCCTAATTGTATTCTTCCCCTATTATGTACAAAAATCTATCGTCCTAGATTTGGGACTTCTTCTATATAAAAAATAATGTTTTGATGCTAATAATGAATACTAAAAGTGCATATAAAATAATGTGTATATTTGTGGGTGATTATAAATAAGTCGCAGGTTTTTTGACATTGGTAGGCACTGTAATAGTTAAATAAAAAAAATCACCACATATAAATTTCAATAAAAAATAAATAAAAGTAGCTAAAAAATTATTTTTCAAGACTTTATTTCTTGGATTGAGACCTAATTTGACTCTTGAGTAAGTACATTACATCAAAAGAAAAATTGGATTAATGATGTTTAGTAGTGGTAGATCTTGAAAAATATTTATCTATATGTCTATTAATCCTAATTCAAAATATCGAATACAAATTCACGATATACTAGAAAAATTAAATAATTTAATAGTATAAACAAATCAAACACCTACTAGTATAGTGCTAAAACAAAATAATTTATTCATAACTCATGTCTGTATTGATTTAAATATAACATCAAATGACATATATGTCAAAAAAAAATATATATACTATAAAATTAAAGAGCATTTTCATAAAAACTAATTAATATGAATGAATATAAATAAATAAGAATCAAAACTAATTAATTAACTACTCACAATTAATTAATAAAAAATTAGAGAAAATTTTAATGATATATAAACTTAACCCTAAAAATTGGGAAAAAATCAAATAAACTCACAAAACACAAATTGAAATTTGGATTTGAAAGAGAATATTAAAAATATTTAATTGTTGATAAGTGACCAATATTTGTTGAGAATTAATATTTTTACAAGTAAAATTTGATATTTTCACGAGGTCTCTCAATAATGTGGGATTCATTTACTATTCATACAAACTTTTTTTTTAAAAATTATCATTTTTATTTATGAAAATATCAATTCCCTATTTTTTTAAGTGCGGACACTACTTTACCGTATTAGTCATGTACTTCTCCCGTTTCCAAAAAGATGACTGGAGTGATAAAAAAAAATTATCCTCAAAAAGATGAGTAGGTTATACAAGTCAATCTTATAAATTCTTATGTGGACCAACTTACCTTTGATTATACCTCATAAATGAGTGATTCAAATTAATTCTCTCTCCTTGAAAAAAAAAACAGTTTCTGCGCCTCAAAATAAGTGCAGAAACTGCAGGAGCAATTGCATATTTGCACTCTGCCACTTCCACTCGAATTATTCATCGAGATATCAAGAGCACCAACATACTACTAGATGAGAACTACACTGCAAAAGTGGCTGGTTGTGGAGCTTCAAAATTAGTGCCTCTTGACCACACTCAACTAACTACATTGGTGCAAGGGACATTTGGCTATTTGGACCCTGAGTACTTCCATTTAAGCCAATTGACTGAAAAGAGCGATGTTTATAGCTTTGGAGTACTGCTCACGGAGCTAATAACAGGAAAAAAGGTGACTTCTTTTGAGAGGCCGGAGAAAGATAGGAATTTGGCAACATATTTTGTTTCTACAGTGAAGAGTGGTCATGGTATGCTTGACATTGTTGAGAAACGATTGGTGGAGGGGAAAATTCAGCAGATTAAAGAATTGGCTATGCTATAGAAAGGTGCTTACGAGTGAAAGGAGAGGAAAGCCCAAGAATGAAGGAAGTAGCAATGGAGCTAGATCAGGGGATGAAAATGATGGTTGAGCATCCATGGGTTGATAATGATTCTTCTACTGGTCATAAAGAGACGGAGCAATTGCTTAATCAAAGTGTACCTTCAGATGCTTATGGCTTTGTTGATGATGGCACCAATACAAGCTATAGTTCAACAGCTGAATTCGATAGCATGAGAGACCAAATGAAAAGACAATTATAATTTGGTATTGCTTTTGTTGAAGAAGTCTTGGTTAATGTAAAAATTTAGAAAGAAATTAAATTATTGAATTCTTCACTTAGTTCAAAGGATGAATCTCCATACCAAAACTCATCCATATACAACAAAGTTCGGGTCTGCTGGTTCATCCCATTCTAATGTGGTTCCGTCAAATGTACGCAAAAGTTGTTCTGCATTTTCCAATGTTTGCATAGGTAAACTCAAGCTATAATTCTTAAACCAATAAGCTAAGTAAAATCTCAATGATCCGCTGAATTTTTACAAAATTCACTTAATTATATGATGGTTCAAGTGTTCAACTAAATGACAAGTAAGATTGGAGGAATTTGATACCAAAAACATATAAACTGCTATAGCCCATGAATGACAAAAACTCTCGATACAAGTGATGTTAATGGTCAACGACAAGCTAAAGGTCTTCCCGAGATGGTTGCTCTTATCCGTGTCCCGATTTCTAGTTCGAAATCCGACATTTAACTAACCTGGATAATATTTTGAAGTTGCACAAAGGAAAAAAGATGAGGTTTAACGATGGTAAAGAAAAACCGAGACCAATATGCCGCGGTATAAACGAATTATGTTATATGGGCCGATTATATTTGTAAAATAGGTATATATATGTTATTATAAATAAGATTTCTCTTTCCCAATGTTTGTCCGCCTTGAAATAAACGGTTTAGATGTATTCGGGTTTTGGGATGTAAGAGTTCTTTTCACATATTATAGTTGTATATAGCAATCTTCCGTCTCTGACGTGTGACTTTTCCCGATTTAAATTTTTCATGCAAATATTGTATTTTTGTCTTTAATTTTTATTTTATTTATACATTTAGTCATATACATAAATAAGTAGATTAATTGGGTATTTGGTGACTAAATCAATCAATACTAATATCAATCAATCAATACTAATATATGGGCCGATCTTCAATTGAGTTGATTGGGTTCAATTTATTTGAGTTAGAATTAATTTTTGAGTTTTGTATGAAGTCAGTCTCCTCTTAATTAGGTTACACAGTCCAAGTTTTACATGAAATCAAACTCTTCTAGTTAATTAGAGTCCTCATTTTGTTCAAATTAAACTGAGTTAACTTCGTCTTTACTGATTTATTATCGAGTTTATTATGTAGAAAAATGAAAAGTTAGAATTGAAAAGTCACTCATATCACTATCCAAATACATCCGTTCTTTTACAGTAAATATTTAATACATATACATCTATAACTATATTTATATAAATAGTTCATATCTTCACCAAAAACATTATCATCTCATCTACTGAAATTAACGAACTTTGACACAGCAAATTATGAAGGAGAACTATCATATTTTTTGATAAAAAGGTATTCAGTTTGTATTTAATATGCTACTATTATGGCTTTATTGATAATTTTTACTTTTTTCCCCTAAACGTCTTATTAATTTTCCATGTATGATTGATTACATAGGATAAACACATGTTAGTATTGAGAGCTAATATATTTTTCAATCAAATAGATGATTAATAATGTCATTAATGAATAATATCCATGTAATGTAATATATAATACACTACTTTACAAGTTTGTCCTACCTTGCACGAGACTTGTACTAATATAATGTGTTACCTGTCCTCTGTATGCCTGCAAATTGCAATAATGCAGAATCCCTACCTCCTAGAAGAAATTATTACCGTATTAAAAATAAAAAATAAAAAAATAGAAAGACAATTAAGTTTTACTTGTAATCAAAATCAAAAAGTCCTCTTGAAATGATACATACCAGGAAACAAGGCTCTAATGGTTGGGAATTTAAATTGATTTTCAATTACATTAACTCGTCCATGTGGCATAGCACTAAAGGATGAATTTAAAGCATACTGCTTAAATAATATATATTTATTAAAACGATGTTGTTTTGAATATTTTTTTTAAAAAAAATAATATTAAAAGAAGATATGAAATAGTGTGACATTTCGCGGTCCCACTTGTTTTCCTTTTATTTACCAAAATGTTATCAAATACTCTTCAAAACGATATCGTTTTGATAAAAGTATGTGATTTAAGTAAGTATGATATTTAAGAGGTATGTTTTTGAACCGTTTTCTATGTATATATTCTATTTTAATATAGCAACTATAATAAAACTGATGAGAACCCGTGGTTTATATTAATATAAATGTTAATATGATTAATTTGTATGCCTAATCCAGGGTATCCATGTGACTCTTATTATTCTGCCTACTCCAAAACAGTAAACATCACTTAGAATTGATAAACGAGACTTGATCTCTTTATTTCAAAGAAAAATACGCCTTACAATATTTAGCATTCTGAATTGTGATAAAAATAAGCCTATTTCAATAATAGGGTAACAATTATTTTTCTCATAGTCATGACTAAATAAATTTGCACTCCATTCAAAGGTTTAACTTGCTAATATATCGAACTTACAATATATAATTGAATAGTTTATTATTTAAATAAATATTCAATAATTTAATAAGCATAACTATCTTCGAAACATTTTAATTAAATATTTTACTATTTAATAACATAATAAATTATTATTCATATTGTTGCTCAAGTTTGGTGAACTTGTTATATATAGAAAGTCAAATATCGATTCTAAATTGAGTCGACCTTTAATTAATTAAGAGCTGATCAGGACGATGATCCGAAATTGATTCACAATTTTGAGTTGCAACTTCAGATTTACTCCTATCTTCTTCATTTTCACCTCTCTTCGACTTGGTCTTCCACTTCCAGTTTCTCCGTCTACCACACTTTAATCTAAATATCTAACCACTAGTAACATTTATTTTAACTCTTTTCGCATGAGTAATCGGTGGCATGTAGTTTGTTTGGTCTTGGCCGCCAAAGAGGATGGATGTTTATGGGCTGTGTTTGACTGGTATCGCTCCACTATCAAAAGGAGTCTCATTTGTATATAAAATACTCCTACTTCATTAGTAGCAAGTAATTTCTTAGCAATTTCATAATTTGCTGCGGATCATTCATTAATTCATCACATGGAGGAAAGAAAAGTCATGGTTTGCTAATTCAACGTATATACATACATACTCGCACTGTCTTCTATTCTACTTGCTTGCTTGGTTTCCTTTCCTACCTCCTCCTCCTCCAGTCCTCCGTAGTTATTACTCCTTAATTCCTCTGTGTATGATAATTTTAATTATACGCTCAATATTTTAACTTTTGATATGCTATACAAATTAAAATTAACTTTTAATTTAATTTAATTGAACTGAAAAATTCACTTGCGGCTCTACAAAAAATAGAGAGCAAAGTGAATAAATAAGTTCTCATTTTATTTACACGTACTTGACCCCACATAATTATGAATACACTAACAATTTTTTTTATTTTAAATATAGTGGACCCCACTCAATTACTTATGATAATAAAAAAACTGTGGCATTTTCTGTTTGAATTTGTACTTTATAGGTTTTTAACTTCGTTGGTACTGATTTATTATTGAGTTTATTATGTAAAAAAATGAAGAGTTAGAAATGTAAAGTTACTCATATCACTAACTAAATACATCCGCTCTTTTATAGTAAATATTTAATACATATACATCTGTAACTATGTCTATATAAATAGTTCATATCTTCACCAAAAACATTATCATCTCATCTACTGAAATTAACGAACTTTGACACAGCAAATTATGAAGGAGAACTATCATATTTTTGGATAAAAAGGTATTCAGTTTGTATTTAATATGCTACTATTCTGGCTTTATTGATAATTTTTTCTTTTTTTACCCAACGTCTTATTAATTTTCCATGTATGATTGATTACATAGGATAAACACATGTTGGTATTGAGAGCTAATATATTTTTCAATCAAATAGATGATTAATGATGTCATTAATGAATAATATCCATGTAATGTAATATATAATACACTACTTTACAAGTTTGTCCTACCTTGCACGAGACTTGTACAACTATAACGTGTTACATGTCCTCTATATACCTGCAAATTGCAATAATGCAGAATCCCCACCTCCTAGAAGAAATTATTACTGTATTAAAAATAAAAAATAAAAAATAGAAAGACAAGTTTTACTTGTAATCATAATCAAAAAGTCCTCTTGAAATGATACATACCAGGAAACAAGGCTCTAATGGTAGGGAAAATTTAATTTGATTTTCAATTACATTAACTCGTCCATGTGGCACAGCAATATATATATATATATATATATATATATATATATATATATATATATATATATATATATATTCCATTTTAATATAGCTACTATAATAAAACTGATGAGAACCCATGGTTTATATTAATATAAATGTTAATATGATTAATTTGTATGCCCAATCCAGGGTTACCGTGTGACTCTTATTATTCTGCCATCTCCAAAACAGTAAACATCTCTTAGAATTTATAAAACTTGATCTCTTTATTTCAAAGAGAAATACGCCTTACAATATTTAGCATTCTGAATTGTAATAAACATAAGCCTATTTCATTGTTCATTCCACCATAGATAGCGTTCCTCGTACTTGATCCCGTTTCACGTACCCAATTGATCCTCATTCCTGGTAACCATGGCCTAATCTTGAATTTCAGGTTAAAAAAAGGTTACCCTCTAGGTATTACCTATTGTTGTTTTTTCATTTAAATCTCCTAAGAACTGTTCAATGGTACAGTTATACATTTAAAAGACAAAGCTTAGAATTGATTAACCAGAGAATCAAATTAATATAGTTAGTTATCTAGTAACATTTGTCATGGTTTTGAAATGTTTAGGTTTGTCTCAGACTTCTTGGAGTCGCTAAGAAAATACTAACTATGCCTAAATGCATATTGTATTTATCTTTATCAAAGATTTAAGAAAACACCTACACTAACATACTTCAAAATAAATGAAGGAAACTATAGCCAGCAATGGTATATGATTGAATGTGATACAAATGCAGTCATCCAAGGCTCACATGGACAGAGGTACATGACTGGATGCATGTCTCTTCGTGAAGTATTCGAGGATTTGAGATTGAGGAATGGATCGCGTATTGGAATCGGATGTTGCCAAACTTCCATACCAGAAGGGGTACAAGGCTATAAAATAACTATAGGGAGCTATTACAATCATAAGGGTATATGGAACTTTAGTAAGTGCAGCTATGCTTTCGTAGCTGAAGAAGAGTGCGATAATTTCTCGTCGACAGATCTTTACACATTATGGAAAGAAAGCAAATTTCCCTTAGTACTTGATTGGGCTGTTGGGAATACATCATGTGTAGAGGCTAAAACTAACCTGACAAGTTATCTATGTCAAGAGAATAGTGTGCGCTTAAATTCAGATAATGATCCGGGATATCTTTGCAAATGCTCCGAGGGTTATGGGGGAAATCCTTACCTTGAAAATGGCTGCAAAGGTAGTGATTATAAATGTTCTTGGTTCTGCCAGAATATTTTGTTCGTCTTTTATAATGTTAACAAACTATTCTGATTATTGTACTTCAGATGTCGATGAATGTTGTTGTAATACCCGGTCATTCCTTAGTCCCAGATCGCGTCTTTTTAAAACTCCTTCTATTTCTTTAGCCTATATATATGGAATTACCTCATTTGGTTTTTAAAATACTCAAACATTAAGTACCTCATATTTTGTAAGGAACTTTTTGTGTGAGGACTTTTTTAGTAAGGACCTCCCTAGTTAAAAATTTTGGTGTCGAAGACGTGGACAAACTGTGAACCTCATAATTTCGGATATGTTTCTTTTTCTTTCTTTGTGTAATTATTTAATTTTCTATATTAGTTTTAATTTTGTAGTTTTAATTTCTGTATTCTATTTAGTTTGTTAGTTGATATATTTTGGTATATCTTTATTAGTAATTAGCATTTTGGAATATTAAATTAGTATTTTTGTAACTTTAAAATTTTGACAAAAAATAATAATAATAATAATAATAATAATAATAATAATAATAATAATAATAATAATAATAATAATAAAATATTTGTTTGTAATTGAATTAAAAATGGAAAGAATATTTTTGTAAATATACTTATATGTATTTCGGAAGAAACAAGAATACTATTATTTATTAATATATACGTTACCATGATTAGAATATTTATGTATGTATAACTTTAGGGAGAATTTTGTTTAGAACGAAAGAATTTCATATTCGCCTAAGAGAAAGAAAATATGTAAAACTTAATCAATTGATTAACTATTTATTTATCAATTCCTTTATTTAGTTTAATTAGTTCTGACGGAGGGAATTTAACGAGTCAGCTTTGCAATATAATTTTGGGAATTACATTGCTTATTCCAGATACGAATTCCGTACTCCTTCAATGATATTCCTTTGATTTTAATTTGTTTGTTGTATTCCTCATTAAAATTTGGATATTATTTCGATATATTGTTCATAGTCAAATGCATATGATTGTTTTGTTTGATTTTAAATATTCGTAACTTAACTTGTACTCTTTAAACTTATTAAGCATGTCTAGTATTTATTTTGATTATGTAGAAACGTACATGCTAGTATATTTGGGAGACTTTGTGTCGATTTGTTTCGGTTTAGCATGTATGTATTAGAACCCCTTTTGTGGTATTGTGTTGCATTCGTTATGACAAGATATCTTTGTTAGATTATACTGTAGGGTATAACTGAGCTATAACTACCTGTGGGGTACCACAGGCATGTCTCTGAGCACTGAGGCATGACACCTTCCGTGGCGGTGTGATCAGTCAACGGCGTCTCTATTTTATGTTTCAGTGGGCATTTAGTATTTTGTTGTGGGAGGCGTATGGGTCGGCCCTAGCATTTTGTTATGTTCTGTTCTGCGATCTGGTGTTGTTTGTAATGTCGAGCAAACCTTTTCGATTTTGCATGCATTTGGATCTGCAGTCCGATGTGTGACTTATGGTTTATTTTATTTTTTTTTGTTTTGAACTCAGTATGAAATAAACACAACCATTCAATTCAGGCTTTTATATTGTTTAGTATATCGGTTCAGTTCAGTTGATCAGTTTCAGTTCAGTAGATCAAATCAGTTTCGTATATCAGTTCAGTTTAAGTAGATTATGTTAAATCAGTTCAGTTCAGTAAGATTATGTTATTCAGTTCAGTTGATTTTGTTAATCTCAGTTTGGTTCAGTTGATTTTGTTATTCAATTTCAGTTATTATTTATGCACTCTTTATCCGTACTGGGCATTTGGCTCATGTTGTGTTTTTCTTCCTGCAAGTTTGCAAGGGGATTCAAGGGCAAATGTGAAGAGAGCTTCCTTTTTGTTTTGATATTCTACTTAGAGTTCGTTTGTGTGTAGCCTCCTTTTTCACTAATCAGGAAGGGGGTGTTACAGTTATGATCCTAACCTCAACGAATGTACACATATTTGTAGCAATAGTGCTGGGAATTACAGTTGTGCCTGCCCTAAGGGATACCATGGAGAGAGAGATGGCAGAAGAAATGGGCAAGGTTGTATTTTGGATAAACATCAAACATTCGTGACTACAATTCAAACTACTGGTAAGTAGAGTAAAATATAGACATCCCTGGATTTAAATTCATGAAACAATTCAGACATTGTCAAATTCCATTTGTTTTGACAGAAAATCATTATATTTGTTATTTTGGTTAAGATAGAGCAATAAGTTTTAGGTGTAAAGGGATTTTTTCGCTATATTTCTGTTAAGTGTATTCATATTCTCAACAAACCAGTGTTTCCCTTAAAAATCGCAATGCATTCATGAGTAGGATAGTTTGAAGAAACATATTGAAGAAAAAAAGAAAATAAAAAGTTGCATTCCTAGTCTACCACAAGAATTGTCCTGCATATTGTTTACTATATAATCGTAAATGTTTTTTCTTCAACCTTAAGAATATGATTTTGATCTAAAACTAGATTCATATATTCAGGTAATTAATACTTTCCAAATTTAGTTATGGTTTAAACATTGGAAAAATACATTTTGTTAGATGCATCTTCCTAGTAAATTTTGGTCAACTTTTTTATAGGAATTGGTGTTGGCCTAATTCTGATGCTTTTTGTTATGACCCTCCGACAAAGGCAAACTATGAAGCTTAAAGAAAACATTTTCAAGCAAAATGGTGGTATAATGCTACAACAGGTACTTCACAAATATTAAAGTTCTGACGAAAGAGCCAATATATTTTATTTACAGAGGAAGAACTCAAGAAGGCTACAAAAAAATCAATAAGAGCAATGTCGTTGATCAAGGAGGTCATGGTACAGTTTATAAGGGACTTCTAGATGATAATATGGTTGTTGCTATCAAAAAGTCCAAATTAGTTGACCGAGGCCAAATTGAGCAGTTTGTAGGTGAAGTCATCATACTTTCCCAAGTACAGCATCCAAATGTTGTGAAACTCTTAGGTTGTTGCTTAGAGACACCAGTCCCTTTACTAGTATATGAATTTATCACCAACAATGCCCTTTTCCTCATATACACGACGAATGTTGTGTGTCATCAATCCCTTGGGAAATGCACCTAAAAGTAGCAGCAGAAACAGCTAGAGCTCTCGCGCATATGCATTCTGCTCCTATGCATATCCACAGGGAAATAAAGTCAACCAACATACTTTTAGACGATGAATACACTTCAAAAGTATCTGATTTTGAAAGAAGTCTTCAAGTAGAGAAATGGAGAAAGTACAGCAATACGAATAACAAATTGTAAAGAGAAAGTGTAAAACTTCATTAACTAGCTTAACCACCAAGCTGAATAGGATTATTACATATATATGTCAGTTAACTAACTAATCAGAAACTACATTTATGCCCTTAACTAATAATGAAAAATTACTCGTATACCCTTGTACTCCTAACAGATAAAAGAACTAAGTTGTTATATTCTGTTGATCATCTTGTATATTAACATCCGCCTTCAAGTTGGAAGGCTAAAAACAAATTACAGCATCCCAACTTGTGAAGAAAACTAAGCAAAACATCATGATTTAAAGCCTTAGTAAAGAGGTCTGTTGGCTGAGAACAAGAAGGCAAATGAGCAGTCTTAATAAGACCCTGAAGAAGCTTTTCTCTGATAAAATGACAATCAATGTCAATGTGCTTAGTGCGTTCATGAAAAACAGAATTTAAGGCTATGTGTAGAGCAGATCGATTATCACAAAACAGAGTAGCAGGTGTAAGCTTAGAAAGCCCAGAATCTTTAAGAAGATAAATAAGCCAAGTAACTTCACAACATGTGTTTGTCATAGCTCTATATTCTGCTTCTGCTGAGGATTTTGAAACAGTTGTTTGACGTTTACACTTCTAAGATATAAGACTGTTGACAAGCATGACACAATAACCAGGTAAAGATCTCCTAGTTAGTTTGCAAGCTCTCCAATTAGCATCAGTATAAGCTTTTAGCTATAAAGAACTGAAGCTAGAAAGAAATATGCCCTGTTCTGGGGAACCTTTGAGATATCTGACAAGCTTAAGAGTTGCATCCATGTGAACTTGTTTAGGCTGAACCAAAAACTGACTGAGGATATGAACACTATAGCAAATATCTGGTCTAATAATAGTTAGATAAATCAGCCTACCAATGAGCCTCATACACTGAGAAGGTGTAGAAAAATCTGGTCAAGTAGCAGATAAAAGAGTGTGATTTTTGTTCCATGGGAACTTTGGAACATTTAGCTGCAGTAAAACCACAGTCCTTGAGAATATCAAGAGTATACTTTCTTTGATTAAGAACAATGCATGTAGCTGATCTAGCAATTTCTAATCCCATAAAGTATTTTAGAGAACCTAGATCTTTGAGCTTAAAATGAGAACTCAGATAAGATTTGACAGCATTAATAAGATTAAGATGCGGTCCTGCTATAATGATATCATCCACATACACTAATAAGGCTAGAAAGCCTTCATCAGTATGAAGCAGAAACAAGGAGGAATCATTAAATGATTGGGGAAAACCATATTGCAGAAGAGCGCCAGAAAACTTAGCAAACCACTGTCTAGAAGCTTGTTTCAGGCCATATAAGGACTTCTGTAGTTTATAGACCAAAGGTGTAAAAGATGAAGATGAGGCAGGAGCAAAACCAGGAGGAAATGCCATATAAACTTCCTCATGAAGAAAAGCATTGGTAACATCCATTTGACCTAAATGTCAATTATTGATTGTTGAAATAGCAAGCAATACCCTCACTGTAGTCATTTTAGCTACCAGGGCAAAAGTCTCAAAATAATTCAGGTCAACAGTTTGAGTAAAGCCTTTGGCAATAAGCCTAGCTTTGTATCTATCAACAAGACCTTCAGAATTATATTTCACTTTGTAAATCCACTTACAACCAATAATTTTCTTATTATGAGGTAAAGTAGTTACAATCCAAGTATTATTTTCCTCTAAAGCATTAATTTTAGCTATCATAGCCTAACACCAATTCTCATCTTGACAGGCTTGTTGATAAGATTTAGGTTCAGGAATTAAGACAGTAGCAGCAAGACATTGTTGATAAGAAGGAGTTAGATGATCATAGGAGAGAAATTTTGTGAGAGAATGAGGCACGGATGTTGTGGGAACACATGAACTAGATGATATAGATGGGAGAGATGGTGCGGATGAAATAGAAACCATATTACTGAAGAATGGTAATCCTACATAATCTGTAAATTTAACTGAAACTGTTTTGACTCTAGAAGGCCTAGAAATAGTTATGTGGTCAGATGATAGATGAGAATCAGTATTAAAGGATGATGGAACATAAGAGATCTCAGTAGGAAGAATGGGACAAACTGATGAGTCAGATGGTGAATATATATCAGAAGGAGAAACAAAAATAGAAGCAAAAATTTAGCAAAAAAAAAAAATAGAAGTAAATGGGAAAACAGATTCATGGAAGATGACATCCCTACTAACATAGCACTTTCTGGTTGTGAGATCACAAACTCTATATCCTTTTTGACCTATAGGATAACCTAAAAAAATACACTTTGTGGCTCTTGGTTGGAACTTGTCTCTGTCATTAGATAATGTAGAAACAAAACATAAGCATCCAAACACTCTAAGATGAAAATAAGTAGGAGCTGAGCCAAACAAGACTTCAAAAGGGGTTTTGACTTGTAAAACAGAACTAAGAAGTCTGTTTATTAAGTAGGTAGCTGTTAAAATACAGTCTCCCCATAAATGAAGAAGAACTTGTGACTGAAACCTTAAGGCTCTTGTTATTTCTAGAAGATGTCTGTGTTTTCTTTCAACAATATCATTTTGTTGAGGAGTATCCACACGGCTAGTTTGTTGTATGATACCAAGTTCTTTAAAATACTCAGTCAAAGAAAGTTTGAGGAATTCAGAACCATTATCTGATCTGATTTGTTTAATAGTATAATGAAATTGAGTTTGAACATATGTAATAAAATTTATGAGCAATTGAGGAACCTGGTCTTTGGATTGAAACAAAAACGCCCAAGTACAACTCGAACAATCATCTGTAATATTGAGAAAATAAGAACAAGCACCATGAGTTTTGACTTTGTATGGACCCCATATATCACAATGAATGAGATCAAATACATGAGAAGCAACTGTAGTGCTTAAAGAAAAAGGTTTTCTGGTTTGTCTAGCAAGAGGACATATTTCATAGGAAGTAGATTTATTACAAACAATAGAAAAAGGTAATGCTCTAAGAGCATTTATTGGTGCATGACCCATTCTAACATGCCATAATTCAAATGACTGATGCTGAACATTATTTGCTGATATTTGAAATGTTGAAGGTGTGTTGGCAGTAGAAGATAAAATGTGCAGCTTATACAACCCTCCTTGAAGATTACCAAGCTCTATCATCTTCTTCAAGGAAGGGTCCTACATGAAGCATTTGTGAGATGAGAAAAGTATAACTGAGTTAGTGTCTTTAGTCAATTTACTAACAACCATTAGATTAAAATGAAAATGAGGTACACATAAGACATTATAAAGAATAATGTCAGAAGATAGTTTAATTGTACCAATATGAGTGATAGAGGAAATGACTCTATTAGGTAAAAGAATATTTGATGAAACTGCTATAGGATTATGAAGCAGATTTAAAGGAGTAATATGATATGTGGCACCAGTATCAATTATCCAATCACTATCATTAACATGAATGCTAGATAAGCAAGTAGTATTTGCTAATGTATTACCTGAAAGATGAGTAGTAGGTAATGTATTTGTCATAGCAACCATATGAGAAGGTGAAGCTTATTGAGCTGAATATCCATGAGATTGTCCATGAGATTCATTATTGTGTGGTGATACAGAATTCAAAATGTCCATTAGCTGATGATATTGAGCTGGTGTGATATGAGGGGGAAAACCAGTAGATAAATTTCTAGTAGGAAAGCTTCCAAATGATGCTAATGAAATACCAGAAAAATATCCAGATGATACTAACCCTTGACCAGTAAACTGAGAATCAGTTTTCATAGTTGTGCAATGAAGAGGTTGAGTATGAGAAACTTGTGCCGCCTGAGAAACATATTTTCCTTTGTAATGTTCAGATGTGTTATGTTAATCATTAGGTAATTTTTGACTGAAATTTTTATTTGAACCAGCAAGAGAATTAATTTTAGGACCTTTGAACCAGGGAGGATAACCATTTAGTGCAAAGCACTTCTCTCTTGTATGTCCTGTGTCTTTACAATAGTCACAGACTGACTTTGATTTTAGTTTAGAGTTACCAAATTTCTTAGCCATCAAAATAGCAGAGTCAGTGATGTTATTCTCAATGTTTAGCACAACACATTGTTTTTGTTCTTCTTTTTTGCAATAACAAAGAATAAGCTTCATTTAGAGAAGGCAAAATAGGCATTAATAAGATTTGACCCCTCACAGCAGCAAATTAAGGATTCAATCCCATAAGAAATTGAGATACCTTGGTGATATTGTCATTCTTGGCCTGTAAGACAGCATTACCACAGGTACAATTACATGTACATTTGGGAATTAAAGAAAGATTCTCCAGTTCATCTACCAATGTTCTAAACTTTATATAGTACACAGACAAAGTTTGGTTTCACTGAGTCAATGACACTAAATCTTTCCTAACGTGATAAACCCTAAGAATATGACTTTGAGTGAACCGTATAGCAAGATCATCCCAGATTTGTTTTGCATTAGACAGAAATACTATACTGCTGCTAATTTCTGATGAGACAACATTCAATAGCCAGGAAATCACCATACTATTACATCTTTCCCAATGTGGTAACAAGGATGAACCTGAATCTGGTTTATTATAAGTGCCATCAACAATCCAATCTTGAATTTTGCAGTAAGAGAAATAGTCATAGCACAACTCCATTGATTGTAATTTTTCTCAGTTAATTGTTAATTAACCAACAACAGACCAGGATAATCAGAAGGATGCAAGTAGTAAGGATGAAAAGTATCAATTTGTCCTATATCTGGTATTGGATTAGATGAATTTGCATTATTGTTACCATTGTTTGAATTTTGATTAACCACAGCAGCAAAAGATCTTGTATGAACCATTTTCAATTTCGAGATGAATAGATGCAGATCTAGTGTTTTCAGATTTTACTATTAAACTACAATTTATGTAGTTTTGAAACCAAAAAAAAATATCAAACCTGATTCAGAACATTGAATTAATCTCCATCTTGAAAAACTTCATGATCGAGTTTTAATCGAGCCTTGCTTTGATACCATGAAAGAAGTCTTCAAGTAGAGAAATAGAGAAACTACAGGAATACGAATAAGAGATTGTAGAGAGCAAGTGTAAAACTTCATTAACTAGCTTAACCACCAAGCTGAATAGGATTATTACATATATATGTCAGTTAACTAACTAATTAAAAACTACATTTATGCCCTTAACTAATAATGAACAATTACTCTTATACCCTTGTACTCCTAACAGATAAAAGAACTAAGTTGCTATATTCTGTTGATCATCTTGTATATTAACAGATTTTGGTGTATCTAGACTTGTTTCACTTGATGAAACTCATCTAGCCACATTGGTGCAAAGGACTTTTGGGTACATTGACCCTGAATACTTTCATTCAAGGCTTTTAACTGGACGTTTACAGCTTTGGAGTAGTATTTGTGGAGCTACTAAAAGGAGAAAAGGTAGTTTCTTTCGAGAAGGAAGAAAAGAACATAAACTTAGCTATGTATTTCTTGTCTTCATTGGAAAATGATCATTTGCATGAAATTCTTGAGGCTCGAGTGAGAAAAGAGGGACACACGGAACAACTTAAAGGTGTGGCTGAGTTGACAAAAAAATGCTTGAGGATTAAGGGAGATAAAAGGCCTACAATGAAGGAAGTAGTGAAGGAGCTTGAGGAACTAAAAGAACTTGAAAACAACTTATGGGTTGAGATTGGAGCAAATGTAGAAGAGAAAGAGCCATTACTTGGTGAGCCTTTCGACTTTTTTGGAACTAATACAGGAACGATTTTGATAGTATGAAGAACCAGGAAATGCTGCAGATCAACAGCAACGGGAGTTGTTTTATTTGCCTTGTAGATTTCTGTTTCAAGTTATGTGTACCTAAAACGGTGGTGTAGTGAGTTGAAAGAGTTACAAGCACATTTTTAAAGATTTTTTAGTAACTTATTTGATTAACTCTTTTATAAGAGAGAAAATTTGTGTCTGTTTAGAGCAAATCAGGGAGATAGAAAGTGAGGAGAGACGGTAAGATACATTATTTGACATTTATGTAGGAATTTTTTTATTGTTTCCTAAGATAATGAAATATATTTTTTAGAATTAATGATTCATACACTTTCAATATATATATGAACGGTTTTAGAATTATGACACATCACTAGTGAAGTACTTATGCTCAAAAAAATTACTCTTATTTTAATGATGTATCATAATTCTAACACTGCGCTCTCGTATATACACTATCCATATATCTAATTTAAGCTCCTCTTTAATACTTTGTCAAGACAGAAAGGCAGGATGCAATAGGAAACAGGTTTAAGTTTACATACCAAGAATATGCAGAAGCTCTTGTGCATAAACTATTTTGACACAACATTCAAAGAGAGGATAAATCTGCTTGCTAATATTTCTGAATAAAATGAGCATCTAAACTACCAAATTTTGAACATTAAAGGATTTAATCCTACAGTTCAAAAGAAATTAAAACGCCACAACAAGAGAAATTTGGATGAAATGGCCTGAATTAACCTAGAAGAGAAGTGCTTAGAACAGCATGAAGAAAGATTAAATAGCACATAGAGGTCAAAATTTGACCGACTGCAGAGAATAGGTACCGTTTTTTATTGTTATTATTTTATTTATATTTGATTCATTAAGAATATTAAAAATTGATTATAGCTAGTTGGTTTTCGGTTGATTAGTAGAATATTGGCTGGTTTCATTGTATTTGGATTTCACACTAATACTTTTATTATATATATACAATGTGAGAGAATATGTAACATGGTTAAGGATTTTAAGTTCTGAGTTTTTCACTTGCTTAAGTTTAAACAATTTAAGAATCTTTATTCATTCCCTAGATAATAGACTCCCAAACCCACCAAATCGAACCATGAACACGAACAATTTGTTATCAAATTGTTACACAAAGTTAAATCGAAATGAAAGCAAACCATAACTCCCGCGTAAAAGTAGCACCACTTGTATATATGTTCATATAAGTGAAATTCTTTGCATTTCCATCACTAGAATTCCTTCGTGAACTTCATTAAGGCTATATTTGTTTTAAAAATATATATTTAGAATTGGACTATTTGTATTAATTTAAGACTATTTCAGATTATTTTATCCCATGATAGGAGATTAATAGTCTTTTAAATAATCATATGGACTATTTTTTATAATCCCATGAAAATTTTGGAATTAATAGTTCCCCTTATTTTAAGCTATTTAATGACTTTATGGAACTAATAGTCTAATATTAAAGAATTAATAATCTTTTATCAAAAAATTAAATAGTGCAAAATAGTATTAAATTAAAATAAATAATCTAATTTCAAACACATTTTTTACAAACAAAAATAGCCTAATAGTTTTAACTCATTCTCAAATTACGTAACGGATGTAAGGTCTGTTCGAGAATGACTTATAAGTTCAAATTCTAATAAATTTATAAGTAATAATGTTCGGGAATACTTGTACTTATAAGTTAGTTGTACTTATAAGTCGGAGAAAAAATAAATTTCAAAGTGTTAAGTATTGTTAGAACAATTTTAAATTAAAAAAAACAGACGTAATACTTTTAATTATTTTGTCATGTAAATTTATTCAGAGGGGAAATTCTAATTACAAAAGATAGTACATGGAAAAATTACGATGCGAATGACAGAGGAAAGTGATATATGCATTTTCCTGCAATCCTAACCTTCTGTTGTACTTGTCATCCTAGATTAGCAAATATTAAATCATCAACTGATGAATAACCACTGGGTAATTTATTTTTTACAGAAATTTTTCCTGATAACCAAGATGAATTACTCTCTACAAGTATGACTGATCAGTTTATAAGCACATAAACAAAAAGTAACTCGATCTAGGCAAATAATTCACAAAAATCTGCAACCTCCCTTTCACTGGTGCAGCCTGAGCTTCTTCTACATCTATACAGTTGGGGAGAAACTTTACACCTACTTGAACAAAAACTACACATTCCCATCAGATGAAGGGAGCCTTTTCTCGGATTCCACAGACGTAGAATATGCAGCAGTAACAGAGTTTGTGCCTTTAGAAGGAGCCGACGAGGGAGTAGGAAGCTTCTTAGGCAGCATTTGCTCCCAAGATCCTTTAGGAAATCTCGAAGCTTCTGATAAAACAATGAAAGCCAAAAGAGTCACAAACAACAACTTGTGCTTCATAGAACAACTTGACATAATGAATGATGATGAATGATCGATAACAGAGAAATGCACAGAGCCTCCTCTTGCAGTTTCCGAGATAGCTTTAGATAGGTTGTGGCAGCAGACATGTTGAGGAATGTATGAAGGATGCCAACTTGGTTGTTTAAGGAAAGAGGAGACAGTGGCAGACAACGGAGTATATAATAATTCTAAGCTGTTAGAAGCATGCATTTGTCGCGCTATATCAAATATAATACAAGTATAAAGTGTGTGGGAGACAATTAAATCGAGGAACTATGTCACCTGGACCACAGAAGTTAATCTGGTTTACAGTTTTTAAAATTGCGGCAAAAAAATCTTTCTGTCAGAACAAAATGAACAGATACAATCAATGACAACAACACTTAGACGATACGTATGTGTAATAATTAAAAGTTTACCGTCGTTATGTATGTTCTTTACTTAATTGTGTAGAAGATGCATCTAATCTTTAGATGCTAACTGTCATGTAACATGCATATCTGGTATATATGACTTTTCTACTAATTCTAGGATATATCAAAATATTACTACCAGTTAACAGCTATAAAACTTACATGACAAAGCCTATGTTACATGGATTCGGATGGAGTATCTGGTTGGGCACAGTATTTTGAAGAGTCCGACATAGGTACTCAACAATTTCTCTAATTTTTCATATTTAATAAAGTGTTCAATCCAATGTGAGACACAGATACTTTTGAAAAAATTGAAGAGTCGGTATAACATTGGACAAAACCTCAATCAAGTCTTAACAAATTTGATCAGTTTTCATGGTAAAAAATTGTGCATTCTAACATGAACGTATGCAACAATTTATTTACCATAAGTCCAAGCATGCCTAACATTTTAACAGTCCCCTATACATTCATATACTTAATATATGTGTGTGTGTGTGTGTGTATAGTATACAAATTTAATCATGCAAACTTAAAAGTGCTCTTTCAATTATTTTGAGCTAGCTGAGAAGCCAGACAAGAAGCATCTCGACACTTTCGTATACTTTCTCTCCAACAAAGAATATTGTATATTACCACAAAAGTTAATGGTAATCAGTAGTGTCAGTGAGATATAGCATATTTCGTGGAAAAGTTTATGACCCTTCATTGAGCAACCCTTAATTTTGAAAGAACAATACTATCTCCACATAATATATATTCTCTACCAACGGTTATACAACACACGTATATTAGCCTTGCAATTTAGTAAGGTTGTAAGTTCAAGAATTAATTCTCTGTACAAAAAGCTATTTTACAAGTCCATCCAGTTTTATTTCATAATTTTCAGTTTCCTTTGTATATAAAATGAATTTAACCTATATAGACATGGTTGATTAGTAGACAAACAGGCAGATAAAAAATAAGAGAAATCCAAAATTAACAACTTTAGTACTCACTCCGTTTCGAGTTATAAAATCATTATTAACTTTTTAAAAGTCAATTTGATACATTTTTAAATTTAAAATTAACATGAATTGTGTAAGTTTCCAAAATAATAAATTTTATAACTAATAGTATTTTTTTTAAAATAATTTATGATATTTATGATAATTGTATTAAGATAAATTAAATGAATTAATCTCAATTTTAAATTTAAAAATATTTAAAATTATTTTTTTAAAAATTAATATTAATCTTATAATTTAAAGCGAATATGACGAAGTATATGGTACTATCTCTAAAGCATTTACATAGAAGTTGAAAACATACACTTACTCTATCCTAAAAAAGAAGTTCCACTATTCCACTATCTTCGTACTCTCTGGGTCCTCAAAAGTACGTCTTTGAGTGCAATATTTTGGTCCACCAAAAGATTAGTTTATCCTCAAAAGTAGCGTCAATTAATTTACGAAAGAGAAATATTCATTTTATTTATGTGGGGTTCATTATGAGTAAATTTAGAACTTATTTTATACTCTATGTTTAACTTTAATTTTCTTAATATGCATAAAAGGTGTACTTTTAGACATTTTTTTAGAGGATGAAGGGAGTTGTTTTTAACACAACAAACTTCTGTTCAAGGTGATATTCATATCTAACTAATATGTTCAAATAAACAGAAGGATAAGCCTTTAATGACTAAATTATTAATTAACTTTTCCTGGGGAAAAAAGCAGAAGAATGACAAGTTCATCCATAAGTACAGCGGCGGATGCACAATACGGAACTTGCCCCCTCCTGATTTTTGATTTTTTTTTTTTTTGTATAGGGGTATTTAAGTAAAGTGTGCCTCTTAATAAATAGAAAAAAATAGTAACTTTAATAAATAATTTTTATGTCACTTCCGATCTAAAATATAAGATTATTGAGTTTTTAAAGTTAATTTGAGATATTTTTAAAATAAAAATTAACATAGATTGATTTAATTTTAGTCAACAGAATGATAAATATTACTCCCTCCTTTCTATTATATAGGTCATTTAAGACATGATCACACATATTAAAAAATCTCATTAATACTAATGTTATATAATTAATGTTGGCTTAAAATTTCATTACTACCCATGTTGGCTTAATTACTCCATCTTTAAGGGTAAAGTAGGAAATGATTAGATTTTTTCTCATAGATATATATATAAAATGACTTATATTTTGAAAAGAAAAAAAAACTTCTAAAACGACCTATATAATATAAATGATGAAGTACAAATTATCTAATAAGTACTATTGATTATAAATTTTATTATTTTATAATTTTCAAAAAATCTCATCAATTTTAAGTTTTAAAATGTCTAAAATTAACTTTTAAAAGTCAAAATTGGTCTTATAAATTAGAATAAAGTATTTCTTTTAAAATATTTATTTGATAAATTTTATCATTCCCTATATTTCACAATAAAAAGGTCTCATTTGTGAATTTTTTCCCCACAAATAGATTCTTTTTTTTATTGCCAGAAGTGCAAAATAATATAATATCTTTAAATTTTTTATCATAATCTCATTACATATCACTACTGTTAAACTAACAAATCAATATATTTAATGATAAATATAAAATAAAAAAACATCATTAATATTTATATATATTGCAAATGAGACTCTTTATGTATAATAGAGAGTAATTTAATTATTTCTTATTATTTTTATTTAATTATAAATATGCCCCTTTTGACAAAACTACTGTGTCCGCCCCTGCATAAGCAGAGTACAAATAGAAGATGGGGGGTGGGGGGTGGAAAAGGAGTGATTGGGGGAGATGGAAAAGGGGTGGAAGGCAACTACTAGCTTTCAAAGTTTAGCTTTTAGTAGCAACTAAAATTCAAGCTTGACAGAAAAACAAGAAATAACAAGTTCATTTGTAAATGCTAAAAAGAAGGTTGAGGGCAATTATCTTATAAGTTCTAATGCAAACTAGCTAGCTACAAAGACCAAACAAGTCATCTCTTGGACCTAATATTATAACCACTCCACTTGCAATAAAACTTGGATTCCTCACACGGCTATAAGTTTTATAATTGTAAAAGGTTGAGGGTGAAGTATAACTTAAAAATGTCAAGGAGTTGGAAGGGGGTGTTCTTTGCACATCCCTCAAAGTGGTGGCCCAATGTTAAACACTCTTTGATTTCTAATCTTATTCACTAATTAAAAGAGCTTTAAGAATACCTCAAATATTTCTAACAACATTACAACGTGTAATGGAATTTCTCGAGCTCAACAAACCAAAAGCTTTATCCTTCTTTCAATTTGATTAAGAGTTTGTCCAGTTATCGATATTTGCAGCATTTACGACAATGACGTTTGAATCCCAAACGTTGTATTTGCGAGTTAATTAAGTTGCATTTGAAATAAATTAATTTTAGACGAACAAAAATTTTAAGTGAGTTTAGAAGTGCTCCAAATGTTGTGCAACCAAACATGCACTTTGAATTTGACACTCCATATTATAATGTACTCAACCACATGAATAGCATTAAACATCTCAACAAAGTTGTGTCCTACAAGGAGAAAACACATCATTCTAAATTGCCTATATATTTTGCTTCAATTGATAAATCCATCTTTTCTGAGCTCTGAGAGACATTCTCTCCTCATTAAATTAAAAGATTTCACAAAACAGCAAAATCAAAGATGCTTTCTGCTCTGGTGATAAAGTCTCACTTGGGGATCTGCGTATCATCCCCTGTAGGTTGCAACCTGAAAAGCGTCTTCAAATTTCCACTGAATTTCACCTACACCAAGTGTTTCACTCTTAGGTTGCATCTTTTCTTTCCTAAAACTCCTATACAAAGTGCTCAGTCAATATATATAGAATTTACACGGTGAGTGCAAGAAACATACTACACCCTCCGTTCCAAATTATATAATTATTATTGATTTTTAAAAATTAATTTGAGATATTTTTAAACTCAAAATTAAAATAACTCATTAAAAATCATGAAACAATAAAATTTACAATGAGTAATACTTTTTCGATAGTTTACAATATTCATCATTTTATTAATTAAAATTAAAAGAATTCATGTAAACTTTGACTTTAAAAATCTCTTTAGTCGATTTTAAAAAATTAACAATGATCAAATAATATAGAATGATGAATTAAAACCTCGTCATTGATTACTAGAAAAGGAATGAGAACTGAATCTCCACACCCCACGCATCAAATTCTCTGTCCATACTTGATCGTGGTGCTATAATGGAGCTATAAAAAGAGTTCCCGATTCAATAAATTTCATATAATTACAGTCAAAACTTTGAGCCCAACCCCTCTAATTTGAAGGGACTAAAGAATGGGATAAAGATGACAAAGCTGAGAGGCGTTACACAAATGAATCAACTATAATAAATTACAATTAGAGTAATAAAACTATTTTTATTGCACTCTTAACGGGAAAAAAAAGATGGAGTAAACAAAACAATACCTAATATCAGCACTAGTGTAGAACTTAAGACGTGGCAGTCAAGCATTATGCCTATGCAATTGCTGATAAAATAGTCTCTACCTCTGTGGGACGCCATGATGTTTTCTGTACACACAGCAATCCTTCATAGTCCTTCGAGTAAGTCAACTGGATCTTCCAATGAAGAGACTTGGCCATGTTCTCTATCTCCGTAATGGCCTCTACATTGTCCCGCACAATTAATGTTCCTTTCGGCCTTAAAATCCTATCCACTTCTGCAATCAATGCTTCTAACTTGCACCTGTGAAGAAAACCATCATTGTAAGAGAATTATCCAATGAGTAGAAACAAATGCAACTGGGAATTATAATGAACCTCTTCTTGAGATCAGAGAAAAGATGATCTGCATGAACAAGATCGTAAGTTCTAGGGTAAGTGCTGAATGATTCACACCAATCATGATAGATCCCAAATAAACCGCGTTCATATATAATTGGAAGAGTGTCTGGTGAAGTAATTGGTACAACATTCATAACCCACACTTTCAGCTCTTTTAGTGCTGCAGCAAATCTACAACCATAAAAATAAAGCATAATCAAAATGCAGGAAAATTGGGACCATGAACCTTCTGTGGAAAATACAAAAGCGATATAAATCAGAGAAAAAAGAAACAGCAATAAATGAAAGTAAATGGAAAGATCACACCCTCCCAGTTCACAATCTCATAATTCATTTAATTCACTCTGAATCTCTGATTATTAATGTTGACCGAAAGAAGAGTACCACTTCTTTTGTTGACTTGTTTTTCAAATGTTAAGGTTTGCACATGACACCCCTTTGATATAATTCTTTTAAATAAAAAATTGTAGTCTTTAAAGATTACTATTGAAAAAAAAATCAGGCTAAAAATGTATCCAAGTTTGTCCTATGCAATATTCAGGAAAATAATAAAAAAGTCAACAGAAGTAGTAAATGACGGAATATAAGAAAAAGAATGAGAGAACTGAAATAAGGGCTGAACTTTCCATCCTGAAAAAACTTACGAGACTTCAAATGCTTACCCTCCATACACAGCTTTCATGTCCATGATGTTCCTCACTGAAGACCAGTCAATCCCCAAACCATTCAAGTATGATGTGGACACAACACGTTTCCAATGTTCATAGTCAGCAGTGAAGTCCTCCGGAGCTGCTTTGCCATAAACTCCAACCACAGAACTACTCAACCAGTAAGGTGTTTTCTCCAACCTTTGTGGCCATTGCTCTGGCCACTTGTTACCACGTTCAACTGCATTTTCTGGCACTTGGTGTATGCATGCTTGAAGTTGTACATTCCTGATAATGCAGCATATAAAGCAACTAAGCACATTGCCGTTGAATAGATTAACCCTTAAGACAATGAATGTAGTTTTCTTAACACTGATGTGGGGAAATTCAAGTAGAGTATTCTTGAAAAACACATTGCTATATAGAAAACGAATTCTGTATACTTTCACTTTTCCACAAGAACAGTCAAGAAACATGCACTAGAAGTTTATTAGAAATATAGACTAGGGAGGAGATAAAACTTCCCTATATTACTCAAAAATATATTGAGCACAGGTTCTGAATTCTGATTAAAAGACCCAATGCAGTGCCATAGACATTGTGGTAGAACAGTAGGTAAACTTCCTATTCAATTATATCTTTTTAAACGCTGGAGCATATTCAATAAGATAAATCACAGAATTTTTGTGACTTCTAAGCTAACATCATTAATGCTAACAACAATGAATATCAGCAACGTTCAGAGATACCATTACAGCATGACTACTACCAAAATATTAAATCACAAGCTTCCAGAATACAATACCAGACTGCATCTGGATCATCAGCTTTGTTGCAGAGTGGTGGCTCGTTTTGTGGTCTTTTCTCATAGCACTCATTGGAAGACGGTTTTCTAAATATTGCTGCTCCTACTGCATTCAATTTATCCTTTTTAACCTTTACTAGGTCCCAGCACATGGCCTTTGTTAGCTCAGACATAGCTGCCACAAAATTTGAGTAAATAATGAGATATGTATTGTGACAGATAGGCATTTGGAATCAAATCTTCAATTCCTTTTTCTCAAAACACAAATAAACTAGGAAACGGGACACTCAACCTTTCCATATTCCAACATCTTCAGGATCATTTCTGTAAACTGGTGTAGCAGACCACACAAAGTAACCACCAGGTCGTAAAACACGATTAAGTTCTAAAAGAACTTTACCACCTACAATAACACCATATTGTGTGACTTTAGGCCCAGAAAGAATCCTTGCTAAAGTAACAGTATTATCCAAAGTCCAAAGCAAATACAAACATTACCTTCAATGTGCCAAGGGACTCTGCAGCGTGCACAATGGACAACATCGAAGACCTTACTAGGGAAGGGTAGTCTCTTAGTACCCATGACAGCTGATATAGCGGGGATTCCTCTTTCAAGAGCGAATTGCACTTGAGCTTCATGCTCATCCTTGGGAGCAAATGACATTGAAAGTACATCTCGTTCAAAAAGATAACCCCCAAAGCTGGCCACTCCACAACCAACATCCAAGATAACGCGGGTCCTTTTCCCCCATGCAATTTTAGGAAGAGACTGTATTGTGAATATCCAAATGTTAGCCTTCCAAGATTTCAATTTTCAAAACTCTGATTTATGGCAGCCTCACAACTGTCACTTATCAGTTATTACAATATACAACCATTGGATATTACAACGGACGGATAAGATTGGATTGGATGAAAAATAGCTCACATCCCCCTTTGGCTATGGATCATTCCTCGTATATATATATATATAATGAACATAAGGGAACAGAAAATTTGGAACTGGAACAAAAGAAAGAGATAGATAAGAAGGAAAGAAAGAATACACAAAATTAAAACCATGTATCCACAACTGAGATGGTGTTGGTATTCCAATAGAGGCAACTGAAAATACTTAAAACACATGCTTCAGATAGTAGGTGAAAGAGGATGTGAAAAGAACATCCTTCATGATAATTGAAACTAATTCCTATATATATATACATAAAAAATGTGACATGGCATTTCAAAATAATTAAAAAAGGGCAATATGGATGTAAAAAGGCTTTGGGGATGATTTGAAAGACAATATACAAGATATCAAAACAGGAAAAATATTAAGGATTTGAGAAATATGCTTATAAGGATAAATAAGTAAATTCAATCAAGTAAATTTTCTTTCATGCAGTGAGGTTAAACTTTAAAGTCAATAATAGCTGACCTTTTATGCTTGCGGTAATAACCACAATAATCCTGCAGTCAAAATGTTATGACCATGTTTTAATATGTATAACACATACATATTAAATTCAACAGGATCATTCTGACCAGCATTGACAAACTATGCTACCAAAGCTGCTTACACTATTCCTAGTACACACCCATCTCCCCTCCCCCACCCCCTCCACCCACATAAAAAGAAAGAACACATCAGAGTAACTGTAGTTTGAAATTATACATGTACTAAAAATGACAACACGTAACGTATGAGTCGGTAAAAATTAGAAAGTAGTTTATTGATAGATATAAGAGATGGGCAGAAAAAGGCAGCATGGCAGAATTTAAAATGAGCAAGACTCACTTGCTGGATGAAATCAATATAATGAAGAGCGCCATGTATAAACTGTGTCCCTCCACCAGGAAAAGTCAGGTGATCACCTGTAACTTTCACCCAATTCTGATGTCCTTTAACTTCTGCAAGTTTGGTGTGGGGGACATTATAGTACCATATCTGCATCAGCATGTCTCTTTTAGTCTGAATAAACAACAACTACAAGAGGCTTTGATATGAAACAGCATTATAAATATACCTGCTCCCTGCTTTTTGGCCACTTGATTGACTGTCTGTATCCTTCAGGAAGAGAGACGAGGCAGGTTGGGGCTTCATCTGGGCAGTGCCTTTCTCGATGTTGATAGTGGTTCCTATTTGGAAGCTTTTTAATAGCTTGCAAATTGTCAAGACACGGAATATAATCTAGGCCAGCGGTGACATTACAAACTTTCCATTTATATTGACTCGGATCCTTGGACAATTTGGATTTTTGTGATTCCTTTTCACTTTCAGACTCTTCTGCTTGAGTTGACCAAGCCTCACTCTTGGTGGTAGTTTCTTTTGAAACCTCAGACTGGGGAAACTCCTCATGCATCTGGTCTTCCATCTTCTTTTGTTCCTCCACAATTTCCGCTGTATCTGGCTTACCAACACCCTCGTCCGGATTTGGTTTAGTCTCACTCGTGCCATCCTCTGATTCTGGCTGCTCATTTGTATTTGTTTCACCATCTGAATTTGAGTGTTTGCCTCCTGAATTTGATACAACATCTCCTTTTGATTCCCCATTCCCCTCTTCTTCAGCCTCTATTTTGGAGTCTTCATCATCCCTGGTGTTTCCTTCAGAACTCTCCTGCACAATTTCTTCTTTTAGAGTCTTTATGACAGTATCATCAGACTCTTTATCAGATGAATTTTGAGTGTCATTGGCATCAGAATTGCTCTCATCCTGAGGATTTGAAGGGTTACTCTCTTCTTTTGTTGCATCCTCTGCTAGTTCACCTGAACTATCTTCAAATTGTCTTGAAAATCTATCGACTATCTTTTCTATAAGATCTGATTTAGAATCCTGAGAAGACAAGTTTATGTTTTGAGCAGGACCAACCGATGATGACATCAACATCCAAACCCCTACTAAACAAAGACCAACAAACACCGCAACAGTAGCCGTTGAACAATAATTCGTAGACTTTCTACCATCAGCCCGAGAATATTTTCCCACAGCCATGTTTTAGATATTGTTATATACCTGAGAAGGACAAGACAAACATCCAAAACGTTGAATAAATTGATTACTTGGACTTAAATAGAGAGCAATAGAAGCACTGTGGAGACAACAAAAGGAGCATAAATTAGTAAAACTAATTTGGATACAGACAGATAAGGATGACAAACAGGCAGAAAAGTAAACCAACTCAGTGTTGACACTACTTCAACCAAAGAGATCTATTTCTGGAGTGAACAAAACTTCATAATCATAAGCCTCCAGAAGGTATTAATCAATATCCACCAGAAGTACCATTCAATATGGTCCGCTCTAAATCTAATTTAACATAATGAAAGGACATAAACAGAAAACTAGTACAACTTCTAGCACAAATAATATATTTCTCTCTAGAACTTATTATCATCTGTTTATCACAAGAAAAAATTATGTCTAGTTTAGGAAAGCTAAATTCATGATGCCAATTTTAATTAAGGTAGCAGCCCTTTAACTCGTGTGAGCAATTAGTCTTTCCATTTGTTAAATATCCAACTACACACAAATCATATATTTCCAACTTTCACTCAGTAAAAATATGCACATATATATGCATTTAGTCAAATGTAAATCATTTTCTCTTATTATTTCTACTTGTGTAAGCAATGCTGCACAGACTCAATTCTTACTCCTAATCCCAACAAAGAAAAGAAAAAAAAAAACAGAAAAGATAAGGCAATAATACATGGGCATAGAAATATTAGTTCCCACCAGTTACCGGTGCTTGTTTTCTCCAATAGAAATAGTTTGCAGGTAATACCACATACATAAACACACACACAGTCCATGAAGGGGGAGAAAACTTGAAAAATAAGTTTCAAAAGCCAACATCTATTATTGGAGAAGGAAGTTCTGGAAACAACCAAACCAATTTTATATTTGTCCCTAGACGCTAGGTAAGTCTGAAGAAGCTGATTATAAATTATCCAACTAAATATCAGAACGCATCTTTAAGCAAGAAAAGTACTTGAGCTTGTATTTGGATGCAAAGATTTGAAATTAGTAGATCTGCACATAATCAATTAAGGACTATAGGATCAAGTCCAACACCTGATCACTCCAATAATTCCTCCTTATTTGCAGTTGTAAAGATCAAATATAATAGGGTCAAATCCCATAGTTTCAAATGGTGCATAAAACAATCTAAAATGAAAACATAACAAGATTTGTCAAAATCCTAGCTGCAATTCTGAAAAAAGAAGTGACCTTCATCACTGAATTAACAATTCAGGTAATATGAAAAATGTATATTTGATTATATTGCCAAGCATATGGGGATTGGGGATTACAGTAATGTTAGTAACTCACAAGAATAAAGCCTTCAGCTCCTTAAAAATTACAAAATAATATACCCATAAACACCAAAAACTAATAAGAGTTGGTTTGCAGTTAGAGCAGAAGATCTGATGCAATTCAAACAAAACACTTAAATCGGGACGCGGAGTAGAAAATATATTGGATTGTGCATGAATTTGAAGAAAAGAGATTTGGGAGTGGAGAAAAGGAGTACTTTTGTAATGGGTGCCCTGGATCTGACTTGAAAACTATCTCTTAGAGCTAAATGTTTAACAAAGAACAGAGGGACTGTGAAGCGTACATTTATGGATTGAAGAGGAGAGGGAACAGGGTGAGTATAAATTAGTGGCGAAATAGTGGCACAGCATATGGTGTGTAAAATCAACAGGGTTGAAAGAAAGATGCAATAAAATAAACCCCGAAAAGGAAGAGTTGGAGAGACGGAATGGGGGAGTGTGGAGAGATTACAAAGGGTAACAATGTAAGAAATGGAAAAATTGGTGGCTTGAATTTAATTTTTTTGTTCTCGTGGACTACAATTTGAATTTTAAGATTTTTTTTTAAATTCTTTGAACATGAAACATATATTCACATCACATTAAAACAAACGCAAACCATACAGAGTCGAGTGTTTAAAGTCGCACATCTGTGGCTGATTTTCCCTTCAAAATCATGCATCATAGTTTTAATAACAAAAGCGAGAGGGGAATCAAAAATCACAAAAGTATCCTCCTCCTCCTGTTGCACAGCTTCATTAGCAAGAGAGAGAGTCACCTCATTAAATATTAAGTATCTTTATTGTTAATAATTTTTAAGATATGTAATTAATCTCGACACGTTAAATTGTCAAGTATTTTCGGTTGTTCAATTGTGTTGGTTCATTATTACTATTGTCGGTGGTCAAACGTTCCAACAAAGTTAGATATTAATAATTTTAATTTAATGTAAATTCGCTAATTACGATGCTATAGATTTCTTAAAATTTAAAAAGACAAATAATAATGCGAAATCCTCGTCCCTTTACAAATAATTTTTTTTTATATAATTGTGTTATATTGAATAAAATTATAAAATAACAAACTATGATATACCTTACCAAATAGTTTAGATGTCTAAACACAACCATAATACCACGAATTAGAACAAATCTATGTGTACGTTGGAGGTATAATTTCCCCTTAACATTTGAATTTGTAACTTTTCTATAATTGGAAAAAAAAGAAAGTCACTCTTGCATACTCCCTGTTAAATCCTTTCACAACCTCTTATCTGGTCTCCTCCTCAGACTTCTACCAGGTCCTAAGATCGATAAAAATATATATATATTTAGAATTGAATTATAATCACTAGTTTATATGACACATATTATGTGTATAATTAAAAAAATATAAATGAGAAAAGATAAAAGATAAAATAGAAATAAAAAAAAAAAGATAATTATTGACATATTATGACAGAGTCTCAAGAAATAAACACCCCTCCCCCTCCCCCTCCCCCTCCCCCTCCCCTCTCTCTTTATAATATAAATTAGTCATCTATATGCACACACTACGTGTGTGGGGGGAAAAAAGTAAAGGAAAAAGAGAATGTGTATGAATGAGAGAGTAAAAATACAGATAAAATATAATAGAAAGAGAAAAATTATGACAAAATTTCAATAAATACAGTTATTTTCATTACTATCTCTTTATAATGTAAATATAAGTTTTCCAAAAAAAAAATCTATAATAAAATGGCAAGTTAATTTCAAAGTAAAGTACCAACTATCTTAATTTGAAATTTCTCAGACAAATAATGGATGTGAAATAAGTGCATGATGAAACCAAGATTGATTTGTACTTTGCGAAATGATATAGGGGAGGGGACTGTCACTGATCATAGTTTGAAAGCTCTGTCTAGTCCCAGGAATCTTTATGGCTTCCAACAAGTTAGCTGGGCGGAACGTCGTCGTTAAGGCCAAAGTGACTTGAGCATACAATATACAAACAAACACCGACGTAAATATCTGATCGGTAAATCATTAAAAATATGCACGATACATCGGGAATATTAAATACAACGTGGCCTAGTGGACCACCGTGCCTCCCTCTTCCACCGACCTAATTTATTTTTTTGCCTTTTCCTCATTTTTGGTGAAGATAAATCACCAAAACATGCTATCTAACACACTAACTTAAACTATAGACCAATCTCGGTATATTTATTTATTTATTTTATAATGTGTAATCATAAATTGGGATTTATCTGATAATAAAATCAACAAGACGTTTAGTTGTCGAGTTCTCTCCCCAACTCATAATATGAGTCTCATTTTGTTAAAATAAAAAGATTTCAAGTAAATTTGTGAGAAAAATAAATAATAGTTACATATGTGATATGTTTACCTTTTATTAAAAATACATTGTCACTTCTTAAACTGCATTTTTTTAAAAATAAAAATAAATTAATTTCATTATGCGACAGTGGGTAATTAGAGCAAGATTTTGTTGAACGAATATATATAAGTAAATCTAAGACAAGAATACTTAAATTTTCGTTGAATAAAATTTCATATTATCAAAGGTGGTATATTTTTTATTCATATTATAAAGTTTTCACGAGATTTTGGTGATTTTGTCACATTGGACACTTTTTTCCCCCTACAATTTTGGATATATGATTATTTTGTTCTTTTTAATTTAATTTTTTATATTTTTATATTTTTATATTTAGTTTTTAAAATTTTATAAAATTCTAATTTTATGACATAATTTATATACGTAATGTCCATGTCATAGGGTGCTGGTATTTATAAAAACTTGTATCATATAAAAAGTAGTTTTTGGTTAACCAATTGGGCTCTTTACATAAATATACAACAATTAGTAAACAATTACAAGAATAATGCACAAATAAAATAATTACAAAATAAGTGCAATATGGACAAAATAATTACAAAACATATTGCCTCCATTTATCTCCCCTACTTTGCCTCCACTTTCTCTAATTATTTCACCTGCCTTTCTCTCTCTTCAAATTCTTCACCACTTCGTGTGGGGTTCTCATCAATGGCCGAAACCCCATCGCAGCAACCACCATCACCGCCATCGCAAGCTCAATCGACTATTATATCCGATTTCGATCAGGTGTAAGCAAATCATAATCTGAATCTGGATCTTGATCTTGATCTTGAAATCTCATTATACTTGGAGGTTGGGGATGTAGGTGAAGGCGGTGGTAGTGGATGAGAGACGAGACTAGTGTTTTGTTACTTAAATTTACTGCACGAAAAAACTAGTTACTACACATTTAGGAATTGATTACCTCCATACTAGTGTTTGGTTACCTCCAGAAACCTGCAGATTGTGTTTTAAAAACATAGCACCGTTTTGGAAACCTGCTAATTGTGTTTTGGTTACCTTGGTATGAAAGTTTGGTTACCTTGATATGAATGTTTGGTTACCAACTGCATTATGAAATTCACATTAACAAACTCACATTAACAAAGACAAAATAAAATGAGGAAGAAGACTAGTATTTGGTTACCTAGACTTACCAAACGAAAAAATTAGTTACTACACATTTAGGAATTGGTTACCTCCATACTAGTGTTTGGTTACCTCCAGAAACCTGCAGATTGTGTTTTAAAAACAGAGCACCGTTTTGGAAACCTGCTGATTATGTTTTGGTTACCTTGGTATTAAGGTTTGGTTACCAACTATAGTATGACGAAACTGCAGGTGGAGATGAAAAAACTGTAGTTTTTTCTTCCTCCACCACAATCACTACCATCTTCTTATTCCGCCACAATCATCACCACCATCTTCTCTCCTCCACCACCATCTTCTTCCTCCGCCATAACCACTACCATCTTCCTCCGCCACAACCACCACCACCATCTTCTTCTCATTTACCATACCAGAAAATCGGCTAGAAAATTAATGTTTCCAAACATGGGAAAGGACCACGTAGGTCAAAGAACATATTTTTCCAGGATTAAAAGTGAAGGAATCCATGGAAATGAATTTCCCTGGAACGGACTTGGGATGATAAAGATTCTAAATATCAACAACATGGCTGCTGTTATACAGATTCCTAGCGCAATTACCTGCACATGACACAACGGAACTGGGGATAAAATGATGATTTGACTTTTTAAAATTTAAATTTTAAAATTACACAACTAAATTAAAGAGATAAAAATGCATTAATTTTGTAAATTAAATATTGAAAATGCACTAATTTTATAAATATTTTATGTATATACTTTTTTTGTAATATTTTTTAAAAATATACTAGTAAATGTAATTGTCCCTAACCAATTTTGGGGGCAGGCTGATTGATAACCGGCGCATCTAATTGAAAGATATTGGGCTCTTGCATATGGATCATCTTAACAATATATGATTTACTTAAACATTCCTACTTATATGGAGCCGAAAATTTTAAAACCCAAACGTCAACAGCAAGTAGTATGGAAAATTTTACAAAGTCTCAAGGGAAAGTTCTTTTCAATCCAGCCACAAAAGATTATGGCAGAGAATTGTAAAATAAATAAAAAAGGAAAAAGATTTAAAATATCTTTTTCCTAAAATTTCAAGGCGCTCAAGTAAGTGAAAAAATTTAATTAGATCGTGTTACTTTGAAATTTGATGGTATTTTTTATAGCAATCCAAGGGATTGGTTAAAGTACACTAATGATTGACTGAGAAATTAAATCGTATCAGTTATTTTACAAATTTAATAATTAATTGAGAAATCAAACCGTATCAATTATTTTATAAATCGTATTGCAATGCATTTAACAAATGTCCCTAAAGAAAACCAGATGATAAGGAAATAAAATTCAAACTTTGCCAAAACAAAGCTTGTATCCTAGAATGCCATTCCATAAAAATAAATAAATAAATAAATAAAAAGAAAAACACAATTATATTTTAAAAAATAAAAAAGAGTATGTGAGGGAACAACCCAACGTGCTGGCCCACAACTTCTGCTGAAAATATGAATGGCTCCATTTAATCAATGTCAAAATATAAATATTTTCAGCTAGAATAATCAAGAAATATGATATTCGAAGGATTCCAAAACAAGTGAATCAATTGGTCTCCTCCTCGAATGAACACGGGCCGGCTAGTTGGTCTACTGTAGTCATAGTAGTTTTGGGTTTCTATGAAGTCTTGTGTTCAGACCAGGCCCATTAATATACTTATTATATTTGGGTCAACTTGATCCAATGTAATCCGAAAATTAAATTTTAAATTATTATTATTATTGAATTATTATGTTCTGGATTAGCCTCGTTTGACCGCAATGTGATAAAGTCCTTGCTATTATAAAAGAGAATAAATTAATACTCAAAACAAAAAAAGAAAAAAAAAGGAAGAACCTTCCCTTGAAGAAAGGATAATAAAAGGTGAACTATTTATGGTGGAAACCAATAAATTCTTTATAATTAATTTTGTCGTATTTATTATCATTAAAAATAATATTTATTACTAAATATATATTGAAAGAAAACGAAAAATTTGTATAATAGAGGGAGTCTAATCCACACCCGATAATAGTTGTAACTGAATATTCAACTTTTAAGTACGTCATATTCTTCTATTGTTAATTAGCTTTTGCTGCTCTAATATTTTTCATTTAGTGGCTAATTAATTGAAATTCGCATATCAATTTTAGCAACTATTTGTTAAGGTAACACGTAATAGTAAAATTTCACATCGAAATATAGAAAAATTTATTGAGAATATATATGTTTTAATAGATCATAAATTTAATAAATTAATTTTTTAAGTCAATATTAAATTTCAAATGTATGAGGCTCAATGAGTAACGTGATAACTTAATATATTAATTTTTAAAAATAAAAATATAATTTTAAATAAATATATATAGATCGAATATCTTTACCACTATCATGTTTTGTTGTAATGATATCATTTCTATATATAATACTCGTACAAAAGAATTCGTGCACTAGTTAAAGTCAATAGTATCTCTTTATAATTTACCAAAAAAAAATAAAAAAATAGGCACTCTTTAGCTCATGGCTCCGCAGTCCCAGTCAACGCGATCTGAAAGCAAATTAAAAGTTGAGGAGAACAACTCCTGAAAGCAAATTTGGTGTATGAGAAGAACAGCTAAACAAGTTAGAATTTTTTATTGATTGGTGGTCATGTGTTGACTTATGAAAAAAAAAAAATATATATATATATATATATATATATATATATGTTGAGTTATTTATAAAAATAAATTATAAAAATTTAATCTAAAAATTAAAACATACTTATCATATCAGAAACTCATGCCCCCTCCTCCAACGAGAGTTTTTTTTTTTGTAGATTTATATATTATAATATCATATTAATTTTAAATTTTTGCGACAAATTAATTTTTGAGAAATCAATAATAATATTAGATTTTGTAACGAGGATAATAGTATATACGATATTAATAGAGGTTTGTGACAAAGACATATATAATAATTTTCAAAAATTTTAAAGTGCACAATAATATAATATAGTGTTATTATAAATTGTTAATTAATTTTATATATTATATATGATAATTTTTATTAAAATAAATAATCAAAAATGCATGCTAGTTGATGTTAGTATTTTGTTATATTGTATACTAATATTAAATGAAAGATTTATACATGTATATTTATGTGTATGTGTGTGTATAACACATATTCAGTAATATATATATATATACACATCACATAGGCTCATTCAGAAGGCCATAATTGAAAGTATTAATGATAATAGTTTAAATTATTAGATACAGATTTAAACATGTTACGATGTGAGACTAAAGTGTTATAGATACGAATGCGGATAATATTCACTTTGACACAAATATAGATAATATTCGCTTTGACACAAATGCGAATATCGAATATTTTAGACTCTATTTACGACTCTAATAATAATATTAACTTTAAAAAATTAATTTAAAATAATTTTTAATTTTAAAATTAAGATAATTTATTAAAACTTATGAAACAATAAATTTTACACTGAATAATACTTATAAATATTTTATAATAGCTATCACTTTATTAATTAAAATTAAAAAAAAAATCATGTTAGTTTTGAATTTAAAAATAAGAAAAAAGAGAGGTGGAAGATATCACATATAATTTTATGAACGAGAATGACGTCGTTTTTGTATAATTAAATACACCTTTCTCATGTTATATACAAAAGAGTATTTCATATTTTTTCAAAATATTATTATTATAAGGGACATCTCATCTAAAAACGTGAGATATGCCTCACATAACCTATTAAAAATATTTTTGAATTAATTTCAAAAGTCAATAATAATGGTATATTTTGAAACAAGGGGAGTATTTTAGTTTTCTAGCATTTTGAGTGTTACATAGGCTTGGTCGCAATTTTTTTGCATGGTCATTTTTATTTTGGGTGCCGCTATTGGGGTTGTTTTTTAATAATTTTTAAAATGTATAGACTCAAATATAAATCAATTAGGGATAACCCGTGTCTGAAGGCACGGTACAACTAATATAACAGTTAAATACTGTATTCAATATTTCTAGATTAAAAATTTTAAAATTGTTATAGACTCTCAATCCAATCATAATTTCTTTTTTAGGCAAACATTAGTGTGCTACTCATTCACAACTTAAAATTAGTTATTGACAGGTTTGAGTATTTAATTAATTGACGATAGCGTGCTCAAATGTGTATAATATAGTATTTTCGGGTATCTCACACACTTTTTCTTTATTGACAAAACGGAATGAGAAATTTGGTAGCATTTATTTGCCTCCAGTATATCTAATCATCGATCAATATGATCCATGAACAGTATTTCCTGTGGAAAAATGGTAATACTGCAAGCCATTTGATAAGATCCAATGAGAAAAAAAAAGATGTAAAAATCTAAAAGAAAGGTTTTTGCATATATACCCAAAAGTATAAAATGAGTCTTCTAAGTTCAAAAAAAAATATTGTTATAACACCAACTAAATCGCATCACCAAAGAGATGACATATAATTGTCTGTGCCTGAAGGCACGGTGTAGATTAAAATTTCAAAAATACTATATTACCTAAAGACTCTTTACAATTTAAAATAACTTACAAATCAATTAAAATGAATCTGAATCATCCCTATGATTTTCCGCCCAAATCAATTTGCATGTAGAAAACATAACGACCGCAATACTCAAAAAATAGGAAAATAGCGTCAACGCTAAAAGGGCGACCCATGTTGTTTACGTACAATTTTTTTTTATAATAATAATAATAATAACAATAATAATAGTAATAATTATAATAATAACAGTATTAATTATAATAATTGTAATTATTATAATTATTATTGTTGTTGTTATTATTATTATTATTATTATTATTATTATTATTATTATTATTATTATTATTATTATTATTATTATTATTATTATTATTATTATTACTATTACTACTACTACTACTACTATTATTATAATTATAATTATTATTAATATTATTATTATTATTATTATTATTGTTAGTAGTAGTAGTAGTAGTAATATTCGTATTATTATTATTTTTCTTATTATTATTATTATTACTATTATGATTATTAATATTATTATTATTATTATTATTATTACTACTACTATTATTATTATTATTATTATTATTATTATTATTATTATTATTATTATTATTATTATTATTATTATTATTTATTTGTATTATAATTATTATTGTTATTATTATTACTATTATTATAATTAATACTGTTATTATTATAATTATTACTATTATTATTGTTATTATTATAATTATTACTATTATTATTATTATTATTATTATTATTATTATTATTATTATTATTATTATTATTATTATTAATATTATTATTATTATTATTATTATTATTATTATTATTATTACTATATTATTATTATTATTATTATTATTATTATCCTAAATTGATTTGAGGTCGTTGGATGTTAAAACCTTATTATAATTATTATTATTACTATTATTATGATTATTACTATTATTATATTAATTATTATTAGTATTAGTATTATTATAGTGTAGTGGTGCATTTTAATTTGGGCAGGAAATGTGAGTGGATAGATTTTTCAAAAAAAGATGTTGAATTGGGGAAAAAAATGAAAGATAGTGTGACACCCCCAATCTAAGTCCACACAGCCCAAACTTGAGTTGTCAAAATACACAACAACTATTACAATACAACGTACCACAATACAGTATTCAAATAATACACAACTAGGTCTTCATTATTATTGTCACACTATTTTACAACTTATGAAGACTAATACAGCTACAACTTGGACCTTCACTTTATCCCCCGATTAGACCTAGCTACTCTCTCATCTCCTGTTGAAAAACAATGGAGCAAAAGAAAATGGTGAGCTCAAATAGCTCAGTAAAGAATATCATAATTAAGATAATGACAAATAAATTATCTTTAGTCTTCAACAGTTGAGTTTTTGATATAATAATTTAAACAGCAAGTTTTAATTCAAAAACTGCAGTTAAGTTCTTAAATAAAATTCAGATCAATAACTGTAGCAGAATAACAACCATTAGAAAAATCATATGGACCATGATGTCCACTCGCTTATCTTTTTAAGAAAAATATTATCAACTTTTATCATCTGAAACACCACTGATCATGATAATACAATTTCACAGTTCTTGGTCATAATCATGCAAGTCAACAGTTCATCTTTGTACTACGGGCCAAATATATTCAATATAGCACCAACGGTCATGATTATATTAGTCTACAACATTTGGTCATAATCATACCAAACAACAGCTCATCTTTGCCCCAGGCCAAAGAAAATATTCACCACGTGCCTTAAAAGACACATTATCAAATATATCGTCTTTAACCTATTAACGTCTTTAACCTATCAACACTTTTATCCAATCTGTGTCCCAGGCCACAGATATCAACAACAATTTGATTCTTGATTATTAGAATAATAACAGGGATATTAATAATGAACAGAAGAAACATGATAAATAATAAATATTGAAAGTTTATAATTTTACTTTGTGCAGATTCAAATAATATCTAAATTGTCAACATGATGTTGAGTGAAATTCAAAAATAATATTCAAGTTCCACAGTTCAGAATAACAGTTATAATTCGATAGAAAGATTTAGAAAATAAGAATGTTCAATTGAAATGATATTAGATGAAGCGCAAACTATTAAAGAACATATAATCATTTTAAAAGTTTTACCGAATAATACTTACCATAGTAATTTTAAGAATATAAAAGAAATGATATCCCTTACCGTAGTAAGTTTGAATAATGGAAGATGAAAAAGATAGTATCATTTATCGTAGTAAGTTTAAATAATAGAAGATGATATTCCTTACAAGTAAGAAAGAAAATTATATCCATTTATGATGATGAAAAGAATGATACTCCTTATCTTATCACGTGACTGAATATTGATAAAAATGAGGTTGATCAACCTATATATTTATAATATAATTAGTAATTATCACATATAAATTTCAAGGTGTATGATAACTCATATATTATGAACTACCAAAATTATTTATATAATATAAATTTTTGTAGTGTAAAATAATAACTTCAAAAATAATTTTTGAAATAATATATCAAAATAAATCTTCAAAAGAAAACTTTTCAAAATAAATCTTCTCAAAGAAGAGTCTTCTAAAGGAAGATTTATGAATACCGTGTGCAATAGGTATTTGTGCAATTACTACTCTTTAATAAAATACTTACTTGAAATTTTTTTACACTCCTTTTAGTTTACAAACACTCAAGATAACATTACTATTCTCAGAGAAAACTCACAAAATACTTGTAATTTTTTTTTTATATTTTATGTGTGATTTTTCTATTCAGCTGAGCAAACTATTTATAGGAGAAAAGAAGGTACTATGCGTGGTAGATGAGTTGGCGTGCTGCACGCCAGTGCTAAAAAATTCAGCAAAGGCTGCAACAGCCTCCACCAACCCTCCCAGCAAAATCACATTTTTCATTCTTCATGTGGACTCCACAGAGGGTCCACATACTATTCACATATAATATATATTGTGACGCCCCCAAATATGGGCCCACACAGCCCAAACTTGAGTCGTCAAAAGACTACAACAAAATTATTACAACAAAGCACAACGTACAACAATACAGTGTATAATAATACACAACTAAGTCTTCACTATTATTGCCACACTATTTTACAAAACGTGAAGACTATGATAACTATTCCTCGGACCCTCACTCCATTCCCCGGCTAGACTCTGTTATGTTTTCATCTCCTGTTGAAAAACAATGGAACAAAAGAAAGGGTGAGCTCAAATAGCCCAGTAAAGAATATCATGACTAAGATAATGACGAATAAATTATCATTAGTCTTCAACAGCTGAGTTCTTGATAGAATACAATAGACTACAAGGTTTATATCAAAAACTGCAGTTAAATTCTTAAACAACGTTCAGATCAATAACAGCAGCGGAATGAGTAATCTATTAGAAGAATAATGCAGACTATAATGTCCACTCGGTTCTCTTTTTAGGAAAAACATCATCAACTTTTATCATCTGAAATATCATTAGTCAAGATAATACAAATTCACAGTTCCTGATCATAATCATGCAGATCAACAGTTCATCTTTGCACTACGGGCCAAAGACATTCAATATAACACCAACGGTCATGATTATACCAGATTCAGCCTTTGGTCATAATCATACCAAACAACAGTTCATCTTTGCACTACGGGCCAAAGAGAATATTCACCACGTGCCATAAAAGACACCGAACAGATGTATCGCCTTTAACCTATTATATCGCCTTTAACCTATCATCTGTTCAACAAATATATCACATCTGTGCCCCCGGCCACAGATATTCACAACAGCTTGATTTTTGGATGATTAGAATGATATAAATGATGAACAGAAGAAATAGGATAACAATAAATATCGGAAGTTTACTTTGTACAGATTCAAATAATGTCCAAATTGTCAACATGATGTGGAGTGAAATTCAAGATCCACAGTTCAGAATAACGATTACAATTCAATAGAAAGGTTCACGTAAATAGGAAGGTTCAGTTGAAATAATGAAGTTCAACTATTATGGAACATATAATATTTTCAGGAATTATAGAAGCAATAGTTCCATAATAAATTTCGATTTAGGAGTATGAAAGAAAATAATATCCCTTACCGTAGCAGGTTTGATTAACAAAAGGTGAAGGAAATTAATACAAGGGTTATTCACCAACAGGCGGCAATCCGCTCCGTAAGGTTATTCCCACAATTTAATAGAATTTGAGTACAAAGAGTTATTCACCAAACAGGCGGCAATCCGCTCCGTAAGGTTATTCTCAGAGATTAATAATGAATGAATACGAAAGGTTATTCACCAACAGGCGGCAATCCGCTCCGTAAGGTTATTCCCACAATTTAATAGAATTTGAGTACAAAGAGTTATTCACCAAACAGGCGGCAATCCGCTCCGTAAGGTTATTCTCAGAGATTAATAATGAATGAATACGAAAGGTTATTCACCAACAGGCGGCAATCCGCTCCGTAAGGTTATTCCCACAATTTAATACATGGAAATAAAAGGCACGTCTTATGAGTAAGGAAGGAACAATATTATTATCGAGAATCAAATAATGATAATCCCTTACCATAGTATGTTTGAATAATGGAAGATGAAAAAGATGGTATCCCTTACCGTAGCAGGTTTAAATAATATAATATGAAAGAAAATGATATTCCTTACGAGTAGTAAATTTAAGAGTATGAAAGAAAATGACATCCCTTACCATAGTAAGTTAGAATAATGGAAGATGAAAAAGATGGTATCCCTTACCATAGTAAGTTAGAATATGAAAGAAGATGATGTTCAAAATGACATTCCTTACCACAGTAAATTTAAGAGTTTGAAATGAATGGTATTCCTTACCGTAGTAAGTTTGAACAATAGAATATGAAATAAGATGATATTCCTTACCGTAGTAAGTTTAAATAATAGAATATGAAAGAAGATGATATCCCTTACCGTAGCAGGTTTAATTAACTTGAACAGTACACGTATACTTATAGATCTTCACAAATACTCAAGATGACTTAAGCACACTTAGAGAGAACTTTCACAAGAAGTATTTAGAGAGAGAAAGAAAGAACAAGTAAGGAAGTTTATGAAAAATCCTTAAGTTAAGGCTTCTATTTATAGCCAAAAATCTTATCATTCATTTAATCTAAACCATTCATTTAAAGATCATCTTTTAATCTACACCATCCATTTCAAATATTATATTATCTTTAATCTACACCATTCATTTCATATCACCTAATAATCACCTAACTTTATATTATAAACAAATCAATTTAATTATTCAACAATAATTCACACTTTAATCTACACCATTCATTTCATATCACCTAATAATCACCTAACTTTATATTATAAACAAATCAATTCAATTATTCAACAATAATTCACACTTTAATCTACACCATTCATTTCATATCACCTAATAATCACCTAACTTTATATTATAAACAAATAACTTTATCAATTCAATTATTATGACTAATTGTTATAAATACAGTATAGTTAGCTCTTAGATATCAAGTCAATAAATTAATGCAATACAACTGTTTAAATAACATCATAATAGAGATAACAATAATGTAAAATAAAGCATACGTTACTGTGTAATGACAATTATTGATTCAATAATGTGAATTACTGTGCATATGTTACTGTGACAATTATTAGGTTCAATAATTTTAAAAACAGTGCAACAACAATTATTGACTCAATGATATAAAATACAGTGTAATGACAATTATTAAATCAATAATGCAAAATACTGTGTAACAACAATTATTGAATTGATAATATAAAATATTATGCAGTGACAATTATCGATGAAATGATGCGTAACAGTTACGGTGTCAATTATCAGACCAATAATACGAGACACTATGCAATACCGTGTGTTACTGTAGAGTACCGTGTGCTACAGAAAATACCATAAACTACCGTATGCTACTATTCTTTTATCACCGGTATTTTAACAGTTCCGTTGACTATTTTTATTTAAAAAAGTTATTTCTGTCGTTTTCTATATCCGACAAATATTCCGTTGTGGGGTCCACCAATAATTTGTTATTTCGGCGCCGTCGGACCAAACGAATATTCCCCGACCAAACGAATATTCCCCGACAAAGCGAATATTGTCCGACAAAATAAAATTTGCACATAACATCCTTAACTTTTAACTTTATCGATTTAACCACTTACTGTTTAAAAAAAATATCTATATGAAGAAAAATTAAATTTTGTATTTCATAAAATTCGGGGTCTTACAACCTCCCCTCCTTATGAAATTTCGTCCCCGAAATTGACGTACCTGACATATCGAAGAGGTAAGGATACTTAGATTTCATCTCAGATTCTAGCTCCCAGGTCATTTCCTCAGTATCTTGGTTCCTCCATAAAACCTTAACTTGAGGTATAACCTTTGAGCGTAGGATCTGCTCCTTCTTATCCAGGATCTTAACAGGTACCTCCTCGTATGTTAAATCCTCTGCTATAACGTCTGGTTCTAACTCAATGACGTGGTTTGGGTCCTTCACATATTTACGTAACATAGATATGTGAAAAACGTTATGGATGCGAGACATACTTGGTGGTAGGGCTAGTCTGTAGGCTACGGTTCCTATTCGATCGAGGATTTCAAATGGGCCAATAAATCGAGGGTTAAGCTTTCCTCTCTTTCCGAATCTCGTAACCCCTTTCCATGGAGAAACACGTAAGAATACATGATCTCCGACGTTGAAACTTTCGTCTCTCCGATGAAGATCAACATAACTCTTTTGTCGTTCTTGTGCGGTCTGTATTCGTTGACGGATCATTTGGATCTTTTCGGTCGTCAAGCGTACCAACTCGGGTCCCAACAATTTTGCTTCTCCTACCTCATTCCAACATATTGGAGAGCGACACTTCCTTCCATACAATGCCTCGAATGGAGCCATGCCTATGCTTGCTTGGTAACTGTTGTTGTAAGAAAATTCCACCAACGACAAGTACTTATCCCAACTTCCTTTGAAGTCTAATACATAAAGTCTCAAAAGATCTTCGAGGGTCTGGATCGTCCTTTCCGATTGTCCGTCCGTTTGAGGATGGTATGCAGAACTAAAACGTAGTTCAGTGCCCATAGCTTTTTGTAGACTGATCCAAAAGCGTGAAGTGAATCTAGGATCTCGATCAGAAACTATGGAAACTGGCATGCCATGCAATCTCACGATCTCATTTATGTACATACCGGCAAGACGTTCAAGTGAAAAGTTTTCTCGTATAGGCAAGAAATGAGCAGATTTGGTCAATCTATCTACGATCACCCAAATTGCATCTAAGCCTTGAGAAACTTTTGGAAGACCCGTCACGAAGTCCATATTGATGTGTTCCCACTTCCATTCGGGAACTTCAAGTGATTGTAATGGACCTTTAGGAACTTGATGTTCTGCCTTGACACGTTGACAAGTTAGGCACCTTGAGATAAACTCCGCAATCTCTCTTTTCATATTGTTCCACCAAAATGTATGTCGAAGATCTCGATACATCTTGGTACCTCCTGGGTGGATTGCAAACGGCGTGTTGTGTGCCTCCATCATGATTTTATGCTTTAATTCAGGATCGTTAGGAACACAGAGTCGAGAGTTGACTCGAAGTATTCCTTTCTCGTCGATTCTTGCTTCGGGAATGGCACCTTCTTGTACTTTCTTTATCATGTTTATCAGTTCCGGATCGGTAGCTTGAGCAGCTTTAATTTTATCGATTAAAGTTGGTTCTACTCGCACGTGAGCAATCTTCGAGCGGGTCCCTGGTGTCTTTAGCTCTATCTCCATCTTTTGCAAGTCGTACAAAATACACTTTTGTGTTGTCAGCAGTGCACTTGTACTTGCATAAGATTTTCTGCTCAAAGCGTCAGCTACAACGTTCGCCTTTCCCGGGTGATACTGGATTGTGTGGTCATAATCCTTCAACAGCTCAAGCCAACGTCGTTGTCGCATGTTGAGTTCCTTCTGGTTGAAGAAATACTTGAGACTTTTATGATCCGTATAGATATCCACTTTTTCTCCGTACAAGTAGTGTCTCCAGATCTTTAACGCGAAAACGACTGCTGCCAACTCTAGATCATGAGTAGGATAATTTTTCTCATAATCTTTGAGTTGTCGAGAGGCATAGGCTATAACCTTTCCATGTTGCATAAGGACACAGCCTAGACCTTTGCCAGAAGCATCGCTGTAAATAACAAATTCTCCTGATCCTGATGGTATGGTCAGAACAGGAGCTGAAACAAGTCTCCTCTTGAGTTCTTGGAAACTCTTCTTGCATTCCTCGCTCGATATAAGTTTTGTACTAGAACGAATGATACCGATATCTAATAATTAAACTTTTAACTCTTGGCGTTCTATGAGAGCCATTCGGTATGGGGCTTTGGAAATGGGCTTGGTACCGAGTTCAAGATCAATACAAAATTCATTTTCACGGTTTGGGGTAAGCTAGGAAGTTCTTCAGGAAAAAAACGTCAGGAAACTCATTAACAATGGGAATATCATTCAAGTTTGACGTATTTTTGTTCAAATCAGTGACATGAGCTAAAAAGGCTTGACATCCGTTTTTCAATAAACGAATGACTTTATGGCTAGAAATAACAGTTATAGATTTCAATGGTTTAGTTGCTTGAACTTGCATGACAGGTTGATTAGGAATATGAAAACTAATAATCTTATGAAAACAATCAATTTTTTTGCATGATGGGTAGTCAACCAATCAATTCCTAAAATCACATCAAATTCATGCATCTCCAAAGAAATAAGGTCAACAGGTAATGTGAGGTTGTTGATTTGAACTAGGCAAGATTTATAGATAGTAGATGTGATAGATATTTCTCCCAATGAGGTTTCAACTGATAAGTCAAAGTAAAAGTTTTCAGAAGTCAAATTTAAACGTTGAGTACATATAGGTGAGATAAAGGAGTGGATAGAGCCAGTATCTAATATGGCATAGACTTCACGAGAATTTTTGAATAGCTTACCGGTTATCACCTCATTCGGTTTCTTGACTGTTATCGTCAAATCGAATCCCGAATACTTCATTCGGATCTTCACGTATTTCAACCATGGGAATACCACTGAATAATTTTCTAGCAAACTGTTTCTCGGGTTCATCAACTTCATCAGTAGTAAGGTACCAATGATTTCCATTAAAATAGTATTTTCGATAGACTGCAGTTTCCACGATAGTGACTAACTTAACCTGAATTCCTCTAAATTGTAACGCCCAAAAGTATAGAAACATCATTTTTAAATAATCTTGAAAATCATAGCTGGAACACCATAAATCCCAAAGACTAATATGAAAAGTCCATATATTCTGATCCTTTGTTATAGAGCATAACCAGGTGATATCACTCTCCCAATTAGTGAGTAAATTAAAGGCAATAATTTCCGCAAGTTCGTTACTTCCTTTAATTGCTTCTAAGAATGGATCTGGAACGACTGTAGCAGAGTTTTCACCTTCATCCTTACTGGATAGAACACGCATAATTTTTGCCTTAGGCAAATGATTCAACTCTGAGTTTGTAAGAAGATTATCCGTCGCCTCTTGTTTTGCAGCTACATTTGTTTCGGGAATTCCATAGTTAACCTCTTGATTTTCAGATGCCATACTTAACTGTGGTCACAAAATAAATGTTAGTTCAAATAAACTGACTCATCACTTCATGTTCCTACATTCAAATCGACTCATTAGATAATAAAATCTATTTTAGGCAGGACACACTAGTGACTGATTCTATTCGTCTCTCCCCTCCTAGTTCTACCCCAGATCTCCATTAAAGACCATATCCCTAAGCTCTGATGCCAACTGTGACTCTCATCCCACCATAGGGACAGCACCTCACAATGGTACCTATCAGTTTGCCACCTATACTATAGGCGTCCCCTACGGAGAGTCTGGCTTCGGTGCATCCCCTTTCCCTAGGAAGTCACCAGCGAGAGGCTCGGGGCTCTTCGTTATATGACTCTGATACCAACTGTGACGCCCCCAAATATGGGCCCACACAGCCCAAACTTGAGTCGTCAAAAGACTACAACAAAATTATTACAACAAAGCACAACGTACAACAATACAGTGTATAATAATACACAACTAAGTCTTCACTATTATTGCCACACTATTTTACAAAACGTGAAGACTATGATAACTATTCCTCGGACCCTCACTCCATTCCCCGGCTAGACCCTGTTATGTTTTCATCTCCTGTTGAAAAACAATGGAACAAAAGAAAGGGTGAGCTCAAATAGCCCAGTAAAGAATATCATGACTAAGATAATGACGAATAAATTATCATTAGTCTTCAACAGCTGAGTTCTTGATAGAATACAATAGACTACAAGGTTTATATCAAAAACTGCAGTTAAATTCTTAAACAACGTTCAGATCAATAACAACAGCGGAATGAGTAATCTATTAGAAGAATAATGCAGACTATAATGTCCACTCGGTTCTCTTTTTAGGAAAAACATCATCAACTTTTATCATCTGAAATATCATTAGTCAAGATAATACAAATTCACAGTTCCTGATCATAATCATGCAGATCAACAGTTCATCTTTGCACTACGGGCCAAAGACATTCAATATAACACCAACGGTCATGATTATACCAGATTCAGCCTTTGGTCATAATCATACCAAACAACAGTTCATCTTTGCACTACGGGCCAAAGAGAATATTCACCACGTGCCATAAAAGACACCGAACAGATGTATCGCCTTTAACCTATTATATCGCCTTTAACCTATCATCTGTTCAACAAATATATCACATCTGTGCCCCCGGCCACAGATATTCACAACAGCTTGATTTTTGGATGATTAGAATGATATAAATGATGAACAGAAGAAATAGGATAACAATAAATATCGGAAGTTTACTTTGTACAGATTCAAATAATGTCCAAATTGTCAACATGATGTGGAGTGAAATTCAAGATCCACAGTTCAGAATAACGATTACAATTCAATAGAAAGGTTCACGTAAATAGGAAGGTTCAGTTGAAATAATGAAGTTCAACTATTATGGAACATATAATATTTTCAGGAATTATAGAAGCAATAGTTCCATAATAAATTTCGATTTAGGAGTATGAAAGAAAATAATATCCCTTACCGTAGCAGGTTTGATTAACAAAAGGTGAAGGAAATTAATACAAGGGTTATTCACCAACAGGCGGCAATCCGCTCCGTAAGGTTATTCCCACAATTTAATAGAATTTGAGTACAAAGAGTTATTCACCAAACAGGCGGCAATCCGCTCCGTAAGGTTATTCTCAGAGATTAATAATGAATGAATACGAAAGGTTATTCACCAACAGGCGGCAATCCGCTCCGTAAGGTTATTCCCACAATTTAATAGAATTTGAGTACAAAGAGTTATTCACCAAACAGGCGGCAATCCGCTCCGTAAGGTTATTCTCAGAGATTAATAATGAATGAATACGAAAGGTTATTCACCAACAGGCGGCAATCCGCTCCGTAAGGTTATTCCCACAATTTAATACATGGAAATAAAAGGCACGTCTTATGAGTAAGGAAGGAACAATATTATTATCGAGAATCAAATAATGATAATCCCTTACCATAGTATGTTTGAATAATGGAAGATGAAAAAGATGGTATCCCTTACCGTAGCAGGTTTAAATAATATAATATGAAAGAAGATGATATTCCTTACGAGTAGTAAATTTAAGAGTATGAAAGAAAATGACATCCCTTACCATAGTAAGTTAGAATAATGGAAGATGAAAAAGATGGTATCCCTTACCATAGTAAGTTAGAATATGAAAGAAGATGATGTTCAAAATGACATTCCTTACCACAGTAAATTTAAGAGTTTGAAATGAATGGTATTCCTTACCGTAGTAAGTTTGAACAATAGAATATGAAATAAGATGATATTCCTTACCGTAGTAAGTTTAAATAATAGAATATGAAAGAAGATGATATCCCTTACCGTAGCAGGTTTAATTAACTTGAACAGTACACGTATACTTATAGATCTTCACAAATACTCAAGATGACTTAAGCACACTTAGAGAGAACTTTCACAAGAAGTATTTAGAGAGAGAAAGAAAGAACAAGTAAGGAAGTTTATGAAAAATCCTTAAGTTAAGGCTTCTATTTATAGCCAAAAATCTTATCATTCATTTAATCTAAACCATTCATTTAAAGATCATCTTTTAATCTACACCATCCATTTCAAATATTATATTATCTTTAATCTACACCATTCATTTCATATCACCTAATAATCACCTAACTTTATATTATAAACAAATCAATTTAATTATTCAACAATAATTCACACTTTAATCTACACCATTCATTTCATATCACCTAATAATCACCTAACTTTATATTATAAACAAATCAATTCAATTATTCAACAATAATTCACACTTTAATCTACACCATTCATTTCATATCACCTAATAATCACCTAACTTTATATTATAAACAAATAACTTTATCAATTCAATTATTATGACTAATTGTTATAAATACAGTATAGTTAGCTCTTAGATATCAAGTCAATAAATTAATGAAATACAACTGTTTAAATAACATCATAATAGAGATAACAATAATGTAAAATAAAGCATACGTTACTGTGTAATGACAATTATTGATTCAATAATGTGAATTACTGTGCATATGTTACTGTGACAATTATTAGGTTCAATAATTTTAAAAACAGTGCAACAACAATTATTGACTCAATGATATAAAATACAGTGTAATGACAATTATTAAATCAATAATGCAAAATACTGTGTAACAACAATTATTGAATTGATAATATAAAATATTATGCAGTGACAATTATAGATGAAATGATGCGTAACAGTTACGGTGTCAATTATCAGACCAATAATATGAGACACTATGCAATACCGTGTGTTACTGTAGAGTACCGTGTGCTACAGAAAATACCATAAACTACCGTATGCTACTATTCTTTTATCACCGGTATTTTAACAGTTCCGTTGACTATTTTTATTTAAAAAAGTTATTTCTGTCGTTTTCTATATCCGACAAATATTCCGTTGTGGGGTCCACCAATAATTTGTTATTTCGGCGCCGTCGGACCAAACGAATATTCCCCGACCAAACGAATATTCCCCGACAAAGCGAATATTGTCCGACAAAATAAAATTTGCACATAACATCCTTAACTTTTAACTTTATCGATTTAACCACTTACTGTTTAAAAAAAATATCTATATGAAGAAAAATTAAATTTTGTATTTCATAAAATTCGGGGTCTTACATATATATTCTTCTTCATGTGGGTCCTACATAATGCTACAACAATAATGTAAGAAACGCGTTACAGATTATTATTAATTTAATAATATAAATTACTGTATATTTACTACTATGATAATTATTAGGTTCAATAACTTTAAAATACAGTGTAATGACAATTATTGAATTAATAATGCAAAATACTGTGTAACAACAATTATTGATGAATATTGTGCAATGACTACGTTATTAGATCAATAATATGAGATACTGTGCAATACCGTGTGCAACTGTAGAATACCGTGTGCTACAGTAAAATACCATAAAATACCATATTCTACTATTCTTTTATCACTAGTATTTTAATAGTTAAAAGTGATAACACCGTTGACTATTTTTATTTTAAAAGGTTACTTTTGTCATTTTTTATATCCGACAAATATTCCGTTGTGGGGTCCACCAATGATTAATTATTTCAACGCCATCGTACGACTGAATATTTCCCGATAAAAACGAATATTCTTCGACAAAACGAATATTGTCCGACATAATAAAATTTGCACATAACATCCTTAACTTTTAACTTTGTCAATTTCACCACTTACTGTTTCAGAATATATATATATATGAAGAAAAATTAATTTTGTATTTCATAAAATTCGGGGTCTTACAGATAGATTAGTGATCGTTGGATATTGAAGCCCCAAATGATTTTAGACTGTTGGATGTTGAAGCCTAAATTGATTTGAGGTCGTTGGATGTTGAAGCATTGAGATTTGAGCCGCTCTGTTTTATATTGTAGAATTAGAACATTCAAATTTCAAAATATCATATATTTAGGAAAATTAACTGCATGTAATCATGCAATCTAAGACAACATGTATAGGGACAGTTGTGCAGACAAAAGAAAGGAAAGAGTCGGTAGCGGAGCTAGAATTTTATTTTAAGGGATGCCAAAATTATATATCAAATTATTTATATACATACGCAGCAGTCCAAGTAAAGACTTAAGTCTAAAACCTTTTTTACTTGAGTAAAGTTTAAATCTTTTTTTTACTTTTATATTTTTATAGGGGGTGACTGTGACGACCCCAAATCCGAGTTCTTTAACCTCGGGTTTGGTTCTCACTGTACAATACTAAACAATAATGAAATACATAAATTGTATTCAAACTTCGCGGAATAATACAAAAGGTTCCTTAATCAAAAGGCTACACTTCCCAATGTCTATTACCTTAATCTTAAACATTACATATCTTAAGGGAAATACAAAAGAGTTACAACAGTAATTACATAACAGTAAACTAAACTAGCATGCAACTACTAAAATTAAACATTCGCTTTCCCCTTGCCTTTATCCGATTTAGAGCTTTCGGGATTGGCTGAAATAAAGTCATGATATAGCAAGAATGAGCAACTAAATGGCTCAGCAAGTTTATAAACAACAATCATACGATATATCATGATGAAGGGAAATAACTTCAAGGTTTCAACAATAACAATTGTGAAAGATAACAAGAATCAATGTTCAATAAAAGAAGGAATTGACTCTTTACTGCTGAGTGGTCATTAATGACCATGAACTGCTACTAAGGTAAAACAGACATACAATGTCTGACTCCTTGTTAAAAATAACGGGACACTTGAGGGGATCAGTCCTCTCATGTCCTATGTATATGCATCACATTTAGTTTTCTAGCGCGCTGTCGGTTCTCCGACAAATAAAAATCCCCTTTAACTAGGGTTGTTCTTTCTCAGTCTTACTGTAAGAATCCGCACCAGCCAATAGTTTGGATAAGCTCTTATAATATTCAATTAAATGAATTTAACATGCATTTGTCTAGCCGAAACGATTAGCTTAGACATTCTTAAACAGTTGCAAAAATACTATGTGCGAATACAATAATCAATAACGATGTGAAGTAATTTTTGATAATTAATTCACTCAAAGGTCTGTCAAGTAACTACGAGTGTAGAATACTTGCTCAACAATAATTGAAATGTAAATATGGTTGAATAATAATTGCAACAATAAGTACAAGTTAAGGGTAGAAAACTTGCAATAGGAATTACAAGTTAAAGTTAGAAAACTTGCCTCGTGCGTCGTCTACTGCTAACCAAATTAATCTAACAATCCTTGAACGGACCTAACAATTAAATCAATTTGATCTTAAATTAGTATCATATACTTGTAAGTATAATGATCTTTATAAACCTTACGAACCACATAATTGATTAATTATGGGTAATTAAACACTTAGAAAATATTATCACTACTTGGTAATATTTCAAACACAAAGAACTTATATTAATTATTTAATATAGTTCAAAATAAATATATAATATTATTAATCATTTAATAATATTTTATTGAGTATCTAATATTATTAATCATTTAATAATATTTTATTAAGTTTCTAATATTATTAATCATTTAATAATATTTTATTAAGTAGCTAATATTATTAATCATTTAATAATATTTTATTAATTATCTAATATTATTAATCATTTAATAATATTTTATTTAATAATATTTTATTAATTATCGAATATTATTAATCATTTAATAATATTTTATTAAGTAACTAATATTATTAATCATTTAATAATATTTTATTAAGTAGCTAATATTATTAATCATTTAATAATATTTTATTAAGTTTCTAATATTATTAATCATTTAATAATATTTTATTAAGTAGCTAATATTATTAATCATTTAATAATATTTTATTAATTATCGAATATTATTAATCATTTAATAATATTTTATTAAGTGGCTAATATTATTAATCATTTAATAATATTTTATTAAGTTTCTAATATTATTAATCATTTAATAATATTTTATTAAGTAGCTAATATTATTAATCATTTAATAATATTTTATTAATTATCTAATATTATTAATCATTTAATAATATTTTAATCATTATCTAATATTATTAACTATTTAATAATATTTTATTAATTATCTAATATTATTAATCATTTAATAATATTTTATTCATCATCTAATATTATTAATTATTTAATAATATTTTATTACTTTATTAATATTATTAATCATTTAATAATATTTTATTCATTATATAATATTATTACGTATTAATAATATTTTATTGCTTTCCTAATATTATTATTCATTTAATAATATTTTATCTAATTATTAATATTATTAATTATTTAATAATATTTTATTGACTTATTAATATTATTACCCATTTAATAATATTTTAATCTCTTACTAATATTATTAACCATTTAATAATATTTTAACCAATTGTTAATGTTATTCATCATTTAATAACTTTTTAATCATATACTAATATTATTAATTATTTAATAATATTTTAATAAAAATCTTTAAACCATACCAATAGTTAATTTTTTAATGGTGTTAATATTAATCTTTATTTTAAACATTTTGCTACCCATTAATTACAAATAAATTCCATATATTGGTTCAATACACAAATACCTTCATTTTACACTTAGTTATACTTAAATTTTCCAATAAAACCCGATCCGGACCGACCCGACCCGACCCGACAACTTGAACTTTCTGGCCTTGAAAGCCCCGACGCTAAAATGAGTGCCACGGCGTCCAAAACAGAAGCCAAAACCCTAAAATGGGCTGTCCGACCTCCAGTCACTCCGACAGTCATAACTTCTTCATTTTAAAACATTTTGGGGTGATTCTTGAGTCCATTCTCATCATAATTTCCCCCTCTACAATTTCTCTTTAGATCACAAATCCAAATTCCAAACGTAACTAGACTCAAAATGTCTCACAATGTGACCTAGGGTTTTAAAATCAACATCCTTTGCGGTAAAAGCCATAACTTCTTTGTTTTTCAATATTTTTGAAAGCTTCAAGTTGGGTTTTCTTATAAACTCATACATAAAACTTTCTAGCCATATAAATCAAGTATTTAACTTGTACATTTCGAAATGACACAAAATATATTACATAGCTACATAGGGTTTTACCGGTAAAATACAATATGAACATTTCTTATGTTTTTATGCAAAATACACCTATCAAATCATGATATAAACACTTCATACCATGAATATACATATATTACATAGATAAACACTTCTAGATCATCAAAACGAGTTTTGATAGGTTAAAAATAGATTTTAACCGTTCAAAAACTATCTAGACTACAAAGATAAAATTTAAGAAGGTTAGAGCACTTTTAAACCTTTGAGACTTGTGTTCTCTTCTTCTCCTCCTACCAAAGTATGTAGTGAAGCTTTGTGTCATCCACCAAGCTCAAGCTCTAGCTATCTTCTCACAACTCTCAAGTGTTTCTTCCTTTTCTCTCAAAAGCTCTCTATTTTCTCTCTTGTATTCTCTAGCAAATGAACTAACAAACTTGACACAAGTGTGGAACATCTTATTTATAGCAAATTGCTAATCCTTCATTAGCTCTCTTAATTCACCAATGTTGGTGAATTTAGAGCTTAATCTAGCTTACTATTGCATGGATGAACATTGTGATTGACTAGGTGATTGACTAGGGTTGTTGGCCAACCTTGTCATAGAGTAAATTAGAAGCAACATGAAAATCAAGCAACCCATGTGGGTCCCCCTTCAAATCTTAGCAAAATGGCCTTTTCCAAGCCATTTTTCCTTTAATTTTTCTACTTTAATTATACATATATACATCTATATATGTATATTCATATATGTAGAAATTTTGACCAATTTTGACTTCCTATTGGGCTCCACTTTGGACTCTAGAATTAAATATATTGGGCTCATTTAATTAGATTGTTTGGGCTCAATTTAAATAACACATTGGGCTCACATTAAATATTCTAGGTTACATTTAATTAAATCAAGCATTGGGCTTGTTTAATTAATTACATGGACTAGTAATTAAATTAATTACATGGACTACTAGGTTGATATCTTTGACCTAGTTTATCAACTCATTTGGATTTAAAATATAATCCAATTAGATTTGCTTTAATTAACTATACACCTTGCTTTAATTCTTTAAATAAATACACGCATACACAAGTACATTTATTTAATTATCTAAAGTACAATTAATTAGTACAAAAAGTTTAAATTCATTGCTAAATATTTAATAAGTATATTTACAATGACTAATGAAATTCATGGTCATTACAGTGACAAAACCTAAATATATAGAACATATACTTAATTATATATATATATATATATATATATATATATATATATATATATATATATATATACACACACATAACAGATGATCTTCAAAACTCAGGGGGTGCCATGGCACCCCCAACTGAGTGTGTAGCTCCGCCCCTAGAAAGATTATGCAGATCTTACACAATTATTTTCTTAATTTTTTCTATATAAATATACATTAATTTAAAATAAAAATTTATAAAATTATAAAATGTTGAGTTTTTTTTAGAATGAGGAGAGGTGTGCGGAAATTAATAATCTTAGATTTATTTATTTTATTATTTTTTAAAGTGAAGTAGAAATATATATTTATTAAAAACATAAAAGACAACAATTTTTTTTATTTAAAAAACACATAGTTAAAGCCTGTTTTATTTTAGAGAAATGATACACATGTCAACAACTAATTAACGAAGTTGAATTATGATCAATGTGAAAGTTTATGTAATAAAATCAAATAAATTAGAGTGAGACTAATTTCATATATATTGATATCTAACAATTATAATTCGGCTAAAAACATTCACAATACATAACTTTTTAACTTTAAAGTCTGATCTAACTTAACTTGAAGCTCGACTTAAGCCTCCGACCTATTTTTGTGCAGGGGTAGTATCATAAAAGAACAAATGGCTAAAAATTGGTCCAATTATTTAATTTTTTTAATAAATAATAAAGGTTCCTAGTTGGCGCGCTGATGGTTCATGTTTGCTATATTGGGGGGTCAACAGTAAGGGTCAGGACAGAACATGGTGTGGTTTGAAGTTCAAACTGCACCCAAAATCGTTTAAGTGCGGTTTAATAAATTCAAAACCGCATATGAAACCGTAAGGTGTGGTTTGGTGCTATTTTAAAACATGCGGTGCGGTTTCATATAAGTGCAGTTTTAGTTTTAAAACCAATTGAATATATACATATCGAAAAATATTTTTTTTTTACAAAAATTGATGGCAATAAAAATATTTTTCCAGTGAATGCTACCTATGAGGAACTAAAAAATGTCATATTGAGTAGTAATGACTCTTCAAGTTCAGTAACCCTTATAATATAAAGTGATAAAATGTGGTTTGTCCAAAGATTAACAACTTAATCATCCTTTACTTTATGAGATTTATGAACAAAGTAAACCATTCTCGTTGACTAACGATAATGTAACATAAATTTATATACAAAAAAAAGAGAGTTATCAAAGTTATGACATTAATATGAAACAAAAAGAACATTTTTATAAGCTTAAGAAAGAAATAAAGAACCTTTTATGTAGACTATCACTTTAACATAAAAAGTATGTCCAGAATAAGCCACAAAATACCATAAATATTAACTCAAGGAGCAACTAAAATCACATAGTTATGGAAAAATAATTATGATAACGACGTCGTTTTGGTGATGGTGCGGTGCAATTTTTTAAATGTTGTTTTGCTCAAAAATCAAACCTAAATCGCAAATTCGATTTTTAACCCACATAAAACCGTCACATACGCCGGAACCGTTTGTGCGATTTTAATTGGTGCGATTTTTTGTGCGGTTTCAGGGTTAAATCGATTTCTTACTCAGCCCTAGTAAGGGGTGCACACAAAATCGAAAAAAAATTAAAAAATCGACCAAACCGAACCGTTACTATTTCAATTCGAAAAATACAAAATCGAAAAAATTGAACACTGTAAAACTGAAAAATCGAGACTAGTTCGGTCGATTTGATTTGGTTTCTCAAAAAATCGAAACCGAACGATCAATTTAAAATTATAATATAATGTATATACATTTTAATAAATATTTATTTTATATAATTATATATTTATTATATGTCTTTGTTGTAACGAATTTGTAAAACTTATATTCTAGTCAATAAGTTATGTGATTTTTGTTTTCCTGTGATGGATTTAAAGAACTTCTATCATAGTTAGTAGTTATTGAGTTAGTGATTTATTAATTATTATGCCAATTTTGCAATATGATGAATATCAAATTATCAATTACCAACAATATCACACATAATGTTAAGAACATAAGAGGCTTCACATGGTACTAATATTATATACAAAAATTGAGATAACATATTGTAATACTGAAATGAATTAATATTGAAGTGAGAGTTTAAAAATGAATTAAAGATAGTATTCTAGTACTTTAATTTTATTTAGATAGGATGAATTCATAACTCCATCCCTTATCCCTTATACTTAAGTTTTATAACTGACTAAACCGATTACATATTACGGAGTAAAAATTTGGACGATTTTGATTTTTAATTTTTTATAATCGACTTAAATGGTTTAGTTATTTTTTCCCCGACTAAACCGACCATTATGCACTCCTAGTCGGCAGTCCAAGACAGGCATAATATTTCGCCACCTATTAAGAAAAATTAAAAGAACAAATAATATGTGAAAATGAGAGATACATTACTTAACATACAAATTATCAACTCAAACCAAATAAATTATTATACTTAAAATTAAATTTATAAAATTTACGTCAGTAGGATGAAAAGAACTTCAAATAATAAGTGTGTTTATAAATTTTAAACTGAATTTGGTGATACCTGATTCAAGAAAATACTAAAAACTTAACAAATCCTAACTTTATTAACCTTTTCTTCTGATTGTTTTTCTACATATCCAAAGATTATAAAAATTTACGAACATTTGAATTTATTAAAACATTCAATTTAAAATTAATTGGTATTAAGTAGAAGGGAGAGCTCACTCAGATATATATATATATATATATATATATATATATATATGGGAGCCGATCCACGGCAAATAGATGCTATATAGCAATTTTGGACAAATACCATCACTGACACACGATTTGGAAAGCAACGGACCAGATTAATTAAATGAAACCATGCGTCCGCTAGTTCAACTAGCGGACGGTTTAATACAATTTCCGGACTAAAATATCCCCCAGCATGGCTAACGACGTCGCATTGCAACCTCTCACGCATATTTTCTCCCCGTCCGCTACTTCAACTGGCGGACGTTCCATTTCCTTAAAATATCCCCCAGCATGGCTAACGACGTCGCATTGCAGCCTCTCACTCTCCCCGTCCGCTACTTCAAATGGCGGACTGTCTGCTATTTTCTACTTCCATAGCAGTCCTACTTTCCATATCCTGATAATCCTCATACGGAAGGCTACTTTCCATATCCTGATAATCCTCATACGGAAGGCTGTCATGACATCAATTAAAGAGTCCTAATTCGTCATGACAGCAATTAAAGAGTCCTATTTCTAATTGGAAGGCTGTCATGACATAGCAAGTAAAGACTCCTAATTCTAATTGGAGTCCTAACGTTTCTATTGATTCCACGAGTGCACGGTAATTGATTTATGCTGGGAATTTTTAGTGTGCTTTAGGACAAATTATTTTGAACAAAGGAGGATCCATAATTCTCACAGATTTTGCTATTTTCATAAACAGAACGTGTCACAAATCAGATTTGTGGTGGTAAGTTTTCTTCTTATGGCTGATAATATGTTTAATTCTACTTCTTCAGATTCTTCTCATGATGTGATTGAGTTGGATAATATCGGTTATTGTAATATGCAATCGTCTCATATTAATGATTTAAAAACCCCATACGAAGGTCAAATTTTTTTTAGTATCCAAGAGGCAGAAGAGTTTTATCGAGTCTACGCACGTAGTGTTGGGTTTGAAATAAAAATTGGGGCAAGTCATAAATATGCTCGTTCCGATATCTTGTCCAATAGACTATTTACATGTAAGAAAGCTAGAAAACAGCTTGAAAAAAAGAAACAAGAAGTTGATGACGTTGAGGGTAATAAGGTGAAAAGAAAAAGAGATTCTATAGGTCGCACGATGTGTAAAGCTAGAATGTTTGTTGTTCATCTGAAGAATGAGGAAAAGTGGAAAGTCTCAAAAGTTGAGTTGAGTCATAACCATGATTTAATCACTCCAAGCAAAGTCAACCTCATTGAAACACGAAGAAATATAACTCCTGTTGCTCGAACTTTAATTGGAACATTAAATAGCGCAGGAGTTGGCCCAAGTAAGATGATGGGGGTTTTCAGTGAAATAGCAGGAGGGATGGATAATGTGGGTTTCAGTGATTTGGATGTTCGGAATATTGTGCGAGATATAAGACGTGACACAATAGATTCAAATGATGCCCAAGCAGCATTGCAGTACCTGAAAAAACTTTCTACAGAAAATCCTCTATTTTTTCACGATATCAAACGAGATGCTGATAATCGCATTGCATGCATTATGTGGATAGATTACAGATCAATTATAGCGTACAAGAATTTTGGAGATGTAGTGACATTTGATACTACGTATAGGACGAACAAGTATTCAATGCCGTTTGTTCCTTTCACGGGTGTAAATCATCATTATAATTCCATCTTGTTTGGATTTGCTCTACTTAAGGATGAAACAGAGGATACGTTTGCATGGGTTTTTCAAACGTGGCTTGAAGCGATGAACAATAAAGCACCAGTTACCATTATCACTGATCAGGACAAAGCTATGGCCAATGCGATTGGTAGGATTCTTCCCAATACACATCATGCTCTTTGCACATGGCATATTAGTAACAAATTCCCTGAGAAATTACACACGTTGTATGATGAGTACCCAACATTTAAAGATGATTTTAATTGTTGTGTGTATAAATCATTAACAACTGAGGATTTCGAGGAGCGATGGGAGCAGTTAATGAATAATTATGAACTGCATGATCATGAGTGGCTCCAATCACTTTATGCAGTTAAACATAAATGGGTGAAGGCGTACACCAAGAAGTTTTTTGCAGCGGGAATGACGACTACATCAAGGAGTGAGGGAATGAACAGTTTATTTGATGACTATGTGAATCCTACAACAAGTATTAAGGAATTTATCGTCAACTCACAAAAAGCCCTTGAGAAACAGGTTATTGCAGAAAGAAAATCTGATTACGCAACTTGTCATCGGACGCGAAGTTTGACTATAGAATCTCCATTGGAAACACATGCTGCAAGAGTTTATACAAAGGAGATGTTCAGGCGCTTTCAGGTTGAAATTGTAAAGTCTCATAAGTTTATAATACAAAAGATTCAACATTTAACGACACCAGAAGCAAAGTCATATGCAGTGTATAAGGCAAACAACAGTGAAGATTCAAACAGGTACTTTACTGTTGTTAATAATGTTCAAACAGGAGATATCACTTGTACTTGTCAAAAATTTGAACATTCAGGTATGCTCTGTAGACACATTTTAAGACATATGATTGCAAAAAGTACTGAACAGATACCTGAAAAATACATTTTAAGTCGTTGGTGCAGAGATGGTAACAAAGTTAATGCCGAACTACCAAAGATTTTGGGTGAAATATCTAAGTATGAGGAATCACAGACAATGCGGTACAATTATTTAGTTATGCTGCTTTTACGCCTAGCTTCTACCGGATCTTGCTCAATCCAAGGTTTTAATCATGTTGTACAACTGTGCATTGACAATCAATCCATCGTTGAGCAATTTGACCCCAATAATAATAATGCAGACATTGTTCAAGGCGTCCAATTTGGAGAAGATGAACTGGATGAGGATGAGACATTATTGGATCCTATTTGTTCGCAAACAAAGGGGCGGAAAAAAGCTAAAAGAATAAAGAGTGGGATTGAAGAGGCTGCTAGTCGTAAACCATTGCGAAAGTGTGCAATATGCGGAATAATGACTGATCATGATAAACGAAATCACTACAAAGTATTAGGCCAAAAAAAAATAAAAGTTTGATTTTATTCTTCTTCTAGTAAGAATTGATTGGTTTTTTATATTGTAATGATGTAATAACATTTTATATGGGAGAGGTTATTTATTATGGTTGATAATTTTTTTCGTAAAAAATTATTAATTCTAGTTTGATTTTATGTTTGTTTAAAATTATTATTTTTGGTCATAATGCATTATTAATGGCAACAATCCAACCAAATGATTTCCGGAAAGTCTTGTTGGAATGATCCCCTCGATCGGTTCATCTCCATGTGGAGTTGAAGCAACATGGCATTACTTTTATCAGTGCAACATCAGTCAATTGGGTGCACTGATAAAATTTAATAATCCATCAAAAAGGAACGGTCACTTTCCTGGCTATGCAATTATCGCCAACTAAAGTTAATTTGTTATCTATCCAACATCTAATGGCAGAGATCCATGCTAACGATTCCTTATACAAGATTGATGGTTCTTGAGTAAGTTGTAATAGTATCGATTCCTTAGAAATGGTTCGTTTGGTTGTATGCATAATGCATGAGAGCAGAGTGTACCAACAAAGAATAAGCAACAAGAAGCTAAGCAAATTGAACAATGGGGGTTGACAGCAGAGGTCAAGTGGAATGATGATCTGTGTAACCATTATCCGTCCCAAATTTGATGACATTGGGGGCACCAGCAAACAGTACCTTTCATTATCTATATATATAGTTACACACAAACACATGAAAACAACATGATGTGCAATGTATACAGGTTCGTCAATTAGCCCAAGATTCTTTCCAGGAATCAGCACCAAGGTGGATTGTGTCGATGGAATTTTAAATAACTTGGAGAATGGCCACCTCTAGCTCAATACCCCTGCAAAAAATAAAAATAAAATAATAGAAACATATCAACTAATGAATGTAAGTGGAAAAAAACAAGAATCAGTGACAAGTCATGGAAACTGAATCCAACATAATTTATCCAAACAATTGATATAGAAGTCCTCAGCTATATTAAGGGGAAAAAAATAATAATCCCCTTGAGCATTTCGAGAAATAAATAACCGAGAGTATGTATACAAGTAATTCAAAAAATAACAACTTATTGAAATCAAACACATAGTACAAACATATCCCTTAACAGAATAATCAAACCTTTGGAACCCCTTTATACACATTAGAACAATGGGGGCTGTTTTGATACTCACGTTAAGCATACAAAAAACAAAAAAAAATCAATAAAGTAAACAAAATTCCTACGCAAGTTACTTCAAATACCATAACTAAGAAATTTGACAACAGACAAGAAGAGTTCTAGAACATCCGTTTCAAATAAAATTGATATATAACAACAGTTGAATGGGTCAAATGTGTATAATTTTATAATGCTACTACACTCAATATACAATGAGGTTGTCTACAATTTACTGAATGGGGATAGAGTAAATGCATCAACTGCCTACATAACAAACAGCAATAACAAAGTTACATAACAAAGAAAAGCATTACACCTCTTCAACACTTGTAGACGAAAAAACGAAAGTAGCATCAATAAACCAATTATGGAGTATCAAATATAATATCTAGAACATACCACATATAGTGACAAGTTTCATCACTCTTTCTTACAAGTCGCACCAGGATCAATAGTAAATACAAGTTAGAAAATTTACATATGTAGCTTCCAGGGTCAATAAGATACCAAGAAGGAACAAAACAAACTCAGTGTCTGGTTTTAATTCCATCAAATTTGTACCACTCCAATTAAAGGTAATGTCAAAAAAGAAGGTAATGTCAAAAATGGAATTAATAAAGAAGAGAATATTAAAGGATGAAATTAATAATGTAATGTCAAAAATGAACATATATACATTCAAAAAAATTAGACTTTCAACTCGATTATAACGGTTGTTCATTACAAAGGTAAGCTTGAGGAATGTTTCTAGCTTTGCACATCCTAATCTCATGCGCAATTCTAAACCTAAATACATTAGCATCGTTTGCACTCCACCTCGGTTCTTTGGTAATGTCAATCCTGTGCAAGAAAAAGTCAATGTACTTTGCTACATATATACCGCAGTCGTCTGAATTCCATTGCGTTGGCCTATTCACACATACTTTAACTTTCGGCTTTGATTTAGGCCAATTTCCATTTGGATTTGCCTCACGAAGCAGCAAAGGAATTACATCGACCTGTATACCAGACAAACGCACAAATTAAGTATTCCACTACACGTCTTTGTTATACCAAAAAAATATAGGATAATAATGAACCTACAACAACTTTGAAATATTTTTGGTATAATTGCGACAATGGCATGGCTGGTTTGTCATCATATAGAAGATCCAGGAGCTGTATTTTCCATTTTTTAACACTCCAAACAAACAATACAAAATGTGAGTTGCTATTGTTCACCACTGGAATAAATATGTAATCACACTCGTGTATTGGGGAACCAACTTCAGGTTTGATGTAACTTCTTAAAAATTTTCGTGTGGTTGCCTTAATACCTCCCCCACTCGGCAAGTGTTCGGTAGCCAACTCCGCAAAATATGTAGGCATGAAATAAAATAATGCCCATCTCTCGATTCCTTCGGTCCACATATTAGCTTCTCTATCTCTCAATAGCACCAAATATGCATCCAATATGTGTGACCATAACCAACCAGTGGGCCTCAAAGAGTTCACGTCTATAAATTGCAATTGGTATAAACCACGTGGATGTATATGCGGAAAGAATGAAGAATCGTAAGTTGGACTAAACCAATTAATATTTAGCCACGTAATTTTCTCAATCTTTAACTCCTTAAAGAAATGAGGGTGTTTTGTGCCCTCCGTCCTCCTTCTGACAGGGAGTTTTGTACCATGTCCAGTTGAAGGACCAACGACAGGTTGAGACTCTTCAACCGGAGGCTGCGATCCCGTCATGTCAATCTCAATGTTTCCAAAGATAGGTTGGTTTGAATTTGGATTTATTGGAACCCCTTTGTAGTTACTCATGACGGGCTGGTAGAGTGTGTTGAACCATGTCTGGTACATGGTTCTAAATTCTAGGGGCTGTTCAATTGTAAACATCTTTTCAAATATATAATTTGCAGACTCAAGCTACAAAAAAAAAACAAATATTGTATTAGTAAAACGAGAAAATCAATATAAAACTCAATATTTTACATATAAATATTATAAATTGAACAACTTACACTGTTTACAGCAGCATATTGGTCAATGAATGTTCGTGGCTCATAATCTGCCCCTTGAACCCTGCAGGCTGGAGGATGGTGTATCCGTCTTCGAGTAATTTCCCTGTACCATCTCAAATAATCCTCGGTAGATATATGTTGCAAAGCTTCCAACACTTGCCCTTCTAAAGTCTCCATGTACGCTTCCCACATTCGAATGTAATTCGCTCGATGATTTTCATAATTTATTTTCTCAAACAATTTATTTTCTGCCCTTAATTCAACCATGTTTTCAGCATTATATGGGTAAGACTGCAAATATCCAAATTGCCTCATGAATCTGTCAGGCATTTGGAACTCGACAGTATCATAGTGTATTAAAGGTATACGTGCAGTGCCAGCTAACCTTGCTTCAAAAAAGTCCCAACCTAAACGTCTATCGAATGATTGATATGGACGCCACACACCATCTGTTTCCAACATATCATCAAATTCTCCTCGGTAAAATATAAGATGGTGATGTGGATTTTTTAGACGCTGATAATCGTTTGCATTAGGATCAAGATAATAGTATGCCCACGATAATGCCCTAGGTATCAACTTCTGCGACTTAGGCCTAGGGGTAGGACGACCAATGTTGAACCTTTCATGTGTCCACATCAGAAGAAGGGTTGCACATCCTGTGAATTTTGTGGCTGTTTTGCGAGTAGCTTCATGCAACCCCCTATACAAATGCCCTAAAACTGCTGCCCCCCCAAGCATATGTAACTATCTCTTCTAATCTGTCCAATAACAACAAATATCTAGGATGGACAATGTTTTTACTTTTGGTTGGAAACAAAATAGCACCACACAAGTACAACAAATATGCCTTAGTGTGTTTTACCACATCATCTGGAGTAGCATCCTCAGGTAACTGTCCATATCTATGTCTTAACCAAGTCAAACTTATGCCACCCCTTTTATAGCATTGTTCCCAATCATCTACAGCAGCTTGTTGTCCAAAAACCCTTACAAAATAGTTTTTAGGATGCTCAAGCTCTCCACAAGTTAGAGGTTTTCCTAAAATGGGCAGCCCGAATAAAAATCCCACATCCTCTAGTGTAATGCTAATCTCTCCGCAATTTAAGTGAAACGAATTTGTTTCACTTCTCCAACGCTCAACTAGAGCAGATAAAAGAGATGCATCGTGCTTTGAGACTATAGATTGGTGACAAAATATACCAAATCCTAATTTTTCCAGAAGAAATTCTTGTTGTGCAGTCAAATTCCATTCATGTAATTTTGCAGACATTTGACATATGTCTAAGACACCCCTATCCTACAAGCACAACAACATAAAAATAAAAATTGTAACAACATGAATGTTTCTAACAAACGTTTATTAAAGTGAAATTATGTATACAATAAAAAACTTACAATATTGCGCCATAAATCTGATGAAACATGATTTTCTTGATCCCATAAAACAATAGGATTATAAGGTCCGGGATTAATATCCATAGATGACCTAAATATTCGTCACAATGTCAACTACTAAACAATGTAAAAAATTCCAACTAATGTTGGATATGAGCAAAATATAATAAACATGAATATTGGTAAGAAATAAGATACATAATTCTAATGTAATGTTATGAAGTGAAACAAATTCTCCCCATGATGAGATGTGGTCCAACTTTTAATGGACCACACGGTAAACAGTCTTAAAATAGTTTGAAACAAACACAAGTCCTTGTTCTAACTTTCAAACGTGACAGCTGTAGAGCATTCACAAAACATCATAAGTAACAACTTCAAACAAATCACCAAAAATGAAATGCAGGTTATGACAATAAATTTAGTTTACAAGTTGTAAACATTAAAATTAAAATTTACTCTGCCACATAATTTGCTAAAATTTTACTATTGTGAATATTCCAACAACAAAACAAAAAAACATGGACGCCAGATATTGACATAACTGAAAATGGTATGCCATATAAACCTTTAAATACATTTTTGAGCAAGTTTATGGTCTTTTATTTTTACATGGATTCTTGGCCTGAACACAATGTGACGCAGAACAGCTACATATTGGTACCATGCTCTCTAATGTTCTGCCACAGCTGGATGATGATTACTAACAAATAATATGATAACTGAGCTATGTGCATTTTGTGTAGTGCACTGCTATGAACCTTTACAGTAGAAGTTTCAGTCCCAAACACAACCAAGACATTCCACATACAGTACTATTCAACTAAAATGCAGAATTATTTTGCAATTAACAGGAAGAACTTACCGATTAAATATTGAGAAGCTCGATTTGTATCACAAATCTTCAACGATTTCTGCCAAGTTATTTCGTTGTTGCCGTCGATGGAAGGATTTAATGTGGGTCGCTCGTCGCATGCTCTGAAATCGCTGGATTGTTCCTGTAAACTAGGGTAACTTATTTTTATCCCCAAATCTCGTAAGATGGCAGTGAAAGCTTTGGGTTGTTCGACGTCGTTTGATGCTCGGTGTAATGATATGGAACGTCCGCCAGTTGAAGTAGCGGACGGGGAGAAAATATGCATGAGAGGTTGCAATGCGACGTCGTTAGCCATGCTGGGGGATATTTTAGTCCGGAAATTGTATTAAACCGTCCGCTAGTTGAACTAGCGGACGCATGGTTTCATTTAATTAATCTGGTCCGTTGCTTTCCAAATCGTGTGTCAGTGATGGTATTAGCCCAAAATTGTTATATAGCATCTATTTGCCGTGGATCGGCTCCCTATATATATATATATAATTAGTTCCAGATCGAATTTAACTGATGTGAAACTTTACCACAATAATATTTCCTAAAATTCTTTTTATCCTTTCAATTGATATCTTCTAATTTGATTCTAAGACAGCAATTTTTTTGGCTCGAGTATATCCCATGACCTAAATAATAATATTGAACACAAATTTAATAAAGTGATCATGTATATACGAGAATGTTTAAGAACATAAGAATTATTTAAACAATAATAATTTTATTTAATATAATTATTTTTATTAAAAATATGTCATAATCTTAATACGACTGTTATATACACTATCGTATATAAAAATTAAATTTAATATTATTACCAAATTGTTAATAAATCAGCTACAACCGACCAATAATAATTATAAATAAGTAAAATTTTCTCACAACGCCAAATACACACAACATCCCTGAGCCCAAATTCCCATCCACCTAAAGAAAAAGGGAAAATACTCGAAAGCCCTTTACTTTTTCTTTGTCCCAAGTAAAACTACTCACCATCTCTCCATGTTTTCTCTCTTTTGACTAATACTTTGGTGTATCGACAGGTAAGCCTTCTAAGATCCTGACTGATTCTCCATTTTCCCTTAGATTTTCTCCATCTGATTCTGTAATTTTGTTGGATCTTAATGTCAACTGGGTTTTTTCTTATCTACTTATTGAATTGCACAAAAAGATCAGGTTTTGGGAGTGAAATTTTTTGGGTTTAATTTTTGTTCTGATTAGTCTTTTTTAAGCTGTAATTTTGTAGGGTTTTGTTTGGTTTCATGAATTAGTGTTTTTTTTGTGGCTCAATTGTGACTTTGGTGACTACAATTCCATTGGTTGTGTTTGATTATATTTTCCTGTTAGCAAAGTTCGATTCTTGAAGGTCCAATTGTTGTTGGGATTTGGTTTTTGTATACAATAGTAGCCTGTTTAGTCTTTTTTGATGATTGCACTTACATTTTCGTAACCTAAATTGTTATGGGTTTGTCTTTTTCTTCAGAAATTGAGAGCACCCGATTGTATATGTTTTTTTTTCTGCCTATGAAGCTTTGCCTTGATATTTGTATTGATTTTGATGGTGGTGTTGTGGTTTTAGGAAGATCAAAATAAAGGAACACCATAGAAAGAAATGGCTAATAATGCAGCAGCATGTGTTGAGAGGGCAACAAGTGATATGCTGATTGGTCCAGACTGGGCAATAAATATGGAGCTATGTGATATTATCAACATGGATCAGGGGTATGATTAATTTAACTTTAATACTTCATAGCTGGCTTTAGTTGTCTTTAATTGGTACTCTTGCTTTCATAAATTGGGAAGTCCTTCGATTTTGTCAACATATATATTTTTTTTGTGTTATTTTTTTTCTGAATTCAATGATGCAATTTGTACAGCTTGAATTGTCGCATGTGCTTAAATATTTTAATCTTCTTCTCTTTTTGACTAAGCTTTCAGTAATGGTTAGATTTAACTTCCACTTTTAGCAGCTGGAATCCCCATTTTAGTCATGGTGCTTTCGATGAACAAGAGTGTCGCCAGCTGTTTGTAAGAATATCATATGGTAGCCAGTGTCCAGTGGTACTGATATCAATTTCAATAATGAGCTATATATACATATATATGTATATGTCAGCATTAGGAGACTGCAACAAAACATCTGAACCTAGTTATGTGGCTCTGGTATTGCATACCCGAAAATTTCTCAAAGTTATAAACCTATTGCGAGGCTCAGGTCTTAATATGCTAAATCCAGTATCGTGTTCTAGTAGGGCTGCTTGCGGTTAGCAGTGCTCTAGGAATTAAAAATTCTTCATCTAGTGTCCTTTTTGTCGTATCTTCCATGTGGTACAAGAAAACTTCAGCCAAATGAAATGTGTTTCCTTCCGTACAATGTACTCGTATCTTTGGTTGGAAATGAGAGACGTCTATTTTCTCTCTGTCATTTTGTTCAAAAATCTCTTTTCTTTTCTTGTTTTTATTCTTGCAGTTAATGACTGTTTGCAACTTGCTAGACAAACGTAGTTATAAATAGGATCATATTTCTCACTTTAACGTTTTGTGTACTATTTGTCGACTTCAAAGAGCAAGGGGAGACATGCATGTAAGTATGGAATCTATGTCGAATGGAGCTGGCGCTTCGGTCTAGGCATCTGTGATATGTACATTGTCATGAGATTTGAGTTAGCTTTGGCACTTTGTCTTTGACACGCTATGTGTCCAAACATGAAGTATGTAACTTACAACCAAGTAGAATAAAAGAAGAGCAGCATTTAGTTGCAAAACGCAGTGTATTTTTTGCGAGGTATGTGTCTTTGGCTAGCAGCTATATCTGGTGTCTTGCTATGGTTAGTTACTTGTCAACTTAAGCTTGTTTGGAGAATGGATGTCTTGGTTCATTTCTCTGTTGTCGATTGAAAAGCATATATATGGATATGCTCACCCTGTTTGACGTGACTTGGAGGGAGTAGTGTCCTGGTTTGTCCTTTTGCTCTCTAGTGGGTTTTAGTCTTTTAGAATCCCATATATGTGGACTCCATGTGTCGGTCTTTCCATTGTCGGGACTTAACGTCATGTTCTTCATCATCCTCACATTTCTTCCAATTCCTCATTCTGTAATGTTTGGTCACTCCTAGGTGACTTTAGTGCAGGGAAATAGGGCATATGTTGGGAGCTATTCTTTAAAGAATTTCCATAAATTTCACCGTAGATTTTTCTCATTCTAATAGCGCTCTTTTGGGTGTTTAATTCGTGAACCAGATTCAAAGGCTAACTGATTCATGTCCACCTTCTATTGCATGATTCTGGCTATAGTATTGATTCAGCGTGTTAGCACTGTGCATGTCCTTAGAACAATATGCACTTACATTGGGGGTACTTCATACTATAGGAAGTATTAAATGCTAGTCCCTGTCCCTGCCCCTTCCATATTATATTGTTGATGTTTTGCTACAACATTATCATATACTATTAGATATAATTGTTGATCCTTTATTGATACGTTTAAACACCTTTTGGGAAACTATTTTCTTAGGATGCATTGATGTCATTCCAGATGCCATGATACATTCCGATATCAAAATATTGGGCATTCCAAAATTGAAAGCAATAGTGATAAGTGGATTGTTGCACATGTTTTATCTCGCACTATTTCATGTGATATATTGTTGATCTGCCACAAGCATATGTATATTTGAATATCCTAACAATTTTGTTTTATTTTATTTATTTTTATTCTTACTTTCAGTTGGTTGAATTGTTTTTATAATTGTAATTTAAGTTCTGGGATGATCTGCGGGCTCTTTTGAGGACTTAAAACTTGCAAATTGAATATGTCAATTGCTTCATAAAGTAAGTTTTGTGTTCAACATGTTGAGGTTGTATCATGTTGCTATCTTCACATTGCAATAAAAAATATAAAATAAGGAGAGATAATTCTGGTCATACAGGCTGGAATTATTTTTTATTTGCCAAAAAAAAAAAAAAATACCATACAGGCTGGGATTGAAATAATATGGCACTATTGACCAATTTGTTTATGAATTTTTTGGAATTTTTAAGTTTTGGAGCTATGATCACTCCAATCTGTTACTTTTATTGCATAATCTATTTCTTCTTTTAGTTTTGAATTAGTTGTATGCTTATTTAAATCATAGAATAGTTTCTAACAAAAAGTACCTGCCTTTGGATTTGATTGTATTTGCAGGCAAGCAAAGGATGCTTTGAAGACACTCAAGAAGCGTCTGGGAAGTAAAAATCCAAAAATACAGCTCCTTGCTCTTTTTGTCAGTAATTCCACATTCTTGTATTTTTTACTTTGTCATTTAGATGTTCAAAGCTATGAATGTTATAGCTGACCAGAATATTTCAACACGCATTGTTTTTGAATTTGATGAAGCTATAAATCATACTCGTTATGCAGAAGGATGTCATTTTTTAACTGCAGTGCCAAACTGTAAATTTAATTAAGTGCAAGTAGAATATTAGATTATTGACACTTATCTGTAAAATCTTTAGGTAATATTTTCTCAGCCTTAAAGCTTAAATCCTCCCTTAATTTCATTTTGGAATGTGTTTGGATGGGGGATTTTAAATTGGGGTTGTATATTAGTATGGCATTTCCAAATACACGTTATAAGGATAACCAAATGAGATTTGGATGGGGGATTTTAAATTGGGGTTGTATATTAGTATGGCATTTCCAAATACACGTTATAAGTATAACCAAATGAGGTACTTCTGAAGTACTAGAGAGATTTAAAGTGGGGATTTTGGGGGGCCAAAATTCCTTCTCAATGTAATAATTGATTTTTTTTTTTTTTTTTAATTTTGGGCTCAGATTCTAATACATATAGAAAGGTTATCCAAACGAGAAATGTTTAAATGCTAGAATGTAAAAGTGAAGGGAATCTAGATTAATGGGGCTTGTAAATCCTAGTAAATCACAAATACCTCATCCAAAGACACTCTTAGGGCGTGTTTGTGAGTTTTGATTTGTGGAGGGATGGGAAGGGAAAAATCTTCTTTCCAGTTTTTTTTGGAAAGAAGAACTTTCCCTTCCCCGCCCCCCAAATCATAACTCACAAACAGGCCATTAGATTTAGGGAGTTTAGGTATGGGAGGCATGCAGTACCTTTCTGCATCTAGCTGACTTTTTGTTCTGGATCAAATTCTAGAAAGGTACAACGTTTTGTTGTATTAGACTATTATTTTTGTTTCTATTTTCCCCTTATTTTCCTGTGTAGTCATGGCAACTGCCACTGCTGATGCCATCATATATGTTTAGCCGTTGTATTTAATATGCGGTCAAATACTGTCCATGCCTTGAAAGAGCTCATTTAAGATCTCCCATAAGACCTTATTTGAATACCCTTTCTATGACTTGTTAGTAAATATGGATTCTGGATGTTTTAAAGGTCTCATGTCTCTCTCTCAGAAGATGTGAAGGCATCTGATGTTACATGAACTTGGGATTCCTAGAAGTATCCTAAGAAGTGTATGATACTTGACTCTTCTATTTTTAGGACATTTTTCACTATTTCTCACTCTTTTGGAGTGTCTAATGCCCACATCTACACCCGTGTCGTTTCCTGTGACACAGGTACTTTTGGAAAAAGGAAGAGTCCTTGTAACACAGGGAGGTCTCTAATTCATAAGCAAGTAGTTTTTGGTTGGATGCTTTAATATATATAGCACTGAGGCATCTAGATTGAGATATAGTTTTGAAATACATATTGCTAGACTTAGGTCACAATCTCGTTTTGTTTAGTGAAATTCTAAATGTATTTAGTTACGTATTAGCTTCTACCCATATATCCAATTTGACTTGACATCTGACATTTCCTAAAATAAGTTTATGCTATTCTAACTATTAAGGTTGACTATACATTTAGTCTCCCGTTTAGTAGAAAATTTGAGCATGAATGTAACAAATAATGTGCCAAGCTAGGTTGGGAATCCGTAATTAATCAAAGAAAACTGAAGTGATAAACAAGGGGGGTGTTTTCTTCTTGTGTTTTCACTGCATTGTATGTGGCTTGTTCAATATATGTACCTACTATGGACTGACAATATGTTTCATTTTGGGATATCTGGTTCAGGCACTGGAGACTATTAGCAAAAATTGTGGAGAAAATGTTCTTCAACATATTGTTGAGCGCGACATTTTACATGAAATGGTCAAAATTGTAAAGAAGAAGGTGAGATATCTAGTTCCCTTTCTCGTTTAAGATACTCATGTCTTGTCTTTCTTATCCTTTATAATAATTTTGCAGCCTGACTTAAATGTTCGGGAGAAGATATTAATTTTAATAGATACCTGGCAAGAAGCTCTGGGAGGACCTAGGGGACGGTATCCCCAATACTATGCTGCTTACAATGAACTAAAGGTAATTTTTCTATGTTATACTAACTTAATTGTTATTGTTAATTTCTGTATATTTTGTTCAAATATCTCTAGGTCTCAGGTTCATTTGAAAGTTGTCTTTTTTCGATTTTCAGTTCTTTCCTTACATCCCTTGTCATTTAATTTGTATTGATTCAATAATTGGCAGTCCGCTGGAGTAGATTTCCCACCCCGTGAAGAGAACAGTGTACCATTGTTTACACCGCCACAAACGCAGCCACTAGTGCACCCGCCAATTCCTCACCCTACATCAACATATGAGGAAGCTGCTGTTCAGGCATCCCTTCAGTCTGACGCTTCTGGACTCAGGTATTTGTTTGAATTTTACATTTTCCATCATCAATCCTATATTGATAATGATAGGAGCACTGAAAGATTATCCTGGAAAAAAGATGGATGCAATTTTTATATACATTTTGCATTGATAAAAGTTGCATATGAGGAACAAGAATCATTTTTTGTACAGTACCCTAGATGCAGCTTTTTCTTATAAAAGATGTATCGAGAAAAGTTGCATTTGGAGGCATTTTTCCTTTTTTTATTCTTCTGGTGCAAAGATATTTCTTAAAACTTGTTCATGAATTGTTAATCTGGCCTCCATGGTATGCCTTGATGTAATTTCCACTTTAGTGATGCATGTGGCTGTTTCAGCTGTTTTATTTTCTTTCTATATTGGTATGATTATACCACCATTGAGAATCATAATGTGCAAAATGTCTATTTTCTACTGGATGAGCTGCTTTTGCGACTTCAGTTAGATCAGATAGTTTTGGAAATCTCATTCTTTATATTTATTAGGGTGATAAAAAGCATAGAAAATACAGTACAAGTCTAATATCCCATTTAAGCCAGTGAGCAACTAAATGCTATTGACTGAAGGGATGTTTGGTTCCATCCATATATAGTAAAGTTTAATAGTCTGTTTTGATTAGTGCAAATTTGTTAGATTGCTTTCTACTCTTTTTCATTGCCAAGCAGAATCTTAGTCTTTCTTCTATTGTTTAATGTATATGCTACACCTTTCATGATATATTAGTTTCCAATATTCTTGTATTCCTAAGTGCTGACTAAAGGGATCAGTAATACACCTGTGACCCGCCATCCCGAAAGGAGGGTCTCATTTGACTTTCTTACCCAAGTTAAGTTTGGATATAAGCACACATAAACATAATTCTTTTGGTCCTTTTACTTGCCAAACAAAAGTTGGTTTTAAATTTGTTGAAAATGAAAATCCAAAAGATTTACTATTTTTGATTTTCCACCTATCCACAAACCTTAAAATGCATAAAAAGGTATTAGTGAACTTTGTTGTTATGATAGAGGGAGTATATGTTTATAGTTGTTACATGATCTGTTGGCCCAGATCTCACTATATATGAAGCACATTGATCCGCTTACTTCCAATATCTAGTTGACTAGTTGTGTAGCTGCATGTGAAAATTCTTCAGTCAATTTATTTCTCAACTAGATTTATCAAGCTGTAGAACCTAGTTTTACTTTAAACTTTCTTTTCCTTTCTAATTGTTTTTTCTCCATTTTTGGCTCTTTACTACTTTAGATCCATAGTTGTATTTATTAAAAATAATAAGTAAATCAATGCAGCTTGGCAGAGATTCAGAATGCTGATGGACTAGCAGATGTGTTGATGGAAATGCTTAATGCCTTGGATCCTCAGAATCGTGAGGTATAAAATCTATGACGCCGACACTGTCTGATGAGTCATCATACTAGATTCTAACATTCTGTAATCTGTACTTCGTATCAGGGTGTTAAGGAAGAAGTGATAGTTGACTTGGTTGACCAGTGTCGTTCCTACGAAAAACGTGTCATGATTCTTGTAAACAATACCTCGTAAGTAAATTGTGGATGTATTCATTTACAAGTTTTTGTTCATTTTAAATTAGTTACTGAAAATTTGCTGCTTTGTTTCAGAGATGAAGAGCTTCTAATGAAGGGATTGACATTAAATGATACATTGCAGCGCGTTCTTCGCCGACATGATGACATCGCAAAAGGTATCCCTGCTCCAAAAGTAGGACAAGCACCAACTTCAGTTGTACAAAAACCAACTTCAGTTGTACCTTTTGTAAACGTGACTCATGAGGATGAGGAGCCTGAAGATGATTTTTCCCAGCTAGCGCTCAGGTGATAATGTTTGCTTTTAATATTTTTACTCTTATTATTCTCAAGCTCAGAGTTGTGCGTGGCTCAATCAATTGGCCCTTTGATCACTGTTAATAAATTTCTAGTACTTTTCGGGTTCCCTTTTACTATTCCAACGGACTCCCTCCATTTCTAAATATAAAATCAATATCGACCTTTTAAAGTCAATTTAAGTTATTTTCAAATTCAAAATTGATGTGATTCATTTAGCATTTGAAAATAATATATCTTGTAATTAGTAGTAGATTTAAGTTTTTTACAATCTTCGTATCAATTTTGATTTTGAAAATATTTCGAATTCACCTCAAAAGTCAAACTTAATCCTAACGGAGTGTATAATTGACCTATTTATCTAATCATATACCATTGCAGGTCATCAAGGGATACTTTGCAGGGACAAGGACGAAAACCGGTCAATGGTAAAGATGAACCAGTACGTGTAAGCCCGCTCCTTCCTCCCCCACCCTCATCTAGGAAGCCAAATAGCACAGAATATGGGATGGTTGATTATTTAAGTGGCGATGTCTACTCTTCTGAGAGAACTTCAGGAGCATCGGGATCCACACCCGTGGCAGCAACAACTCACATAAACACCACAAACTCTACTTCGCCCTTACCTGCAAAACTATCATCTCCTCCGCCCTCCGATGATTTCATAAACCCCACTGCCTCTGATGAATTCCTAAACCCCACTGCCTCAATGTTCTCTGAGAAGCAGCCCAAGTACAGGGAACCGGCTACAACAACCAAATCTATTGATCGGTTGCCTCCAGCTCCTTTGGAATCTCCCGTTTTTCTTCCACCCCCGCCTTCCAAGCATAGCCAGAGAACCCAGTTCTTCAAGCAACATAACGTAGGCACTCCTAATTCGAGTAGCGGATCTGGTTCCTCTTATGACAGCTTAGTCGGGCATACAAACAATCTCTCTCTTAACTCATCAACCCCAAAGAAGCAAGAGAAATCCGAAGACGCACTTTTCAAAGATCTGGTCGATTTCGCAAAGGCCAAGTCTTCATCGTCATCCAACCCTAATAGGTCATTTTGAACGTAGTTGCAAGAGTTTGTTCATGGTCGTATAGTGCAGGTACTGTGAGTTTCATCAACATTTATATTAAAAGACTCCTTTAATAAATGTGGGTGAACTTGGTTGGTTTTCTAGCTGTTGGTTAAATATATTATTAAAGGTTAGAGGAGAATGAATTGGGTATTGGATATACATGACTTGTGAGATTGTAACTGTATGTTATTTTGTTGTTTGAAATATTTAGTACCCTGTTTTTTCTGATTAGCGTAAAGCTACTGTCACCAGAAGAAAAGAGGACATCTGCAACTAACACAATCATAAGTAACATCAAATGAATCTCGTATAAATAATAAATGTCTCAAAAATAATAATAACGAATATCTAATACAAGTCAAATAATAAGTGATATATAAGAAAATAAAAAAGTACATCAAACCATATGAAACCCTAATGAATTAGCATGCTTACAATTATATAAAAATGTATAAATAAAATTTGTACCCGAAATTTTTTCCAGTGTACGTAGCTTTAAAAATAAGCACTGTTGAGAAAAAATTTTCAGGTGTGTGTGGCTTTATTGTTCTGCACAAGTGCTTTGCTTTGCTTTCCCATCATGTAGTTCTTAAATTTATTCATGAACTAGGTGTATTAGTATAGATGACATGCTTTTTTCCCCAAGTGTAATATTAATAGGCTGTGCAACAAGCTTAGAAGGCAAAATGACAGTCGGTTCTCTCTCTAATCTCTATATAGGTCCCCATCCGTGGGTTGCCATGGACGCTGTTCTAGCAACAGTCGTTTATCAAGATAATAGAAGGGGCTGAAAATTGGCTGAGTTGCACCCTGCTTCTAAGAGTAGCGGCAGGACAAAATACGGCGGCTTGCCCTTTATTGCCGCTAGAAGGAGTAGCTGCAGGAGCATAAACCCGATCACAATTGGAAAAAAGTAGTGGCAGGAGCATATATATATATATCTTGGGGAGGAAGGATACGTTTATGTGCAATGTCATATCTTGGGGAGGAAGCTTCGTGACACCTTCGGATGCCTATGTAGCTACTCTTTAGTTTCGTGCGAGGAAACTGAATCTAAACATAACCGCGTTTAGCCAATCCATATAATAATTCTAATGAGATGGCGTAATTTTGTATAATATTTTCTCATATATATATATATATATATATGGGTGATTCATAACAATTATTTATTATGGACAATTTTTTTATAATTTGTTGATTATTCTAACGAACGATTGCGATTTATAAGAAAAGCTTGTCGTCCGCTGGAAATTCTAGCGGACGGATTAATACAAATTGCTGGACAAGTTTGCCCCTAATGTCGATCATCTCATAGTCTATATTATCCCTATTACCCCCACTGGCGGAACCAAAGGGGGGCCAGGGGGTCAATTGACCCCGGTAGATTGTGAGCTCTTTGATATATATATATAATTTTATTATAAATAATAATTAACGGTATAATTAATTAATATTGTCTTTTGATATTTTACAGGAAGAAAGAATAGCTAGATTTTATCGCACTAAAAAACTTTTTTTTTTCCGCTTAAAAGTAAATGCGCAAGATATATAAAGACATATATTTAAAGGACAAATTAATAAGAAAATTTCACTAGCTCTCTCTCTCTCTCTCTCTCTCTATATATATATATATATATATATATATATATATATATATATATATATAAGTCTTAAATTAAATATGTAAAATAGTTTTAGACAATATTTTCTCGTCTAATTATGCAGGTTAATTCAGATATGTTGTCCCTTTCTCATTCTTATCTATTTTCACGTAAACTTCTCCATTTACAAAATTATTTTTTTGATAATTTCGGTTTACGAAATTAGTTAACTATAAATAAATATATATATTATACTTGACAACCGTACACGAGACATGGGAGACATAAGATCTAAATTCAGATTATACACATTAATTATATATGTCCATGATATAAATATTAATATCATTATTTATTATGTTATTTTATTTGAAGTGTTTTATTAATATGAAATGTGACGCCCCCAAATCTGGGCCCACACAGCCCAAACTTGAGTCGTCAAAATACTACAACAAAATTATTACAACAAAGCACAACGTACAACAATACAGTGTATAATAATACACAACTAAGTCTTCACTATTATTGCCACACTATTTTACAAAACGTGAAGACTATGATAACTATTCCTCGGACCCTCACTCCATTCCCCGGCAAGACCCTGTTATGTTTTCATCTCCTGTTGAAAAACAATGGAACAAAAGAAAGGGTGAGCTCAAATAGCCCAGTAAAGAATATCATGACTAAGATAATGACGAATAAATTATCATTAGTCTTCAACAGTTGAGTTCTTGATAGAATACAATAGACTACAAGGTTTATATCAAAAACTGCAGTTAAATTCTTAAACAACGTTCAGATCAATAATAGCAGCGGAATAAGTAATCTATTAGAAGAATAATGCAGACTATAATGTCCACTCGGTTCTCTTTTTAGGAAAAACATCATCAACTTTTATCATCTGAAATATTATTAGTCAAGATAATACAAATTCACAGTTCCTGATCATAATCATGCACATCAACAGTTCATCTTTGTACTACGGGCCAAAGATATTCAATATAGCACCAACGGTCATGATTATACCAGATTCAGCCTTTGGTCATAATCATACCAAACAACAGTTCATCTTTGCACTACGGGCCAAAGAGAACATTCACCACGTGCCATAAAAGACACCGAACAGATGTATCGCCTTTAACCTATTATATCGCCTTTAACCTATCATCTGTTCAACAAATATATCACATCTGTGCCCCCGGCCACAGATATTCACAACAGCTTGATTTTTGGATGATTAGAATGATATAAATGATGAACAGAAGAAATAGGATAACAATAAGTATCGGAAGTTTACTTTGTACAGATTCAAATAATGTCCAAATTGTCAACATGATGTGGAGTGAAATTTAAAAATGATATTCAAGATCCACAGTTCAGAATAACGGTTACAATTCAATAGAAAGGTTCACGTAAATAGGAAGGTTCAGTTGAAATAATGAAGTTCAACTATTATGGAACATATAATATTTTCAGGAATTATAGAAGCAATAGTTCCATAATAAATTTCGATTTAGGAGTATGAAAGAAAATAATATCCCTTACCGTAGCAGGTTTGATTAACAAAAGGTGAAGGAAATTAATACAAAGGGTTATTCACCAACAGGCGGCAATCCGCTCCGTAAGGTTATTCCCACAATTTAATAGAATTTGAGTACAAAGAGTTATTCACCAAACAGGCGGCAATCCGCTCCGTAAGGTTATTCTCAGAGATTAATAATGAATGAATACGAAAGGTTATTCACCAACAGGCGGCAATCCGCTCCGTAAAGTTATTCCCACAATTTAATACATGGAAATAAAAGGCACGTCTTATGAGTAAGGAAGAAACAATATTATTATCGAGAATCAAATAATGATAATCCCTTACCATAGTATGTTTGAATAATGGAAGATGAAAAAGATGGTATCCCTTACGAGTAGTAATTTTAAGAGTATGAAAGAAAATGACATCCCTTACCGTAGTACGTTTGAATAATGGAAGATGAAAAAGATGGTATCCCTTACGAGTAGTAATTTTAAGAGTATGAAAGAAAATGACATCCCTTACCGTAGTAAATTTTGATAATAGAAGATGAAAGAAGATGACATTCCTTACCGTAGTAAATTTTGATAATAGAAGATGAAAGAAGATGACATTCCTTACCTTGATATTGTGAAACAAGTTTATAGCCGAACAAATCCTTCCTTGTTTGTAGCAGTAAGGAATCTGACTTTTGAGTCTTCTAGAGTTTTTAAAATCTCTTTATGCTTTTAAAATAATGTTACTCTCGGAAAGATAGACGGCATAGACTCAAGAATCACTCAATTCGGAGTTAATATGAATGAGTTATGAATTTTCAAAACTAAGACTGAAAATAGTGACGAAAATCAGAATAGGTTACGGTTTTTAGTATTTTAAGACATGAAGATGATTTCAGATGACTTTTCTTCCTTCTTCAAAGTTGTAGAGGACGAAAAACTGAAGAGACAGGCTTTTAATTCATTAAATTCTGACAAATAATGAATTTACTACGATTTTTCGAAAGAGTTGCTGTACATAAGAAAATTCTACTCGGGAATTCAAAGAAGAATGCAAAAGATTTCAAAACTAGGAATGACTTAAGAACACTTAGAGAGAACTTACACAAAAAGTATTTAGAGAGAGAAAGAAAGAACAAGTAGGGAAGTTTATGAAAAATCCTTAAGTTAAGGCTTCTATTTATAGCCAAAAATCTTATCATTCATTTAATCTAAACCATTCATTTAAAGATCATCTTTTAATCTACACCATCCATTTCAAATATTATATTATCTTTAATCTACACCATTCATTTCATATCACCTAATAATCACCTAACTTTATATTATAAACAAATCAATTTAATTATTCAACAATAATTCACACTTTAATCTACACCATTCATTTCATATCACCTAATAATCACCTAACTTTATATTATAAACAAATCAATTCAATTATTCAACAATAATTCACACTTTAATCTACACCATTCATTTCATATCACCTAATAATCACCTAACTTTATATTATAAATAAATAACTTTATCAATTCAATTATTATGACTAATTGTTATAAATACAGTATAGTTAGCTCTTAGATATCAAGTCAATAAATTAATGAAATACAACTGTTTAAATAACATCATAATAGAGATAACAATAATGTAAAATAAAGCATACGTTACTGTGTAATGACAATTATTGATTCAATAATGTGAATTACTGTGCATATGTTACTGTGACAATTATTAGGTTCAATAATTTTAAAAACAGTGCAACAACAATTATTGACTCAATGATATAAAATACAGTGTAATGACAATTATTAAATCAATAATGCAAAATACTGTGTAACAACAATTATTGAATTGATAATATAAAATATTATGCAGTGACAATTATCGATGAAATGATGCGTAACAGTTACAGTGTCAATTATCAGACCAAAAATATGAGACACTATGCAATACCGTGTGTTACTGTAGAGTACCGAGTGCTACAGAAAATACCAATAACTATCGTATGCTATTATTCTTTTATCACCGGTATTTTAACAGTTCCGTTGACTATTTTTATTTAAAAAGGTTATTTCTGTCGTTTTCTATATCCGACAAATATTCCGATGTGGGGTCCACCAATAATTTGTTATTTCGGCGCCGTCGGACCAAACGAATATTCCCCGACCAAACGAATATTCCCCGACAAAGCGAATATTGTCCGACAAAATAAAATTTGCACATAACATCCTTAACTTTTAACTTTATCGATTTAACCACTTACTGTTTCAAAAAAATATATATATGAAGAAAAATTAAATTTTGTATTTCATAAAATTCGGGGTCTTACAACCTCCCCTCCTTATGAAATTTCGTCCCCGAAATTGACGTACCTGACATATCGAAGAGGTAAGGATACTTAGTTTTCATCTCAGATTCTAGCTCCCAGGTCATTTCCTCAGTATCTTGGTTCCTCCATAAAACCTTAACTTGAGGTATAACCTTTGAGCGTAGGATCTGCTCCTTCATATCCAGGATCTTAACAGGTACTTCCTCGTATGTTAAATCCTCTGCTATAACGTCTGGTTCTAACTCAATGACGTGGTTTGGGTCCTTCACATATTTACGTAACATAGATATGTGAAAAACGTTATGGATGCGAGACATACTTGGTGGTAGGGCTAGTCTGTAGGCTACGGTTCCTATTCGATCGAGGATTTCAAATGGGCCAATAAATCGAGGGTTGAGCTTTCCTCTCTTTCCGAATCTCGTAACCCCTTTCCATGGAGAAACACGTAAGAATACATGATCTCCGACGTTGAAACTTTCGTCTCTCCGATGAAGATCAACATAACTCTTTTGTCGTTCTTGTGCGGTCTGTATTCGTTGTCGGATCATTTGGATCTTTTCGGTCGTCAAGCGTACCAACTCGGGTCCCAACAATTTTGCTTCTCCTACCTCATTCCAACATATTGGAGAGCGACACTTCCTTTCATACAATGCCTCGAATGGAGCCATGCCTATGCTTGCTTGGTAACTGTTGTTGTAAGAAAATTCCACCAACGGCAAGTACTTATCCCAACTTCCTTTGAAGTCTAATACACAAAGTCTTAAAAGATCTTCGAGGGTCTGGATCGTCCTTTCCGATTGTCCGTCCGTTTGAGGATGGTATGCAGAACTAAAACGTAGTTCAGTGCCCATAGCTTTTTGTAGACTGATCCAAAAGCGTGAAGTGAATCTAGGATCTCGATCAGAAACTATGGAAACTGGCATGCCATGCAATCTCACGATCTCATTTATGTACATACCGGCAAGACGTTCAAGTGAAAAGTTTTCTCGTATAGGCAAGAAATGAGCAGATTTGGTCAATCTATCTACGATCACCCAAAATTGCATCTAAGCCTTGAGAAACTTTTGGAAGACCCGTCACGAAGTCCATATTGATGTGTTCCCACTTCCATTCGGGAACTTCAAGTGATTGTAATGGACCTTTAGGAACTTGATGTTCTGCCTTGACACGTTGACAAGTTAGGCACCTTGAGATAAACTCCGCAATCTCTCTTTTCATATTGTTCCACCAAAATGTATGTCGAAGATCTCGATACATCTTGGTACCTCCTGGGTGGATTGCAAACGGCGTGTTGTGTGCCTCCATCATGATTTTATGCTTTAATTCAGGATCGTTAGGAACACAGAGTCGAGAGTTGACTCGAAGTATTCCTTTCTCGTCGATTCTTGCTTCGGGAATGGCACCTTCTTGTACTTTCTTTATCATGTTTATCAGTTCCGGATCGGTAGCTTGAGCAGCTTTAATTTTATCGATTAAAGTTGGTTCTACTCGCACGTGAGCAATCTTCGAGCGGGTCCCTGGTGTCTTTAGCTCTATCTCCATCTTTTGCAAGTCGTACAAAATACACTTTTGTGTTGTCAGCAGTGCACTTGTACTTGCATAAGATTTTCTGCTCAAAGCGTCAGCTACAACGTTCGTCTTTCCCGGGTGATACTGGATTGTGTGGTCATAATCCTTTAACAGCTCAAGCCAACGTCGTTGTCGCATGTTGAGTTCCTTATGGGTGAAGAAATACTTGAGACTTTTATGATCCGTATAGATATCCACTTTTTCTCCGTACAAGTAGTGTCTCCAGATCTTCAACGCGAAAACGACTGCTGCCAACTCTAGATCATGAGTAGGATAATTTTTCTCATAATCTTTGAGTTGTCGAGAGGCGTAGGCTATAACCTTTCCATGTTGCATAAGGACACAGCCTAGGCCTTTGCCAGAAGCATCGCTGTAGATAACAAATTCTCCTGATCCTGATGGTATGGTCAGAACAGGAGCTGAAACAAGTCTCCTCTTGAGTTCTTGAAAACTCTTCTCGCATTCCTCGCTCCATATGAATTTTGTGCTTTTCCGAGTAAGCTGCGTTAATGGAGTGGCGATTCGAGAAAATCCTTCTACGAATCTCCGATAATAACCAGCTAGACCCAGAAAACTTCGGACTTCGGTTACTGTTTTGGGTTGTTCCCAATTTAGTACCGTTTCAATCTTCGCAGGATCGACTGATATTCCTTGACTAGAAATCACATGCCCAAGAAACGCGACCTCCTCAAGCCAGAACTCACATTTCTTCAACTTGGCATATAATTTGTTTTCACGGAGCTTTTGTAGTATCAATCTCAGGTGTTGTTCATGATCCTCGCGACTCTTGGAGTATATGAGGATGTCATCAATAAAGACAACCACAAAATGATCCAAATGTTCCTTGAATATCCGGTTCATCATGTCCATGAAAGCTGCAGGAGCATTAGTTAGTCCAAAAGGCATGACTAAGAACTCATAATGCCCATAACGAGTTCTGAAAGCAGTCTTTGGAATGTCCTCAGCTTTAACCTTTAACTGATGATATCCAGAACGGAGATCAATCTTTGAGAAATGTTGAGCGCCTTGCAATTGATCAAACATGTCATCAATCCGAGGTAACGGGTACCTGTTCTTGATGGTGACATGGTTCAATTCTCGGTAGTCAATGCACAATCTCATACTCCCGTCTTTCTTCTTCACAAATAGAACAGGAGCACCCCAAGGTGATGCACTCGGACGAATGAAACCGGTATCCAACAATTCCTGTAGTTGGTTTTTTAACTCTTGAAGTTCAATGGGAGCCATTCGGTATGGAGCTTTGGAAATGGGCTTGGTACCGGGTTCAAGATCAATATAAAATTCAATTTCACGGTTTGGGGGTAAGCCAGGAAGTTCTTCAGGAAAAACGTCAGGAAACTCATTAACAATGGGAATATCATTCAAGTTTGACGTATTTTTGTTCAAATCAGTGACATGAGCTAAAAAGGCTTGACATCCGTTTTTCAATAAACGAATGGCTTTATGGCTAGAAATAACAGTTATAGATTTCAATGGTTTAGTTGCTTGAATTTGCATGACAGGTTGATTAGGAATATGAAAACTAATAATCTTATGAAAACAATCAATTTTAGCATGATGGGTAGTCAACCAATCAATTCCTAAAATCACATCAAATTCACGCATCTCCAAAGAAATAAGGTCAACAGGTAATATGAGGTTGTTGATTTGAACTAGACAAGATTTATAGATAGTAAATGTAATAGGTATTTCTCCCAATGAGGTTTCAACTGATAAGACAAGATTTAAGTTTTCAATAGTCAAATTTAAACGTTGAGTACATATAGGTGAGATAAAAGAGTGGATAGAGCCAGTATCTAATATGGCATAGACTTCACGAGAATTTATGAATAGCTTACCGATTATCACCTCATTCGGTTTCTTGACTGTTATCGTCAAATCGAATCCCGAATACTTCATTCGGATCTTCACGTATTTCAACTATGGGAATACCACTGAATAATTTTCTAGCAAACTGTTTCTCGGGTTCATCAACTTCATCAGTAGTAAGGTACCAATGATTTCCATTAAAATAGTATTTTCGATAGACTGCAGTTTCCACGATAGTGACTAACTTAACCTGAATTCCTCTAAATTGTAACGCCCAAAAGTATAGAAACATCATTTTTAAATAATCTTGAAAATCATAGCTGGAACACCATAAATCCCAAAGACTAATATGAAAAGTCCATATATTCTGATCCTTTGTTATAGAGCATAACCAGGTGATATCACTCTCCCAATTAGTGAGTAAATTAAAGGCAATAATTTCCGCAAGTTCGTTACTTCATTTAATTGCTTCTAAGAATGGATCTGGAACGACTGTAGCAGAGTTTTCACCTTCATCCTTACTGGATAGAACACGCATAATTTTTTGCCTTAGGCAAATGATTCAACTCTGAGTTTGTAAGTAGATTATTCGTCGCCTTTTGTTTTGCAGCTACATTTGTTTCGGTAATTTCATAGTTAACCTCCTGATTTTCAGATGCCATAATTAACTGTGGTCACAAAATAAATGTTAGTTCAAAAAAACTGACTCATCACTTCATGTTCCTACATTCAAATCGACTCATTAGATAATAAAATCTATTTTAGGTAGGACACACTAGTGACTGATTCTATTCGTCTCTCCCCTCCTAGTTCTACCCCAGATCTCCATTAAAGACCATATCCCTAAGCTCTGATGCCAACTGTGACGCCCCCAAATCTGGGCCCACACAGCCCAAACTTGAGTCGTCAAAATACTACAACAAAATTATTACAACAAAGCACAACGTACAACAATACAGTGTATAATAATACACAACTAAGTCTTCACTATTATTGCCACACTATTTTACAAAACGTGAAGACTATGATAACTATTCCTCGGACCCTCACTCCATTCCCCGGCAAGACCCTGTTATGTTTTCATCTCCTGTTGAAAAACAATGGAACAAAAGAAAGGGTGAGCTCAAATAGCCCAGTAAAGAATATCATGACTAAGATAATGACGAATAAATTATCATTAGTCTTCAACAGTTGAGTTCTTGATAGAATACAATAGACTACAAGGTTTATATCAAAAACTGCAGTTAAATTCTTAAACAACGTTCAGATCAATAATAGCAGCGGAATAAGTAATCTATTAGAAGAATAATGCAGACTATAATGTCCACTCGGTTCTCTTTTTAGGAAAAACATCATCAACTTTTATCATCTGAAATATTATTAGTCAAGATAATACAAATTCACAGTTCCTGATCATAATCATGCACATCAACAGTTCATCTTTGTACTACGGGCCAAAGATATTCAATATAGCACCAACGGTCATGATTATACCAGATTCAGCCTTTGGTCATAATCATACCAAACAACAGTTCATCTTTGCACTACGGGCCAAAGAGAACATTCACCACGTGCCATAAAAGACACCGAACAGATGTATCGCCTTTAACCTATTATATCGCCTTTAACCTATCATCTGTTCAACAAATATATCACATCTGTACCCCCGGCCACAGATATTCACAACAGCTTGATTTTTGGATGATTAGAATGATATAAATGATGAACAGAAGAAATAGGATAACAATAAGTATCGGAAGTTTACTTTGTACAGATTCAAATAATGTCCAAATTGTCAACATGATGTGGAGTGAAATTTAAAAATGATATTCAAGATCCACAGTTCAGAATAACGGTTACAATTCAATAGAAAGGTTCACGTAAATAGGAAGGTTCAGTTGAAATAATGAAGTTCAACTATTATGGAACATATAATATTTTCAGGAATTATAGAAGCAATAGTTCCATAATAAATTTCGATTTAGGAGTATGAAAGAAAATAATATCCCTTACCGTAGCAGGTTTGATTAACAAAAGGTGAAGGAAATTAATACAAAGGGTTATTCACCAACAGGCGGCAATCCGCTCCGTAAGGTTATTCCCACAATTTAATAGAATTTGAGTACAAAGAGTTATTCACCAAACAGGCGGCAATCCGCTCCGTAAGGTTATTCTCAGAGATTAATAATGAATGAATACGAAAGGTTATTCACCAACAGGCGGCAATCCGCTCCGTAAAGTTATTCCCACAATTTAATACATGGAAATAAAAGGCACGTCTTATGAGTAAGGAAGAAACAATATTATTATCGAGAATCAAATAATGATAATCCCTTACCATAGTATGTTTGAATAATGGAAGATGAAAAAGATGGTATCCCTTACGAGAAGTAATTTTAAGAGTATGAAAGAAAATGACATCCCTTACCGTAGTACGTTTGAATAATGGAAGATGAAAAATATGGTATCCCTTACGAGTAGTAATTTTAAGAGTATGAAAGAAAATGACATCCCTTACCGTAGTAAATTTTGATAATAGAAGATGAAAGAAGATGACATTCCTTACCGTAGTAAATTTTGATAATAGAAGATGAAAGAAGATGACATTCCTTACCTTGATATTGTGAAACAAGTTTATAGCCGAACAAATCCTTCCTTGTTTGTAGCAGTAAGGAATCTGACTTTTGAGTCTTCTAGAGTTTTTAAAATCTCTTTATGCTTTTAAAATAATGTTACTCTCGGAAAGATAGACGGCATAGACTCAAGAATCACTCAATTCGGAGTTAATATGAATGAGTTATGAATTTTCAAAACTAAGACTGAAAATAGTGACGAAAATCAGAATAAGTTACGGTTTTTAGTATTTTAAGACATGAAGATGATTTCAGATGACTTTTCTTCCTTCTTCAAAGTTGTAGAGGACGAAAAACTGAAGAGACAGGCTTTTAATTCATTAAATTCTGACAAATAATGAATTTACTACGATTTTTCGAAAGAGTTGCTGTACATAAGAAAATTCTACTCGGGAATTCAAAGAAGAATGCAAAAGATTTCAAAACTAGGAATGACTTAAGAACACTTAGAGAGAACTTACACAAAAAGTATTTAGAGAGAGAAAGAAAGAACAAGTAAGGAAGTTTATGAAAAATCCTTAAGTTAAGGCTTCTATTTATAGCCAAAAATCTTATCATTCATTTAATCTAAACCATTCATTTAAAGATCATCTTTTAATCTACACCATCCATTTCAAATATTATATTATCTTTAATCTACACCATTCATTTCATATCACCTAATAATCACCTAACTTTATATTATAAACAAATCAATTTAATTATTCAACAATAATTCACACTTTAATCTACACCATTCATTTCATATCACCTAATAATCACCTAACTTTATATTATAAACAAATCAATTCAATTATTCAACAATAATTCACACTTTAATCTACACCATTCATTTCATATCACCTAATAATCACCTAACTTTATATTATAAACAAATAACTTTATCAATTCAATTATTATGACTAATTGTTATAAATACAGTATAGTTAGCTCTTAGATATCAAGTCAATAAATTAATGAAATACAACTGTTTAAATAACATCATAATAGAGATAACAATAATGTAAAATAAAGCATACGTTACTGTGTAATGACAATTATTGATTCAATAATGTGAATTACTGTGCATATGTTACTGTGACAATTATTAGGTTCAATAATTTTAAAAACAGTGCAACAACAATTATTGACTCAATGATATAAAATACAGTGTAATGACAATTATTAAATCAATAATGCAAAATACTGTGTAACAACAATTATTGAATTGATAATATAAAATATTATGCAGTGACAATTATCGATGAAATGATGCGTAACAGTTACGGTGTCAATTATCAGACCAAAAATATGAGACACTATGCAATACCGTGTGTTACTGTAGAGTACCGAGTGCTACAGAAAATACCAATAACTATCGTATGCTATTATTCTTTTATCACCGGTATTTTAACAGTTCCGTTGACTATTTTTATTTAAAAAGGTTATTTCTGTCGTTTTCTATATCCGACAAATATTCCGATGTGGGGTCCACCAATAATTTGTTATTTCGGCGCCGTCGGACCAAACGAATATTCCCCGACCAAACGAATATTCCCCGACAAAGCGAATATTGTCCGACAAAATAAAATTTGCACATAACATCCTTAACTTTTAACTTTATCGATTTAACCACTTACTGTTTCAAAAAAATATATATATGAAGAAAAATTAAATTTTGTATTTCATAAAATTCGGGGTCTTACATGAAAGACAACATGAGATCCCACGGTCATAGCAGGCGGAAGATTTGGGTTTGGGAAGTCTTGCTAAGAAGTTGATTGAAACAAGAAGAAATATGACTTTTACATTGGTATATCGATTGATCGAGTTAACTTTGATTTTACCAGTTGCGACTGCTACTGTTAAAAGAGTATTCTCTTTGTTGAAAATTGTTAAGACTGACTTGCGTAATAAAATGGGAGACGAATGGATGAATGACGGTGTGATAATTTATATTGAGAATGATATTTTTTCAACAATTGAAAACGAACAAATTTTGAGACGTTTTCAAACTATGCAAACTCACAGGATACAATTGTCTTATATTAATCGTACAACTGAAAAAAGCACTTCAAAGGTCAATAAATAATTTTTTTATTGATATATTTTGACCCTCTTCTAAAATTATACTGGTTCCCCCACTGATTACCCCTCTGCCTGGCCAGTTTGATTAATGCAGCATATCTGTTAGACTTTCTAGTGGACTAGAATTCTTTAATATAATTACAGTACGATGACGGCAACAAGGCACAATGCAAAAGTAATACTATATGACAATGCAAATGTTATACGATGACTAGGAGCAGTAATACAAGGCAACAGTAATACGTCCAATAGGAGTCAACTCCATATTGTTTCAATTTCAATTAATAGCAAATTCTGATTTTGTGATTTTGTAATGTACGAATCTAATTATCGGTAATTCCATATAGTTTGAATTTATTCTTATTATAGCAAGAATGATATTGTAATTATTAATTATTATTTTAATTGGAGTAAAGTTATTTTTTTATTCGTAAAAAAATATTTTTGTTCGTAAAAAATTAGTAATTATGGTAGTAAAGAATTATTAATTATGGTTGTAAAAATTATTAATTAAGGTTGTAAAAAAATTTATTTTGTTAAATTTTTTTTAATAATTATGGTTGTATAAAATTATTAAATATGGTTGTTTTAAAATTATTAATTATGGTTGTAAAAAAATATATTAATTATAATTTTAATAAATTTTATTTTGTTCAAAAAAATTTACTAATTATGGTTGAATAAAATTATTAATTATGGATGTTTGAAATTATTATTTATGGTTGCAGTTCAATTTATTTTGGTCATTTTAAAGAAGCAGGGTAAGATAAGTTGAGGGCAGTCCGGACGAATATCAGTGTACCCAAATTCATCCAGTCCGCTAGTATGTCTAACGATGCATGCGTGAAATAAGTCATTTCACTAGTATGTCTAACGGATGCTTGCGTGAAATAAGTCCATCCTGCTTGGATTAATTATATGCCTTTACCAATTACAAGCAACAGGTACATAAGACGTGAAATACAAGCCTAATGAAACAGCACATGACTTGAGAAACACAACGCCCATACAGATTTAAAAATACATTCGTCAAACTGCAATAAATTCTCCTTTGACAAAGTTGCATATTATAGAACACAAACAAAAACACTGGTATAAATACACATCAAATCTCCTCTATCACTACTTAATTCAGCAACATAAATCCAAAAACCACGAAACAACCATTTCTGATCATGTTTAAAATTCACAGAAACGGTTGGAGTCCCTTGCCATAATGGATAGCCACTTTTTGATGTTTCCTGGACTTTTGTTGCACCCTTGATAGCTGTTTTCACCTGCAAAAGTAAAAATTTAACCAAATTTTGAGACCACAGAAAAAATGTGCACACCCCCAAACATAGATTAGAGCACAATTCTGCATTTATTGAGGAAATCCTATACCAGCCAGTTTTTGACTTAGAACACAAGTATAGTATGAATCCCTCATGCAACAACCATAAAAAGGAAGTACACATACAATTGAACCAACAACAAAATGAAAAGTAGTTTCACCAATACATCAGAAACTAATTCATTCAACAATATCTATTTCAGCTCACATTTCAAGTGAAAGTGGGCATGAAACAGACGTACATTAAAATAAGTAATAAACAACTCAAAGCAATTAGAAGAAAAAGCCCCAATCTTAGTAGGCTGGGACGGGATGAAATCATGGGTTCGAAAATAAAGTTCCTATGGTCTAGGTTTGTTTCAAAAACTCATTCCAGCTAAGCAAAGACCATGTAATCAGCTCTGAAGCGCACATTTCAGCTTTCTCAAGTCGCATATAAAAAGAAGCATAAAATAGGTTCTATTTCAGGCAGCAAAGCAAGTACTACTAGGACCAAAAAAGGACCAAAAAATTAGTTTTAAACAAAAACAATTTTAAACCTATACCAATACAACAATCGATCTTTACTGAAACCCGTGTCTTAAATGTGAGGAATTGAACAAAACCCACAATTTATTTCCCCAAACAATAAATAAAAGCTATTTCAGACATACAAATCCACACATAAAGCTGAATAAATATCATAAAATTGAACAGAAACAAATCAATTGAAAAGGAAAAGGGAAAAAGGAAAAGGTATAATTTAATTACCTGGGGAGGAGCCAAGAGACCAGGGTGGTATAGAGATTGCTGCATCAATGCTTCTTGTTGCTTCAGCCTCTGCCGATGCTGCATCTTCTTGTTCTCTTGATTTTATATACAAACAAATAGATAAATCCAAACACAAAAGCCTTTGATTGTGGATTATTCTGCCACAATAAAGAGCAAAAACTTTTTGAAGTACAAACACTAAAGCCTTTGATTGTGAAGGAGACTATATAACTTTTTGAACATGTGGTTGTACTCATCTTTATGTTCTCCCTATAAAGTAAAAAGTTTAATTTCATATAAAGATGACCAAATATCGAAAATTCTCAATCATAACCCACGACTTGTGCACTAAATAATTTGTAATTGATAGAGAATTATATATGCTACTAGGATTTGAAAAAGCAAACATATTACACACACGATAAACTAAACTGAAGCAAAACATATCCGCCCATGAAACCTGCATATTCGAAAAACTTATCAATTAACTTTTGAATAACTTGATGCAGAACCAAAATCTTCCAAGTTTTTAAGAAAAATTTGTACTATTGAACGGAATCGATGGGTTTTGCGTAGAATGGGAGAGGAAATCGCCGGAGGGGAAACGGGTTCAATTTAGGGCTTGTTTTTTCCCCAATTGTAAAACACTAATCTTTTTAACTCAGCGGGGAGGGAAAACTGACTGCCATACGTCCGCTAGACATACTAGCGGAATTGGGATTTACATAGCTGGGATCATATTTCACAGACGGTATCTCCGTCCGCTAGAAATTCTAGCGGACTAGTTATATTTTTACTACTTCACTCGACTTGTTATATTTGTACTACTTCACTCTTTGCTTCGACGTTATTTGCAGCGCGGAGTCCGCATAATTTAATTAATCCGTCCGCTAGAAAACCCAGCGGACGTCTAGAATGCATTTCTAACCTCAGCCGTTGGATATATAAACGTGTGGATTAGATACTATTTGTCACTAATTAAGATTTAGAGTTCATTAATTAGGGTTTATAATTTATTAATTATTTAATTTATTTACTTAATATAATATTATTATATAATATAATATTATCAGTCTTCTTTACTGTTGCCTTGTATTACTTTTGCCGTATGTATTATACACCATGGATTATAATAATTATATTTAATCCGCTAACAAGTCTAAGACATTTACATTGGAAATAGTTGTAAGTGTCAAGTGTGTAATTTTATTTGTGTCCGTTAGAAGTTCTAGTGGACGAAAGTCCTCATTTACGTACTTTGTTTATTTAATTTGAGGGTAAAATTGTCCGACAAATTATTTTAATATGTCCGCTAGAAGTTCTAGCGGACAGTGTGATGTATAATTGAATTTCGTCCGTTCCTTACAATGATCAAAGTGTATAATGTATAATTATTTTATTTCAGTTAGTTTTGTCTCTACAATTAGCTTATGTGTATAATGTATTTTATGTCTCAGTGTTAAAGAGTTATCATTATCATTTGTTGTACGTGGTGCACTATCCGTTTTGATAAGATTTCAGAGGAAAATCATTTCGTTTGGTTTGTGAAAATTCTATTTGAGTGAATTATTCGTCTTTTTTGATAATTAGGTTCGTCCTATTTTTTATTTATTCCGGAGACGGAATCCTTTTTAAGGGGGAGGTAATGTAATACCCGGTCATTTCCTTTGTCCCACAACGCCCACTCTCTTAAAATCTTCATTTCCCTTTATCTTTATATATGACTTCACCCCTCTTTTAGTTTTATATACCAAACTTTAAGTACCTTATATTTTGTGAGAAACTTTTTGTGTGATGACCTTTTAGTAATGTCCTCCTTAGTTAAAATTCTGTTGTCAAGGACGTGGGCGGACTGCGAACCTCATAATTTCGAGTATGTCTCTTTTTCTTTCTTTGCGTAATTATTTAATTTTTTGTATTAGTTTTAATTTTTGTATGCTATTTAGTTTGTTAGTTAATATATTTTGATATGTCTTTATTAGTAATTAGCATTTTGAAATATTAAATTTGTATTTTTGTAACTTTAAAGTTTTGACAGAAGATAATAATAATAATAATAATAATAATATTAATAATAATAATAATAATAATAATAATAATAATAATAATAATAATAATAATAATAATAATAATAAATATTTATTTGTAATATAATTAAAAATAAAAATAATATTTTTGTGAATATACTTATATGTATTTCGGAAGGAACAAGAATACTATTATTTATTAATATATACGTTACCATGATTAAAATATTTATGTATGTATAACTTTAGGTAGAATTTTGTTTAGAACGAAATGATTTCAGATTCGCCTATGAGAAAGAAAATGTGTAAAACTTAATCAATTGATTAATTATTTATTTATCAATTCCTTTATTTTGTTTAATTAGTTCCGACGGAGGGAATTTAACGAGTCAGTTTTGCAATATAATTTCGGGTATTATATTGCTTATTCCAGGTACGGATTTCGTATTCCTTCAGCGATATTCCTTTAATTTTAATTCGTTCGTTTGGCTCCTTATTTAGAAATTCGGATATTGTTTCAATACTTTGGTCTTAGTTGAATTCATTTGATCGTTTTGCTTGATTTTAGATATTCATAAATTTATAACTTGTACTCTTGAAACTTGTTGAGGACATCTAGTATTTATTTTGATTATGTAGAAATGTACATGCTAATATATTTGGGAGCCTTTGTGTCAATTTGTTTTGGTTTAGCATGTGCGCATTAGAATCTCTTTGGTGGTATTGTGTTGCATTCGTTGTGACATAATATCTTTGTTAGATTTTACTGTAGGGTATTGTAAGACCCCGAATGTTATGAAATACAAAATTTAATTTTCTTCATATATATATTTTTTCCTGAAATAATAGATGGTTAAATTAATAAGGTTAAGAGTTAAGGATGTTATGTGTAAATTTTATTATGTCGGACAATATTCGTTTGGTCGGAGAATATTCGTTTTGTTGGGGAATATTCGATTCGTACGACGGCGCCAAAATAACAAAATAATGGTGGACCCCACAACGACTTATTGTCGGATATAGAAAGCGACATACGTAACCTTTTTAAATAAATATAGTCAACGGTATAATCATCTTGAACTGTTAAAATATCTGGTGGTAAAGGAATAGTAACATACGGTATTGCACAGTAGCACACGGTATTACACAGTAGCACACGGTATTACATAGTGTTCATATTATTAAACTGATAAAGTAGTTATTGTACTATATTGACTTTATTGAACCAATAATTGTCACATGCATAATAATTCATATTATTGAGTTGATAATTGTCACAGTAGCATATGCACAATAATTCACATTACTGAATCAATAATTGTCACTACACAGTAACGTGTTATTTTCTTATCTATTTTTAGCATTTTTGTTATCTCTTTTATGATATTGATTAAACTGTTGTATTCTATTATTAGTTGATTTTCCTGTTTATCTAACTCGAAAAGCCAACTACACTGCATTTACAACAATTAACTATAATAATGAATAATTGTGAATTATTGTTGAATAATTGAATTGATAAAGTTATTTGTTTTTATTATGATAAATTATATAAAGTTATTTGTTTTTATTATGATAAATTATATAAAGTTGTTTGTTTTTATATATAAAGTTAATTGATTTATTTAAAGTTAGTTGTTTTATATATAAAGTAAATTGAATGGTATAGATTAAAAGATGATCTTTAAATGAATGGTTTAGATTAAGGAAATCTTGAAAGATGAAATGAGTGGTATGGATTAAACATTATCTTGAAATATACGGTTTGAATTAAATTAGGAAATCTTGGTGATGATAAGATTTTTTGCTATAAATAGAGGCCTTAACTTAAGGATTTTTCATAAAAAACTTCCTTGCTTATTCTTTCTTTCACTCTCCAAATATTTCTTTGTATAAGTTCTCTTTGAGTGTGCTAAAGTCATCTTGAGTATTTGTAAAGATCTGTAAGTGTACGAGTTCATATCTAGTCACGTGTTAAGGTAAGGGATACCATCTTTTTCATCTTCTATTATTCAAACTTACTATGGTAAGGGTATATCAATATTTGATTCTCGAAAATAATATCGTTTCTTTCTTACTCATAAGGTGTGTCATTTATTTCCATGTATTAAATTGTGGGAATAACCTTACGGCGCGGATTATCGCCTGTTGGTGAATAACCTTTCGTATTTATTTCCATGTATTAAATTGTGGGAATAACCTTACGGCGCGGATTATCGCCTGTTGGTGAATAACCTTTCGTATTCATTCCTTATTAATCTCTGAGAATAACCTGACTACGCGGACTACTGCATGTTTGGTGAATTACTCTTCGTATTCATTTCTTATTTGTCTCTTGTTGGTAAAGTTTCCTGAAATGATTATATATTCTTTAATAGTTTGCGCTTCATCTAATATCATTTCAACTGAACCTTCCTATTTTTTTAAATCTTTCTATTGAACCTTAACTGTTATTCTGAACTGTGGATCTTAAATATCATTCTTGAATTTTAGTCCACATCATGTTGGCAATTTGGACATTATTTGAATCTGCACAAAGTAAAGTCATAAACTTTCGATATTTATTGATCATACTGTTTCTTCTAATTCATCATCTATATCACGGTTGTTATTCTAATCATCAAGAACCATGTTGTTGTGAATATCTGTGGCCTGGGGCACAGTTGATAGGATAAAGGCGATATATTTATTGTGTTTTTTAGGGCACGTGGTGAATATTCTCTTTGGCCTGGGGCAAAGACGAACTGTTGTTGGTATGATTATGACCAAAGGCTGAAAACTGGTATAATCATTACCGTTGGGTTATATTTGAATATCTTTGGCTCGTAATGCAAAGATGAACTATTGACTGGGATGATTAAAATCAGGAACTGAAAATTTATATTATCATGACCAGCGGTGTTTAAGATGATAAAAGTTGATGATGTTTTTCCTAAAAAGAGAATCGAGTGGACACTATAGTCTGCATTATTCTTCTAATAGATTGCTCATTCCGCTGCTATTATTGATACAAAGCTTATTGTCTATTATATTCAATTAAGAACTCATCTGTTGAAGGCTAATGATAATTTATTTGTCGTTATCTTAGTCATGATATTTCTTACTGGGCTATTTGAGCTCACCCTTTCTTTTGTTCCATTGTTTTTCAGAAAAAGAGAGAGTAGCCGGGTCTAGCGGGGGAATGGAGTGACGGTCCGAGTGATAGCTATTGTAGTCTTCACATGTTGAATATAGTGTGAAAATAATAGTGAAGACTTAGTTGTGTATTATTGAGTTTTGCATTTCTGTCCTATGTACTATTTGTATTAAAGTTTATGTATTTTATGGCGTCTCAAATTGGGCTATGTAGGCCTAGATTTGGGGGCGTCACATTTGGTATCAGAGCTTAGGGATATGATCTTTAATGGAGATCTGGGGTAGATGTAGGAGGAGAGAGACGAATAGATTACGTCATTAATATGTCCTACATAAAATTTTGTTATCTAATAAGTTGGCTTGAATGTGGGGACAAGAAGTGACGAGTCAGTTTGTTTAACTAACATTTATCTTATGACCGCAGTTAAGAATGACTTCTGAAAATCAGGGAATGAATTATCCACTGCCCGAGGCGAACGTAGCTGAGAATCAGGAAGCTACAAACAATCCTCCTGCAGCTTCAGAAAATAATGCTGGTGATCATGCAAATCAGAATGGTTTATTTAGAAACTTCATGCAATTTATCCAAAATCAGCCAAGGGGAGGTCTTAACGATGGAAACGCTAATAATTCAAGGATTGTCACCGTTAAACAATTTAAAGAGTTGGGACCACTTGAATTTTTTGGGAAGCCTGAACCACTCAAAGCGGAGGCATGGTTAAAGCAAACGACAAAAATCCTTGATGTTCTGCGATGTGCAGATGATCAGAAGGTGCTATTCGCCACCTTTATGTTTCGAGGGGAGGCAGACCATTGGTGGGAGGCAGTAAAACGTATCCATCATTCGGCTCTCGAAATGTCTTGGCTAGAATTCAAAGAGCTGTTCAACGAAAAGTATTTTTCAGAAAGCATCCGCCATATGAAAGAGGTGGAGTTCATAAAACTAGAGCAATAAAATATGTCTGTTTCACAATATGAAGCTAAGTTTGCCGAACTATCTCGTTTCGCGACTCATCTAGTGGATGACGAAGCACGGATGAGTCGGATGTTCTTACGAGGTTTGAGATTCGAAATTCGTCAACAGCTTAGCTCTCATAAATTGACCTTGTATTCAGATGTTGTCGACAGGGCTCAAAGGGTAGAGCAAACAGATGAAAAATTGCAGCCAAGAGTCAATGATCAGCGTAGAGAGAGAAATTGTAAGACCCCGAATTTTATGAAATATAAAATTTAATTTTTCTTCATATATATATTTTTTTTCATGAAACAGTAAGTGGTTAAATTGTCGAAATTGAAAGTTAAGGATGTTATGTGCAAATTTTATTTTGTCGGACAATATTCGCTTTGTCGGGGAATATTCGTTTTGTCAGGGAATATTCGAGCCGTACGACGGCGCCGAAATAACAAATTATTGGTGGACCCCACAACGGAATATTTGTCGGATATAGAAAACGACAGAAGTAACCTTTTTAAATAAAAATAGTCAACGGTGTTAACTGTTAAAATACCGGTAATAAAAGAATAGTAGCATACGGTAATTTATGGTATTTTTCTATAGCACACGGTATTGCACAGTGTCTCATATTATTGGTCTGATAATTGACACCGTAACTGTTGCGCATCATTTCATCAATAATTATCACTGCATAATATTTTATGTTATCAATTCAATTATTGTTGCTACACAGTATTTTGCATTATTGATTCAATAATTGTCATTACATTGTATTTCATATCATCGAGTCAATAATTGTTGCTGCACTGTTTTTAAAATTATTGAACCTAATAATTGTCACAGTTGCAAATATACTGTAATTTATAATAATCTGTAACGTGTTTATTACATTATTGTTGTAGCATTATTTTATTTTATATGTTGGACCGACAGGAAAAATAAAAAATTTTATTTTTCAAAAGTTACTATTCACTCCCGGAATTTACTATTCATTCCCGGAAAAGTTACTATTCACTGACGGAAGTTACTGTTCATCTCGGGAAAGTCACTGTTCATCTGCCGACAGAAGTTACTGTTCATTACTGTTCACTTTTTGAAAATTTTAAAGTTACTGTGCAAAGTTACTGTGCAAGTATTGAAAAAATTTTAAAAACGTTTGCGCAGCCTCTGCTGAATTTTTTTTTTCTGTTCACCTACCACGCATAGTAACTTCTTTTCTCCTATAAATAGCTTGTTCAGCTTAATAGAAAAATCACACCTAAAACATAGAATTTTTCTATAAGAATTTTATGAGTTTTCTCTGAGAATAGTAAGGTTATTTTGAGAGTTTGAAAGCCAAAAGGAGTGCAGAAATTTTTCAAGTAAGTCTTTTATTAAAAAGTAGTAATTTTATAAATTCCTATTTTTCACGGTATTCACAAATCTTCCTTTAGAAGACTCTTCTTTAAGAAGATTCATTTTTAAAAGCTTTCTTTGGAAGATTTATTTTGGAATATTATTTTTAAAACTATTTTAAAGTTGGTATTTTATACTACAAAAATTATGTTAAATATATATAATTTTGATAGTTCATAATATATGAGTTATCATACACTTTGAAGTTTACATGTTGTAATTACTAATTTTATTATAAATATATAGGTTGATCAATCTCATTTAAATCAATATCCAGTCACGTGTTAAGGTAAGGAATATCATTTTTTTTCACACTCTTAAATTTATTACGGTAAGGGGTATCATTCTTTTCATCATCATAAATGGATATTATTTCTTACTTGAAGGGATTATCATTATTTGATTCTCGAAAATAATATCGTTTCTTTCTTGTGCCATTTACTTCCATGTATTAAATTGTGGGAATAACCTTACGGCGCGGTTTACCGCCTGTTGGTGAATAACCTTTTGTATTCATTCCTTATTAATCTTTGGGAATAACCTTACGGCGCGGATTATCGCCTGTTTGGTGAATAACTCTTCGTATTCAAATTGATGAGAATAACCTTACGGTGCGGATTATCGCCTGTTTGGTGAATAACTCTTCGTATTCAAATTGATGAGAATAACCTTACGGTGCGGATTATCGCCTGTTTGGTGAATAACTCTTCGTATACAAATTGATGGGAATAACCTTACGGCGCGGATTACCGCCTGTTGGTGAATAACCCTTTTTATTTGTCTCGTGTGGAAATAATTTGTCTACACGAATTATCACTTGACACTTTCATTCCATATTCGTAAGTGATATCATTTTCCTTTATGCTCATAAGGGATACCATCTTTTTCATCTTCCATTATTCAAACTTACTATGGTAAGGGATATTAATTTCCCTCACCTTTTGTTAATCAAACCTGCTACGGTAAGGAATATTATTTTCTTTCATACTCCTAAATCGAAACTTATTATGGAACTATTGCTTCTATAATTCCTGAAAATATTATATGTTCCATAATAGTTGAACTTCATTATTTCAACTGAACCTTCCTATTTACGTGAACCTTTCTATTGAACTGTAACCGTTATTCTGAACTGTGGATCTTGAATATCATTTTTAAATTTCACTCCACATCATGTTGGCAATTTGGACATTATTTGAATCTGCACAAAGTAAACTTCTGATACTTATTGTTTATCATGTTCTTCTGTTCATCATTTGTATCACTATTATTTGTATTAATCATCAAGAATCAAGCTGTTGTGAATATCTGTGGCCGGGGGCACAGATGTGATATAATTGTTGAACAGATGATAGGTTAAAGGCGATATACTAGGTTAAAGGCGATACATCTGTTCGGTGTCTTTTATGGCACGTGGTGAATGTTCTCTTTGGCCCGTAGTGCAAAGATGAACTGTTGGTTGGTATGATTATGACCAAAGGCTGAATCTGGTATAATCATGACCGTTGGTGCTTTATTGAATATCTTTGGCCCGTAGTGCAAAGATGAACTGTTGATTGGTATGATTATTACCAAAGGCTGAATCTGGTATAATCATGACCGTTGGTGTTATATTAAATGTCTTTGGCCCGTAGTGCAAATATGAACTGTTGATCTGCATGATTATGATCAGGAACTGTGAATTTTTATTATCATGACTAATGGTATTTCAGATGATAAAAGTTGATGATATTTTTACAAAAAAGAGAAGCGAGTGGACATTATAGTCTGCATTATTCTTCTAATAGATTGCTCATTCCGCTGCTATTATTGATCTGAACATTGTTTAAGAATTTAACTACAGTTTTTGATATAAACCTTGTAGTCTATTGTATTCTATCAAGAACTCAACTGTTGAAGGCTAATGATAATTTATTCGTCATTATCTTAGTCATGATATTTCTTACTGGGCTATTTGAGCTCACCCTTTCTTTTGTTCCATTGTTTTTCAACAGGAGATGAAAACGTAACGGGGTCTAGCTGGGGAATGGAGTGAGAGTCCGAGGAATAGCTATCGTAGTCTTCACGTATTATAAAATAGTGAAGACTTAGTTGTGTATTATTGCTGTACGTTGTGCTTTGTTGTAATAATTTTGTTGTAGTCTTTTGACGACTCAAATTTGGGCTGTGTGGGCCTAGATTTGGGGGCGTCACAGTTGGTATCAGAGCCATATAACGAAGAGCCCCGAGCCTCTCGCTGGTGACTTCCTAGGGAAAGGGGATGCACCGAAGCCAGACTCTCCGTAGGGGACGCCTATAGTACAGGTGGCAAACTGATAGGTACCATTGTGAGGTGCTGTCCCTATGGTGGGATGAGAGTCACAGTTGGCATCAGAGCTTAGGGATATGGTCTTTAATGGAGATCTGGGGTTAGAACTAGGAGGGGAGAGACGAATAGAATACGTCACTAGTGTGTCCTACCTAAATTAGATTTTGTTATCTAACGAAACGATTTGAATGTAGGAACAGGAAGTGATGAGTCAGTTTGTTTGAACTAACAATTATTTTGTGACCACAGTTATGTATCCTTACCTCTTCGAAATGCCAGGTACGTCAATTTCGGGGACGAAATTTCATAAGGAGGGGAGGTTGTAAGACCCCGAATTTTATGAAATATAAAATTTAATTTTTCTTCATATATATATTTTTTTTCATGAAACAGTAAGTGGTTAAATTGTCGAAATTGAAAGTTAAGGATGTTATGTGCAAATTTTATTTTGTCGGACAATATTCGCTTTGTCGAGGAATATTCGTTTTGTCAGGGAATATTCGAGCCGTACGACGGCGCCGAAATAACAAATTATTGGTGGACCCCACAACGGAATATTTGTCGGATATAGAAAACGACAGAAGTAACCTTTTTAAATAAAAATAGTCAACGGTGTTAACTGTTAAAATACCGGTAATAAAAGAATAGTAGCATACGGTAATTTATGGTATTTTTCTATAGCACACGGTATTGCACAGTGTCTCATATTATTGGTCTGATAATTGACACCGTAACTGTTGCGCATCATTTCATCAATAATTATCACTGCATAATATTTTATGTTATCAATTCAATTATTGTTGCTACACAGTATTTTGCATTATTGATTCAATAATTGTCATTACATTGTATTTCATATCATCGAGTCAATAATTGTTGCTGCACTGTTTTTAAAATTATTGAACCTAATAATTGTCACAGTTGCAAATATACTGTAATTTATAATAATCTGTAACGTGTTTATTACATTATTGTTGTAGCATTATTTTATTTTATATGTTGGACCGACAGGAAAAATAAAAAATTTTATTTTTCAAAAGTTACTATTCACTCCCGGAATTTACTATTCATTCCCGGAAAAGTTACTATTCACTGACGGAAGTTACTGTTCATCTCGGGAAAGTCACTGTTCATCTGCCGACAGAAGTTACTGTTCATTACTGTTCACTTTTTGAAAATTTTAAAGTTACTGTGCAAAGTTACTGTGCAAGTATTGAAAAAATTTTAAAAACGTTTGCGCAGCCTCTGCTGAATTTTTTTTTTCTGTTCACCTACCACGCATAGTAACTTCTTTTCTCCTATAAATAGCTTGTTCAGCTTAATAGAAAAATCACACCTAAAACATAGAATTTTTCTATAAGAATTTTATGAGTTTTCTCTGAGAATAGTAAGGTTATTTTGAGAGTTTGAAAGCCAAAAGGAGTGCAGAAATTTTTCAAGTAAGTCTTTTATTAAAAAGTAGTAATTTTATAAATTCCTATTTTTCACGGTATTCACAAATCTTCCTTTAGAAGACTCTTCTTTAAGAAGATTCATTTTTAAAAGCTTTCTTTGGAAGATTTATTTTGGAATATTATTTTTAAAACTATTTTAAAGTTGGTATTTTATACTACAAAAATTATGTTAAATATATATAATTTTGATAGTTCATAATATATGAGTTATCATACACTTTGAAGTTTACATGTTGTAATTACTAATTTTATTATAAATATATAGGTTGATCAATCTCATTTAAATCAATATCCAGTCACGTGTTAAGGTAAGGAATATCATTTTTTTTCACACTCTTAAATTTATTACGGTAAGGGGTATCATTCTTTTCATCATCATAAATGGATATTATTTCTTACTTGAAGGGATTATCATTATTTGATTCTCGAAAATAATATCGTTTCTTTCTTGTGCCATTTACTTCCATGTATTAAATTGTGGGAATAACCTTACGGCGCGGTTTACCGCCTGTTGGTGAATAACCTTTTGTATTCATTCCTTATTAATCTTTGGGAATAACCTTACGGCGCGGATTATCGCCTGTTTGGTGAATAACTCTTCGTATTCAAATTGATGAGAATAACCTTACGGTGCGGATTATCGCCTGTTTGGTGAATAACTCTTCGTATTCAAATTGATGAGAATAACCTTACGGTGCGGATTATCGCCTGTTTGGTGAATAACTCTTCGTATACAAATTGATGGGAATAACCTTACGGCGCGGATTACCGCCTGTTGGTGAATAACCCTTTTTATTTGTCTCGTGTGGAAATAATTTGTCTACACGAATTATCACTTGACACTTTCATTCCATATTCGTAAGTGATATCATTTTCCTTTATGCTCATAAGGGATACCATCTTTTTCATCTTCCATTATTCAAACTTACTATGGTAAGGGATATTAATTTCCCTCACCTTTTGTTAATCAAACCTGCTACGGTAAGGAATATTATTTTCTTTCATACTCCTAAATCGAAACTTATTATGGAACTATTGCTTCTATAATTCCTGAAAATATTATATGTTCCATAATAGTTGAACTTCATTATTTCAACTGAACCTTCCTATTTACGTGAACCTTTCTATTGAACTGTAACCGTTATTCTGAACTGTGGATCTTGAATATCATTTTTAAATTTCACTCCACATCATGTTGGCAATTTGGACATTATTTGAATCTGCACAAAGTAAACTTCTGATACTTATTGTTTATCATGTTCTTCTGTTCATCATTTGTATCACTATTATTTGTATTAATCATCAAGAATCAAGCTGTTGTGAATATCTGTGGCCGGGGGCACAGATGTGATATAATTGTTGAACAGATGATAGGTTAAAGGCGATATACTAGGTTAAAGGCGATACATCTGTTCGGTGTCTTTTATGGCACGTGGTGAATGTTCTCTTTGGCCCGTAGTGCAAAGATGAACTGTTGGTTGGTATGATTATGACCAAAGGCTGAATCTGGTATAATCATGACCGTTGGTGCTTTATTGAATATCTTTGGCCCGTAGTGCAAAGATGAACTGTTGATTGGTATGATTATTACCAAAGGCTGAATCTGGTATAATCATGACCGTTGGTGTTATATTAAATGTCTTTGGCCCGTAGTGCAAATATGAACTGTTGATCTGCATGATTATGATCAGGAACTGTGAATTTTTATTATCATGACTAATGGTATTTCAGATGATAAAAGTTGATGATATTTTTACAAAAAAGAGAAGCGAGTGGACATTATAGTCTGCATTATTCTTCTAATAGATTGCTCATTCCGCTGCTATTATTGATCTGAACATTGTTTAAGAATTTAACTACAGTTTTTGATATAAACCTTGTAGTCTATTGTATTCTATCAAGAACTCAACTGTTGAAGGCTAATGATAATTTATTCGTCATTATCTTAGTCATGATATTTCTTACTGGGCTATTTGAGCTCACCCTTTCTTTTGTTCCATTGTTTTTCAACAGGAGATGAAAACGTAACGGGGTCTAGCTGGGGAATGGAGTGAGAGTCCGAGGAATAGCTATCGTAGTCTTCACGTATTATAAAATAGTGAAGACTTAGTTGTGTATTATTGCTGTACGTTGTGCTTTGTTGTAATAATTTTGTTGTAGTCTTTTGACGACTCAAATTTGGGCTGTGTGGGCCTAGATTTGGGGGCGTCACAGAAATGACAACAACCACAGGAACGAGAACCATAAGGGAGGTAACCAACACTTCGGTAGTAATCACGCATCGAATAATAGAAGAGGAGAATCCAGTGGAAATAATTTCAAGAGAAAGAGATTCCATAATGATTATGGAAGAGCACCGGCACCAGTACCTGCACCGGCACCAGTACCAAGGGGAGGAGATCGACCACCGGTAAGATGTTACAAGTGTGGTCAGGAGGGCCACATCAGCCCAAACTGTACTCAACAGTCTAAGTTGTGCTACAGTTGCGGAAAAGAAGGTCATATGGCTCGATTTTGTCCTGTTTCAAAATCAAGTCCAGCTGCAATGATGGTACCAAAAGCTAGCACGAATAAGGGAAAATCTGTAGTTCAAGGGAGAGCTTTTGTTGTGACGTCCCAAATGGCACGAAACCCGAACGAGGTGATAACCGGTAAACTATTCATAAATTCTCATGAAGTCTATGCCCTGTTAGATACTGGTTCTACCCATTTTTTTGTCTCACCTACGTGTGCTCAACGATTAAACTTAACTCCTGACAATTTGGACTTTGACTTATCAGTTGAAACCCCATTAGGAGCAATAGCCATTACATCTACGATATATAAATCCTGCTTAGTTCAAATCAATAGCCTTATATTACCCGTTGGCCTTATCTCATTGGAAATGCATGAATTTGATGTGATTTTAGGAATTGATTGGTTGACTAATCATCATGCTAAAATTGATTACTTTCAAAAGATCATTAGTTTTCATATTCCTAATCAACATGTCATACAAATTCAAACCATCAAACCATTGAAATCCATAACTGTCATTTCTAGCCATAAAGCCACTCGTTTATTGAAAAACGGATGTCAAGTATTTTTAGCTCATGTCACTGACTTGAACAAAGATGTGTCAAACTTGAAAGATATTCCTATTGTTAATGAGTTTTCTGATATTTTTCCCGATGAACTTTCTGGCTTACCTCCAAATCGGGAAATTGAATTCTGTATTGATCTTGAACCCGATACCAAACCTATTTCCAAAGCCCCATACCGAATGGCTCCTATTGAACTTCAAGAGCTAAAGGTCCAACTACAGGAATTGTTAGATACTGGTTTCATTCGTCCGAGTGCATCGCCTTGAGGTGCCCCTGTTCTTTTTGTCAAGAAGAAGGACGGGAGTATGAGATTGTGTATTGACTACCGAGAGTTGAATCATGTCACCATCAAAAATAGGTACCCGTTACCTCGAATTGATGACATGTTTGATCAATTGCAGGGTGCTCAACATTTCTCAAAGATTGATCTCCGCTCTGGATATCATCAGTTAAAAGTTAAAACTGATGACATTCCAAAGACTGCTTTCAGAACCCGCTACGGGCATTATGAGTTCTTAGTCATGCCTTTTGGACTAACAAATGCTCCTGCAGCTTTCATGGACATGATGAACCGGATATTCAAAGAATATTTGGATCATTTTGTAGTTGTCTTTATTGATGACATTCTTATATACTCCAAGAGTCGTGAGGATCATGAACAACACCTGAGATTAATACTCCAAAAGCTACGTGAGAACAAGTTGTATGCCAAGTTGAAGAAGTGTGAGTTTTGGCTTAAGGAAGTCACGTTCCTTGGGCATGTGATTTCCAGTCAGGGAATATCAGTTGATCCTGCAAAGATTGAAGCACTATTAAATTGGGAGCAACCTCGGTCAGTAACTGAAGTCCGAAGTTTTCTGGGTTTAGCTGGTTATTATCGGAGATTCGTAGAAGGATTTTCTCGAATCGCCACTCCATTAACTCAGCTGACTCGGAAAAGCACAAAATTCATATGGAATGAGGAATGCGAGAAGAGTTTTCAAGAACTTAAGAAGAGACTTATTTCAGCTCCTGTTTTGACTATACCATCAGGATCGGGGGAATTTGTTATCTACAGCGATGCTTCAGGAAAAGGTCTAGGCTGTGTACTTATGCAACATGGAAAAGTTATAGCCTATGCCTCTCGACAACTCAAAGATTATGAGAAAAATTATCCTACTCATGATTTAGAGTTGGCAGCAGTTATTTTCGCATTGAAAATCTGGAGGCACTACTTATACGGGGAAAAAGTGGAAATCTTCACGGATCACAAAAGCCTCAAGTATTTCTTCACCCAGAAGGAACTCAACATGCGGCAACGACGTTGGCTTGAGCTATTAAAGGATTACGACCACACCATCCAGTACCACCCAGGAAAAGCAAACGTTGTAGCTGATGCTTTAAGCAGAAAATCTTATACGAGTACAAGTGCAATGTTGACTACGCAAAAATGTATTTTGTACGATTTACAAAAGATGGAGATAGAATTAAAGCCACCAGGGACCCACATGAAGATTGCGCACGTACAAGTAGAACCAGCTTTAATTGATAAAATTAAAGCTGCTCAAGCTACTGATCCAGAAATGATGAGTATGATGAAGAAAGTACAAGAAGGTACTATTCCAGAAGCAAGAATCGACGAGAAAGGAATACTTCGACTCAACTTTCGACTTTGTGTTCCTAACGACCCTGAATTGAAACATAAAATCATGATGGAGGCACATAACACACCGTTTGCAATTCACCCGGGAAGTACTAAAATGTATCGTGATCTTCGACATACATTTTGGTGGAGCAATATGAAGAGGGAGATTGCAGAGTTCATCTCAAGGTGCTTAACTTGTCAACGTGTCAAGGCAGAGCATCAAGTGCCTAAAGGTCCATTGCAATCACTCGAAATTCCAGAATGGAAGTGGGAACACATCACTATGGACTTCGTGACGGGTCTTCCCAAAGTTTCTCAAAGTTTTGATGCGATTTGGGTCATCGTAGATAGATTGACCAAGTCTGCTCATTTCTTGCCTATAAGAGAAAACTTTTCACTCGAGCGTCTGGCCGGTATGTACGTAAATGATATTGTAAGATTGCATGACATGCCAGTTTCCATAGTTTCTGATCGAGATCCTAGATTCACTTCACGCTTTTGGATCAGTCTACAAAAAGCTATGGGCACCGAGCTACGATTTAGTTCTGCATACCATCCTCAAACAGACGGACAATCTGAAAGGACGATTCAGACTCTCGAAGATCTTTTGAGACTTTGCGTGCTAGACTTCAAAGGAAGTTGGGACAAGTACTTGCCATCGGTTGAATTCTCCTACAACAACAGTTACCAAGCAAGCATAGGCATGGCTCCATTTGAGGCTTTGTATGGACGAAAGTGTCGCTCTCCAGTATGTTGGAATGAAGTAGGAGAAGCAAAATTGTTGGGACCCGAGTTGGTACGTTGACAACAGAAAAGATCCAAATGATCCGACAACGAATACAGACCGCGCAAGAACGACAAAAGAATTATGCTGATCTTCATCGGAGAGATGAGAGATTCAACGTCGGAGATCATGTATTCTTACGTGTTTCTCCATGGAAAGGAGTTACGAGATTCGGAAAGAGAGGAAAACTCAACCCTCGATTTATTGGCCCATTTGAAATTCTCGATCAAGTAGGAACCGTAACCTACAGACTAGCCCTACCACTAAGTATGTCTCGTATCCATAACGTTTTTCACATATCTATGTTACGTAAATATGTGAAGGACCCAAACCACATCATTGAGTTAGAACCGGACGTTATAGCCGATGATTTAACGTACGAGGAGGTACCTGTCAAGATCTTAGATAAGAAGGAGCAGATCCTACGCTCAAAGGTTATACCTCAAGTTAAGGTTTTATGGAGAAACCAAGATACTGAGGAAATGACCTGGGAGCTAGAATCTGAGATGAAATCTACGTATCCTTATCTCTTCGAAATGCCAGGTACGTCAATTTCGGGGACGAAATTTCATAAGGAGGGGAGGTTATAAGACCCCAAATGTTATGAAATACAAAATTTAATTTTCTTCATATATATTTTTTTTCCTGAAATAGTAGGTGGTTAAATTAATAAGGTTAAAAGTTAAGGATGTTATGTGTAAATTTTATTATGTCGGAGAATATTCGTTTGGTCGGAGAATATTCGTTTTGTCGGGGAATATTCGATTCGTACGACGGCGCCGAAATAACAAAATAATGGCGGACCCCCACAACGACTTATTGTCGGATATAGAAAGCGACATACGTAACCTTTTTAAATAAATATAGTCAACGGTATAATCATCTTGAACTGTTAAAATATCTGGTGGTAAAGGAATAGTAACATACGGTATTGCACAGTAGCACACGGTATTACACAGTAGCACACGGTATTACATAGTGTTCATATTATTAAACTGATAAAGTAGTTATTGTACTATATTGACTTTATTGAACCAATAATTGTCACATGCATAATAATTCATATTATTGAGTTGATAATTGTCACAGTAGCATATGCACAATAATTCACATTACTGAATCAATAATTGTCACTACACAGTAACGTGTTATTTTCTTATCTATTTTTAGCATTTTTGTTATCTCTTTTATGATATTGATTAAACTGTTGTATTCTATTATTAGTTGATTTTCCTGTTTATCTAACTCGAAAAGCCAACTACACTGCATTTACAACAATTAACTATAATAATGAATAATTGTGAATTATTGTTGAATAATTGAATTGATAAAGTTATTTGTTTTTATTATGATAAATTATATAAAGTTATTTATTTTTATTATGATAAATTATATAAAGTTGTTTGTTTTTATATATAAAGTTAATTGATTTATTTAAAGTTAGTTATTTTATATATAAAGTAAATTGAATGGTATAGATTAAAAGATGATCTTTAAATGAATGGTTTAGATTAAGGAAATCTTGAAAAATGAAATGAGTGGTATGGATTAAACATTATCTTGAAATATACGGTTTGGATTAAATTAGGAAATCTTGGTGATGATAAGATTTTTTGCTATAAATAGAGGCCTTAACTTAAGGATTTTTCATAAAAAACTTCCTTGCTTATTCTTTCTTTCACTCTCCAAATATTTCTTTGTATAAGTTCTCTTTGAGTGTGCTAAAGTCATCTTGAGTATTTGTAAAGATCTGTAAGTGTACGAGTTCATATCTAGTCACGTGTTAAGGTAAGGGATACCATCTTTTTCATCTTCCATTATTCAAACTTACTATGGTAAGGGTATATCAATATTTGATTCTCGAAAATAATATCGTTTCTTTCTTACTCATAAGATGTGTCATTTATTTTCATGTATTAAATTGTGGGAATAACCTTACGGCGCGGATTATCGCCTGTTGGTGAATAACCTTTCGTATTTATTTGCATGTATTAAATTATGAGAATAACCTTACGGCGCGAATTATCGTCTGTTGGTGAATAACCTTTCGTATTTATTTCCATGTATTAAATTGTGGGAATAACCTTACGGCGCGGATTATCGCCTGTTGGTGAATAACCTTTCGTATTTATTTCCATGTATTAAATTGTGGGAATAACCTTACGGCGCGGATTATCGCCTGTTGGTGAATAACCTTTCGTATTCATTCCTTATTAATCTCTGAGAATAACCTGACTACGCGGACTACTGCATGTTTGGTGAATTACTCTTCGTATTCATTTCTTATTTGTCTCTTGTTGGTAAAGTTTCCTGAAATGATTATATATTCTTTAATAGTTTGCGCTTCATCTAATATCATTTCAACTGAACCTTCCTATTTTTTTAAATCTTTCTATTGAACCTTAACTGTTATTCTGAACTGTGGATCTTAAATATCATTCTTGAATTTTAGTCCACATCATGTTGGCAATTTGGACATTATTTGAATCTGCACAAAGTAAAGTCATAAACTTTCGATATTTATTGATCATACTGTTTCTTCTAATTCATCATCTATATCACGGTTGTTATTCTAATCATCAAGAACCATGTTGTTGTGAATATCTGTGGCCTGGGGCACAGTTGATAGGATAAAGGCGATATATTTATTGTGTTTTTTAGGGCACGTGGTGAATATTCTCTTTGGCCTGGGGCAAAGACGAACTGTTGTTGGTATGATTATGACCAAAGGCTGAAAACTGGTATAATCATTACCGTTGGGTTATATTTGAATATCTTTGGCTCGTAATGCAAAGATGAACTATTGACTGGCATGATTAAAATCAGGAACTGAAAATTTATATTATCATGACCAGCGGTGTTTAAGATGATAAAAGTTGATGATGTTTTTCCTAAAAAGAGAATCGAGTGGACACTATAGTCTGCATTATTCTTCTAATAGATTGCTCATTCCGCTGCTATTATTGATACAAAGCTTATTGTCTATTATATTCAATTAAGAACTCATCTGTTGAAGGCTAATGATAATTTATTTGTCGTTATCTTAGTCATGATATTTCTTACTGGGCTATTTGAGCTCACCCTTTCTTTTGTTCCATTGTTTTTCAGAAAAAGAGAGAGTAGCCGGGTCTAGCGGGGGAATGGAGTGACGGTCCGAGTGATAGCTATTGTAGTCTTCACATGTTGAATATAGTGTGAAAATAATAGTGAAGACTTAGTTGTGTATTATTGAGTTTTGCATTTCTGTCCTATGTACTATTTGTATTAAAGTTTATGTATTTTATGGCGTCTCAAATTGGGCTATGTAGGCCTAGGTTTGGGGGCGTCACAGGTATACTGAGCTATAACCACCTGTGAGGGTACCACATGTGTGACACCCCTAAATTCGGGTTCTAAATACTCGGATCCGGTCATCACGATCTAATACAAACATTCACTTCTAAATAACATACAATAACTAAATGCGGAATAATAAACATATGTTGTTCATTCAAAAGGTGTTACTAGTCCCAAGATACGATAACCTTACACAAAAGTACACAAATACCCTTAATAAAGTACTTAGGGTTTATATTACATAACAAGTAATTTAATTAACTACAAGGCTGCATCCTGAAGTCTATCCCTTTATCTTTCCCTTACCCTTGTTCTTCCCAAAAGTCTCGGGTTTCGCTGCAATAAAGTTTCATGATATAGCAAGGGTGAGCAACTAGTTTGCTCAACAAGTTTAAATAACAACAAAAAACAATATTTCATGAATGAAAGGGAATAGCTGAATAGCTGAATAATTCAATAATATGAATAACATAAGCAGGAATAATGATTTACTTTTAAAATTAAGATAGTTAAATAGACTATGAACTATAAATATCCACTGGAGTCAATAGCAGGTTGACCCAATGGTTACTACCAGAAATATGTACCTGAGGGGATCAGCTTCAGTACAATATGTGTATGCATAACATTTAATTTTCGTGTTTTGTACTTGATATTAGATACAGGGTACTCCCCTATAATAAAGGGGTGTTCATAATAGTCTAAGAATCCGCATCTTCAATGATTTGGATATCTTTTAAAATCTTTAACATAAATGTCTAGCCGAACAATGCCTTAGACCTATTTTGAACAGTTCTTTAAACAATAGAACATTAATTAAGGTACAAGTCAAAGACTGTACAAGATCAAGTGCACCAAGTGCAAATAACAATATTATCGATGTGGAATAATTGTAAAGTAATTTAAACCACTTAAAGCATGCTCGAAATTATAATTCAAGATTAAATAAATAACTTGCTCAATGAAATGAGTTTAGAGATAAGGAACTTGCGCAAAATAAAGTTCGAAGTTATGAAACTTGCCTGTCTGCTCAGTTACAACAACCTAGCTTTAATTAAATGGCTTTGAAGGACCTAACATTAATCAAGTCGGTCTAACAATTAGTACTGCGTATACTGACATGTTTGTAGGCTTACTATGAACTTATCTAACAAATAATTTCAACACAAAATTGATGAGTAGGTTTTATACTTGCAAATTGAATGCTTAAGGCTTATTGATTTGTGTTGTTTTCATTCATCTTTATGCTCTATGGTTGTATTTTACTTACTTTTGATAATTTCCCTTTGATGTGTAGGAAAAAGAGCTCAAAATGGCAAAATGGTGATTATCCCTGTCAGTCAAGGGCCTAGGCGCTCAGTAGGCGCTTGGTAGGCGCTCGGTAGGCGCTCACTAGGCGCTCGGTAGGCGCTTGGCAAAACCTCTGACCAGACCAGGTGAGCGCCTAGGCGCTCGGTAGGCGCTCAGTAGGCGCTTGACAAAAACATCCAACCAGAGAAAGTGAGCGCCTAGGCGCTCGGTAGGCGCTTGGTGGGCGCTCGTCGGGAAATGTCACGAGCAAAGTATTCTTTTATGGGACCCAAGCACGAAATTAAATGAGGGACATCCTCCAATACGTGGGAACGGTTAAATTGAGTGGGAGGTTGAGGAAAAGGGCGAGAGAACAGAGAGATATACAAAAAGGGGGAGACCTTAAGCAACAAGAGAGCTGGAACATCACAGGGAGCAGAGAATAGAGCAAAGGGTTCAAGTATTCAGCAGAGGAGGAATCAACGTTGGAGTTGAAGGACAATTCAGAGTGACAACTGAGTTCTACCTTCTCTTATCCCTCTTATTTTGATTTATCTTAATGTTGTTAAACTTGTTTCATGGTTATTGAGTTAGTGATGAACTAAACTTCAGAATTAAGGTTGTAATGGAACCTAGCATGTAAATTGATGACAATTCATTTCCTCTTTCTGTAAATTGATTGCGTTGGAGTTAATTGACATATCTTATGCTTGAATTATAATTATCTGGCCAGTAATTAGCTTGACAGTTTATATGAAATTGACAAATGGAATGTAAACCTAGGTCTGGGTATGTTGACATATGTTCTTGCCATTCTACATGTGATAGACTGCATGATGTGTATATAGGATAGACATATACCTGTATACCATATGTAACCTACAATGAAATCTGATTTTAATGACTCCTATTTAATGTTAAATCTCATGGACACATAGTGATTTATTTAAATAGGTGATATTCACTTGACCATCGACAGAGGCTAGTGAGTACACATGATTTTCTGGTTATTAAATCCACGTGTTTGATGACATAAAGAGGGAATGAAAAGGTTCAATTGAAGTGTTAGGGGAAATTATAACCTTAACGTTTTACAACTTGACAACAAATCTTGGTAATTTAGGTTTCGTTAATTTAATTAATTTAACTCATTCACTTAATCAATATTCATCAACTTTGCGTAGTCGTTTAACTAGGATTGGAGCACTTTATGATTAGTATTTTGGTGAATTAATAGTAGATAGTCCTTGTGGGATACGATACCTTGCTTGCTATTTTACTACAGTTAGACCACGTATACTTGCGTGTTTTACTAGGTCAGATTTAGGCAAACAAGTTTTTGGCGCCGTTGCCGGGGACTATTTTATTATTATTGTTCCAAAACTAATTGCAATCAATTTAATCCTAGTTTAAACAGTTTTTCTTTTTGTTCTTATCAGGTATCCGAGTTCTTGTATGCAAACACGTTCGAAAGGATTGGAACCTGTACCAGTCGAAGACGAGATTGAACGAAGGTTCCGTCGGATCCGACGTTTTGTTCAAGATACAGTACAACATCAAGCAAAGATGGCGGAAGAGGAACAGAAATCGCTTATAGACTTTGCTATGCCTCAGATCACTGAGTTACAATCAAGTATTCAAAGGCCAACGATTACCGCTACAAATTTTGAAATTAAGCCAGGAACAATTCAGATGCTGCAAAATTCAGTTCCATTTGGGGGTTTACCGAATGATGATCCGAGTGAACACTTAGTGAGCTTTCTTGAGATTTGTGATACGTTTAAGTTTCATGGAGTAAGTGAAGATGCAATAAGACTGATGTTATTTCCGTTCACACTCCGTGATAAGGCGAGAGCTTGGCTTCACTCATTACCCCCTGGTTCAATAACGACGTGGAACGATTTGGCACAAAAGTTCCTTGCCAAATTCTTTCCACCAGCTAAAACAGCCAAGATGCGGAATGACATTACGAGTTTTGTTCAACATGATTCGGAGTCGCTATATGAAGCGTGGGAAAGATTTAAAGACTTAATGCGCAGATGTCCTCATCATGGGGTACCACAGTGGTTGCTAGTTCAGACGTTCTACAATGGATTGGCTAATGCTACACGTACCAGTATTGATGCAGCAGCAGGAGGAGCTTTAATGGCTAAAATTTTTGATGAAGCATATAAATTGCTGGAGACTATGGCAGCCAACAATTATCAGTGGCCAACTGCAAGGATGAACCAACCACGGGTAGCCGGGATCATTGAGGTGGATGCAGTTACAGCGTTTTCAGCTCAAGTAACATCTCAAATTGCGGCTTTGACAAGAAAAATTGATGCTATGGGTGCAAAGGATGTGCAGAATGTAGCAATGGTGTGCGAGCTATGTGCTGGAAGTCATTCCAGTGATCAATGCGCCATTAGTTCAGAGTCAGTGCAGTATTTGGGGAATTATAACCGACAGCAGAACACTAGCAACCCCAACAATTATAATCCGGGGTGGAGGAACCACCCGAACTTTTCATGGAGAGATAATCAAACCTATCCACAGAATGCTCCAAAGCAATCCAACGCCCCCGGATTTCACGATCAACCCCTTCAACAACCAGAGAAACAGTCACACTTGGAAGAAATGTTGGTAAAATTCATGGCTGGAACAGAGTCAAGGATGAGTGCGCAAGACAAGATTATGAATCAGATGGACATGAACATAAAAAGCCAAGCAATGTCAATTCATAACTTAGAGAATCAGATGGGACAGTTGGCAAATGCAATGAATAACCGTCTTCATGGAAATTTGCCAAGCGACACAGAGGTGAATCCAAAAAGAGAAGGGAAAGAGCATTGCAAAGCTATTATGCTTAGAAATGGGAAAGAATTGCAAGAGGCAAAACAGGAGTTGCCAAGAGAAGAGAAAAAGAAGAAAGAAGAAATCGAAAAAGAAGTTGAAGAAAAGGGGACTAAGTCAGATGCACAGGCAAAGGAGAAAGCTCAAATGGATAGAAATGCTTCATTGGTACCGCCTGTTCCATTTCCACAGAGATTGCAAAAACGGAAATTGGACATGCAATTTTTGAAATTCTTGGAGGTGTTTAAGAAGTTACAAATCAACATTCCATTTGCAGATGCGTTGGAACAGATGCCCAGATACGTCAAATTCATGAAGGACATTTTGTCAAAGAAAAGAAGGTTGGGAGAATTTGAAACTGTAGCTTTAACGGAGGAGTGCAGTGCCATCTTACAAAAGAAACTTCCACCGAAGCTTAAGGATCCGGGTAGTTTCACTATACCATGCACAATTGGGAGCCAGTTTTTCAACCGGTGCTTATGTGATTTGGGTGCAAGTATCAACCTCATGCCTTTCTCGGTTTATCAACAGCTTGGTTTGAAAGAAGTCACTCCCACAAATGTAACTCTTCAGTTAGCAGATAGATCACTCACTTATCCACGGGGGATTGTGGAGGATGTCTTGGTTAAAGTCGGCAAATTCATATTTCCGGCGGATTTCATCGTGTTAGACTTTGAGGAGGACCGAGACATTCCAATCATTCTGGGTCGACCATTTCTTGCAACAGGGAGAACATTGATTGATGTTCAGAAAGGACAGCTGACTATGCGGGTGCAAGACCAAGAGGTAACCTTCAACGTGTTTAAGGCAATGAAATTCCCCAGTGATGTTGATGAATGCCTCAGAGTTGATTTGGTTGATGGAGCAGTTAACGAAATGCTTGCAAGTAATAATGCTCTTGATCCTCTTGAGACTTCTATTGTTAATGAAGAAATTTCAGAATATTCAGAAGCTATGGAGTATGTGCAACTGCTGGATTCTTCACCAAGGCACTCTCAGTTTCAACAGCAATTTGAAGCACTTGATTACTCGGGGAAGTCTAATGTTAGAGCTAAAACTTCATTAGTGAAACTGCCACCTTTAGAGCTTAAACAACTACCTAAGCATCTTAGGTATGCATATTTGGATACAAAGGGAAATAGTCCGACTGTTTGCATGCACAAGATTCTACTCGAAGAAGGGGCTAAACCAGCTATTGAGCATAACGCGTATTGGGCTTTCCAAAAGCTTTATTTTGATGCAACATCAGCGAGTGAAAAGCGATTATTGCAATTAAATGAGCTTGATGAATTTCGTCTCCAGACCTACGAAAGCTCTAAATTATATAAGGATAAGGTAAAGAAATGGCGCGACAAGAAGATCATCCCGAGGAATTTTGAGCCGGGTCAACAAGTTCTTCTCCTCAACTCCCATTTAAAACTCTTCCCAGGAAAATTTAAGTCGAGGTGGTCAGGTCCGTTCTCTATCATTCAAGTATTTCCACATGGAGCGATGGAATTGGAGGATTTAGCTACGAAGCAAACTTTCAAAGTGAATGGCCAAAGGTTGAAACATTATCGGGGTGGTGATTTTGATCGTCAGAAAATCTCAATCATCTTCGCCAACGCTGATTGAAAAGGGCAAAGTCGGGCTGATGACTTAAAACCAAGCGCTGTTTGGGAGGCAACCCAAAGTGTTAATTTTATAGTTTTAAGCTTTTGTGGAGTTAAATTATGCTAAGATTTCATAATTTGTAGTTAGATTATTTCTAAAAATCATGTGTTGTTAATACTAACTATTTGTCTCATGGTAGGTACAAGTAGCATACACAAGGAGGGAATTAATGCAACAAAGGAGGCTGAGAACAGGAGCTAAGAGCGCCTAAGCGCTGGTAGAGTGCCTAGTAAGCGCCTACCAAGCGCCTAGGCGCTTGACTGGACTGCCCCAAAAATAGGAGCTGCACGTGCAAGAGAGGGAAATAAGAGTCTCGACTGGGGTTTGAGTTTATTGTGCAATCCATCAACTATTCGAACTCTAGAGCACACTCCCAACCTTTCATCTTACAATCTAAGTGCAACAAGGAAGTTTCAAACCAACCTATTCCAAACTTAAGCCTCTATATTGCTGAAACCAAAGAGGACTCGCCAAAGTCAATGAGGTCTCGCTGAGCATTCTGCCCTCTTGTTCGTTTATCCCACCAACGACTTCAATTCAAGGCTTGGGTACTGCATTAAAGTTAAGAACAACATCTTTAACCCCCAGTTGGAAGAGTAAATGTTCTTTTTGAGTTTGAATTTACTCTGTAATTGGGCTTCGAATATGTGATTGGGTTGCTCAAATTGATAAACCCACAGTGGGTGGTAGAATCCAAGTTTGGGGGAGCATCTTTGGTTCATGATTTTAAAGGTGCACACCAAGTGTTCGCTAAAATTCCTGAAAGAATAAAGTGTGCTTATTTGGCTGCAATTTTCTGGAGTAAGGTTGGGTAATCACCTTGCATTTTGTTAGTGAACCATAGGACCAAAAAGACAACGCGGTGAGAGTTCCCGAGCCTCGTACAACACAGAGATTTATCACTTCCATGACATAGCTTGATAAAATACACCAATAACTCAGCGACAAGATGTGATGCACGAATTTAATGTGAATGTCGCTCAGGCCTTAGCTCATGCACTCTCCAATATTCAGCTTCCCGATATTCCTCAAATCCCAACATTCCCACGGCTTGACCCCGAATGAGGAGCGCCATGATGATAACTGAGCAACTACAGGGAAGTCCTCTGTATTTCATTTCAATTTTTATTGCAAATTGAGGACATTTTGCTGTTTAAGTTTGGGGGTGGGATAAGTGTCATATCCTGCATAGTGTCGTGTCTTGTATAAATGTATATAGTTATTTGCATGTTGTAGTTTAAAAAAAAAAAAAAAAAATTATTAAAAATTTAAATTGTAATTTAGGACAGTTGCATTTAATTTTAGAATTTTGTGGGTACATTCATTGCAAACCCTCACGAGACACAACTCGTCCATTTGGGGTAACCTTGTGGTTCAAAGGCTTGTTACACGTGCTAAGTGTAATCGTGGTCCCTACGAAAGTGGGTTAGTTTAGGTATTATGCATAGTTAGGCATGTTAGAGTAGTGAATCAAGCAATGAAGTGGTATAATCTTATGTTTGCTGATGATGATAATTTGATGAATTAGTTAGCGATTTGGGTGAATTGGATAATGAGTGTTAGTCTGATTTCTAACTGTTACTAGTGACTGCATTGCTTCAGACCCCTGACATTTATATGCACATATTCGGTGTGTTCAAATCGTTGAACTTTATGAGAGGTTGATTGAATTAAGTGCCTGTTTCGATAAGAACAACCTCTATATGCTTACTTGTTTAAAAAAAAAATTTAATAATCAAATAAATAAAAAGAGAAAAAAAAATATGGATAAGTATGATAGTTAAAAGTAACTTGGCTAGTTTGCTTTTGTGGCCTTAATTACTCGAACAAGTAAGCCCGTAGGAGTGTCTCTACACTTAATGCCCTAATGCCAACTGGTTTGGGAGTCATTGGTGGAAAGTTCGTTACATGGGTAGTTTTGAAAAGCCTAATAAAAGTAAACATTGCTTATGCCAAGATTAGATGCGAGATGGAGCGTAAAACGCACTCGTGATAAATAAATAAATAAAAATTTATGTGCAAGTAAGCATATGGAGGACTTATGCTTATCCTTCTGTTAATTATCGTCTATGGGCATTGAAGTTAATTAACTTATCTGAGTTTTGGTGAATTTGACGCATTGAGTTCACACACACACGATATGGGTTGAAAGTAATGCGCTACTAGTAATGTGTTGGGAATGGGCGAAACATGATTTTGAAATTTTGTCTAAATGGTAACTAAGGAATCTCTGAGGCATATGTTTAGATAACCGTTGTTTCATTGTTTGGTTTGTAGGTTGTTAGTTAGTTCAAGTTTCATTTGTTTTGTTTTATTTTGTTTTTGATTTGCTTGAGGACAAGCAAAAAGCTAAGTTTGGGGGTATTTGATGAGTAGGTTTTATACTTGCAAATTGAATGCTTAAGGCTTATTGATTTGTGTTGTTTTCATTCATCTTTATGCTCTATGGTTGTATTTTACTTACTTTTGATAATTTCCCTTTGATGTGTAGGAAAAAGAGCTCAAAATGGCAAAATGGTGATTATCCCTGTCAGTCAAGGGCCTAGGCGCTCAGTAGGCGCTTGGTAGGCGCTCGGTAGGCGCTCACTAGGCGCTCGGTAGGCGCTTGGCAAAACCTCTGACCAGACCAGGTGAGCGCCTAGGCGCTCGGTAGGCGCTCAGTAGGCGCTTGACAAAAACATCCAACCAGAGAAAGTGAGCGCCTAGGCGCTCGGTAGGCGCTTGGTGGGCGCTCGTCGGGAAATGTCACGAGCAAAGTATTCTTTTATGGGACCCAAGCACGAAATTAAATGAGGGACATCCTCCAATACGTGGGAACGGTTAAATTGAGTGGGAGGTTGAGGAAAAGGGCGAGAGAACAGAGAGATATACAAAAAGGGGGAGACCTTAAGCAACAAGAGAGCTGGAACATCACAGGGAGCAGAGAATAGAGCAAAGGGTTCAAGTATTCAGCAGAGGAGGAATCAACGTTGGAGTTGAAGGACAATTCAGAGTGACAACTGAGTTCTACCTTCTCTTATCCCTCTTATTTTGATTTATCTTAATGTTGTTAAACTTGTTTCATGGTTATTGAGTTAGTGATGAACTAAACTTCAGAATTAAGGTTGTAATGGAACCTAGCATGTAAATTGATGACAATTCATTTCCTCTTTCTGTAAATTGATTGCGTTGGAGTTAATTGACATATCTTATGCTTGAATTATAATTATCTGGCCAGTAATTAGCTTGACAGTTTATATGAAATTGACAAATGGAATGTAAACCTAGGTCTGGGTATGTTGACATATGTTCTTGCCATTCTACATGTGATAGACTGCATGATGTGTATATAGGATAGACATATACCTGTATACCATATGTAACCTACAATGAAATCTGATTTTAATGACTCCTATTTAATGTTAAATCTCATGGACACATAGTGATTTATTTAAATAGGTGATATTCACTTGACCATCGACAGAGGCTAGTGAGTACACATGATTTTCTGGTTATTAAATCCACGTGTTTGATGACATAAAGAGGGAATGAAAAGGTTCAATTGAAGTGTTAGGGGAAATTATAACCTTAACGTTTTACAACTTGACAACAAATCTTGGTAATTTAGGTTTCGTTAATTTAATTAATTTAACTCATTCACTTAATCAATATTCATCAACTTTGCGTAGTCGTTTAACTAGGATTGGAGCACTTTATGATTAGTATTTTGGTGAATTAATAGTAGATAGTCCTTGTGGGATACGATACCTTGCTTGCTATTTTACTACAGTTAGACCACGTATACTTGCGTGTTTTACTAGGTCAGATTTAGGCAAACAAAAATTCACATCATTCGACATACTAACATAATCCCTACATAAACACACTTAGGTTAATGATTTAATAACCGATGAGTATTCATCCTAAGTATTAAACACTTAAGGAACCTTTAAACAATTTAATCCAATTGCAGAATTAGTGAGTTATTAAGTACGTTATATTTAATTAACTCTTATTTATTTAATTACCATTTGTTCTTAGTTAAATAGTAATTAATTAACTATATTTAGTTATTATTTAATTATAAATAATAACTAATTAGTCTAACATAAGTAATTAGTTTATTTATTTTAATGCTTCTTAAGATTATTTAGATAATAATTAATTATTTAATTTTATTATAATCTTATTTAATTATTATTTAATTTTAATTAAATAATAATAATTAATTAATTAATTAACCTTACATCTCTTTCATTAATATTAATTAAATAGTAATTAATTACTTAATTATCCTTATTTATTATTTAATATAAATAATAAATAATTAAATTATTAACTTTATTTATCTTTAGTTATTATTTATTAAATACATAATAATTAATGACTTATAAAATCTTATTTTTCTTTAATTATTATTTACCATGAATTAAATAATAATTAATTAATTATTTATCTTTACTTATTATTTAATGGTTAATATGACAATTAATTAAAAGATAAATCTTACTTATTTTGGATTGTCATTGATAACCAAAATCAAAAGTTTTCTGTTCTTCTATCGTCGGGTGAATAGTCACTCAACGATTTGTACAGTCTGCCTTAACAGACTTACTCCACGAATCAAATGGTTTGCCTCAGCAACTTAGTCGACGATCAAAAGCAGTTCTACGACTGGAGTGATTTCACCTTACGATCACTCTGTAATAGCCGAGACCTGGCCGATGTTACCATACGATAACCGAAGGCTTTGGCCGAGGCCACTGTACTGTAGCCGAAGGCTTTGACCGAGGCAACTCTACGATAACCGAAAGCTCTGGCCGATGCCACTCTACTGTAGCCGAAGGCTTTGGCCGAGGCCACTCAACGATAGCCGAATGCTTGACCGATGCCACTCTACAATAGCCAAAAGCTTGGCTGATGCCACTCAACGATAACCGAAGGCTTTGGCCGAGGCCACTCAACGATAGCCGAAGGCTTGACCGATGCCACTCTACGATAGCCGAAAGCTTTCAGATTTCAGTTTTAAACACAATAGTGAACATATTAACCATTCTTTTAGACAGTTTATCATTACTTGGTGATTCTACTGGTTTCTTTAATAGGTTGACATGAACACAGGCTACATCAAATCCATAATACAGCTTATATATATTGGACTCGTCATGATTCTTCATAACCAATTCCTCCCAACAGCAAGTAACCACAACAACCCATTTTAACATAATATGAAACAATAACTAACTTCCTTAAGATATTAAACATAATTATTTATACCTTAAAGCTGGTTTGAAACGAAATGGGTTTCTAGTTGCTATTCTTCTTCTTCTCCCGAAGTAGGTGATGTAATCCGAGGACATCCACTTCACCGTTACCACCACTGGATACTTTACTCATAATTTTCCGATGGCTTCCTTGCTATATCTCTCACTCACTACACTCCCTCTATAATTCAGAGCTCACAATGACTCTCTTGCATCAGTATTGAATAACTCAACAAGCTTTTCCAAGAGGAAACATGGTCTCTATTTATAGGAAATCATTACCTGTTGGTTACTGAGGTTTAGGTGGAAACTTTACCATCCCATCTTTCAGCCATACCCAGAAATCACCACTTTAGGTTGTACTCTGCTGAGTAGGGTCGCTGACTGAGCTCGACAGATTGTACATGTAAGACCCCGAATTTTATGAAATATAAAATTTAATTTTCTTCATATATATTTTTTCATGAAACAGTAAGTGGTTAAATTGACAAAGTTAAAAGTTAAGGATGTTTCGTGCAAATTATACCTTGTTGGACAATATTCTTTTTGTCGGGGAATATTCGTTTTGTCGGGGAATATTCGTTCTGCCCGTACGACGGCGCAATATAATATTCGTGTCGTACGACGGCGCCGAAATAACTAATTATTGGTGGACCCCACAACGGAATAATTGTCGGATATAGAAAACGACAGAAGTAACCTTTTTAAATAAAAATAGTCAACGGTGTTAACTATTTAAATACTGGTGATAAAAGAATAGTAGCATACGGTAATTTATGGTATTCTACAGTAGCATGCGGTACTCTACAGTAGCACACGGTATTGCACAGTGTCTTATATTATTGATCTGAAATTGACACCCTAACTGTTGCACATCATTTCATCAATAATTGTTGTTGTATAATATTTTATGTTATCAATTCAATAATTGTTGCTACACAGTATTTTGCATTATTGATTCAATAATTGTCATTAAACTGTATTTCATATCATCGAGTCAATAATTGTTGGTGCACTGTAGTTTAAAATTATTGAATCTAATAATTGTCACAGTAGCAAATACACAGTAATTTATATTATTTAAATTAATAATAATCTGTAACATGTTTATTACATTATTATTATCATTGTTGTAGCATTATTTTATATGTTGGATCCACAGGTAGAATAAATAAAATAAAATAAAATAAAATAAATATTATTATTTTTCAAAAGTTACTATTCACTGACGGAAGTTACTGTTCACATCGGAAAAGTTACTCCGGAGTCACTGTTCACTCCCGGAAATCACTATTCATCGGCTGACAAAAGTTACTGTTCATTACTGTTCACTTTTTGAAAATTTTAAAGTTACTGTGCAAGTATTGAAATTTTTTTAAAAAAAAACGTTTGCGCAGCCTCTCTCACCTACCAAATGCACAGTGCCCACCTACCACGCATAGTACCCCATTTTCTCCTATAAATAGCTTGCTCAGCTGAATAGAAAAATCACACCTAAAACATAGAATTTTTCTATAAGAATTTTATGAGTTTTCTCTGAGAATAGTAAGGTTATTTTGAGAGTTTGAAAGCCAAAAGGAGTGCAGAAATTTTTCAAGTAAGTCTTTTATAAAAGAGTAGTAATTTTATAAATTCCTATTTTTCACGGTATTCACAAATCTTCCTTTAGAAGACTCTTCTATTAGAAGATTCATTTTTAAAAGCTTTCTTTGGAAGATTTATTTTGAAATATTATTTTAAAAACTATTCTAAAGTTATTATATTATACTACAAAAATTATGTTAAATATATATAATTTTGATAGTTCATAATATACGAGTTATCATACACTTTGAAATTTATATGTGGTAATTACTAATTTATATTATAAATATATAGGTTGATCAACCTCATTTAAAACAATATCCAGTCACGTGTTAAGGTAAGGAATATCATCTTCTTTCATATTCTATTATTGAAACTTACTACGGTAAGGGGTATCACTCTTTTCATCATCATAAATGGATATTATTTTCTTTCTTACTTGAAGGGATTATCATTCTTTGATTCTCGAAAATAATATCGTTTCTTTCTTGTGCCATTTATTTCCATGTATTAAATTGTGGGAATAACCTTACGGCGCGGTTTACCGCCTGTTGGTGAATAACCTTTTGTATTCATTCCTTATTAATCTTTGAGAATAACCTTACGGTGCGGATTATCGCTTGTTTGGTGAATAACTCTTCGTATTCAAATTGATGGGAATAACCTTACGGTGCGGATTACGCCTGTTTGGTGAATAACTCTTCGTATTCAAATTGATGGGAATAACCTTACGGTGCGGATTACGCCTGTTTGGTGAATAACTATTCGTATTCAAATTGATGGGAATAACCTTACGGTGCGGATTATCGCCTGTTGGTGAATAACCCTTTTTATTTGTCTCGTGTGAAAATAATTTGTCTACACGAATTATCACATGACACTTTTATTCCATATTCGTAAGTGATATCATTTTCCTTTATACCTATAAGGGATACCATCTTTTTCATCTTCCATTATTCAAACTTACTATGGTAAGGGATATTAATTCCCTTCACCTTTTGTTAATCAAACCTGCTACGGTAAGGGATATTATTTTCTTTCATACACCTAAATCGAAACTTATTATGGAATTATTGCTTCTATAATTCCTGAAAATATTATATGTTCCATAATAGTTGAATTTCATTATTTCAACTGAACCTTCCTATTTTTTTTTTAACATTCCTATTGAACTGTAATCGTTATTCTGAATTGTGGAGCTTGAATATCATTTTAAATTTCACTTCACATCATGTTGGCAATTTGGACATTATTTGAATCTGCACAAAGTAAACTTCCGATACTTATTGTTTATCCTGTTCTTCTGTTCATCATTTGTATCACTGTTATTTGTATTAATCATCAAGAATCAAGCTGTTGTGAATATCTGTGGCCGGGGGCACAGATGTGATATAATTGTTGAACAGATGATAGGTTAAAGGCGATATACTAGGTTAAAGGCGATACATCTGTTCGGTGTCTTTTATGGCACGTGGTTAATGTTCTCTTTGGCCCGTAGTACAAAGATGAACTGTTGATTGGTATGATTATGACCAAAGGCTGAATCTGGTATAATCATGACCGTTGGTGTTATATTGAATGTCTTTGGCCCGTAGTGCAAAGACGAACTGTTGATCTGCATGATTATGACCAGGAACTGTGAAGTTGTATTATCTTGACTAATGGTATTTCAGATGATAAAAGTTGATGATATTTTTACTAAAAAGAGAAGCGAGTGGACATTATAGTCTGCATTATTCTTCTAATAGATTGCTCATTCCGCTGCTATTATTGATCTGAACATTGTTTAAGAATTTAACTACAGTTTTTGATATAAACCTTGTAGTCTATTGTATTCAGAACTCAACTGTTGAAGGCTAATGATAATTTATTCGTCATTATCTTAGTCATGATATTTCTTACTGGGCTATTTGAGCTCACCCTTTCTTTTGTTCCATTGTTTTCAACAGGAGATGAAAACGTAACGGGGTCTAGCCGGGGGATGGAGTGAGAGTCCGAGGAATAGCTATCCTAGTCTTCACGTGTTGTAAAATAGTGTGGCAATAATAGTGAAGACTTAGTTGTGTATTATTATACACTGTATTGTTGTACGTTATGCTTTGTTGTAATAATTTTGTTGTAGTCTTTTGACGACTCAAGTTTGGGCTGTGTAGGCCTAGATTTGGGGGCGTCACAGTACACACACGCAAAGATAATATATTAGATTAGCTGTTAACAATAAAGGACCCCATGTCGGGTCATCTCTGATTTGGGACAATATATTGATTTAACTGCCCAGCAACCCATACACTCAATTAGCTATTCTCTCTCCTCCTATTCCACGACAGGTTTGGGGATTTGTGTCCCAAAAGATTGTCACATGTTAACTCTTTTAATAAATAATAAGTTACATAATTAATTCCAAGTGGGCTCATGCTTTGGACTTCATTTACTATCCAATGGACTCCTATTAAATGACTTAGACTATTATTTAATCAAGTCCATTTAATTTAACACTAGCCACTAAACATAACCCAATGATTGGTTATTTAATTTAATTAAATATTTAATTAATGACAATTTATCAATTCTTTTGATATTAAAACTTTAGAGTTTGTACACTAATTTAATAACATATTAGTGACCCCCTTTAATTAATTCTAGTAATTAATCACATAATCATTTTATCACGTAATTAATTAATCACATAAAAAGATTTAAATAATCTCGTAAAACTAACTCGTTAGAAATTAAATTAATAATTTAATTAATAATGATGTGGAAATTCTAAGACATTACAACAGGCATGTCTCTGGGCATTGAGGCATGACACCTTCCGTGGCGATGTGATCAGTCCACGGCGTCTCCATTTTGCGTTTCGGTGGGCATTGGTGTTTTGTTGTGGGAGGCGTATGAGTCGGCCCTAGCATTCTGTTCTGTTCTGTTTTGTTCTGCGGTTTGGTGTTGTTTGTAGTGCCGAGCACACCTTTCCGATTTTGCATACATTTGGATCTGCAGTCTAATGTGTGCCTGCCTGTGTGGTAGTATTTTGACTTGTCTTTGTGACAAGGTATATTTTTGTTTTGTTCTGAGCTCAATATGAAATAAACATACCCATTCAATTTAGCCTTTTATGTTATTTAGTAAATCAGTTCAGTTTAGTGAATCAGTTTCAGTTCAGTAGATTAGTTCAGTTTAGTAGATTTTGTTATTCAATTTCAGTTCTTATTTTTGCACTCTTTATCCGTACTGGGCATTTGGCTCATGCTGTGTTTTTCTTCCAGCAGGTTTGCAAGGGGATTCAAGGGCAAGTGTGAAGAGAGTTTTCTTTTTATTTTGACATTTTGCTTAGAGTTTTTTTTGCGTAGCCTCTATTTCCACTAGTCAGGAAGGGGGTGTTACACGAAATTCTCTTCAATTTCTGTAAGCAAACCCAACCCGATTCATTCTCTCTAAAGCTTTCTCGCTCTCTATCCTCTCCCCCTAATCTCCAATCCCGTGCCATGTTCGCCGTCCTCCTTCGCAAGCTCCTCACTGAGAATTATAATGGTAGTAATTCATTCCTCTTCAGTTTTATCTCTCCTCCCACTCAAACCACCCTTAAATCGTATCTTCTTCTTGCCCTGACCCATGAAACCAGCAAATCCAGTACCAAGAAGCTCTGCGATACAGTTTGTGATGTTCAGAACCACGATAAAAAAAATTATACTCGAACCACGATTAATGTTATCGTCGATGATCGATTAGTGGGTAGAATTGAGAATTTTGACATGGAAAAGGTTGATAATGAGATTGGAGATTTAGTTATTCTAGGCCTATAGATTCCAAGTGTTTCAAAAGCTACAAATAATGCCAAAGATGCTGATTTTGGTGAAGGGGATAATAATAATAAAGTTCGAATAATAATAATTTATTTTTAATATTCTTGTGGAGAAATTAGGTCATTTAGTATATGATTTATTTCTTGAGCTTTTTAAGAAGCTAGATCCGTGATACTTGAGTAGTTTCATGACCAAAAGTTCAAATTTACGATTTTAGGATTGATTATTGGGTGCAATGCATTTTTTGGGCTAAATAAGCTTAAGCTCCACGTCACCGGTGTCACGTGGGCAAGTCAACGCACATGTGGCACCTGAGTGTTCAGTATTCAAATTTTCGGATAGAAAATAGTTTGATTTGTGTTGACCAAAAGAAAATAGCTTAATACCCAACCCAAATTCACCTACAGTTCAAGTATCGCATTTACATTTAACCCCAGAATTGGATAAGGAACTAAGTTTAATGACTTCATAATCGGGTTATAATGTTATAGTATGTCAAATTGGTTACTTCGGCTTCTTGATTGTTGTGTTTGGATTGTCTAACAATACTTTTTTTTTCTAACAATACTTTTCTGATGATTCCATGTACCATCAACATGAAACCTAAGTCCTTATGTAGACAAGTATTATTGACATACATAACTGTTCAATCGTATCGTGTATTGAAAATTCATAAATTGTGCATTGTATCATAAGATATTAAAATTGTAGTTTAAAGAGCTAAAACTACAACCTTAATCAATAATAAATAACTAACACTTACTAAGGAACAAGAGGGGAAAAATAGCTGATTGACTTACAAGTGTAAAACTCATTTTGAAATTAAGCCCCAAATTGGAAAGTGCATCTTGTAATGAAAAAGGAGGCTTTAATGTGATTTTAATTCTTATCAGGTTTACTCTAACTTAAAAATGTATTGATTGTATCGTAAATCGTAAATCGTAAATCGTGTTGTAGGATATGTGCAACATATCGTAAGATATGCTCACTTTTTGATATGCTAGCGATTTTGTATCGATTTACTCCTGTATCGTATAGTATTGTATGACACGTGTTAAACAATATGTATTGCACTATATGTATCGTGTATCGTAAGATTCTGAGTACAATGTTGACAACTGTGCTAGCAATGAGAGTAGTTGCGGATTCATTTACTTACAATGCACTTCATCAATGAATAACATTCAGTTTATCTATCTGTGAATTACACTACATGAACCATTTTCAGATTGGAGTGGAAAACATCAAATGTGCATAGATTGTTTATTAAGTATTGCGGTTCAATGACTATAATTTAAGAATCAAGTTCATTGAATGCACTCATCAATATATTCAATGAAATAACTATTAGATAATATCTACGCTGGTATTTGAGACATGTTAAATTCTTTAACTTCTTATATGTTTTTTGCAACCAGAAGGTTGCTGAAATGAACATGCCACTATGAAGGTTGCTGAAATGAACACGGAATACATCTCTGTCAATGCACTATGTGGGTGCTAAATATTTCATTTTTCCAGTTCCCACACCATGTTCTCTGGTACAAGTTTCTGCTTAGTCATAAAACAATAGAGAAAAAAGCTATGTTAATAATGCGAAAAATGCAGTGTAACTCCATCAATGATGATTGCTTGAAGTTTCTTGAGAGTACAATACTCTTTTCATTTTGATATTCTTATGAATCTTATCTGTTGTAGCAGCCATACAGAAAACAGAATAATATCCACCCACGCCCATGTAAAATTATTACCTTCCATTGATAAAGCAATCTTTCAGCCTCACTTTGTTGTTCCGCTTGGCTAGGATCAAATATGTCAAAGTCATGGGGTCAAAGAATATACTATGATCACATTAGGAATCAAGAAATATCAAAAAAAAAGGAGCAAGATTAAATTTAGGTAGACTCAGAAAGTCCCAAATCGGTTGCACAACAAAATTAAAAGTACCACAACAGTATAAATAAGGATGTAGAGGCTTTCTTTCAAGCTACCTACTTGGATCGGGGGCAATGTGCAGTTAACAAGACCCGTGGCCTAATGGGTTGTGGGCGTTTGGCATAATGGAGCCTGGCATTGCATGGATTACTGGCATCAACAGGCCAGAGTTTTATTTGATAAGGCTGATCTGGCTAAGTGGGTCTATAATTAAAGTGTGGTCTAACTTGATCAACGATTAAAGTCTGATTGGTCCAAGTCCGATTGGTCTGTTGTGCATCACTACTCACTACCCATCACTTTCAATTATTCTTGTACACTAAATTTTAATTTTACTTTTTTATTTACACACACACACACTTATATGTGCCAAATAACTTGTTTCAACATAGGGCGAGATTTTTACCATTAAACGCTCACCTTTCACCATATAGAAATCTTCGAAAGTAAGTTGATTTATATCATTTAATTGTTTGCTATCTTCTTATTTTATTAGCTATATTATAAAGCGGGAGGACTTTCGGATTAAAATTGGTATAATATATTCACATCTTTTGGTAAAAAAAAGATTCTTTTTAATCTATTAATTTATTTTTACCACTTCCCTATTTTATAATAACTTCTCCAACCACAACTCTCTCAACCTCCCTTGAAACTTCCTTGTCACTCTCCACCGCTCCACTTTGGTTTTCAAATTCATATTTTATTCTCCTATTTTGATTTTCAATTTTTTTATAGTATTCTTTTTTCAATTTTTGGAATATTATTTCATATTTTTTAATTATAAGAATTATGCAAAGCGTGTGTTCCGATTAATGGTAAATATAAAACAGGAGGCCGGGTGAATAGGGATAAGTTTATAAGCGAGATATATTTTTATATAAGGCTCTAATATTTTCCTAATCTTATTACACCAAATACATGGTGTCTATATATTACACACATTAAGCTAATATTAGTTGAAGTTATATTTTAAAAAATATTCTTGGAATTGAAGGGCCTAATAATTTATAGTACATGTTGGAAAAATAATATTTCTTACAATTTTATATATTTATTTTTTATTTTAAATTACATAAATAATTATTCAAAATAAAATTTTAATAATATATTTAATACAATAAGCTAAACTTATAATTTTATTTAATTTTTGGTATTGTCATAATCATAATTTGACTTGACGGAAACATATTTCTCAATAAGACTCGCAACTTTTACCGTCCTCTTACGCTATCCACAGGAGAAACAGGAGACAAGGAAGAAAAGAAGTAATCGGAGTCAACAGCACTACTACACAAACCTTGTACCGTCCTCCTACAAATGACAACGTGTTGCTTTATCCCATTTCTTTTGACCAAGTGACATCAAAACTAAATGAACTTCCCAAATTCTTTATTTATATTAAATTCGGATAAAATTTCCATTCTTCTAGTTTTATTTATATTTTTGGACATAATTCCATTTCAATTTGATCAAGTTAACAAATTCTTTTTTAAGAATTAACATATGATGTTCCAAAAAGAAAAAGAAAAAGAAAATGAAATTTTCATCTTTAATTAGCAACGGAAACATGGTATTATTACTTCTTTTGTTTCAAATTCGCATATTTAATTAGTGACGGATACATAAAAATAAGATTAAAATTTTGATATTTTAAAATATTGAAAAAAAAAATTAGCATGTTTATATTAGAGAGTAATAACACATTGAAAATAATAGCAAAAAAATCAAAAGAAAAATAATCACACAAGACACAAAATATACATGATTCATCCAAAACGTTTGGACTAATCTACAGTAAGCGGCTGACAATTGTACTATTTCTTAGAAAGTTCGTACATAATGCGCTGTACGTAAGATCCCTGTTTTATATAATACAACATAAAAAAATTTAATTCACCTGAAAGTACAAAACTATCCCTCCAAATTTGGGCTAGGGCGTTGCCTCCAAACCCCCGCTAAATTATTCTGCAGTCAAATGATGATTACGCCTGTGGGGACTCGCTCATTCCGATCAAAACCTATCGGCCCTCTACTCCGAGAATGGACCCAATTATTTTTTGAGTAGTTTTACAATCATCTTTGAATTAAAGTTTGGATCAGACTTTACAAATTACAGTCTAGAAAAGAAAAAGATAAAAATGTTACAAAATTGAATGAAACTCCCATTTCATTATAACTAAGTATTTATACAGTTATTATTTTTCTCAAAATACATTACATGACATCAAAGTGGTGTATGTAAGGCAGGAAGATTAGGTAGAGGACTGAAAAGGTTCAAAGTTAGCCACTGAGAATGATCTCTTACGACTTATACATGATCAAACTCGAATCCAAGGTTCTAAAGTGTGACTTGTAGTTTTGCAAATTTGTCAACAACCTCACAAGTAAATTTACTCCTTTTAGGGCGTGTGCTTTTCAAATGGTCAATGAGGATTGAACACCTTTAGGGCTCCAAATTAACTTGAATGAAAACTGTGTTTGCCATTAATCAGTGTATGTGGAATTTACTATTCCTTGGTCTACTTTATAAAAATGCAGTTTATATTATTTGCGTAAAATAAATATGGTATCAAAGTTAATATACATTTTAGTTATGTTTGGTAATTAAATCCAAGTCTTGAAATAAGAATTGAACACTAAATCTTTACTGCATTTCAACTATAAAATTGCAAATGCGATTTCAGTTTTAATTCCAAAACTAGATATTTTTTTTTTATAATGAAATTAATTATTTTATAAATTTTCTTTCACATGTTAGCAACACTTTTGTAACAGTATTCAATATTTTAGGTTATTCTGACCAAATCTTGACATATTTATATATGGCAACCATAATTAAAACATAACATAAAAAAACTTCTTCCTTCGACCTATGAAGGATGTCAATAATTTTGAAATAAATTATTCATCAAACACGGTTTAAAAGTACAAAAGATACATATTAGTCCCTATGATGCATGTTACCTGCACAATTACCGCATGTATATAATAGAAATTTCAATACATTTAAAGAATAAAATATGAAAAAAATAAAAAATTAAAGAGAACGATAAAATATTATAACCAAAGAGACATTTTGTGACACAGCTTCACGGCTGCCTCCCCTTCCCCCTCTCTCAAACAAGTAATATGGATGCGGGAACGATTTATTACCTTTAAAAAGATAATTTCATTTGTCTGCTTACCTGATATTCAATACGAGTATAATTGTAACTTGCTTTATACTTTATTTTTTTAATTTATTTTTTTTAATTCGAGTGAAATATATATTTTTATATTTTTTTAACAGATGGAGAGAGTAACTAGTAACAAAATTAAGGTTTCGGTTAGCATTTAAATGAATTTTTTAAAATACCATAAGCTCATGCAATACTAAACGGCTGGCTTAATTGTGCCAAACTTGAATAAGAAGTTTGATTTCCTAACCCGATCGATCAAATAAAGAAAAAAAATTCAAGTAGGTAAATGCATGTCGTCAGAGCATGTGGGTAATTTTTGAGCTAGGATCTAAGTAGTTCAAGTAGCCGTTGAAGGACTTTTTTACATACTTGTTAGGATGAGGTAGCTCCAGCAGAGGACATCAAAGATCTTCCATCGAACCACGCATACAGAGCAGTAGAGGCCCGAGTAAAGGAAGGTGGGAAGGGGGGCAGTCGGAACGAAGACAGGTGCATGCTCATTCAGAGCCTGTCAGAAGGCGTCTGTTCACACCCTCCCATATAGGGGGGAACGAGACCCACAGAGGATGCCCGAAAGAGGAAATGGCACCATCAAGAAGGATATCGCAGCTGGAGTACATCGAGAGAGGCAGACAGTACAAGATCAGGGAAGCAGAGCTTGAATTAAAATCTTTACAACGTGAACGCCAAGACTGGCAGACCCACCTACTAGATTTGCATGAAGAAGGCCCATCCACCACCATCGGCAGCAGGGATCGGGCGGATACTCCGCAAAGTTGACCCCGGTCGAAGCATGGCTGGTTGGAACGATTTGAATCCAATGATCAACACCGAACCCCGGGTTGGACGGGACGAGGCGACCGGGACGGTCAAGGTGATACAAGGGGTCAAAACCAGTCTCAGGGTTATATAAGGCATGACCGAGACGGTCAAGGTGATACAAGGGGCCATAACCAGTCTCAAGGTGATATGAGGCATGACCGGGACGGTCGAAGTGATACAAAGGGTCAAAACCAGTCTCAGGGTTATATGAGGCATGATCGGGACGGTCAAGGTGATACAAGGGGCCATAACCAGTCTCAGGGTTATATGAGGTATGACCGGGACGATTAAGGTGATATAAGGGGTCATAACCAGTCTCAGGGTTATATGAGGTATGACCAGGACGGTCAAGGTGATACAAGGGGCCATAACCAGTCTCAGGGTTATATGAGGCATGACCGGGAAGGTCAAGGGGATACAAGGGGTCGAAACCAGTCTTAGGGTTACATGAGGCAGCCCGACTACGTCGGTCATGGGAAATCAGAAGGAAGGAGACCACCCTTTTCCCTCGGGCGACATTCAAGGGAGAGGGCTCGGACCCCGGATTTGGGGGGCGGGCGAGGAAATACGGAGTTGGAACCCGGACGAGGATATCAACAGATGGTTCCTTATGTACCTGTTGCCGACCCGGTCATGGAGAAAATATCCGAGCTGGAAAAAAGGTTGGCCATGGCAGAAGAAAGGCCGACCCACGAGCCCGATCCGGAGACCTCGAGGCCCATGCCCCTAGACCCAAAATCCCCTTTTTCTGCTGTTATTGATCGGGAGAAGGCCGATCCGAAGAAAAAACTACCACCCCTGGAAATGTACGACGGCTCGGGAGACCCATATGACCACACTAGCTCGTACGAGAGGGTACTGAGATACTACAATCACTCCGAAGCCGGGATGTGTCTGATCTTTGTGACAACACTAAAGAAGGGGGCCAAATAGTGGATGATGTCGTTGCCCCCCAACTGTATCAACTCCTGGGCCGAGTAGACTGTCAGATTCCATGAACGATTCAGAAGCAATAAGAGGTGGGGAAAAGTAACAGCCTCTTTGATGCAGGTCAAACAGAAGCCCGGCGAATCATTAAGTCAGTATGTACAGAGGTTCCGAGATGCTGTGGGAACCATTACGGACCTGAACATGATTCAGGCGCTGGGGTTCTTCACCACGGGGATGGATGTCACTCGGAACAGAAAGATGATGAAAGACGTGATGTTTAACCCTTCGAAAGACCTGTTGGATGCGTATGACTGAGGCGAGAAGTTCATAGCAATCGAGGAGGCCATGGATAGTTTGGTTCCAAAGAGTAAGAACACAAAGGCTAAGACATACGGAGGAAATAAGAGTGGGGATAACCGGCCAACTGTTTTCGACAGGGTGGGAGCCAGAGGGGGACAACCGAACGTAAGTAAGCCTCCCTATCCACCTCGGACAGAGAACAGATCATACACGCCTCTCAGCGCCGATTGGGTGAAAATTCTGGAAACCCTACGTAATGAGACCAAGTCTGGGTCTGGACCCTCAAGGGGTAGGATAGACAAGGCAGGTCCTTATTGTCAGTAGCACCGGCGGACGGGGCATACCACCGAGGCATGTTCCGGATTGATGGACATGATAGAGGCCAAAGTCCAGAAAGGGGAGTTGGCACAGTTCGTAGTTGGTAGGGAAGTGAGGACTGGAGATCTCGATCCAGCAACGAAAAAAAGAGCAGAGCAAGCTGATCACCCAAGAAGACTCGTGGATGTCATAATCGGAGGGTCGGTACCTTCTCAAGTTTGGAAAAAGCGTCGTTCGGCCTCGGGGTCAGTCGCGACAGTGACAGACCACCCTCCCATAGTAGATCGGCCTTTCCCCGGGACCGTGATATCATTTTCAGAGGAGGACTATCCAGTCGAAGCTGTTGAACCCCACGAGGGGCCTTGGTTATCACCGCTCAAGTCGGCCCTGTAGACATGAAGAGGATAATGATAGACAACGGGTCGGCGGTAGATGTATTGTATAGCCACGCTTATCAGAGAATGGATATTCAGGGCGTGAGATTGGAGGTCGGGATGGAGTCCCCCCTGTATGGATTCGGGAATGAGGCGGTGCCCATGGTCGGGACATTGGACCTTCCCGTGGTCTTCGGCACGGCCCCCAGGCAAATCACTGTACGGGTTAAGTTCTTCATCGTCCAGGTCGATTCAGCCTACAATGCTATCCTAGGGCGTACCACTTTATCAGCCTTGAACGCTGTCACCTCAATTCCACATTTCAAAATCAAGTTCCCTACCTCGGAAGGTGTAGGCGAGGTAAAGGGGGACATCGACATTGCCCGAAGATGCTACTGACATGTCGTGACCTTTTCGGCCGTCGGGGTTAGCAAACAAAAGTACACTATGACCGTTGACATGGAGCCCTACGCGGAAAGGGACACCGAGCCCTTAACGTCCCCAGTCGAAGATATCGAAGAGATTGAGTTGATACCCGGAGACAGGTCAAAAACAATGAGAATAGGTGCTGAGTTGCCCGATGCTGTTAAGAATAAGTTAGTGCGACTTCTACGGGATTATGCCGATATCTTCGCTTGGACTCCTCGGGACATGCCTAGGATTGCCGAGGACCTGGCTGTGCATAGACTGGCTGTTGATCCGAGTAAAAAGCCAGTACGACAGAAGCGGAGGGTATTTGAGCTAGAGCGCCAGAAAATTATTGATGAGGAACTCGGTAAATTGATGGAGGCCGGGGTTATCGAAGAAATTGACTATCCTGAATGGCTCGCCAACGTGGTTTTGGTCATAAAACAGAGCGGAAAGTGGAGGATCTGCATCGATTACACATAGCTGAACAGGGCTTGCCCGAAAGACTTTTATCCATTGCCCCAGATCGATCAACTCATTGATTCCACCTTGGGAAATTCTGTCCTAAGTTTTCTAGATGCCTTCTCCGGCTATCACTAAATTCTCATGGCAAAGGAAGATATTCCGAAGACACCTTCATAACCCATCGGGCCATTTATGCGTACAAAAGGATGACCTTTGGACTGATAAATGCAGGGGCCACGTACCAACGGATGATGAACACTGTCTTCCGAAAACAGATCGGCAGGAACATGAAAGTGTATGTAGACGATATGAATGTCAAAAGCACTCAAACACAAGACCATCTTCACGATCTAGAAGAATGTTTTGAAACGGTCTGAGAGCGCAACATACGCCTCAACCCCACTAAGTGACCTTCGGTCTCGGCTCGGGTAAATTCTTGGGTTACTTGGTAAGTAAGAGGGGGATTGAAGCCAACCCCGAGAAGATCAAAGCGATACTAGACATGCGGTCACCACAGAGTTTTAAAGATGTACAAAGGCTTGCTGGCCGTATTGCAGCCCTGAGAAGGTTCATGTCGAAGTCGGCAGAGAGGTGCTTGCCTTTCTTCGATACTTTAAAAGGGCCGAAGAACGATAAGACTTTCCAATGGACGTCAGAATGTGAGGATGCTTTCCAAGGGATAAAGAAGTATCTGATGACGACCCCCTTGCTACAAAGGCCGGTCTCACGTGAACCTTTGTACTTGTACCTCTCAGTGGGTCCTGTAGACACCCAAATTTTGCACTTTTGGACTAACCCTGGCAGGAGGGTAAAATCGTCATTTGACCCGACACGCGGAAAAGAAGGTGGACCCCAACACCATGCCACCCCAGCGATTTACGGTCAAAGCCGCCACCACGGACAACGAGCATCCGGTCACTTGAGGCAAGGCGAACAGTTGACCCAGAAAAGCCTGAGCCGACCACAAAAGACGACTAATGGCCACTCCGCTTACAATGTTCGGGGGTCTCGCTCCCCGGTGAGCGAGCGGCTGCCCAGCTCGCCGGTGAGCTGGCGGGGGGGTAGGGGGCAGCGCCCCCTGGAAGCCAAGCACAATTAGCAAATTCTATATCAAGTCGCAGCCCTCCGAACTAGCCTCCCAGAACAATATGGCACGTTTCCCAAGGATTTCCGGATTGCAAAATACGAGCCTTCCAGCGAAAAAACGAAAGACCGACATCAAACGCGAAAATCGAGGAAAACACCGGAGCCAGCCGCAGCTGCACCTGCGGCTGGCCGCAGTTGCATCTGCGGCCAAGATCTGAAGTTGCTATATCGCCATTTCCAGTTTCATTTTCAGCAGACACGGACGGACGGAAAAAAAAAAAGAAAAAGAGAGCGACGGGAGAGAGAGAAAGGCGACGGGAGGAAGAAAAAGAGAGAAAAAGAGAGAAAAAATGTGAGATTTCTTCCTCTTTTATACAATCGTTGTATCCTATATTGATTTTCAAGTGTTAAAGTGTCCATTGCATCGATTGGAATGTGAAAAATCCGAGTTTCATAGCTTCATTGTGTTTTATTCAGTAAATCTTTTCGATATAGTTTTATTTCATTGTTATTGCATTTGTTGGGTGGATCTACTGTAGATCCGAAAATATTTGGTGCATTGCTATTTAAATAGTTTGATTTTGTTTATTTTGAGTTTAGATCCAATGTAGTCGATATATGTTGTAGATCTGTGGATTAGGGACGGTTAGGGAGGATTTATTGCGGATGGAATCTCCTCCTAACCTCCCGATGATATCCTTTTAGTTTATTTTATAGCTTTTACGTATGTAGCGATGGCGATGCATTTGTAGTGTAAATATGTAATTTTTGGGCCTTAAAGCGACGTCGGATTGGAAATCGGGTTTAAGGCCCCATGATAGTGAAATGTGCGATTGTGGGCGTTTGGGGTTATTTGGATGGCTCACATGCCCATGAATAGCTCCGACGTTATTTTTAATGCTTGTTTTTTCCTTTTCGACACGGAAAAAGAATTTTGGAATGAAAAGATAAAGATTTTCTAAAAAGAATCAAATTAGGATATTAGATACACGAGGTTTTAAAAGTAAAGAGTTTTGGCGAAACTTTGATCCTTGTTTGACGAAAAGGCTATATTTGGTTTTGAAATGTCATAAAAATGTGCTTCGAGAAATAAATGAACGTTTTCATTAAACTTTGTGCATAGGGTTAAAGAGTTCTAGAAGTTGCCTTCATTTTATTTATATCTATTGTTAGAGGGCAATGTATAGTCTCGATTCCTATTTGACAAAAGTTTAAAAAACTATTATTTTCTAAAATGACATCTAATAAAAAACCTCATCGTTTTCGAAATTAAAATCAATATTTCTTATAAAAAGCGAAGCCTCGTCATTTGGGTCAAAAGACGCCTAAAACGCTTTCCCGACAAAGCACATTTTGACATATAAAATCAAAGCAACTTTATGCAAAAGGACAACACAAACCTCCATTTAGGCACACACACACACGCGCGCGCACACACACATTTTAAGATTTAAAAGGATAGGAAAACATCGAGATTGCGGTAACCGTATTTCACGGAAGTCGGGGGGTGCCTAACACCTTCCCCTCGCTTAAGCAAGCCCCCGAACTCTATGAATCTCGGTTTGCGGACCAATTAATTCGGAGTCACATATGAGCCAGCGATTACGAAAACAAAATTCGGATGAGTTGGTACATCCATTTCAAATATACCAACTGGCGACTCTGGTCAATTGGCTCATTACAAAATCGACCTTTCAAAACCCCGTCGACACTAAGCCGACCCTTTTCAAAAGTCACATCTTAATCTAAAGGCTAAAATTGGAAAGGGACATTTTAATATTAAAAAACGAGACGGCGAAAATCCCGGCGTCGACAGCTGGCGACTCTGCTGGGGACAGTAGAGGGCTTAAGCCGCGTTTAAAATCTCGATGTTTTCCGATCCTTTAAAAATCTAAAAAGTGTGTGGTTGCGTTACTTGCGATTGATCTACCTTTTTGTGCGTGTATGAATGAATATGCGAGTGTGGTGATTGCTTTACGAATGCTTTATTTTAATGTCATCATTTGCATACGGTGAGGTACGATGAATGTATGATGAATGTATGTTGAGCAGTTCCTCCTCCTGAGGCAAACCCGTCGGATGTGGATTACTGGACTCAAAGGGGCGCTCCCCAGCGAGGCTCAGGAAAAGCATCCACTCATATCCAATCCAATTGAAAGACCGGATTTATTCCCGTCTAGTATGTTGCGAAGATCTGGGAACCTTCATGCCGAAAAGCCCGCGAGAGAAACTTAGGGTAGGTCAGCCTCAGATAAACCCAACGCGCGGGAAGTCTCTTCATACCCTATCACGTTTTACGTACATGATGTCGTACTTCAGTTAATCATCTTTTATCTCTCATCCTGTCAATTAGAATCACTGACCTATGTTTTGCAGGGAAGAGTTAATGAGGCAATGATTGGCATTACGATTCAAGTACCTCATGGTTAAAAAATAAAAAATAATAAATAAAATAATAAATAAAAATAAATTAAAAATAAATAAATATATGCATAAACAAATAATAAAAAAATAAAAAATAAAAAAAACTGCTAACACTGTTTTGCAGGTAAAGATCAAAAACTCATAAAACATGGAAATATCACTTTAGCATGCCTTCGTTTTTCCATGTTCCAAAGCTAAACTTTGATTGTTTTGTTTGCAGGTTGCTCCCCGAGCCGCGTACGGTTTCATAAAAAATAAAAAATAAAATAAAATAAAAAGAAAAAAAAGAAGAAGAATAAAATAAAAAAATAAAAAAAAAAAAAGAAAAAATAATAAATAAAAAAATAAATAAAAAGAAAAAAAAATGCTAACACTGTTTTGCAGGGAAATATTAAAATACTTATAAAATAGCGCTTCAGCATGCATCCATTTTTCCATTTCCCAAAACTAAATTTCAAATTGTTTGGTTTGCAGATTGTTCCCCAAACCTGCCTACGATCTAAACGAATCTGAACTTCACCGAGCAGAATGGCTGAGAATCCCACTCCGAATTTGGCTCCTATCTATCAGGAAGAATTTGAAAATTGCAAGAGGCATAACTGAAATGACCATGTTATTAAAACAACGGTGCAAGCTGAATCCAGGGTCCGCAACCCAATGCTCCGCCTGAGTCATCGTCACAGGGGAGAATCATATCTCTTCTAGAAAATCCAGTTGACCAGAAAAGATCAAAGCAGATTGAAAGGGCGGGGAAAGCGAATCGATGAAGTTACGAGACAATCCCCCAGTGGAGCTTTGAATTCGCTTGGAAGAATGTGAAACCCTAAAAGGGAGGGTCAAGCAATATCTATGATAGATTGAAAGTGCACCCCTTGAACAATCAAAGGCAGAAATACGGTATCTTCTGATCAGCCGAGGAAAGATTAGGGAGTTGCTGCCTCCTACAGGCCCCAAGACTAAAAGATACGATCCTGCACAAAGATGCATTCCAACTCACTGGGGCATGATACGAAAGAATGTTGGGTGTTGCGGCATAAAATCCAAAATGTTATCGAAAGTGGAGAACTAAAAAATGGCAAGCAATGCTGAGGCCACCAATATGGGGAAAATAACATGAAATTGAAGAATCTAACCTACCCAACAGAGAGGAAAGGTTCAGATGAAGTGATGGATATGGTCACCAACTGCAACGAGATACGAGGCTGATCCCTCATAATCTAAGGAGTGGCAAAAAGAAACGAGAGGTGCCCCGACGAAAATAGCAGTATCCGAGCCTGAATGCCCTGTTGTGAACTTGAAAGTTGTCCCCTGGAAATAAGGGAAGGGATCAAAAGGTACCTCAGAATGTGGGTCAGTCTTGCCAAATAATCGCACTATTTGCCTGCCAAAGCGAGCGATTAAAATGTTGAAAATGCCTCATGAGAAGAAAAGGCAGTCGAGTTCCTCAAGAAAATGGGACACAGTAAAGCAGAGGTTGCGAGAAAGTTGGAGGAGGGCATTTAAGTCAAATAATCAAGTACTTACTTCTTCCATCGACGGGACTAGCCTGAACGTCCCAGAGAATTGCGATAAACTGAGTGGGGATCAAGTTATGACAATCACTGAAGATATTCTCAAACATGGGAGTAACCTCTATCGAAGGGAGCATGACCATCAACAAAAGGGATTGACGAGCTCAGCCAAAAAAAAAAAAAAAAAAAAAAAAAAAAAAAAAAAAAAAAGTGGCAGTTGTGCTAAAAAAGGCCTGAACTACGAAAGACCTGATCTCCTCTTCCTATAGGAGTACGTAGGCAGCCACTTTGGCGCGGTCTAATCCTTGTAAAAATGTATATAACCCTTCGATAGTTTTGCAATTAACAATCAACGACTCAGATGACCTGTTCTCCTGTCAACCCATCGGAGTACACTTCCAACCTGATCAACGGCAAATGATTATTGGGTTCCCAGCATCTCATCAGCCCACCTGTCAAAGACACCACGAAGCAATGACCTTGACAACAATCAGGACTGGGGCAGTTTCAAAATCGATGACGACTCGACACTGGGGCATTCATCAGCCATCCGTGGAAAGGTAGTGCACGATTCAACATCTATGATACGATCTCGTCAGCGTACAATAACATCATCAGAGATGTACTGTCAATTGGTCCTTTCCAGTCAGAGCTCTTTCAGGATACGAGGACCCACAGGTAAGATACAACTCATTTCATCTATTTATTTCTTTCCTGTCTCCCTGTACATATATCAAGATTGTACATAGTTTAACGCTAACATTACTTTTGGAAAGAGAAATTTTATTTGACTTGATAGGAATCGAATTAATTCTGACAAGCATCCGTGGGGCAGACTCATGAGTATGATTAAATGATAAAAATTGTTCAACAAAGACCTGATTTCGAAGTGTCGTTCGAAGCAGAATCCACCTCATAGGCAAGTCTGCACTTTGCGTTTGCGCCAACTTTCAGATGTGGGGTATAAAACTATGACGATAATGATGACGATTGATGCGGAGTCGAAAAGTAAATAAAAGTGAATCAAATGTCTCGAATCGTGGCCTGAGTTATTCGAGTAATTAAGCCTGAAGGGTGTCTTTACACCTGGTGCCCTAAAGTCGTCCGATTTGGGAGTCACCGGCCCAACACTCGTTACATGGGTAATTCAGAGCCTAAGAAAACGAGCATTACGACTGCAGAGACCTGAGCAGATTCGAATCGTGGCAAGGGTTATTCGAGTAATTAAGCCTAAAGGGTGTCTCTACACCTGGTGCCCTAAGGTCGTCCGATTTGGGAGTCACCGGCCCAACGCTCGCTACATGGGTAACTCAAGCCTAAGAAAACGAATCTTGCGCAGAGTCAGACGAGGAATGAATGTGGTAAACCACCTAACTTGTATCGAAGCGTGGCCTCTGTTACTCGAGCAAGTAAACCCGAAGGGGTGTCTTTACACCTAATGCCCCAAAGTCGCCTGGTTTGGGAGTCATTGGTCCAAAGCTCGTTAAATGGGTAACTCTGAATAGCCTAAGAAAACGAGACAAGTTAAGTGGACACGAAAAGGGAAATGCGGAGTTGAAAAAAGAGGAAAAGAAAATTTTCGACCAGAGAAAAGAAGGAAGCTCATCTAAAGTCACGGAAAAGAGGCCCCTAAATGAAGGATGTATCGTACAGTGCACTTGCCATATGACGTAAATCCTGCGAAGAACGATGTCAAGAATGAAGACGGAATACCTTTGATAAAGGAAGGTAGTTTTTGAATTTAATCATACTCACGTATATTGACCATGAATGCTTAAAAGTTTTATTACGATAGATGCTAAGTTTTTACGATAAGACGAAAACATCACAGACATGAGCTAAATTGCATAATCACGAGCATTCCATTTTTGTGCTCTACTGTTGAGATGTTTAGTAATATCGGATTAACCCCGCCGACCCGAACGGTCGAGCATTTAGCGTTTGTTACTTGTGCAGGATATGAATCGATGTGGGTAACTCGGCATGACCAACGAAATGACTTCCCATACGAATCCTCGACAAGAACATGAGTAAAGGCTGGGGCATCTTAAAGATCATGGAAATGAAAGGAGCATCGGTCTATATCAGACTCCTCATCAACGAAACTTTCCCCGCGACCATCAATGGATTTTGACGAACTCAGCCTGATGCATGCTGACATTACCTCGATACTCAGGCGAGCATATGCAAGAGCGATATAATTCCTGACGTCAGAGCTGATCGATTAAAAGGCGAGGAAGGGCAGTATGGCCGTCGGTCATCGGAAAAAAGAGAGGCCAAGTGGACTGCCCCAATCAGATGAAAGTCAAGAGCTATCAAAGCATACGACCAACGGACCAGGGGATCACCTAGATATCAGCCCAAAATCTAGGCATAATCCTCCAGCATCAGAAGAAGTCCCTGCACCCCAAATTCAAAGACATGACAATCTGGGAACCAGCAGGACGAGGAACCCGGGATAGGTCGATTGGGCATTCAAAACGACAGATACAATTCCCCAACAGAGAAATGATCAGGGGCATGCGATTCAACGGACCAACCTTGATGTCCAGAAACTGTACTCCCAAATAAGGAATGACACAACTGAGTGGTCAAAAAGAACGACACGTGAAAAATTGTATCATTTGACTAAACAGGGGTCATTTCCTTCCAAGCATATCTATTAATCCATGCATAACATATGCGCATCCATGTATATATCAAAATAAACTATACATGAAAGAAAAATCACAGGTACGAGACTGTCGGCGTCGCGAATGCCAGTGCCATTGATCGGAAAGACATGACAGCGGGAAACTTCTACGATCCGATGCACCCAAAATCTATGGAACATCAAGGAATTGCAAAATGACTGTCTGAAGTACCTTCAGCTAATCAACAAGGATCAAAGCTCAAAAGCACTGGCTGTCAAGAGCGATCTACGAGGACAAACCCAAAGAATGACAAATCAAACCAAAAGAAATGACTGGCAAAAGCGATTTACGAGGACGAATCCCAGGGAGGCCCCACAAACTAATCAGGTACGCTTTCCTTTTAAATTTCCTCTAGAATTATTGCATTTTTATGATGTACAATACGATGCGAGTCCATTTAGGATAGTACACAGCGATTCCGGAGACGAGACCCGGCAATTCAAAACCGACCCGTCAGATACGATAACTGACCAAACCAAAAACGACCAGTCAGATACGATACCTGACCAAACAAAAAAACATGACCCGTCAGTGAAAACCCCTGACCGTCCAAAATGACCCGTCAGAAACAAGAACTGACCGTCCAACACGACCCGTCAGAAACAAGAACTGACCGTCCAAAATGACCCGTCAGTGAAAACTCCTGACCGTCCAAACATGACCCGTCAGTGAAAACCCCTGACCGTCCAAAATGACCCGTCAGTGAAAACTCCTGACCGTCCAAACATGACCCGTCAGTGAAAACCCCTGACCGTCCAAAATGACCCGTCAGAAACAATACCTGACCGTCCAAAATGACCCGTCAGAAACAAGAACTGACCGTCCAACACGACCCGTCAGAAACAAGAACTGACCGTCCAACACGACCCGTCAGTCAAAAGAACTGACCGTCCAAACATGACCCGTCAGAAACAAGAACTGACCGTCCAAAATGACCCGTCAGTGAAAACTCCTGACCGTCCAAACATGACCCGTCAGTGAAAACCCCTGACCGTCCAAACATGACCCGTCAGTGAAAACTCCTGACCGTCCAAACATGACCCGTCAGTGAAAACCCCTGACCGTCCAAAATGACCCGTCAGAAACAATACCTGACCGTCCAAAATGACCCGTCAGAAACAAGAACTGACCGTCCAACACGACCCGTCAGAAACAAGAACTGACCGTCCAACACGACCCGTCAGTCAAAAGAACTGACCGTCCAAACATGACCCGTCAGAAACAAGAACTGACCGTCCAAAATGACCCGTCAGTGAAAACTCCTGACCGTCCAAACATGACCCGTCAGTGAAAACCCCTGACCGTCCAAACATGACCCGTCAGTGAAAACTCCTGACCGTCCAAACATGACCCGTCAGTGAAAACCCCTGACCGTCCAAAATGACCCGTCAGAAACAATACCTGACCGTCCAAAATGACCCGTCAGAAACAAGAACTGACCGTCCAACACGACCCGTCAGAAACAAGAACTGACCGTCCAACGCGACCCGTCAGTCAAAAGAACTGACCGTCCAAACATGACCCGTCAGAAACAAGAACTGACTGTCCAAAATGACCCGTCAGTGAAAACCCCTGACCGTCCAAACATGACCCGTCAGTGAAAATACCTGACCGTCCAACATGACCCGTCAGTGAAAACCCCTGACCGTCCAAAACGACCCGTCAGAAACAAGAACTGACCGTCCAACACGACCCGTCAGAAACAATACCTGACCGTCCAAAATGACCCGTCAGAAACAAGAACTGACCGTCCAACACGACCCGTCAGAAGCAAGAACTGACCGTCCAAAATGACCCGTCAGTGAAAACTCCTGACCGTCCAAACATGACCCGTCAGTGAAAACCCCTGACCGTCCAAACATGACCCGTCAGTGAAAACTCCTGACCGTCCAAACATGACCCGTCAGTGAAAACCCCTGACCGTCCAAAATGACCCGTCAGAAACAATACCTGACCGTCCAAAATGACCCGTCAGAAACAAGAACTGACCGTCCAACACGACCCGTCAGAAACAAGAACTGACCGTCCAACACGACCCGTCAGTCAAAAGAACTGATCGTCCAAACATGACCCGTCAGTCAAAAGAACTGACCGTCCAAAATGACCAGTCAGTGAAAACCCCTGACCGTCCAAACATGACCCGTCAGTAAAAACCCTGACCGTCCAACATGACCCGTCAGTGAAAATCCCTGACCGTCCAAAATGACCCGTCAGTGAAAACTCCTGACCGTCCAAAAATGACCCGTTGGAGAAAGATCCGACGATGACAATGCGATAACCGTTGGAGAAAGATCCGACGATGAAAATGCGATAACCGTTGGGAAAAGATCCGACGATGACGATGCGATGACCGTTGAAGAAAGATCTGACGATGACTAAAACGATGCGATGCGATGCGATGCGATATGCGATATGCGATACATCATATGAGAAGCAGTGCGATATGTGATTTCATATGCGATGTAATGCGATTTTGATTTAGTATGATAAGCGATTTGATATTTAAATATGCAATATGCGTTAAGCAAGAGAAAATAGTTTTGGCGAATATGCGACGCGAGTCAATTTGAGGCGATAACCGGCGATAGTAATGTTGCATCCTTAATATATGTATGTTGCACAAATGGGTATATGTTGCATCATTAAACACCTGTTTCCATCATCATGCATTGAGTGTCTACTTCTTTATCACGTTCATTTCACTTACCATTCCATAAACATGATAAAGAGGGGCAGCTGTAGACACCCAAATTTTGCACTTTTGGACTAACCCTGGCAGGAGGGTAAAATCGTCATTTGACCCGACACGCGGAAAAGAAGGTGGACCCCAACACCATGCCACCCCAGCGATTTACGGTCAAAGCCGCCACCACGGACAACGAGCATCCGGTCACTTGAGGCAAGGCGAACAGTTGACCCAGAAAAGCCTGAGCCGACCACAAAAGACGACTAATGGCCACTCCGCTTACAATGTTCGGGGGTCTCGCTCCCCGGTGAGCGAGCGGCTGCCCAGCTCGCCGGTGAGCTGGCGGGGGGGGTAGGGGGCAGCGCCCCCTGGAAGCCAAGCACAATTAGCAAATTCTATATCAAGTCGCAGCCCTCCGAACTAGCCTCCCAGAACAATATGGCACGTTTCCCAAGGATTTCCGGATTGCAAAATACGAGCCTTCCAGCGAAAAAACGAAAGACCGACATCAAACGCGAAAATCGAGGAAAACACCGGAGCCAGCCGCAGCTGCACCTGCGGCTGGCCGCAGTTGCATCTGCGGCCAAGATCTGAAGTTGCTATATCGCCATTTCCAGTTTCATTTTCAGCAGACACGGACGGACGGAAAAAAAAAAAGAAAAAGAGAGCGACGGGAGAGAGAGAAAGGCGACGGGAGGAAGAAAAAGAGAGAAAAAGAGAGAAAAAATGTGAGATTTCTTCCTCTTTTATACAATCGTTGTATCCTATATTGATTTTCAAGTGTTAAAGTGTCCATTGCATCGATTGGAATGTGAAAAATCCGAGTTTCATAGCTTCATTGTGTTTTATTCAGTAAATCTTTTCGATATAGTTTTATTTCATTGTTATTGCATTTGTTGGGTGGATCTACTGTAGATCCGAAAATATTTGGTGCATTGCTATTTAAATAGTTTGATTTTGTTTATTTTGAGTTTAGATCCAATGTAGTCGATATATGTTGTAGATCTGTGGATTAGGGACGGTTAGGGAGGATTTATTGCGGATGGAATCTCCTCCTAACCTCCCGATGATATCCTTTTAGTTTATTTTATAGCTTTTACGTATGTAGCGATGGCGATGCATTTGTAGTGTAAATATGTAATTTTTGGGCCTTAAAGCGACGTCGGATTGGAAATCGGGTTTAAGGCCCCATGATAGTGAAATGTGCGATTGTGGGCGTTTGGGGTTATTTGGATGGCTCACATGCCCATGAATAGCTCCGACGTTATTTTTAATGCTTGTTTTTTCCTTTTCGACACGGAAAAAGAATTTTGGAATGAAAAGATAAAGATTTTCTAAAAAGAATCAAATTAGGATATTAGATACACGAGGTTTTAAAAGTAAAGAGTTTTGGCGAAACTTTGATCCTTGTTTGACGAAAAGGCTATATTTGGTTTTGAAATGTCATAAAAATGTGCTTCGAGAAATAAATGAACGTTTTCATTAAACTTTGTGCATAGGGTTAAAGAGTTCTAGAAGTTGCCTTCATTTTATTTATATCTATTGTTAGAGGGCAATGTATAGTCTCGATTCCTATTTGACAAAAGTTTAAAAAACTATTATTTTCTAAAATGACATCTAATAAAAAACCTCATCGTTTTCGAAATTAAAATCAATATTTCTTATAAAAAGCGAAGCCTCGTCATTTGGGTCAAAAGACGCCTAAAACGCTTTCCCGACAAAGCACATTTTGACATATAAAATCAAAGCAACTTTATGCAAAAGGACAACACAAACCTCCATTTAGGCACACACACACACGCGCGCGCACACACACATTTTAAGATTTAAAAGGATAGGAAAACATCGAGATTGCGGTAACCGTATTTCACGGAAGTCGGGGGGTGCCTAACACCTTCCCCTCGCTTAAGCAAGCCCCCGAACTCTATGAATCTCGGTTTGCGGACCAATTAATTCGGAGTCACATATGAGCCAGCGATTACGAAAACAAAATTCGGATGAGTTGGTACATCCATTTCAAATATACCAACTGGCGACTCTGGTCAATTGGCTCATTACAAAATCGACCTTTCAAAACCCCGTCGACACTAAGCCGACCCTTTTCAAAAGTCACATCTTAATCTAAAGGCTAAAATTGGAAAGGGACATTTTAATATTAAAAAACGAGACGGCGAAAATCCCGGCGTCGACAGGTCCGTTGGCGATCGACGTAGTATTAATAAAGGAGAAAAATGGTATTCAGCGTCCAGTTTATTATGTTAGCCATGTGCTACGTGGCACCGAGACCAGATATCCGAATTTGGAAAAGTGTGCATACGCGTTGTTGGTGGCCAGCAGGAAACTCCGGCATTATTTTCAGGGTCGGCTCATCATAATTTACACGACTCAACCTCTGAAGAAAGTGTTAGGCAAACCCGACGCTTCAGGGAAAATGATGGCGTGGGTCGTAGAACTGAGTCAGTACAACCTGGAGTATCGCCTTCGTACGGCTATTAAGGGACAGGCTCTAACAGACTTCATTACTGAGTGTACTTTTCCTGAGGAAGAAGCCGTTAAACCATTGGAGGTCGCTGTTACGACAAGTGGGCAGCCGACCCGCAGTCTTTCATGGACAATGTACGTCGACGGATCAGCTAATGCAGAGGCCAGCGGGGCAGGAGTCATCTTAACTAGTCCGGAAGGATTCAGGGTACAACATACCATACGTTTCAGATTCAGGGCAACTAATAATGAAGCGGAGTATGAAGCACTGCTGGCAGGTCTACGGTTAGCCAAAAATTTGGAAGTCCGACACATGATAATCTTCAGCGATTCGCAGCTCGTCGTTAAACAGATCCAGGGTGAATATGAAGCCCGAGGGGCGAGGATGACCAAGTACTTGGCCGAGACTAAAAGGTTACTTCAAAGGTTCGAGTCCTACTCTGTCAACGGTATTGAAAGGGAGGGGAATTCTGCCACCGATGCTTTGTCAAGACTGGCTTCTACACAGGTTGAAGATTTCGGGGGGTCGGTATACTTGGAGGTCCTGACAGAACCGAGCATCAACAGAAGAGAGCTTTTGTGCATTGAAAGGTCAAACTGTTGGGTAACGCCCTACATTGAGTACTTAGCTGACAGGAAGCTCCCAACCGATAAGGTTATGGCGAAGAAAATCAAGTACCGCAGTTCTTATTTTTGTCTGATCGACGGTGATTTATACAAGAGGTCTTACTCATCTTCGTTGTTGAAGTGCCTGGTCCCATCCGAGGCGTCTTATGCACTGAAGGAGGTCCATGAGGGAATCTGTGGAGATCACATGGGGGCTAAGTCATTGGCATACAAATTGATCCGTAGGGATACTATTGGCCGACTATGTTCCAGGAGGCCAAGGGGTACGTACAGAAATGTCCGAAGTGCCAAATAAACAGTTCAATCCCACGTCAGCCTCCCGAGGAATTGTCGTCCGTACTGTCTCCCATCCCGTTTACAATTTGAGGGGTGGACTTGCTGGGGCCGATGCCAAAAGCTAAGGGACAACTGCAATACGTGATAGTAGCCATCGACTATATGACTAAATGGGTCGAGGCTAAACCTCTTAGCCACATCACCGAGCAGGACTGTGTAAAGTTCATAGAGGAATATGTGGTATTCCGGTACGACATCCCTCGGGTACTCGTTTCAGACAATGGTACACAGTTCGTTGGGAAAAAGTTTGAAGAATTCTTGTCCGAATTGGGAATTCAACATCGAAAAACCCTAGTGGCCCACCCCCAATCCAACGGCCAGGTTAAGGTTACCAACCGAACGCTGCTCAATGGAGTTAAAAAGAGGTTGGACGACGCCAAAGGAAGGTGGCCCGAGGAACTGCAGAGTGTTTTATGGGCCTACAGGACCACCTCTCGAACGACTACGAGAGAGTCGCCGTTTAGGCTGGCATACGGAACAGACGCATTGATTCCGGTGGAGATCGGATCCCCCTCGTTCAGGGTGTCCAAGTTCAACGAGCTGTACAATAAGGAAGGACTCCGACTGAATCTTGATTTAGTAGGAGAAGCCCGGGACGAGGCCATACTGAGGTTAGCAATGTACCAACAGAGGACGACCAAGCATTACAACAAGAGGGTCCGGGTCCGAAGGTTTAAGGTGGGAGACCTAGTACTCAGAGAGGCCGAGGCCTTGACCCCACAGAATACGGGAAAGTTGATGCCTAATTGGGAAGGCCCCTACTTAATCATTGAAGTTGTCAAAGAAGGGACCTATCGGCTTAGAGACATGGAAGGAACCGAGCTAAAGAACACTTGGCATGCTGGCTGATTGAAGAAGTACTATCAGTAGTTCGGCAATTGTATAAAAACCACTCTGTTTAAACAATGTACTCAGATCTCAGAGAAGTAGAAACATGTAATTTATTTGCTAGTTAATTTCATCGGTTGCACGATGACAAGTAAAGGCGTGTACTTTGTTTGTTGGCTAATTTTATCGGTTGCACGTTGAGAAGTAAAGACATGTATTTTGTTTGTTGACCAAGTAAAGATATGTGAATGCTATCTCCATTTCATTAATATGACTTAATTGAAATTACACAAGAAATGCCACCTATAAATACTATACAAAAGTTATTTACAAGTCACGGTTGGGAAGGGGGGTCGGCCGGATCGTCATCTTCAAGCCAGAGAAGGTCCTTATTCGAGAAGCCCACCGCCTTGGGGTCAACACCCGCTGCCTGGACCTTTAGCAAAGCTGCTCGGTAGCCCTTGCCGAACTCCATGGCAATCTCCTCCGTCAGTTCCGCAGAGGCCCTGTACTTGGCAATGATTTGTTTCTGAGTTGTGGCCAATCCTTTCGTGCCTTCTTTCAGGTCACGGTAGGCCTCCTTAAGAGTGAGGGCATACTTCTGGAGCTCGGCATGTTCGGCAAAACCTTTTTGATTAACCTCCTTGAGCTGAACGTGTTGGTTGTTTAATTTCTCGAGTTGCTCAAGGAGTTGGTCGTTCCGAAGAGCTAGGCGGGAGATCTCCGAGCGATGTTGCTCTTTTACTGAGGCCTGGACGGCCTGATCCGAACGAATCATCGTCTCCAGGGTCTCTATCTGGCGTTGGGCCTCCAAACTTTATTGGCGAAGGCCCTCGTTCTGCTTAGGGAGCTCGGCATATTGCAGGACCTGTTGGCGAAGGTCCCCATTCTCCTCTGCAGTCCGCCTTAGGGACGACTGGGTGGAGGCATGCGCTTCCCTCAGTTGCTCAACATTCAGAGTGAGCCCCTTGTTTTTCTCTTCGAGGGCAAGGAACTGAGGCCTAAGACGATAAAACTCCTCCAATTCCTTTGAGTGGGTGTTTAAGGCTTTTACCAGTCGCCGATTCGTTTGTGAGAGACCCTCATTCTCCAAACGCAGCCTTTTTATCTCCAACCCCTGCTCATGACTTCTCCTAGCAACTTCCCGGTGCTTCTGGGCTACCTCACTGACTTGCTCACCAAGGTTAGTTATTTCTCGCTTGGCCCTCGAATACTTAGCCTCCAGCTCGTGGGTCCTCTTGAATGAGCTTGGGTCCGAACCCTCTCGAGCAAGGAGCCTACTGAACAGAGCTAGAAACTGCACGAAAAACAAGGACATCTGTTACATACTGATAGGGGAAATGGTCAGAGATGGAAGAAATTTGGAATCCTTACCCGACCCTGCTCAACCATGGAACCAATTAGTAAGTACTGCGATGAGAGTTTGTCAAGCCATGCGTTATCTTGAGGAAAGTTGAAAACCTCAAAATACTGCATGGGAAGGTCGGCAACACCCCCGACCGGGAAAAAGGTCACGTCGGGAAATAGTCATTGGAGTTCCCCGGAGGAGAAAGGGCTATCCCTTGAACAAGAGGGTCGGGGGTCGGCTGAGGAGTGCATCTCGGGCGGAGGTTCCGAACCAGGGGTGCCGACCGATGGTGCTTGGATGGGAGGAGTCGGCTGAGGATCTTTCGTTGCCTGAAGCTTCCCCCCGACTTGTGTCGACAACGAGGCCTCGGGGACGATCTTCGTCGGCTCAGGCTGCGAGTCCGCAGTCGCAAGTTGCCTAGCAGTTAACTTTAAGGGCTGTGTCGGGGCAGGGATCGGGGGGACCGGACCCGGAGATGTTCCTCCAACTCCTACGAGCTTCCGTCGCTTCCGCATCGCAATGCTCAGCTTGTCGGCTTCTTTCAACTCGGACACATCTTTCTTGGGAGGGGAGGCTCCCGGGGGCGGGGACGGCTGCCGTTCCCCAGATGACCCCAAGGTGGACCCAGAAGGTTTCTCCCCCTGTTGGGTCCGGACAACCAAGCTAGATTGCGAGGGTTTTTTGGCGTGCTTCTTTTTGCGAACGACCCTCGAGGAAGGTTCAGATGCCCGAGCCGGGTGGTCGGGAGCGGCCCTGGGTTGCTCGGTTTGGAACCCCCAAAAGGATTGAAGCGGTTGGACCGAGATGGGGGGTTCGGTGTTACGGCAAGGTGGCACCTCCACATTGAACTCCTCCACGAACAAAGGAGGACTTGAAGGGGCGGGAGCACAGGTTCGGTCCTCTGGTTTGGTCAGCACTACTAGGGGAAAACAAGAAACATCAGAACTGAAAGCCCTAAATTAGAATCTTGAACATGGTAGAATTTTATACCAGAATTAGAGACTTACAACCATGGCGGTATAACCAGTCCTCATCGGCTAGAAGGCTTATATCCCAAGGCGTCGACGGTAGCCTTCTGATGAAACTGTGGAACTCCTTTTAGAGCTCAGCCTCCATCCATTCATACCCCACGTTAAGCTTTTGGGGCTCATTCCAACTTTGCAACTGATCCACCTCGGTACTGTAGATGTAAAACCACTTCGAGTGCCATCCTTTGTTGGTAGTGGGGGGTTGCGCTATGCTTCGGCGGCCCAATATCTTGCTCAAGTAACGAAACCCAGGGGTCTGAGCCTTATTCAAAGTGAACATGGAAAAGAAGAAGTCGGTGGAAGGTTCGACGCCGACCTCCTTACAAAAGGCGATGAAACATACAAGGTGGATGTAAGAATTGGGGAGAAGCTGAGACAGTGCAATTCTGGTGAGGGTAAAGAAGGAAATGACGAAGTCGTGGAGGGGAAATCGAAGCCCATACCGAAGAGCTTGTACATCCTATCGCCATCCCCCGGAGCTCCGAGCTCATACTGCAACGGAATCCGAAGAGCTTGTACATCCTAGGTCTGTCTCCCCGATGGTGGATCCGGTGTTGGCGTGTTCGAAGGCCTTCACGGAGCTATATCTGGTTCAGATGGACTCTTCCTCTTTCTCGGCCTCGGTAAGGGCGGGGGATATCAGATCCTCGGTGATGAGACTGGTAACAGGACTGCTGAAAAGGGGTGGGGAATCGGGTTTCTGGGCCATACTTGTGGAAGCTAGGAGGTTGGTCGACGGGGACAAGGGGGTAGTTGGCCAGAGACTCTCGGAGCAGAAGGGTTATTTTGAAATAGACTGACCGGGATAACAAGGAGCGAGGCTGCGACTGGGTAACGTTTCTTTTATCAGGAATGGTAAGCGGCGCGAGAAGCGAAGACGGCTACATTTAAGGGAAAGTGGTGATGGGGGCGACTGACATGGAGGCAGGCTACAGTTTGACTTTGGAGAAACATTCGTCTGGCGAAACGTCTGCTGCCAGGTGGCAAGGAGACTCTCCTATTTTTGAATTTCTAAAATAAAAGAGTGGGGGGTAATGTTAGGATGAGATTTATTGGGCCAGGTCTTTCTCACTCTGAGCTCCGGGTCGCTCCTTAGAAGAATTGGGTCGGACAGCTTTTACACATGAACTGGCAGGCCTGGCCCATGCGCGATCCATCATTCTCGCCTTACCTCATTGGAATGCGAGAATTAAGTGGATAATGACATCACTCTTCCATTCACGAGGGAACGATGGGACATCTAGCCATGCAAAGATGAATATATTCGGACAACCTCCGAAATATTAGAGAGAGTTTTTTATGTTTTCTAAGAGCATTTTGTAAGACATACACTGATTTTCTAAAGGGTTCTTGGATAACACCCGTGTTTTTCCCGTTTTGGGTTTTTACGTAAATCTTTGTGTCATTGTTGTTTGTGTTCAAATATCCTTTATTCCAGCATGATCCAGACACTCCATTAATAACGCATTTCGTTTTGGATTTTATTGATAAATTGGGTGAAACAAAGTTAGATGTTAACAATAGTAATCACTATAAATTTGACGTAGCTATTACATAATTTAGAAAAGTAATTAGGTACTTTTACGAGAACTTTAGCTAGCTAGCTAGCTTTATGAGCAGATTAAGAAAAAAGTTGAGCTCTTTAAACCGCCCTTTCTTGCATGCAGTGAAATTTGTCCAACTTTTATCAACAACCTAGAAGTGCATCAGGGACTGTACCATTGGGTGATCATTTCCATTGGATTTAAAGTTTTCTTTCAAGATTTTTTTGATGATGATTTCTCATCACTTAAGTGAATATGATCAACGTACCTTTTGTGATATTGCAAGGGAGAGAAATTAATGTTCTTTGAAGGTACTCACTCATTTAATAAATTAAAGACCACTTATTGTCATTCATTTTTAAGTACCTAAAGTACATTATAAGCTATCAAATTAATGCAAGTCTCACTTGCAACGTTTGTGAATCGCCATTCGTAACGAAAATAAAACATAAATATGATATAGCCATAGTCAAAGGTGGTTATGCAGATTGTATTAGCTAACTCGTCTGTACTGTTCATTCCTTGATTCATTGGATATGAATTTTGTAAAAAGAAATTAACCTACCTACATTTAGCAAAAAATAAATAAAATTAACCTACGTACAATATGGTGCATATGGAGGGAATTTTTTAAATCACATCCATAGAACCTTATATGAACGGTTCAAGATGAGTACGTTGACTATTACACACTCCATAATCACTGTATATATATATATATATATATATATATATATATATATATATATATATATATAAAAATGATTTTATTTTCTTTTGTTTCTTTCTCTCTCAAAAATATGAATCATTCTAGTCATGCATGCCTGTAAAATGAACTTCTAATCTGCAAAACTAAAGCTGAAAAGTAAAAAACAATTCCATAATATATATGCTTCAATTCTTGGCTCAATGACATGATCATTCCACCGTGTGATGCCGATGGATGAGCCAATTTCTCTGCACAATATAGTACAACAAAGATGATGGTTCATAAATGATCGTAGACTCATGGCAATTAAAACCCCCATATATATGATAATTTCTCTTGATTTTTTGCACGGACAAACTGTAATCCCCTAAGGAAGTGGAACCCAACCACAAGATATTGAACTAAGATTTCTATTACATCATTAGATACTAAATATCTAGGCCCATTAATTGAGAACACACTTACATTGTTGCTATCATTAGAAATATCAATTCCGAGAATTGATATTTTCACAAGGAAAATTGATATTTTTACAAGAAAATCGTCGTTATAGGTTTATACCGACGTTTTTAATTGTCATTGTATGTCTATAACAATGATTTTCTTGTGAAAATATCAATTCCTTGCGTATAATACTGCTTTACTTATCTTACATCACATGAAACAAAATATTTGTTCGATTATAACTACTTAGTTATAACATACATTTTATAATGCTTCCGAGTTTTAGTATTTCTCAATAAAAAAACAAATGTATATATACTCTTTATCATCTTTCAAAATATATTATACTCCCGATCCCCGTGTAAAATATAAGATTTAATTTGTTTTTTCAAAAAATTAATTTGAGATATTTTTAAGTTCAAAATTAATATAATTGGTTGACTGTTTAAAAATAATATATTTTATAATTAGTAATACTTTAAAAACAGGTTGCTAAAATAATCAAAGTTTTGTTCTTTTAAAGGAAATGATGGTGTATGATCAAACTAAGGGAAAGGTTAAACTTCAATCAAGGGGTTGATAGTTGGAAATCAGTAGGTTGCTTAGAATGAAGATCGCCTTGATGGTTGAGATTTGTTTTGGGAAAAGGAACTTAATAACCATGATTTTTGATAATTTTGATCTTAAATCGTATATGACATAAAGGAAACTGAAGTGTGCACGTTGGTGTTATGTATTGCAGCTATTATGTGTTATTTGAAAACTAAAGATGGGAAATGAATTAAAACTTAGTTTTCCAAAGAGGATGGATTTTCAAAACATGAATGTGTTTGATGTTTTGCTTTTCCATAAATGAAACTAGTTTTAAAAGTTTGAAGTCTTAAAAATTAAACCATGTGGTTTTGGTAAGAAAATTTAAAGCTTTTTGGTGAGTAAAACCTTGAATCTAACAACTATGGTGAGTGTGTTCACTCATTATGATGTGCATGGTTGAATCTTAAATGATATTCCATGTATATGGACTGATATAAAAATCAAAAGAAGTCTGGAAATTTTAGGTTGGGTGCGGGGCGCGCCATTATAGCGTAAATCCCGGCGCGGGCGTGCCGGGTCAATTTTTGAAATCTCTGGATAACAAGCTCGGGACGAGCTGCTCCAAGCTTGTTTCAAGTGTGGGGCGTGCTGCTCCAGATTATATATATATATATAAATAAATAAATAAAAAATAATTTTTATTGAGAAAATGAAATCTTTGAAGGACCCTAGCATGATAGAATTAATGAAATCCTATAGAATTGTGATAGAAGAAGAGATAAAGCTATTGTGTGGGGTTCCGATTTTGATTGGTAGACATTTTTGTGTCCCAACTAAGGATTTAATAATATTGAATGCCCAAAGTGATCGTATGAAAGGTAAATAAATTACCTGACTAAACCAAACCAATATATATGGTATGATACGTATGTATCTATGAAATGGAACCAACGGGTATGTAGTAAATATATAAGATCATCAACTTGAATGATTAAAATAATAAAGACGTAATTGAATTGAGGTTATGTGCAGATTCTAAGTCGTGTGATAGTAGTCATGAATTAAATAAGGGATGATATCTGCTATGTGAAAAGGGCCAATACAGGTATGATTAATCATTTCGTTTTAAGAAAATGATAGATGTAAGAAATAAGTAAAGGTATTACTAACTTAGTTTTATTTTGAATAAACTAAGTTAAATAAACCTAAATGAGAGTTATGTAACCAAGTGTGGTATGTCGTTAGTGTGAAATACACACAATGAACTTCAAGTGCGATAAGATAGTACATGGATTAGCATAAAGTTAAAAAAAGGAAAATGGTTAATAAGAATAGGTAAACCATGGGAAATCGATGTTCTTAAACATAAAGGCAATACCAAGGACGACAAGTAAAGTTAAAATCTTAAAATTAGATTAAGCATCGAGTCAAACTTTGACTGATAATTGTATTGTTGATCTCATATACCATGTAGGTCATGCGAAGGACGCGAAAGATTAACGTAATGGTAAAACACCGGTATAGGCAAGTTTTTCAGAACTTTCTCCTATGTGATAAATGTTATCAAGTGTAAACTGCATCTATTTGTAGACATGTATTAATGTGCTTTTATGCCATAAGTGATGTGAACTGTTGTTCAACTGATAAGTTGAGTTAACTGCTCTTCGAGAACTGTATAATGTGTGACGTGACAAGCATGATAATATATCATGAATTATGTTTAAATACATTCACATGTATAAAATGTCATACATGGATATATTGATAAGCATGCATGATGCATGATGCATGATGCATGAATTATGTGTAACTGTTAAACTTGCTGAGCAACGTAGTTGTTCATTCTTACTTAAATAAATGTTTCATCTAAGTGCGGGATATCTGAGGTTCCAGTAAAGATCAAGGACACAGAATGCTTATGGATTACCATAAAAGATATAAATATTTTTTGATAAATATTTTGGGGGTAAACAGTGTTTCCCAAAAAGGTATTAGACTGTATTGAAATGTTAGGTTAATATTTAAAATTGTTGTATACCAAAATAAGGTGCTGTGCAGTTATGTATAAAAGTGTTGGTTTGTAATAAGTCTTGATTGATACATAGACTTAAAAGGTAATTGTAAAGTTAAGGACAGTTAATTTGTATATATTTTGTATTGAATTAGATCATGATATGTATGATCTTGAGATCAAGAAAGATGACGTAAAGATTACGATTCAGGGAATAAAGAATGTTATAAAAAGTTTAAAATTTATTGAGTTTTTAGTATTATTTTATTATTCAATGTTGTGATTATCAAGGAGAAGGTTGTACTATTCACGCACGAAATCTCCTGTAGCAAGTACAGGGATTTTCAGGGGGTGACATTATTCCTGTATTTACATTTGTGTAATAATATACCATTTTCTGTATGTTTTCATGGCTTAAAACTATGTCATTTGCTTGTAGCTATCCATACCTGGCAGTTGTTCTAAATTTCAGTCAGAGCTGGGCATTATATTGCCTCATACAGTTCTATTCTGCTATCAAAGATAAGTTGTCACCAATTAAACCCTTGGCCAAGTTTCTGACATTCAAGTCCGTAGTATTCCTGACATGGTGGCAAGGTGTTGCTGTCGCATTTCTTTTCTCAATGGGAGCCTTAAAAGGGTCCTTGGCACAGGAGTTGAAAACACGTATACAAGATTATATCATCTGTATTGAGGTATGCTACAAATTTACCATATATTGGATTTTGTTCATTTCCATCACAAAATAATGCCACCTCCGTTTCAAAATATAAGCTCACTTGCCTTTGTAAAGTACAAAACAAAATATAAGATCGCTTGCCTTTGTAAAATACTAAGATAATTTTAGAAAGACAATTGATCTTCTATTTTAGAATGGAGGAATCACATGTTTCATTTGCATAGTGCTTTGGTGATTAAAGAATGGGTGCTAAATATGGATACAAAATGATGTGTATGTGGTGGTTGGTTATAATCACTAAGGAACCTATGTATGGTGGATCATCAACTAATTACACTTCGATACATCATTTTGCAGGAGTTTTTTTGTACGTGTAGCAATATTTGTTGGACTTATCCCTATAACATAATCTGTTTTAGTTATACTCTTTAGACTAGCTGCGCCCAGAATGTTAAATACAAGTGTCAGAAAGGAGTATGAAAGCCATAGATGTTAAATTGAAACACTGAAGCTTTTACAATCATTATATATGTGGTTCTTTGTGATTTGCATGCTTACAGCATTGGGTATAGTAAAGCTTGCTGACTGACATTTATATATTTTTATTGAGTATCCTTGCTGCAATACAGGGCACCTGTATCTTCGCTATCTGAATATTTTACCTACATTAGTAAATTGAGACAGTTGCAGGTTTATTTGTGTTATCTAGAGAGATTTAAGTATCTTTGTAATGGAGCCACGGTGGTGCCCTAGTCGTAGATTCGTAGTCATTTATTTTCATAAATGCATGCAGCTGTATATTATTATATTGTTATATTAGATGAGAGACCATTTACTAAACCAGAATTAGAATAGGAAGCACAAGAAGTCATCACAGATTACTAGCTAAAAAATATTTAGTACTTATACTAGATAAATATGAATTTATGTAATACACAAGAATATGATAAAGAATAACATAATAAATTATGTGGTTGTAAAACTTTTAATGTAACAGAGCCACTCAGTCATGTTGAATTCGTGATAAAGTTATTCCACTGAAGGCTTTTCAATTTTAGGGAAAGCCAAGAAACACTCCTATTTCACAGGAGGTGAAAGGGAAGGAGCTTATCCTTAAATATCCTGCCATTCTTCCTAAACCATGTACACTACAGAAGAGAAATACAGCACACCTCCAAAGAAGATCTCACTCGAATCCTTTGTCCAAATCTCAAAAATTGTTCTGAAGCATATCCTTTAATGAAGTCGGCTAACACAGTTACCCCAAGAATTCCTATAATTTTTAACCAAATCTGCTGTCCTGGTATAATAGAAGAAAAGACTTAGTGAGCAGTAGCATATAATTGTATTGAGGATAACAATAAAATAGTAATAATTATCTATTTGTTACACTTTAGATAAGTATGTAATGAGATATGATTAATGTTTATCTATACTTAGGAGTCTTAATATATATATATATATATATTAGTGCAACTAGTAATGTATTAATAATTTAAGGAATACAATTCAGTAGTTTCCAGTTTCTCTTAATTTACTGTTCTAATATGGTATCACAGGTAGTCAAGCTTAACAGCTCATGATTTATTATTTTCTTGCTTCCGTTCTTTAATTTTTTGTTTTATTACTCCTAATCCCTCTGCCCCACCTTTCGTTGAAATCTAAAGCAACTGCAACTGCTTTACCCCAAATAGTACAACTGCTCATCATCGCCATTCCTTGGTGAAATCTAATCTCTCCGGTGTCATTCTCATCATAACAGAGCTTAACAGCCACTGATCCTCTATTTTTATCCATTCTTTCTGTTAGTCATTTTGCAAACTAGCACCTTGATAGTATTTCCCCCCTTATTCTTCTTCATTATTTTCCCAATCTCTTGTTTTTTTTCTATTACCCAGAAAATAATTCTTCCATCATTCTCTCAGTTTCCATCTCTACGGAAGAAAATACTATTTGCCCATCTCTAAATTTTCAATCCTCTCCATACGATCCCAAATGGTGGCTTGATCCTCCATCTTATTCAACTATCTCAGATGATTTTGCTTATGATTGTTCTCCTGAGTTGCAAGATAACTTTTCCATAAACAGTCCTGTCTCCATGGCCAATCAAATTTACGGTCCATTTCTACCTTTTGACGACTCTTTCATTGATGAAAATGATGATTGTGAGTTTCCAAATGACACAACATCAAATTGGTATATAGATGATCGTTTTGATCAACTTGCTTGCTTACAAAAGCTACCTACTCAATCTGTCAAAAGTTATCTTGACGAAGCGACATCGCTTCTTTATGCGCTTGAAAGCGCAGGAGGTTCTCTGAGTGAGTCAGAGTTTACCAATTTTTTAGTTCAAGGCCTTGATGATACTCTTTTCAAAAGAGTTCATGTTTATTATTATTTGATGAATCCTTCCTTGAATGATTTGTCCACTTTAATCTTTGGACATGAAAAAATGCTACAACAATTCGCTTCCATTGATATTTTTAAAATTGAGCCTACGATTGTTGAGCATAATGATATTCCTTTATCTGCGATTACACAGATTACACATCCTCACGATACGGCACGTTCGATTGGTTCTTCATTCTTGACTGATAATTTTATATTAATAGTTCCAGAAAGTTGTCACCTTCCAAAGTCACACCTAGTAACCTCATTTTTCTCTCATCTGCAAGGTCATTCTCATCCTTATTCGGATGTCTTTGAGAATTCATTTTTGGTCTGATAGATGCATGCAATCTGATGATGTTATTAATGGAGTTTCTCCTCTCATAGCTCTTGAAGGTTTATATGGTCTTTGGCAAAACACTGAATCACGTTTCTGTCATCAATACTTGTTTGGAAGTTTACAAAATGGAGTTTTATGGCTTGCTTTTGGGTCCAAGCTAGAAAGGAATGCTATGCCAAAAGCTGTTGAGTTACCTATTTATGTTCAAGTGCATCAGACAATTTTAACACTGTACATTCTTGACTTCAGTCGACAGCATCTTCATGAAATGTGGTTGCTTGAGTTCGTTTTTGATAGAGGAAAGCTGAAATACAAACTCAAATTGCTTCATTAAAGCCTTTGGTTTGAGGAGGAGTATTGAGGATAACAATAAAATAGTAGTAATTATCTATTTGTTACACTTTAGATAAGTATGTAATGAGATATGATTAATGTTTATCTATAGTTAGGAGTCTTAATATATATATATATATATATATATATTAGTGCAACTAGTAATGTATTAATAATTTAAGGAATACAATTCAGTAGTTTCCAGTTTCTCTTAATTTACTGTTCTAATAAATTGCAACTATCTGGGGATAAAGAGTTCTATAGTTTCAGCACCTGTATTGATTTTTGTTGCTTCCGTCCATTGAGGACGATAAACCTTGTGTAAATTTGTTGGGGGAACTTGAGATAAATGGGAATTAGTACATGATATATATAGAGTCGTGACTCTCACAACAGAGTGGATTCTGCATGAAATGAATTGATGTTCTCTTGCTATTTTCTTTAAAATATCTATTACTACTGCGGCAAAGTTAACCCGATGACAAAATTCAGAACATTGGTATTGATTTTAGATTCCTCAAGTGGAGTTTATTGATGTGATATGTATTAGGAGACCTGTAGTAATTATTAGCTGCATGCGATATTTCTGTCGGCTTCTTTAGAAATCACACGCCATATGTTTGAAGTTTGTCTTCTCAAAAATGTGCTTCCATTGGGTGAATTATTTAGTTTGGGAAGTGATATTTCCGCAGGTTTTTTTTTTTATATTTCCACATATAGGACCCACTGTTTGATTAAACCAATATTGCTGGCAAAGTTAAAAGATTGGTATTTCATACTTGCCCTCAACATCTACAAAGATATCCATTTTAGATTACTCAGAAGCAGCTTTAAAATTCTTCTATTCCCATTCTAGGGCTCCTATTTATAATTTTGACTCACATGATGTCTAAGGCGTACTCTGTGCATCATACACAGTTGAATAAATTTGTTATTTAATTACTTGCTTCTCTGTCTACATATTCTCCCTTCTCCTATTTTAATTGCAGTTAGGGGACAAGAGTAACGACAACGATGAACCCCCCAAACTCTGGACATGAGGGACGGTAAGTCTTGGTGATGGTGACAGGGACAAGAATCAAGCTAAATATGATAATACAGTAAGTACACATTTTAGGGCTCCTATTTATAATTTTGACTCACATGATGTCTATGGCGTACTCTGTGCATCATACACAATTGAATAAATTTGTTATCTAATTATTTTTTTATACTAAAACAACATCTGATTCGTATTTTACATTAGATCAAATAAGATGATGTCTACAGATATTGTGTTAGTTCTTATCAGTTTCCATTCAAATTTTATTAAATGAACTAACAAATGTAATTAATAATTAATAATTTTGAAAAAGAATGATCTTATGTATAGTACACAAAAAGTTTTTGTCAATGGTTTTGGCTTTATTGGGTTTTGTAAGTAGTTCTCAACAAAAGAACGACGTGATGTGTCAGCTTGATAAAGAAATTGTATTTGATGAGGCTTTAGATGCTTTTATATTACCTCATTCCAAAGGTAATTGATTTTATATTTGGAATGAATGAAGTATGATAAAAGGTAGTTATTTTTTTTAATTAATAATTACTTTCATGAATAGTTTGAATGTATGTTGCCTAATGAATTTTTGGTTGAATTGAAGAAGCTCGATGGCACCTCATAAACTTCAAAGATTTTAACGAAACATAGTAAGATGTGGGGGAGTGACCAAGGATTGATCGACAATTTACTGGCTTTTTTTAGGCATAGTGTGTCTATTTATGATGCAAAGTTATCTAATTAAAAATTTTATTTGTTAATTGTAGGTTACCAAGTTTGGTTTCATATTATTTAAGAGTTGTGCGTATCACATATTTGCTGAAATACCATAATGAAAAGATAAGTTTACCTTTCACTTTTAGTTAGATAACCAAAAACTACATAAAAAAGCATGACGCATTTCAAGCTTTTTAATTTGCTATCTTTGCATTTTATCTTTGAAGCTCAATCAAGAGCCTCAATGTTAGGCATTGTTTTTCTGACAGTCATATACAAAATTATATCTATTGGTTGATGGTTGATGTATTGTGTTTTGTTCTTGAAGAACTACCCCATTTTTTTAATGTGCTCTTAATGGATAGTTACTAATAACTTTATTTGTGTTCTTGGTGGAGTTTGGGATATGAATTTGATGTAGAATCCAATTTCTGAAATGCAGTTTTTGGGATATAAAGTTAATATAGAATCGTGCAGGCTTGGAATTTTTAAGAACTCAATAGATCATTCTTTAGATACATGATGAGAAAAATATCATAACATGGCATTTATTTTTCTTAGTACACTACGAATCTTTGAACAAGGTGGCTATTGTATATGATTAAAAGTTCAGTATACATGTGTATTATTGTTTGCTGGAATATAACATGTACTTTTATTGGAGAAACATAAGGGATTACTTTCTTGCATACTAAATTTGAATGATGTTAGATTCATCTTTAGAACATTTGAATAGTGTTTACTGAATTTGTCATCCAATGAGAGATCGTAATACAAATTTCCATAAGTTTAGAGTTCTAACTATCATAATTCTTTTTAATTGTTTGCTTCATGTATAACAAGAACTACATTTATTCTGTTTGAGGTTATTCCCATGTGTACAGGTTGTGATGAGGATGGTCTACATAGATCATTCGCCATAAAAAACACTTCTCACACGAAAAATGGCTCATCTCATGTTGTTGCTTTTGAAAATCGTGTTGATGCCACTAACTTTTACTCTCTTTTACAAACACCAAGAATGGGTCATCTCATGTTGTTACTTTTGAAAATCGTGGTGATGCTATATAACTTTTGTTATCTTCTACAATTTCTCGAAGGACAGAAAGACTACAATGGAGATTTTTTTCCCCCGATAGAAATGAAGGTATATAGAACTTGAGGATGCTTATATCATAGTTAGTTAACCTTTTACATGTTTTTACTTAGAGTAAAATCAACCTAATGTTGGAGTTATTAATAATAGTACTTGGAATCAGTTGCAGAGACAGTATGTTAATTCCTTGACATCTTTGTACCATGAGGTCACTGATGAGTGGGTCTTATGCCTATGAATTGGATGTCTTGAAGCTTATTACTTTGTTGATTTTGAGTGGTTTTAGTTCATTTTTATTGAGTTTTATGTTTATTTTGCAGGAATAGGTGGAAGAGGGACAAAACAGGAAATTTTGGGCATGAGTGGAAATTTTGTAAATATCTGCAAGTTCAGCGCAGTTGGCGCTGAACCTAGTACTGTCTCAGCGTGGTTGGCGCTGAGTCGCAGCAACAGTTGGCCAGATCGTGTGTTAGTTGCAGTTTTCAACCCCTAACTAGTGTATACAAGTCGAGAGTTGGGGGCCAGAGTGAGGAGACATTGGAAGAGGATTCAGAAGAGAAGATAGAGGTTTAACTTTGGTGAGGGGAAGCTAGGATTCCAAGTAATCCGCAACAAGAAGATCAAAGCATCAGAATAGTAGAGATTCCAGAGTTCTTCTTTTCTCTTTATTCTTTTGCATTTGATACTTTTGGGTTTATGATTACTTTAACAATTATGAGTTCCAATAGGATAATTATGAACTAATTGGTTATTTGATGTTACAACGGAACCTATTATTAGCATGAACCGATTTGCTTATATTTTTAGTTGTTGATTTAGTTTGAATTGTCTATCATACTCTGTATTAATTGTGAGATTGTTTGGCTAGCAATTGATTTGACAACCTAGATGGATTTGGAAAATGAAATATAAGGTTAAGTCCAAGTAAGATAACACGTATTCTGATTTATCATGGTTGATTGATTAATTGGATTCGTGTATGGAATAGGCATATATCTATGCGCTACATGCGACTGTAAAGGGAATTGGTTCTCAATGAATTTGTTTCATTTAGCTTGCATAGGAATATAGCAAGTTAAGAGAGATGAATACGTTTATGTAATCATTGGAAAAGGTTCATTAATAATTTGTTAATTCCCAGTCAACAATTCATCAAATTAATTTGTCGAAAGTAGGGTAAGGTGGTTCATGTGATATAATAGGGGAAGTTGTGATCCCAATCTTATTAAAATATGTTAAGTCTTGTTTTATTATAATTTTAGTGTTAAATTTCACATTAACATTTATTTCAATCAAAATCGTGATCGTTATTGAAAAGTTGAATTGAGTCAAGGCTAATATTTTATACATTATTTAGTATAGTTCTCTGTGGGTTCGACATCCTGTTTACCATTGTATTACTTGTTGACTGCGTGCACTTGTGTATTTTAGTCGTTATATAAAGTGACCAACAAGTTTTTGGCGCCGTTGTCGGAGAACTATGTTAAAAGTTATTTTAATATTAGTTCATTTCAATTCAGTTTTATTATAGACGTTTTAAATGTTCCGCGTTCTGTTTTCTTTGCTTTTGTAGACTTATAATCGAGCGAGTATTAACCATTTGAGTCTGCCACTGCAAATCGTGTATCTTTAGATTTGTGTATGCACACAAGATCTAAAGGTCAGGAACTACTGCCGTACGAGGACGAAATAGAAAGAAGGTTTCGAAAGATCAAATAGTTCTGTCGAGAGACATTTTATACAAACAAAATGGCAGAAGAAGAACAAAAGGCGTTAAGGGACTACGCCATGCCTCTAGTGACTGAAATTCAGTCGAGTATTCGGAGGCCAGCTATACAAGCGACAACATTTGAGATCAAGCCTGGAACAATACAAATGATACAGAACTTAGTTCAGTTTGGGGGTCTACCGAATGATGATCCAAGCGAACACCTTGCCAGCTTTATGAAAATCCGCGACACGTTTAAATACCATGGAGTTTCCGAAGGCGCCATTAGACTTAGACTTTTCCCTTTCACACTTCATGATAAGGCGAAAAGATGGCTCCATTCTCTACCGCAGGGGGTTAATTACTACATGGGAAGATCTTGCACAAAAGTTTCTAGCTAAATTCTTCCCGCCAGCCAAAACATCAAAAATGAGAAATGACATTACCTCATTCTCTCGGTTTGATTCAGAAAGCCTATATGAAGCCTAGGAACGATTTAAGGATTTACTACAGAAGTGCCCGCACCACGGAATCCCACAATGGTTGTTAGTGCAAACTTTTTACAACAGGTTAGCCAGTGCTACCAGGACAAGTATAGATGCTGCAGCAGGAGGTGCATTAATGGGAAAAAATTATAATGAGGCGTACAAGATACTGGAAACTATGGCCGCCAACAACTATTAATGGCCATCATAAAGAGCTACCCAACCAAGAGCAATAAGAATTCATGAAGTGGATGCTATCACAGCCTTGGTTGCACAAGTGGCTTCTTTGTTAAAGAAAATGGATACAATAGCGGTGAAGTTAGTTCAGAATGCATCTATGGTATGTGAGTTGTGTGTAGGAGATCATGCGACTGAGGAGTGTGTTATCAATGCAGAGTCAATACAATTTGTTGGCAGCTATAACAGGCAACAACAGGGCAACAATTCAAATAATTACAATCCTGGGTGTAGGAATCATCCTAATTTCTCTTGGAGGGAAAATCAAGAGCAACAACAAGTTTCAAGGCAACCCTATCCACCAGGATTTCAACAACCGTAAATATAGCAACCGAAAAAGAATTCTTATTTAGAGGATCTTTTAGGTAAATTCATGGCAGGTATTGATTCAAGAATGAAGGAAATGGATATGAATATGAAAAGCCAATTAGTTGCTATTCAGAATTTAGAAAATCAGATGGGACAGATTGCAAATGCCTTGAATAGCCGCCCTTATGGAGCATTGCCAAGTGACACGGAGGTCAATCCTAAGCGGGAAGGAAAAGAGCATTAGAAAGCGGTCACACTATAGAGTGGAAAATAATTGTCTGATGTAGTTGTTAATGAGAGCCCTAAACAGACATAAGAGGAAGAGAACCAATATGAAAAGGCAGAAAACAAATTTGTTAAAAATGAAAAGTCAGAAAAGAGGAGGAATCAGTTATGCAGAAGGAAAGAGGAAAACAAAGCCCTAATGTGCCTCCTGTCCCGTTTCCACAGCGACTTCAAATGTCAAGGTTGGATAAACAATTTGCAAAGTTTCTAGAAGTGTTTAAAAAACTTCATATTAATATCCTGTTTGCCGAGGCATTAGAGCAGATGCCAAGTTATGTCAAGTTTATGAAGGAGATCCTGTCTAAGAAGCGAAGACTGGGAGATTTTGAGACAGTTGCGTTGATAGAGGAGTGCAGTGCTATCTTACAAAAAAATCTACCGCTGAAGATTAAAGACCCGGGTAGCTTCACGATACCATGCACGATCGACAATCAGTTCTTTGGAAGAGCTCTTTGTGATTTAGGGGCCATCATCAATTTGATGCCACTATCAGTGTATAATCAGTTGGGATTGAAGGAGGCTAAACCTACCAATGTCACGTTGCAACTTGCAGATAGATCATTGACATATCCACGAGGCATAGTGGAGGACATTTTAGTCAAGGTTGATAAATTAATTTTTCCTGCGGATTTCATAGTCTTGGATTTCGAAGAAGATAAGGAGATACCGATCATACTTGGATAACCATTCCTAGCAACGGGGAGTACACTAATTGATGTACAGAAAGGTGAATTGACGATGAGAGTCCAAGATCAAGCAGTCACCTTCAGTGTTTTCAAAGTCATGAAGTTTCCTAAGGAAACCGAGGATTGTTATCGGGTAGACCTAATTAAGGAGGTGGTAGAGGAAGTATTCACAGGAAATTATGTGTCAGATCCACTTGAAATGGCTTTAGTCAGTGCGAAGGCTACGGTACGGACTTTCCAAATTTTAAGGAGTTTGTGCAGCTGCTAGATGCGTCTCCATTCTGAAAGCTAAACAACAAGATGAAACATTGGATCAAGCAGAGAATTCTAAGAGACGTGCAAAGACATCTTTGGAGGAACCACCAGTATTGAAACTTAAACCTCTTCCTAATCATTTGAGGTATACCTATTTAGGCGATTTAAACACTTTACCGATCATTATCGGTACTTCATTGGATCGTTCACAAGAAGACAAGTTGTTGAGAGTTTTGAGGGAATATAAGATGTCAATTGGATGGACTATTGTGGACATAAAAGGGATAAGCCCATCTATCTGTATGCATAAAATACTATTAGAGGACGAGGCTAAACCGATAATTGAACAACAAAGAAGATTGAACCCAATTATGAAGGAGGTTGTAACTAAAGAGATAATTAAATGGTTAGATGCTGGTATAATATATCCAATCTCTGACAGTTCGTGGGTTAGTTCTGTATAGTGTGTGCCAAAGAAAGGAGGAATGACCGTGGTAGCAAATGCAAATAATGAGTTAATTCCTACAAGGACAGTAACCGGGTGGAGAGTGTGTATGGACTACCGCAAGTTAAATAAAGCAACCCGCAAAGATCATTTTTCCTTGCCATTCATTGACTAGATGTTGGATAGATTCGCTGGTCATCAGTTTTATTGCCTTCTTGATGGTTATTCAGGTTATAACCAAATTGCGATAGCTCCGGAAGACCAAGAGAAAATCACCTTCACATGCCCTACGGAACCTTTGCGTTCCGAAGAATGTCCTTTGGTTTATGTAATGCACCAACCACTTTTCAGAGATGCATGATGGCAATCTTTTCAGACATGGTCAAGCATAACCTTGAAGTGTTCATGGATGACTTCTCTGTGTTTGGTGACAGTTTTGACCTTTGCTTGGAAAATTTGATTCTAGTTTTAAAAAGGTGCGTGGAGACCAATTTGGTGCTAAACTGGGAGAAATGCCACTTTATGGTGCAGGAAGGAATTATATTGGGTCATAAAGTATCGGAAGCTGGAATCGAAGTGGACAAAGCAAAAATTGAAACGATTGAAAAGCTACCTCCACCAACATCTGTGAATGGGATACGGAGTTTCCTTGGCCACGCAGGGTTTTATCGGCGCTTCATGCAAGACTTCTTTAAAATATCAAAACCCCTATGTAACCTCCTTGAAAAAGATATCTCATTCTGATTTGATCAAGCATTTCTTGATGCCTTTGAAGTGTTAAAGAAGAAGTTAGTATCTGCTTATCATTGTTCCGAATTGGAATTTACCTTTTGAATTGATGTGTGATACAAGTGATTATGTGATTGGCGTAGTTCTAGGCCAACATAGGGAAAAGGTTTTTCATGCTATTTACTACGCCAGTAAAACCCTTTCGGATGCGCAGCTTAATTACACTACCACATAAAATGAGTTATTAGCAGTGGTGTTTGCGTTCAACAAATTTCGTGCATATCTGATTGGGACAAAGGTCATAGTGTTCACTGATCACTTAGCTATCAAGTACCTAATTTCAAAGAAGGATGCGAAGCCACGACTGATTCGTTGGGTCCTTCTTTTACAAGAATTTGATTTGGAAATCCGAGATAGGAAGGGTACAGAAAATCAAGTAACTAACCACCTGTCGCGACTTGAGAATTCAGATCATCAAAAAGGGGAGAAGTTAATAATCAATGAATCATTTTCGGATGAGTAGCTGTTCCTAATCACGAATGAAGTGTCTTGGTATGCAGACTATGTCAACTACATTGTAAGTAATGTACTTCCTCCATATTTGAATCCGCAACAAAGGAAGAAATTCATTCATGATGTGAAATAGTACTTATGGGATGAACCATTTTTGTTTAAAAGCTGTGCAGATCAAATATTGAGGCGATGTGTTCCAAAGGGGGAATTAGAAAGAATCTTGCATCACTGTCATTCATCCGACTATGGAGGCCATTATGGGGGTGATAGAACGGCAGCGAAAGTTTTACAATCGGGTTTCTATTGGCCAACGTTGTTTAAAGATGCCCATATGTTTGTAGCACAGTGTAACAGATGTCAGAGGGTCGAAAACATTTTCAAACGACATGAGATGCCTCTCAATAGTATCCTCGAAGTGGAGATTTTCGACGTGTGGGGTATTGATTTCATAGGCCCATTCCCCTCTTCTTTTAATAATAAGTATATTTTGGTGGCGGTGGATTATGTATCAAAATGGGTGGAAGCAGCTGCACTGCCTACGCATGATGCCAAAGTGGTTTTGCATTTTCTTCGTAAAAATATTTTTACCAGGTTTGGTACGCCGAGGGCAATAATTAGCGACGAAGGCACACATTTTTGCAACAAATATTTTGAATCCCTTCTCGCTAAATATGGAGTCACTACTACAAAACAGTAAAAAGATAACATTTAAAAAACGTTGTAATTTTCTTCCAGAAACGTCGAGGTTAAGGGTGTCATCTATTTGACACATTTTATACAACGTTTTTAAAACGTTGTAGTTGGCTCATAATACAACGTTTTTTACTAAAAAACGTTGTACATTGTCTTTAAATAAATACTAAGATGCTTGAAAACGTTGTAGATGGTATCATTCCACAACATTTTCTGGTATAAAACGTTGTAGTTTGATACATCACACAACCTTTAGACTAATTTATACAACGTTTATAAGATGTCATCTGCAATGTTGTACTTGTAGAACTGCTAATATTAATGTAATGATATATAGCTAAAAAAACTCTAAATTCTCATTTAAAACCAAAATGTATCAACCATTCTCAGTTTCAAAATACATCTAATAATACCATACGTTTACAGTTTTAAATTACAACATCCACAAAATATACCAAATTAACTATGGTGCACTACTACCTAATCATGTACAAAAAAGTCTTCTCCAAGCCGGTTCAGCCAATCCTAGGCTGATCAGCACACTCCTTTCCAATTGGGCCAGTAATGACAGACCCTGAAATAGGCACAAGGGAATTAAGAATCTATTAAAGGAATGACTCAAAAGATTACTAGCTAAATATTTAAATAATGCAAACATGGGATTTGAACAAACATTATGAAAGTGAAAATATTTTAATAATTCTAACAGAAAACTCAGGGTACTACATACTACGTAAATATAAGCTACCTAAAAAATGCTTGTGATAAACCCAAGTTTCTTTTTCTCCGTTTTATTTTCTCTCTGTCCTCAAATTTGAAGGGAAGGTGAAAAAGAATTAAAAAATTTATGTATCAAATTTTATGAGGGGAGGTGACAATCAGTCTCAAGATGCAAATTTAAATTGTAAGTCCTAAAAAGTAGGAAATGATGTTGTTCTCCTCTGTTTTTGTTTAGCAAATGGTGGCAATATGCATTGTAATCAATTAACAAGTGGGTCGGGACAACAAATGCAATGTGAAAAGAAAAAAAAATGTCTGCAAGCTCAATAAATCATTGTTCATATTTTGGAGAAGCTCTTACGAACATTGCTCAAATTAGCATATTATAAAAATCTGAAGAAACTACTTTTGATAGTAAAAGGTCATACCAATAAAGATTCACCAGCTTGTTCATTAAGGAATTGTCTTGTAGACAACATAACTTCTGCCAAGGATGCTGGTGTTGGGAGGCCTCTATGCCTGGCAACAGAGCCTGACACGGCATCTGGATTTTGTCCATCACTACCCTGACCAACTGCATCTTGAGAAGGATTGCTCTGATCTCCAGCTACCAAGTCCAAAATTAAACATCTCAGTTAAATTCTTGAAATTGCAAAATAATCTGTAATAACAAGGTCAACAATAGAGGATATTCCTAACCATTGGCACCCAATTCTTGCCTCATATGGCTCAAATACTGGGACAATGTTGTCAACGAATCAGGGATTACCTGCAACATCAACATGAAGATATTATAATCAACTTCAACAAAGAAAAATATGAAGCCATTAGCACCACAAGCAACCTCAGGAACTCCATTTGTTTACATGGTATTCTCGGATATTAAAGTTCTTACAGAATGAGGAAGATAATGTAATTGTCTGTATCAAGATTATACAATTACTATTCACAAAAACTAAAGTAACGAAGCTTTGTGAAGAATGCAATGAGAGCAAGGTTTTACCGGAGGCTGCAGAGAGTCCAGAGAAAAGGCAGCTGGATATGGAAAACCATTCCTTGTAGCAGCCTGGTTAGGTTGCTGTCTGCTATAATTTCTCGACCCACCAGGACCAGTTGTCCTTGAAAGTCTTTCTAAACCAGGTGCCTACCAAAATACCTTCAATGTAAACTTAACAGCCCCCATCAATATCCAATATCACTCGGGTCTCCAGTATATTCGACAATTTGTTCGAGGAGCACATGGAGTGGCTTTCGAGTATCAGCATCTTGAACAATAGCAATTTCCTTCTCCATATTCTTCTCCAATAGGCTACCATAAACACCCTTATACTTTCCATACAAAACAAGAACATGGCCACCAGACCGTGGAAGTGCAGTCTCAAGCAACTCTTGCTCATCACCTTGGATCTGCACATCAAACAACAAATTTTCATCAGATCTGACCAGATCTACACCAAACAAACGGTATACACAAACAAATATACATATAAAGACCGAAATTTGGAAATCGATCAATCTTCGCCTCGTGAAAAAAGAGGAAGATGAACGTACCGTTTTAGATCAGTAAAAGTAACATTAGTAATAGTCGTAACAAAATACTGAAAACCTCCCCCTTAACACAATCTCTAGGGCTCCAGCTTAAATAGAAATAGAAATAGAGAGAGAGAGAGAGAGAGAGAGATGAATTCACTTGGAAGATTCAAAATGCGTAGATTGTTTCTCTCTCTATAATGCTTTTTAATAATCAAAAAGTATATATCCTCCATGTTTTAATTTCAAGTTTTCACTTCCGCGCTATTTTTTTTAAGCTCCGTGTTTTTTAAATAGATAACATTTTCTTAAAAAAACGTTATAAATTTCAAACAAATTATTGCGCATTATAAATACATAACGTTTTTGCATATGTATCTATAACGTTTTTTGAAAAAACGTTGTAAAAAAAAACACCACAACGTTTTTTACAAAAACGTTGTTGTTTAAGTGTTATCTTTTTACTATTTTGTAGTAGTGAGTTACACACAAGGTTGCTACTGCATATCATCCTCAAACCAGTGGTCAAGCTGAGGTGTCCAACCGAGAGGTAAAAAGGATTTTGGAAAAAGTGGTTAATCCATCTCGTAAGGATTGGGCGAGAAAGTTAGATGACGCTTTATGGGCATATCAAATTGCATATAAAACCTCGATCGGGATGTCGCCATACAGACTTGTCTATGGAAAAGTTTGCCATCTGCCGGTGGAGTTAGAGCACAATGCCTATTGGGCTATTAAGAAGTTAAATTTTGATTTGCAAGCATCGGGGGAGAAGAGATTACTGAAATTAAATGAGATGGACGAATTCCGTAATGAGGCATACAAGAATGCCAAACTTTACAAGGAAAAGGTTAAAAAAGGTGGCACGATAAACGGATCCTTAAAAGAAAATTTGAACCGGGGCAAGCAATGTTACTTTTTAACTCTAGATTGAAGTTATTTCTAGGGAAACTTAAATGAAAGTGGTCGGGTCCATTCGTTGTTACATCTGTGTTTCAACATGCAGCGATTGAAGTAGAGGAAGCCAATTCAAAATGCACATTCAAAGTTAACGGTAAAAGACTGAAGCACAATTGGGGTGGCGACATTGATCGTCAATGGAATTCGATCAAACTTGCAAGTCCATAAAATCAAGGTCGTCAGGCTGAAAGATGTTAAATCAAGCGCTCATTGGGAGGCAACCCAATTTTATTTACTTTCCGTTTTTAATTGTTGTTGAATTTTTAGGAATTAATAATAGTAGTTTCTAATGTTTCTGTGTGTGCTTTGTAGGAGTTGTTTCTAATCTTGGCCAAATTGATATCTCAGGAGGGAAGAAAATTAAAAAAACAAAAAAAAACTGGTGCCAGAATTGAGCGCGGTCTGCACTGAAAAACAAAGGAATTGAGAGCGGTTGGCGCTAAGATCTCAGTCGCTCAACGCAGTTGGCACTGAAACAAGAGCATTTGAGCACGATTGGCGCTGGAGACTAGTATTGCATTTTAAAACCCCTTTTCTCGGTCAAATTTTAAAACCCCTACTTCATAATTCTAATCTACTCCGACTCATTCTGTTTCTCTCCCTAATCCCCAAACTCCTCTAAACCCAATCCACTTCGTGCTATACCAACGATAACTTAGCGAACAAAGAAGGAAATCTTAAGTTAGTTCATTGCTCAAGGTCAAATCTTTCCTCTATCCGAAGAAGCAAGTTCGAATCAAGGCCAAGTAAGGTTTTGTGGTTAACTGTACCATATGAGTTCGTGTCAAGGTTAGATTCTGTGATAAATTGTGTTCATTTGTGTGAGTTGAATCATTGGGATTGCTAAAGATAAACCTACTTTTTGGGTGGCCTTGGACAAGTTTGGGGGAGCTATTGCAGAGGGTGTTTAAGTCCATGCACGCCAGGTGTTTGAAGGATTGCCTGAGAGACAAAATTAGGTATAATTGGTCACTTTTGGGGCTGAATTGATTGAGCATCATTGAGTGCGTCAAACTGATCTGTTGCTATGTTTTCAAAGTGACATCGACGCGAAGGATCGAATTCACAGCCGAGCAAGTCATATGGCAGAAAAAAATTCATAAGTGTCGAAGCAATGGCTAAGTTCAATGCTTGGGAGAATCATACATTTATTCCAGAAAGGGGCATAAACCCGGATCCAAATGAAGATGGTGAATTGGCATAGATGATTGGAGAGTGTGGATGGTTCAACCTAACGGCACAACCTGATGCGGCGGTGGTTCCAATAGTCAAGGAATTCTACGCTAACCTGCAGGAACACCAATTTTATACAGTTCAAGTAAGGGGAATTACTATTTCGATTCTGAGTCAGGCAATTAACATCTACTTCAATGTGCCAGACTATGATTCTACGCTAGATCAACATGCCCAATTTGTTACGCAAGAGCCGAATTACGAGCAGATCATTGCAGAGTTATGTGAACCAAGGATGCAATAGGCTGTCAAAGGAAGAGGAGCTATGACTTTCCCCCAATCTAAACTAAGTCGTTGTGGCAAGGCATGAAATGCATTTCTCTGTGCAAGATTGATGCCCATGAGTCATATCAGTGATGTAACCAAAGAAAGAGTTATTCTCCTCTATAGTATAGTTACGGGAAAAAGAATCAATGTAGGAGTTGTAATTGAAAAGTCAATCCACAGGTTTCTAAGAGGTGGTGCTACGATAGGAGGATTCCCTTACCCATCGCTAATCACTGCACTTTGTTACCAAGCGAGAGTGAGATGGTCAGATAGAGCTCTATTGGTACATCCTTTGCCAACGATTGACCATACTCTAATAGTACGTTATAGAGTTTGGGATGGGGGAGAGCAACACCCTCGAGGACTTGGGTTCATTGTTCCACAAGGAGCAGCAGGACCATCTTCTGCTGAAAATCAAATCAACAGACAATTACGTAGATTATAAAGACAGATTGATGACCAACATAGGGAGCTACTTTGGGAGAATAGCCGACTCGCTGAACGTCAAGAAGTCATCAATCACAATAGCAACCAATTCAATGCAGCGTTGGTACAGATGTTTGAGCGACTCAACCCAAATACAGCGCCATTTCTGTGACGCCCCGGGGTTTACCACCTTTGACTCCCTGCTCGTCAACGAATAATCTCCACAACATTTAAATATAAGCATGTTATTGCAAACCCAGTAAATTTAAAATTTTATAACATTTACTTAACCTTGCCTCAGAATCGCACTCTTTACATGAATCCTACAACTCAGATCATTTATATTTTATGACCTAGTGTATTACAATCATTGTGAGCAAATAACACTCACAACCTAACAATAGGTCGACATGACTATTTACTAACTGTTTTTATTTATTTATTATTTACACGAGTTTACAATATATTAACACTCGTTTTGATATACAAATGCATTTCACTATTATTACAAGGCTTTTACGACGTTAGCTTAAAGAAGTTCTAACAACAACGTCTTATAAAAATAAACCTCAAACATCTTCTCTGCTATTACTAGGATCTTCAAATTCCTCGCTCCTCGCTAAAAATGTTTATTATAGCAAGAATGAGCACGACGGCTCAGCAAGTTTAACAGTTAAACACATAACACGTAGGTCACAATTATTTTATGCTTTATGCTCCATGCTTGGCATTTACATAGACATCATGCTTTGCATTTATATAATTTACACATGTGTATCATGCATGTCAATATTTCCAGGTTATATATCCCATATAACACATTCCAACTCATAGCATTAATTAAAATCAGCTATTAACAATATATGACTGTACACAAGCACATTTAAAATCAGTTAGCACATAAAATGAGTGCACACTTAATAATTTATGCATATAGCAAACATGTTCGCAAGTATAGCACATAGTACTGAAAAACTTGCTTGATATGTGCATTGATTTACGCTACCAGTCTGAAATCTGCGTTCCATCATTAACGCTCAACAAATCGAATTACTGCATTCGAAAGACCTAATTTGCTTATCTAACAATTAGTAAAGTACATAGGAACTCAGCTGTCATTCATAAAAGAATTGACTCTACAACACAGCATCTCCTATTTATTAACTCATAATTTATAAGACAATATTATCCTCCTTGGATAATCTTTTAATTACCGATCAATATTATTATATATTAATAATACATCACTAAATTTCCAACTGTACTTAAGTACTTAACAACACATTAATTGGTTACTAATATTATTAAACCCTTAATAATATTCATCCAAATTATCAATATTATTAATTCATTAATAATATTTAACTACTTACCATCAATTATAAATCCTTTAATGATAATTTACAACATTGGTAATAACTAAAGACTCCAACAATTACCCGCCAATTGTTTACACTTTATTACCCTTAATTCCTTCACATTATTTATTTAATATCATTTAAATAAATAGTTAATTCACTTAACTTTACTTGTTTATTTATCCTCACATAAACAATTATTTTCCCAATTACTTCACATTATTTATTTAATATTATTTAAATAAATAATTAATTCACTTAACTTTACTTGTTTATTTATCTTCACAATAACAATTATTTTCTTAATTACTTCACATTATTTATTTAATGTCAATTAAATAAAAATTAACTAAATTAACATTACTTGTTATTTAGCATTACATAACAATTATCTCATTAACCTTAATTCACTTTAATTATAATAATAAATTAATTAATTCAAATTTTCCTTTAATTATTATTTAATAACATTTAAATAATAATTAATTTATTAATTAAGCCCATTTATTATTTAATATTAATTAAATAACAAATAATTATTTTATTCATCTCACCTTCCTTTAATTACTATTTAATATCATTTAAATAATAATTAAATAATTAATCATCCTTATTTATTAAATAATAAATAATTACTTTATTACTTTTATCTTCCTTTAATTATTATTTAATATCCTTTAAATAGTAATTAATTAACTAAATATCCTTATTCACTATTTAATATTAATTAAATAATAAATAATAATTATATTTAACTTTATCTCCCTTTAATTATTATTTATTATCATTTAAATAATAATTAATTAACTAATTATCCTTGTAATATCCCGGATATTTAAATGAGTAAGAAATAAAATATTTAATATTTAATAAAGGTTGGAGTTTGATAACCTATTAATGATAGATAAATAGAGGTCCAAATTAAATTTAACGGACTAACTTAGATATGGTGATATCAAAATTTTTGATAAGTTAGCAAGTAAAATGATAATTCAATAAACTTGACTAACAGCAAGTCTAATTAAATTAAGAGAATTAATTAGTGGAGTTATGTAATTATGCGACGTGGTTGCGTGTAAATTAAATATGTATTTATATGAATATATATATGCGTGCATATTTAGTAACATAATTTAATGGTTAATTAAATTGTGATAAATAGATAGATTAATATTAAATTAATCCGAATTGAATTAAAAGGTTTATTGTGGAATTAATTTATTCATTAATCAACAATTATGCAAATTATTGATAAATTATTTGTGAGGAATAGTTATGTAAATTATATAATTATAAATTATATAAAGTAGTTGAGTTAATTAAGAGAGAATGGTAATTGTATATATGTACAATATTTAATTTCATATATATGTATATATATATAAAGGGATTAAATTAATTGAGTAATTTTAAATAGTAATTGAATATATTAAATGAATATATTCTATAATTAAATAAATCATTGTAAATGATTTATGGGAGTGAGAAATTTAATTATACAATTATTTATGTAATATTAATTAAATAATTTAATAAATTATTTAAATAAGAAATTGAGTAAATATATTATTATTTTAATGTATTTTCGGGTAAATGGATTTATTTCCATAATTGATGAGAAATGAATTATTTAATGTAAATGTATTAAATAATTTAATTTGGCCTAAATAATATATATTAAATTATATATTGTATTTATTTTAATTTCATAATTTATTGTGAAATTGTTTTTGAGGTAAAGTAATGTGTATAAATAATATATATAGATTATATATATTAGTATTAGCGAACACACTCTAAAGTTCTAATATCAAAATAATTGATAAGTTGTCATTAATTAAATATTCAATTAAATTGAATATAATGCGTGAATTAAATTTTATAAATTAATTAATATTATAATTAATTAATGTAAATAATGTAAAATATTATTAATAATATTATTAGTCCATTTAGTAATTTAATATTAATGGGTTAGAGTATTTAATTAATTAATTAATTCAATTATTATTTAATTATGGATTGGATAATTAATGTGTAACAAAATTAATAATTAATCATTTGGGTTATAATTAAATAGTCCAATGATAAATTAAATGGACTTGACTAATTAGTAGCCCAAACATTTTAATAGGAGCCCAATTGGTATTTTAAATAAAGCCCAAAGCTTGAGCCCACTTGAAATTAAATTGTTTAAACTATTATTTATTTAAAAAAAATGAGTTATGAAAATTTTTGTGGGACAATGGAATCCATCAGCCGGCAAGGAGGAGGGAGAGTGTGTGAAATGATTTCCTTTTTATTTTATTATTTCTCATTTAATAATTAGGTTGCTTGTTTTGATTTTTGGTGAGACTTTTTCCACAAAATCCTCACCAACTAAGGCATGAGTTAACTTTCTTATGTAAGTATCCAATAGCTAGCTTGTGTTGGTCTAATTTCATAGATATAAGATATATATCTATACATCATGGAAGACTTAAGTCATTAGAGAGAGAGAATTGTTAGTCATTTCTTCTTCTTTCACTTTTCAAATTAGAGAGAAAATATTTGAGAGCAAGGATAAGGAAGGAGAAGGAATTTTTGGTTCATGCCATCCTCCTTCACAACCCATTTTGAAAGAAAAATGAAGATAGCCATTAAAATGAGGTAATTGTTATTTTAAATGTAGTTTATTTTTAAATTAAATAAACCAACATGTGAGTATAAATATGTTAATGTAGTTAATAATATGTAGTAGTAATATTTATGTCATGCTTGAGTTTAATATGCTTGATTTGTATTTTGGTATAATTTATATGCTAAAAACATGTATTTGGTGGTGTGTTAAATCAAGTCTCAAAATAATGTCCAAAAATAATTTTTATAAAATTTAGATTTAATGTTATAATATGATAGAACATTAAATCATGAGAAAAATAAAGTTTGAATCACTCAAAATGGAGTTATACACAAAAAGTTATGATTTGTGGTAGTTTATGTGATGTAAAATTTTTTATAAAATTTTTTTAATATTAAATCATGAAAAAAATTAAATTTTCATGTTATAAATTGATATTAAGTTATTGGCAATTTTTTTGGATTTTTATTGAGGAGTTAAAGCTTATTTGAAGGTATAATTTTTGTTAAGTGGTGTATTTTCGGTACTGTGGACAATCTGCTTAAAAAAAGAAAAAAATGACTGGTCGCGCATTGCGCGCCAACAGCTGACTGTGCATAGCGGATCCAAACGACGCCGTTTTGCAATAGAAAAAACAAAATTACTCCGCGCGTTACGCGCGGAGGCCGGCTCCGGGTCTCCAAAACGGCACCGTTTTAGGGCCTGTTGGAGTTAGGCTCGCGCAATGCGCGGTAGCAGCTTCCAGTGAAATTACGAGTTTGCCCCTCCGTTCGGTTTTTCGGCTTATTTACAGAATTGCCATTCTGGATAATTTTAATTAATTTAAATGTTTAAAAATTAATTTAAAATTATAACAAAAATAATAATAATACAAAAATGATATTTAGGTATTTAATATTATATTTTCCAAATATAATAAGTATTTAGGATTAATATTTAAATGTTGTAAATATTAATCTAGTTAGTTTAATATTATATTTTTCAAATATAATAAGTATTTAGGATTAATATTTAAATGTTGTAAATATTAATCTAGTTAGTTTAATATTATATTTTTCAAATATAATAAGTATTTAGGATTAATATTTAAATGTTTTAAATATTAATCTAGTTAGTTTAATATTATATTTTTCAAATATAATAAGTATTTAGGATTAATATTTAAATATTTTAAATATTAATCTAGTTAGTTTAATACTATATCTTCTGAATTTATGATTAAATTAATTATTTATTATTTAATTAATATTAAATAATAAACAAGGATGATAAATTAATTAATTACTATTTAATTACTATTAAATAATAATTAAAGACAACTAAGATTGATTATTTATTATTTGATTAACTTTAAATAATAAATAAATTCAGTTAGTTATTATTTATTATTAAATAATAACTAATGATATTTGAGTATTTACTATATAATTTTATTATTTATTATTTGAATTAACTTTAAATAATAAATGAATCTAGTTAGCTAGTTATTATTTATTATTAAATAATAACTAAAGATATTTGATTATTTTTAATATAATATAATTATTTATTATTTGATTAATTTTAAATAATAAATAAATCTAGTAAGTTATTATTTATTATTAAATAATAACTAAAGGTAGGTAATTACTTACTATTTAATTAATGTTAAATAGTAATTAAATGAAATAAAGAATATGTCTTTTAACTCTTTCGTTTAAACAATTATAATAAATTGTTTAATAGTTTAATAAGTGTTTAACACTTGAGAAAATTATTTTTTTTTTAACTTATTAAATTATTAACCTAATTTGATTGAGGGTCTATAAGGTTAATAATATCGTTTTGGCTTATGTAAATTATGTGTTAGTACTTATGTGTGGTAGATAAGTTCCTTAGTGAGCGTATAGTTGTACAAATACGCCGTACTAATTATTAGACCAACTTTATTAATGTTAGGTCTTTCAAAGCCAGTTAGTTAAAGCTAGACATTAATTGTAGCTGAGCAGACAGACAAGTTTCCTAAACCCTACTCAATTTATATTCGAACAGGATATATTATTTTATTGTTCAAGTTCCCAACTCAAACTCAAGTTGTTACGTTTCAAGCATGCTATGGTTTAATTCTGTATAATTATTCCACCTATTTAAATTGTTGATTCGCACATAGTGCTTGTTGCATGTGTTCATCAGGTATGAAAGGCTGATCACCTTCATTACCATAAGGTTCAGTTAAATTTGTTCATGGTTATTATTGACACTCAAAATTAATTAATTCAGTCATTCAATTATTGAAATTATGACTCGTACTCTTTCACAATTTTTATAGTGTTGAAAATCCAAAAGCTTATTATTTCTTTCAATCATGATATATCGTTATCGTATTTAAACTTGCTGAGCAAAGTCGTTGCTCACTCTTGCTATATCATGATAACAAATTTCAGAATAATACGAATGTCCGAGGAGAGACGGAGACAGAAGCAAAAGACAAGATTATAGTGTTATGCATGATAACTAAATTGTTATATGATGTAAGTAATTTTGTAAACCTTTTTATGAATCTAAAGGTATATATGTAAGTTAAGGTTAGAAACCTTGGGAAATGTTGTAGAATAAACAATTTATGTTTATATATTCCGCATTAGTTATAGAACATGTATGAAGATGATGTATCGTGACGTACCAAGTCTAGAGTTCAAGGAACCCGGATTTGGGGTCGTTACAATCCTTATTCGTTATTTAATATTAATTAAATAATAAATTATTATTATATTTAACTTTATCTCCCCGTAATTATTATTTATTATCATTTAAATAATAATTAATTAACTAATTATCCTTATTCATTATTTAATATTAATTAAATAATAAATAATTATTATATTTAACTTTATCTCCCTTTAATTATTATCTTATGTCCTTTAAATAATAATTAAATAATTAATGATCGTCTTCAATTGTACGGCCTACATGGTATGTGAGCTTAACATAACCATTAGTCCTAACGAATACTCTTTATATACATAAGACATTGATTTTACAAGTTTATCTTAGATTTTAAGTCTCTAACGGTGTTTCATTTAGACTTTTCATTACCTGACAAGTTAAATCGGAGTTCCGACTTGATAAATTTTAAAATACCAAAATTTTGACTTTTTAAATTTGCACCAGCGGTGGAGGCGCTGGTCATAGTGTTATTTGAGAGCTGTCGGTGCTCAAAACAGAAGGTCCGAGCGCTGGCAGCGCTCATTTTGGCTGTCCGGACCTCTTTTAGAAAAACTATCATAACTTTTTCATAAGAAACTATTTTTGAGTGATTCTTGAGTCTAAATTATGTAGAATTTCAAGATCTACAACTTTCGTTTGTATTCTATTTCAAGATTCCTAGTGAAAGGGGTCAAAAAATGGCGATTACATTCAGAATGAACCATAGGTTCATCATTCTTTGATCCGATTGGTAAAACATGACACCTCAAGCATTAATTTGCTAAGATAACATGTTTTATCACCTAATACAACTTCATAACATAAAAATAACCAAATCATAAACCTACTTATGTAAGATTTATGACTTTTACTCAAGAACACGAAGAACATAGTTTATATTAAAATTTCATATAAGCTCACCTAGACTTCATTTTTCATTTGTCCCAACATAGTTTATATACAACTTGTAGATCTAGGGTATACACCCATAGATTTATAAATCACCCAACCAACTCTAGGTTTTTAAATCAACTTAAATAAATCTAGATGAAAGACAAGGTTAACAAAGCTTAAGTTTTAGAAAAATTTTAAACCTTTGGTTGATGATCCTCTTTGCTAGAAATTTTACCAAGCTTGGATGATTCACTTATATAGCTAGAAAGCTTCACCGTGAGGAGGCCTTCATCTTTAAACCTTGCTTCTTCTTCATCAAACCAACCAAGCATCAAGGATCTTGCTTTTCTTCCATGGCTTCTCTCTTTTCTTTCTAGCTTTCTCTCTATTTTTCTCTCTACCAACTAGGAAGCAAAATGACTAATAAAATAAAATGTAGAGAGAATGTATTAGTCATTGTGTATACTTACAATGTGTGTAAGTATACACATCACACCATATCAATAATAGGCCTACTAGCTTATGCCATTTTTCCTTGCTTTTCCCCAAACCTTGAGCCTCCCAAAAGAGCTACAAAATCAGTCACCAAGATCCCTTAAAGCTGTAAGAAATTTGAGGGTAAAAGGGTCCAATAATTGTTTTCTTTTCCTTTTATTTTAATGCCCAATTGTGTTAGTAAATTATATATATACATACATAATATATAATCATCCATACACATGTATTTGGGATACTCATTAGGTCATAATTTAAATTCATTTGGTCTCAATGTCTCAACTTGTTTGGGCTCAACAATTAACTCCATTTGGGCTCCAATTAATTAAATGATTGGGCCAAACATTAACTAAATCAATGGGCTAGGCATTTAAATCAATTGGGTTATATAATGGACTATGCACTAACTTTCATTATGATACATAATTAAATCATTTAGCGCTCCCAACAATTAAATTAAATGAACTCCAAGTTGGACTACCGAAATTAATTCATTGGGCTAGGTTTTGAACCTTGATAATTAAATCATTGGGCTTAGTAACTAATTTCACCATTGAGCTTCTCTTCAACTCACGTTGGGCCTTTAATTAATTTACATTAGGCCAACTAATAAATCAATTTGACAATTCCAAATTATCAATGTCCTTATAAAATATTAATAATCCACTATTAACAACTTTTCAAATGAAAATAAATAGCATTTTTAATGTTCACGCATTCTCATTAATTAATAACCACCTTAATTAATTTATACCTCAAATTTAGCTTGTTATTTACCAAGTTAATTACATCATCACCTAGCTCATTATCCTTATTAAACTCTGATATTACACAACCTAGGTTGGTCCATTAATTTAATCAACCCATCAACTGAACCTTCCTATAATTTCTTTAATTATTTAAACACGTAATTAAATTAAAGTTTGGTCCATTTCCAAACCCTTACAACATCTGCCTCTCCGAACAATCTCATCGATTATCTTAACGTAGGCATTGTTTCATAAATACTGTCCTAGCTCTTTTCGTGACGGGACTCTAATTTCTTTTTAGTGGTTGTCTATCACTTTACCAAGGTTAGTTTTATATCTTAACCTAAATTTCCTGCTCGAATCCTCGAAAGCTTAAAATTTTCATAAATCGACTATCCACTACCTCCGTATCCAAGGGTTAGCGTAGCCTTAAATCACAATAATAAACTAAGACCATACTAATCAGTCTTATGAGTTTTTGGGTCATTACAATTTCAGTTTCCTGAGCCTCATCTGATGCCTGTTTTTCCACCTTCCGAGTCAGATGATGAAGAGAGTGGCAGCGACAAGGAGTGAATGTCGTCGAAGGGGAATCCTCTGTTCTGATTCTCGTTATTTCATTCAATGTGGACATTGACTTGTTTAAGTTTGGGTGTTAATGCTACATGCATATATACATCATTTGTACATATTCTTGCATCTAGGATCATGCATTGCATATAGATTGTGTCATGTATTGCATTTAGATTGCGTCATGCATTATAGAGTTTCTTGAGTAATGGTGTCGATGGCAAAAGTATGGCTTATGAGAAAAATCTGGTGACTCAGTTAATGATGCAAGTGAAATGGTTATGGATTGCTAGTATGAGTTTTGATGGTTGTTAGTATCGGCATTGCTTAAAACCCCGAACACTTACGTGCACATAATCAGTATGTTGAATTAGTCGGAGTTTAGGATATGTTGATTAACTTAGATGCCTGTAAGGAGAAGTGAACCTCCATTGCTTGTTTGATCATAGTAAAGGTAAGAAATATTATTATTCTAGTTATGATTTATTATTTTTAAAAAAATGATGAATAAAGGTAAATCTTGGCTAGTCTGTTTTTGTGACCTCTATTACTCGAACAAGTAAGCTTATAAGAATGTCTCTACACTTAGTGCCTGTCGACGCCGGGATTTTGGTCGTTTCGTTTTTTAATATTAAAATGCCCTTTCCAATTTTAGCCTTTAGATTAAGATGTGACTTTTGAAAAGGGTCGGCTTAAGTGTCGACGGGGTATCGAAAGGTCGATTTTATGATGAGCCAATTGACCAGAGTCGTCAGTTGGTATATTTGAAATGGATGTACCAACTCATCCGAATTTTGTTTTTTTGTAATCGCTGGCTCATGTGTGACTCCGATTCAATTGGTCCGCGAACCGAGATTCATAGAGTTCGGGGGCTTGCTTAAGCGAGGGGAAGGTGTTAGGCACCCCCCGACTTCCGTGAAATACGGTTACCGCGATCTCGATGTTTTCCTATCCTTTTTAAAATCCTAAAAATGTGGGAGTTGCGTGTGTGTGCGTGCGTGCCTGGGTGATGGTGGTGGTGAATTTTGCATAAAAGCTGCTTGATTTTATATGGCAAATGTGTTTTATCGAGAAAGTGTTTAGACGTCTTTTGCTCCAAATGAAAAGGCTTCGCTTTTTACAATAAAGATTGATTTTAATTTCGAAAACGATGAGGTTTTTTTATTAGATGTCATTTTTAGAAAACAATAGTTTTTTAAACTTTCGTCAAATAGGAATCGAGACTATACATTGCCTTCTAACAGTAAACTCAAATAAAATGAAGGCAACTTCTAGAACTCTTTAACCCTATGCACAAAGTTTAATGAAAACGTTTATTTGTTTTTTACGAAAACATCTTTTATGACATTTTAAAACCAAATGGAGCCTTTTCGTCAAACAAAGATCAAAGTTCGCCAAAACTCTTAATTTTTAAACCTCGTGAATCTAATATCCTAATTTGATCACTTTTAGGAAATCTTCATCGTTTGCCTTATTTTGGAAAACCGTTTTTTGTGTCGTAAATCAAACAAGCATTCAAAACGTGTCGGGGCTATCCATGGGCATGTGAGCCATCTAAATAACCCCGAACACCCACAAACACATATTTTATTATTACGGGGCCTTAACCCGATCACAATTTGGTATCGCTTTAAGGCCCGATATTACATATATACAACCATGAATCCTATCTAATGATTACATACCCCAACAAATGTCTATCATCGAGATTTGATCACGAGGATCTCCTCCCTAGGCTCACACTTACCCAAATCGTTGCACAACCAAAACTACGGCAAAATCTAATAATACTAAACTCATTATGGTACTATATGAATCACAAATCTCAATGCCAACACTACAACTATTCATGGACACAACGAACGATATATCACCGTACGGATGTCATCGGGGAATTAGGAGGAAGTTACGTTCCGATGGAACCCTCGCTAACGACCCCTAACCCACGGATCATCATCATCATGACAACATAATACATCAAATAATCCAAAACACGAAATTATACTAACAATACAAACAATAAAAACCAAGGAAACACCCTTTTCACCTTGCAAAATGCCGATTAAAGCTTCTTATTTCACAAATCGGACAACACCACAAGAACACTCGACTAAATACCAAGAGAAGATAAATTTTTCACTCAAATCTAACCAAGAACAAAGCTCTTCTCTCTCCTCCCGCGAACTCTCTCTCTCTAAAACTCTATTTCTTTCTCTTCTTTTTTTTCTTCTCGGGTGGAAATGGCCGCTGTATAGTGCTCCGCAGGCAGCCGCAGGTGCATCTGCAGCTGGGCTGCTAGCCGCCCGCGCCGAATTCTCGGCTGCCGGGTTGTCTCCTTGAGCCGCGCACTGTCCCATTTGTCGGTGGCCGCAGGTGCATCTGCGGCTGTCCGGCTTGCTTTTCTCGATTTCTGTGCCACGCGGTCTTAATTCGTCAATTTCTGTGGTATTATTCTGGAAGGCTGTAGTGGCCATTAGTCGCCTTTTGTGATCAAATCAGGTTCTTCTGGATCAACTGTTTAACTTGACTCAAGTAACCTGATGCTCGTTGTTCGTTGTGGCGGCTTTGATCGTAAGTCGTTGGGGTCGCTTCGTGTTGGGGTCCACCTTCCTTTTCGCATGTCTGGTCAAGTGACGACTTTGCCCTCCTGCCAGGGTTAGTAGAGAAGTGCAAAATTTGTGTGTCTACAGTGCCCTAAAGTCAACTGATTTGGGAGTCACTGGTGGAAAGTTCGCTATATGGGTAATTTTGAAAATCCTAAGAAAAATAGACATTGCACATGCTGAGATAATAATATACGAAATGGAGCGTAAGACGCACTCGTAAATAGATGAAAAAAAATATATATAATAAAAATGTGGGAAAATGAGTATGTGGAGGAGCATTGTAATTTTTACTGTTGACTATCTTTTATGGCATTAGAGTTGTTGACTTATTCGACTGTGATTAGTTTGATGCATTGAACACACACACATACACAAAAGGGGTTAAAAGTAATGTGATGCTAATATGTTAAAATGAAGATAAAACATGATTTTGACATCTTGCTTGAGTTATTATTGATGAATCTCCGAGGTTGGTATTTTTATCATGATATCGGTACATCTCTTGAGTTGTTTTATGCAGTGTTAGGTTGTCGGAGTAGTTATTCCCTTTTAGTTTTTAGTTTTTTTTTTTTTGGCATTGCTTGAGGACAAGCAAAGTGTGACGCCCCCAAATCTGGGCCCAAATCTGGGCCCACACAGCCCAAACTTGAGTCGTCAAAATACTACAACAAAATTATTACAACAAAGCACAACGTACAAAAATACAGTGTATAATAATACACAACTAAGTCTTCACTATTATTGCCACACTATTTTACAAAACGTGAAGACTATGATAACTAATCCTCGGACCCTCACTCCATTCCCCGGCTAGACCCTGTTATGTTTTCATCTCCTGTTGAAAAACAATGGAACAAAAGAAAGGGTGAGCTCAAATAGCCCAGTAAAGAATATCATGACTAAGATAATGACGAATAAATTATCATTAGTCTTCAACAGTTGAGTTCTTGATAGAATACAATAGACTACAAGGTTTATATCAAAAACTGCAGTTAAATTCTTAAACAACGTTCAGATCAATAATAGCAGCGGAATGAGTAATCTATTAGAAGAATAATGCAGACTATAATGTCCACTCGGTTCTCTTTTTAGGAAAAACATCATCAATTTTTATCATCTGAAATATCATTAGTCAAGATAATACAAATTCACAGTTCCTGATCATAATCATGCACATCAACAGTTCATCTTTGTACTACGGGCCAAAGATATTCAATATAGCACCAACGGTCATGATTATACCAGATTCAGCCTTTGGTCATAATCATACCAAACAACAGTTCATCTTTGCACTACGGGCCAAAGAGAACATTCACCACGTGCCATAAAAGACACCGAACAGATGTATCGCCTTTAACCTATTATATCGCCTTTAACCTATCATCTGTTCAACAAATATATCACATCTGTGCCCCCGGCCACCGATATTCACAACAGCTTGATTTTTGGATGATTAGAATGATATAAATGATGAACAGAAGAAATAGGATAACAATAAGTATCGGAAGTTTACTTTGTACAGATTCAAATAATGTCCAAATTGTCAACATGATGTGGAGTGAAATTTAAAAAATGATATTCAAGATCCACAGTTCAGAATAACGGTTACAATTCAATAGAAAGGTTCACGTAAATAGGAAGGTTCAGTTGAAATAATGAAGTTCAACTATTATGGAACATATAATATTTTCAGGAATTATAGAAGCAATAGTTCCATAATAAATTTCGATTTAGGAGTATGAAAGAAAATAATATCCCTTACCGTAGCAGGTTTGATTAACAAAAGGTGAAGGAAATTAATACAAAGGGTTATTCACCAACAGGCGGCAATCCGCTCCGTAAGGTTATTCCCACAATTTAATAGAATTTGAGTACAAAGAGTTATTCACCAAACAGGCGGCAATCCGCTCCGTAAGGTTATTCTCAGAGATTAATAATGAATAAATACAAAAGGTTATTCACCAACAGGCGGCAATCCGCTCCGTAAGGTTATTCCCACAATTTAATACATGGAAATAAAAGGCACGTCTTATGAGTAAGGAAGAAACAATATTATTATCGAGAATCAAATAATGATAATCCCTTACCATAGTATGTTTGAATAATGGAAGATGAAAAAGATGGTATCCCTTACCTCAACACGTGACTGGATATTGATTTAAATGAGGTTGATTAACTTGAACAGTACACGTATACTTATAGATCTTCACAAATACTCAAGATGACTTAAGCACACTTAGAGAGAACTTTCACAAGAAGTATTTAGAGAGAGAAAGAAAGAACAAGTAAGGAAGTTTATGAAAAATCCTTAAGTTAAGGCTTCTATTTATAGCCAAAAATCTTATCATTCATTTAATCTAAACCATTCATTTAAAGATCATCTTTTAATCTACACCATCCATTTCAAATATTATATTATCTTTAATCTACACCATTCATTTCATATCACCTAATAATCACCTAACTTTATATTATAAACAAATCAATTTAATTATTCAACAATAATTCACACTTTAATCTACACCATTCATTTCATATCACCTAATAATCATCTAACTTTATATTATAAACAAATCAATTCAATTATTCAACAATAATTCACACTTTAATCTACACCATTCATTTCATATCACCTAATAATCACCTAACTTTATATTATAAACAAATAACTTTATCAATTCAATTATTATGACTAATTGTTATAAATACAGTATAGTTAGCTCTTAGATATCAAGTCAATAAATTAATGAAATACAACTGTTTAAATAACATCATAATAGAGATAATAATAATGTAAAATAAAGCATACGTTACTGTGTAATGACAATTATTGATTCAATAATGTGAATTACTGTGCATATGTTACTGTGACAATTATTAGGTTCAATAATTTTAAAAACAGTACAACAACAATTATTGACTCAATGATATAAAATACAGTGTAATGACAATTATTAAATCAATAATGCAAAATACTGTGTAACAACAATTATTGAATTGATAATATAAAATATTATGCAGTGACAATTATCGATGAAATGATGCGTAACAGTTACGGTGTCAATTATCAGACCAAAAATATGAGACACTATGCAATACCGTGTGTTACTGTAGAGTACCGAGTGCTACAGAAAATACCAATAACTATCGTATGCTACTATTCTTTTATCACCGGTATTTTAACAGTTCCGTTGACTATTTTTATTTAAAAAGGTTATTTCTGTCGTTTTCTATATCTGACAAATATTCCGATGTGGGGTCCACCAATAATTTGTTATTTCGGCGCCGTCGGACCAAACGAATATTCCCCGACCAAACGAATATTCCCCGACAAAGCGAATATTGTCCGACAAAATAAAATTTGCACATAACATCCTTAACTTTTAACTTTATCGATTTAACCACTTACTGTTTCAAAAAAATATATATATGAAGAAAAATTAAATTTTGTATTTCATAAAATTCGGGGTCTTACAACCTCCCCTCCTTATGAAATTTCGTCCCCGAAATTGACGTACCTGACATATCGAAGAGGTAAGGATACTTAGATTTCATCTCAGATTCTAGCTCCCAGGTCATTTCCTCAGTATCTTGGTTCCTCCATAAAACCTTAACTTGAGGTATAACCTTTGAGCGTAGGATCTGCTCCTTCTTATCCAGGATCTTAACAGGTACTTCCTCGTATGTTAAATCCTCTGCTATAACGTCAGGTTCTAACTCAATGACGTGGTTTGGGTCCTTCACATATTTACGTAACATAGATATGTGAAAAACGTTATGGATGCGAGACATACTTGGTGGTAGGGCTAGTCTGTAGGCTACGGTTCCTATTCGATCGAGGATTTCAAATGGGCCAATAAATCGAGGGTTGAGCTTTCCTCTCTTTCCGAATCTCGTAACCCCTTTCCATGGAGAAACACGTAAGAATACATGATCTCCGACGTTGAAACTTTCGTCTCTCCGATGAAGATCAGCATAACTCTTTTGTCGTTCTTGTGCGGTCTGTATTCGTTGTCGGATCATTTGGATCTTTTCGGTCGTCAAGCGTACCAACTCGGGTCCCAACAATTTTGCTTCTCCTACCTCATTCCAACATATTGGAGAGCGACACTTCCTTCCATACAATGCCTCGAATGGAGCCATGCCTATGCTTGCTTGGTAACTGTTGTTGTAAGAAAATTCCACCAACGGCAAGTACTTATCCCAACTTCCTTTGAAGTCTAATACACAAAGTCTCAAAAGATCTTCGAGGGTCTGGATCGTCCTTTCCGATTGTCCGTCCGTTTGAGGATGGTATGCAGAACTAAAACGTAGTTCAGTGCCCATAGCTTTTTGTAGACTGATCCAAAAGCGTGAAGTGAATCTAGGATCTCGATCAAAAACTATGGAAACTGGCATGCCATGCAATCTCACGATCTCATTTATGTACATACCGGCAAGACGTTCAAGTGAAAAGTTTTCTCGTATAGGCAAGAAATGAGCAGATTTGGTCAATCTATCTACGATCACCCAAATTGCATCTAAGCCTTGAGAAACTTTTGGAAGACCCGTCACGAAGTCCATATTGATGTGTTCCCACTTCCATTCGGGAACTTCAAGTGATTGTAATGGACCTTTAGGAACTTGATGTTCTGCCTTGACACGTTGACAAGTTAAGCACCTTGAGATAAACTCCGCAATCTCTCTTTTCATATTGTTCCACCAAAATGTATGTCGAAGATCTCGATACATCTTGGTACCTCCTGGGTGGATTGCAAACGGCGTATTGTGTGCCTCCATCATGATTTTATGCTTTAATTCAGGATCGTTAGGAACACAGAGTCGAGAGTTGACTCGAAGTATTCCTTTCTCGTCGATTCTTGCTTCGGGAATGGCACCTTCTTGTACTTTCTTTATCATGTTTATCAGTTCTGGATCGGTAGCTTGAGCAGCTTTAATTTTATCGATTAAAGTTGGTTCTACTCGCACGTGAGCAATCTTCGAGTGGGTCCCTGGTGTCTTTAGCTCTATCTCCATCTTTTGCAAGTCGTACAAAATACACTTTTGTGTTGTCAGCAGTGCACTTGTACTTGCATAAGATTTTCTGCTCAAAGCGCCAGCTACAACGTTCGCCTTTCCCGGGTGATACTGGATTGTGTGGTCATAATCCTTTAACAGCTCAAGCCAACGTCGTTGTCGCATGTTGAGTTCCTTCTGGGTGAAGAAATACTTGAGACTTTTATGATCCGTATAGATATCCACTTTTTCTCCGTACAAGTAGTGTCTCCAGATCTTCAACGCGAAAACGACTGCTGCCAACTCTAGATCATGAGTAGAATAATTTTTCTCATAATCTTTGAGTTGTCGAGAGGCGTAGGCTATAACCTTTCCATGTTGCATAAGGACACAGCCTAGACCTTTGCCAGAAGCATCGCTGTAGATAACAAATTCTCCTGATCCTGATGGTATGGTCAGAACAGGAGCTGAAACCAGTCTCTTCTTGAGTTCTTGGAAACTTTTCTCGCATTCCTCGCTCCATATGAATTTTGTGCTTTTCCGAGTAAGCTGCGTTAATGGAGTGGCGATTCGAGAAAATCCTTCTACGAATCTCCGATAATAACCAGCTAGACCCAGAAAACTTCGGACTTTGGTTACTGTTTTGGGTTGTTCCCAATTTAGTACCGTTTCAATCTTCGCAGGATCGACTGATATTCCTTGACTAGAAATCACATGCCCAAGAAACGCGACCTCCTCAAGCCAGAACTCACATTTCTTCAACTTGGCATATAATTTGTTTTCACGGAGCTTTTGTAGTATCAATCTCAGGTGTTGTTCATGATCCTCGCGACTCTTGGAGTATATGAGGATGTCATCAATAAAGACAACCACAAAATGATCCAAATGTTCCTTGAATATTTTGTTCATCATGTCCATGAAAGCTGCAGGAGCATTAGTTAGTCCAAAAGGCATGACTAAGAACTCATAATGCCCATAACGAGTTCTGAAAGCAGTCTTTGGAATGTCCTCAGCTTTAACCTTTAACTGATGATATCCAGAACGGAGATCAATCTTTGAGAAATGTTGAGCGCCTTGCAATTGATCAAACATGTCATCAATCCGAGGTAACGGGTACCTATTCTTGATGGTGACATGGTTCAATTCTCGGTAGTCAATGCACAATCTCATACTCCCGTCTTTCTTCTTCACAAATAGAACAGGAGCACCCCAAGGTGATGCACTCAGACGAATGAAACCGGTATCCAACAATTCCTGTAGTTGGACTTTTAACTCTTGAAGTTCAATGGGAGCCATTCGGTAGGGAGCTTTGGAAATGGGCTTGGTACCGGGTTCAAGATCAATATAAAAATCAATTTCACGGTTTGGGGGTAAGCCAGGAAGTTCTTCAGGAAAAACGTCAGGAAACTCATTAACAATGGGAATATCATTCAAGTTTGACGTATTTTTGTTCAAATCAGTGACATGAGCTAAAAAGGCTTGACATCCGTTTTTCAATAAACGAATGGCTTTATGGCTAGAAATAACAGTTATAGATTTCAATGGTTTAGTTGCTTGAATTTGCATGACAGGTTGATTAGGAATATGAAAACTAATAATCTTATGAAAACAATCAATTTTAGCATGATGGGTAGTCAACCAATCAATTCCTAAAATCACATCAAATTCATGCATCTCCAAAGAAATAAGGTCAACAGGTAATGTGAGGTTGTTGATTTGAACTAGGCAAGATTTATAGACAGTAGATGTAATGGTAATTTCTCCTAATGGGGTTTCAACTGATAAGTCAAAGTCCAAGTTTTCAGGAGTTAAGTTTAAACGCTGAGCACATGCAGGTGAGATAAAAGAATGGGTAGAGCCAGTATCTAACAAAGCGTAGACTTCACGAGAATTTATGAATAGCTTACCGGTTATCACCTCGTTCGAGTTTCGTGCCATTTGGGATGTCACAACAAAAGCTCTCCCTTGAACTACAGATTTTCCTTTATCCGCGCTAGCTTTTGGTATCATCATTGCAGCTGGACTTGATTTTGTGGCAGGACAAAACCGCGCAAGATGACCCTCTTTCCCACAACTGTAGCACTTTTTGGACTGCAGTGTACAGTTTGGGCTGATGTGACCTTCCTGACCACACCTATAGCATCTCACTGGTGGTCGATCTTCTCCCCTTGAAACTAGGGTCGGTGCTGGTGTTGGTACTGGTGCTGGTGCCCTTCCATAATTATTATGGAATCTCTTTCCTTTGAAATTGTTCCCACTAGATTCTCCTCTTCTGTTATTTGGTGTGGAATTACCACCGAAGTGTTGGTTACCTCCTCGATGGTTCTCGTTCCTGTGGTTGTTGTCACTCCTTTCTCTATGCTGATCATTAACTCTTGGCTGCAATGTTTCATCTGTTTGCTCCACCCTTTGAGCCCTATCTACAACATCTGAATACAAACTGAATTTATAATAACTAAGTTGTTGACGAATTTTGAGTCTCAAACCTCTCAGGAACATTCGACTCATTCGTGCTTCGTCATCTACTAGATGAGTCGCAAAAGGAGACAGTTCAGCAAACTTAGCTTCATATTGAGAAACTGTCATGTTTCCCTGCTCCAGCTTAATGAATTCCACTTCCTTCATATGGCGGATGCTTTCTGGGAAGTACTTCTCGTTAAACAGTTCTTCGAATTCTGTCCAAGACATTTCGAGTGCTGAAGGTTGGATACGTTTTACCGCTTCCCACCAATGGTCCGCCTCACCTCGTAACATAAAAGTGGCAAATGGCACCTTCTGATCATCAGCGCATTGTAAGACATCAAGTATTTTTGTCGTCTGCTTCAGCCATGCCTCCGCTTTGAGTGGGTCAGGCTTCCCGTGGAATTCAGGTGGTCCTAATTCTTTAAATTGCTTAACAGTGACCATCCTCAAATTGCCAGCGTTTCTACCGTTATTATTGACTGGATTTCCTCTTCCTTGATTCTGTATGAACTGCATGAAATTCCTAAAGAATCCATCGTTCATCATGTTATCAGGAACATTATTTCCTGAGTTGGCAGGAGGATTGTTTGGAGCCTCTTGATTCTCGGCTACATTTGCTTCGGGTATTCCATAGTTAACCTCTTGATTTTCAGATGCCATACTTAACTGTGGTCACAAAATAAATGTTAGTTCAAATAAACTGACTCATCACTTCATGTTCCTACATTCAAATCGACTCATTAGATAATAAAATCTATTTTAGGTAGGACACACTAGTGACTGATTCTATTCGTCTCTCCCCTCCTAGTTCTACCCCAGATCTCCATTAAAGACCATATCCCTAAGCTCTGATGCCAACTGTGACGCCCCCAAATCTGGGCCCACACAGCCCAAACTTGAGTCGTCAAAATACTACAACAAAATTATTACAACAAAGCACAACGTACAACAATACAGTGTATAATAATACACAACTAAGTCTTCACTATTATTGCCACACTATTTTACAAAACGTGAAGACTATGATAACTAATCCTCGGACCCTCACTCCATTCCCCGGCTAGACCCTGTTATGTTTTCATCTCCTGTTGAAAAACAATGGAACAAAAGAAAGGGTGAGCTCAAATAGCCCAGTAAAGAATATCATGACTAAGATAATGACGAATAAATTATCATTAGTCTTCAACAGTTGAGTTCTTGATAGAATACAATAGACTACAAGGTTTATATCAAAAACTGCAGTTAAATTCTTAAACAACGTTCAGATCAATAATAGCAGCGGAATGAGTAATCTATTAGAAGAATAATGCAGACTATAATGTCCACTCGGTTCTCTTTTTAGGAAAAACATCATCAACTTTTATCATCTGAAATATCATTAGTCAAGATAATACAAATTCACAGTTCCTGATCATAATCATGCACATCAACAGTTCATCTTTGTACTACGGGCCAAAGATATTCAATATAGCACCAACGGTCATGATTATACCAGATTCAGCCTTTGGTCATAATCATACCAAACAACAGTTCATCTTTGCACCATCTTTGCACTACGGGCCAAAGAGAACATTCACCACGTGCCATAAAAGACACCGAACAGATGTATCGCCTTTAACCTATTATATCGCCTTTAACCTATCATCTGTTCAACAAATATATCACATCTGTGCCCCCGGCCACCGATATTCACAACAGCTTGATTTTTGGATGATTAGAATGATATAAATGATGAACAGAAGAAATAGGATAACAATAAGTATCGGAAGTTTACTTTGTACAGATTCAAATAATGTCCAAATTGTCAACATGATGTGGAGTGAAATTTAAAAAATGATATTCAAGATCCACAGTTCAGAATAACGATTACAATTCAATAGAAAGGTTCACGTAAATAGGAAGGTTCAGTTGAAATAATGAAGTTCAACTATTATGGAACATATAATATTTTCAGGAATTATAGAAGCAATAGTTCCATAATAAATTTCGATTTAGGAGTATGAAAGAAAATAATATTCCTTACCGTAGCAGGTTTGATTAACAAAAGGTGAAGGAAATTAATACAAAGGGTTATTCACCAACAGGCGGCAATCCGCTCCGTAAGGTTATTCCCACAATTTAATAGAATTTGAGTACAAAGAGTTATTCACCAAACATGCGGCAATCCGCTCCGTAAGGTTATTCTCAGAGATTAATAATGAATAAATACGAAAGGTTATTCACCAACAGGCGGCAATCCGCTCCGTAAGGTTATTCCCACAATTTAATACATGGAAATAAAAGGCACGTCTTATGAGTAAGGAAGAAACAATATTATTATCGAGAATCAAATAATGATAATCCCTTACCATAGTATGTTTGAATAATGGAAGATGAAAAAGATGGTATCTCTTACCTCAACACGTGACTGGATATTGATTTAAATGAGGTTGATTAACTTGAACAGTACACGTATACTTATAGATCTTCACAAATACTCAAGATGACTTAAGCACACTTAGAGAGAACTTTCACAAGAAGTATTTAGAGAGAGAAAGAAAGAACAAGTAAGGAAGTTTATGAAAAATCCTTAAGTTAAGGCTTCTATTTATAGCCAAAAATCTTATCATTCATTTAATCTAAACCATTCATTTAAAGATCATCTTTTAATCTACACCATCCATTTCAAATATTATATTATCTTTAATCTACACCATTCATTTCATATCACCTAATAATCACCTAACTTTATATTATAAACAAATCAATTTAATTATTCAACAATAATTCACACTTTAATCTACACCATTCATTTCATATCACCTAATAATCACCTAACTTTATATTATAAACAAATCAATTCAATTATTCAACAATAATTCACACTTTAATCTACACCATTCATTTCATATCACCTAATAATCACCTAACTTTATATTATAAACAAATAACTTTATCAATTCAATTATTATGACTAATTGTTATAAATACAGTATAGTTAGCTCTTAGATATCAAGTCAATAAATTAATGAAATACAACTGTTTAAATAACATCATAATAGAGATAACAATAATGTAAAATAAAGCATACGTTACTGTGTAATGACAATTATTGATTCAATAATGTGAATTACTGTGCATATGTTACTGTGACAATTATTAGGTTCAATAATTTTAAAAACAGTACAACAACAATTATTGACTCAATGATATAAAATACAGTGTAATGACAATTATTAAATCAATAATGCAAAATACTGCGTAACAGTTACGGTGTCAATTATCAGACCAAAAATATGAGACACTATGCAATACCGTGTGTTACTGTAGAGTACCGAGTGCTACAGAAAATACCAATAACTATCGTATGCTACTATTCTTTTATCACCGATATTTTAACAGTTCCGTTGACTATTTTTATTTAAAAAGGTTATTTCTGTCGTTTTCTATATCCGACAAATATTCCGATGTGGGGTCCACCAATAATTTGTTATTTCGGCGCCGTCGGACCAAACGAATATTCCCCGACCAAACGAATATTCCCCGACAAAGCGAATATTGTCCGACAAAATAAAATTTGCACATAACATCCTTAACTTTTAACTTTATCGATTTAACCACTTACTGTTTCAAAAAAATATATATATGAAGAAAAATTAAATTTTGTATTTCATAAAATTCAGGGTCTTACAACCTCCCCTCCTTATGAAATTTTGTAAATATCTACAAGTTCAGTGCAGCTGGCGTTGAACCTAGTGTTGTCTCAGCGCGGTTGGCGCTGAGTCGCAGCAGCAGTTGGCCAGATCGTGGGTTAGTTACAGTTTTCAACCCCTAACTAGTGTATACAAGTCGAGGAGTTGGGGACCAGAGTGAGGAGACATTAGAAGAGGATTCAGAAGAGAAGAGAGAGGTTTAACTTTGGTGAGGGGAAGCTAAGATTCCAAGTAATCCGCAACAAGAAGATCAAAGCATCAAAATAGTAGAGATTCCAGAGTTCTTCTTTTCTCTTTATTCTTTTGCATTTGATACTTTTGGGTTTATGATTACTTTAGCAATTATGAGTTCCAATAGGATAATTATGAACTAATTGGTTATTTGGTGTTATAACGGAACCTATTATTAGCATGAACCGATTTGCTTATATTTTTAGTTGTTGATTTAGTTTGAATTGTCTATCATACTCTGCATTAATTGTGAGATTGTTTGGCCAGCAATTGATTTGACAACCTAGATGGATTTGGAAAATGAAATCTAAGGTTAGGTCCAAGTAAGATAGCATGTGTTCTGATTTATCATGGTTGATTGATTAATTGGATTCGTGTATAGAATATGCATATATCTATGCGCTACATGCGACTGTAATGGGAATTGGTTCTCATTGAGTTTGTTTCATTTAGCTTGCATAGAAATATAGCAAGTTAAGATAGATGAATACGTTTATGTAATCATTGGAAAAGGTTCATTAATAATTTGTGAATTCTCAGTCAACTTAATTTACCGAAAGTAGGGTAAGGTGGTTCAGGTGATATAATAGGGGAAGTTGTGATCCCAATCTTGTTAAAATTTGTTAAGTCTTGTTTTATTATAATTTTAGTGTTAAATTTCATATTAACATTTATCTCAATCAAAATCGTGATCGTTATTGAAAAGTTGAATTAAACTAAGGCTAATATTTTATACATTATTCAGTACAGTTCTCTGTGGATTCGACATCCTAGTTACTATTGTATTACTTGTTGACTGCGTGCACTTGCCTATTTTAGTCGTTATATAAAGTGACCAACAGTCACCTTTTTCACTAAAAATAGTTCTGATTTGAGAGATTTTTTATGTGGGTATTTGTGATTTTTCTTAAAGTTGGTTTTTTTAAAATTGTGAGATGTGTTTCTATTTAACTAGCTTATGATGGTTTTTTTTTTTTAAATTTGGGTGTGAAAGCAGGGGTTTTGGATGATCAATTTTTGCAGCTTTAGAAACTACGGGATGGGAGTAACCCAAATTTTGTGAACAAAGTGATGACCCTCTTCTTTGAAGATTCTTAGAATCTGCTCCTCTAGTTGAACATTGTTATGTGAGGGTTCTTTTGCTTCTTTATGGATTATTTAGCAATTCAATGTTGCAGTAATGGTTGTTATTGTTCTTTTAATTATCTTTTCTTTCAAGTCAACATCTCCTTCTCCAATTCCCCATAAATCTCAATCTTCAGGTATAATACACGCAAGAGCGATCACAGAGAAGTCCTTTATGATTTCGATGGGAAGGTGTATATATAATTGTGGAATGATATAGTAATTGAAGCTTAAACACGTGCATATTTAACAGTTATCTGTGATGTTTTTCTTCATGATTTTGATTATGTTGATCATATTTCATATTTTTCTTTTCTTAATTTGGTTTCAATTGGGTCATTTATGATGTTATTCTTTTAGGGAATTGTCTGTAATGTTTTTTTCTTTTATGTTATCCTCTTTAGGACGTCATTCCTTAATGATATTCATATTATGTTGTAGGTATTTTTTGGGATTCAATGCACAAAAGGCGTATCAGGCAAGAAGAAGGCTTGCATGAAGAAGTTTAATTTTCAAGTATTTTTCACTTAATTAGTGGCAAAGTGCATCTGAAGTGTTTGATGAAATGAGACTGAAAATATTTTGTATTTTTGTTTTTCAACATGTTGCCCACAATATTTTGGTGATAATCAGTTCATATATGAGCCTCTATCCATTTTTAAAATATTCTCATATATAATTACAATTAATTTCACTTGAGTTATGGATGAAGAATAAGAAAAGTTTCTACTTGAAATATCAAAAGTTATACATAATTTTACTTAAATAAATGTAATTAATTTATCTCAATTTATGAACATAGAAATATGAAGAAAAAAAAATTAACAATTAATTTGTAATTTTTAATCACATAATATTAAAAGTAATTAATTTCCTTTCAATTGTAGTAGTATATGTTAAATCAAATTATTGACATTATATATATATATATATTTTGTTAGTGAAAAATAATAAATATATTAATAAAATATTATTAAATATTTATGAAAAAAATTATACAAACTAATCCATGCCTCGCACGGGTTATCAAACTTGTATGTATAAAATCTGAAGTCTTTCCCTTCCTGTTCTTTCTTTCTTTCTTTCTTTCTTTCTATATATATATATATATATATTATTATTATTTGTTTATTATTGACTTTTTAAAGTTAACTCGAGAGATTTTTAAATTCAAAATTGACGTAAATTCTTTTAATATTAATTAATATAATAATGAATAGTATAAGGTATCTAAAAAATATTGTTCATTATAAGTTTTATTGTTTTATAATTTTAAATAAATTAATTTAATTTTGAGTTTAAAAATATTTTAAATTAACTTTTAAAAGTCAAATAATAATTGTATAATCTGAAAGGAAGGCAGTATTACTTAATGACTAAGACGAGGGTACAAACGTAATTACAATTATAAGTAAAAAACTAGGGTTTGGTGATTTGAAGCCCATCAGCCTTCCTTGGTCTCGCTATATATTTTTTCTTCTGAGCCCATTTCTTCCTTGTTAAGCACTGCATATATTATACATACATACATACATGTGTGTATTTTATTTCTGATTTTTGAATTTTATGCTTATGTATTAGTATGAAAAATATTGGATGATGGAACGAAGTGATGTGATCTTTGAAAAAAGATCCACCATGATGTGGACCGTACAAGATCTACCATGCTTGTGGTCTCTGATGGTTCCTTTTATTCATTTTGACTATTTGAAGTCAAATTACAAAATTCAATATTAATACAATTTTGTTTTAAGTTTTGAAAACAAAAAATATGATAATGAGCAGCAATATATGATAATTGTGCATGCATTAATAACCGAAAGGGATTCTTTTTCCTGATTTGGATAGACGTATTCTTTTTATGTTGAGTAGTCTGAGATCCTAATATTGTTTTGAAGGAGGGAGGGTATGTATACCCTTATGCAGATTTATACAAATTGAGATTATAAAAGCAATATTTAAATTTAAAATAGAAATATTAATACTAATATGCCCAATAGCATGTTGCCACCAGAAGCACAACTCTCGCACACGAAATAAACATGTCTTGGAGAGAGTCTCTGAAATAGAAATAAACATGTCTTGGAGAGAGAATAGACATGTCTCGGAGAGAAATAGACATGTCTATGGAGATATACCAAGTAAAAAAATAATTGAGAATTATAAGTTTCCCATAGTTAATAAGGAGGTCAAATAGAATGAAATGTTTTGATCAAAACTACATTTTTATAGTAATTTTATAAAATTAATCTATTAGACACCAACAATTTAAGAGGAGAATTGTACCTTCATGCTAACATCAGATTGGTTTAAGAATAAGTTATTATAGGAGTATCAAAACAACAACTTTACCCCTGATTTGTATCAATTGAAAGCTAGTTTACGCCCTACTAAAATTTCCCATGACAACCACCAAATTGGTTTCAACTTTAAGTCCCCAAATCACTTTAAAACCATTCAAATGATGGAGGATTAAAACCCAAAAACTCAGTAATCGGTTGATCTTGATTTCTCGGATCTATACCCCTCCTAAAGAATTGGCCCTTTCTTCACGTAAAACGTGAAATAATTAATAGAAAGAGAAGAGGAAAAATTAGGAAAGAAAAGAGAAAGAATCAAAAAAGAACTTATTATTGTAATATGATTTTCTAGCTAGAGTAGGCCATTGGCCTATTCCTTGATTTAAGCTCAAAATAAGAGTCCTTTATTTGAACTCTTTGTCGATGAAAACATACACAGGAGACTTTACAAAATCTCTCTCTTGCATATACCGTTTTGCATTTCGTACTCCCATGTTTAAATCATGTTTAAATGTTCTTATCCCGCTATCCAAAGTACTATTAAGTAAACATTAAAAACCCTTTTCATAATTTCATTGGCCGAAAAAAATGACCATGTGTCATAATTTCATTGGCCGGAATGCTGAAAAGGTCCATAATGTTTACTTAACGCGCGATACTTTGGGTAGCGGGTTAGGAACGTTTAAACATGGGAGTACAAAGTGCAAAACGACTTATACTTCGGGGACAAATATGCAATTAACCCTTAAATTAATCCTAGATATAAATAGGAGCAAAAAAAGTTTTTTACTTCTAGTTAAATTCGAAACTCATACCAAAAAACAAAGACGGGGATTAAAAAATAAAGTTTTGTCTTATTACATATTTATATAAGATCTTATATATAGATTGCTATTCTAATTATTATTTTAATATTAATTATGATCACTATTGTTAATAAACTTATTATTATGAAACTAGTTAAAATGCACCCTTCATCTCAAAATATAAGTCAAGTGTTGAACTTTTAAAAGATAATTTTAAATATTTTAAAATTTAAAATTGATATGTATCTATTTAATTTTTGCTAATGCAATTATAATTATTATAAGTTATCTAAATAGTATACTAATGATGAGATTTATTGTTATCAAATCTAAAATGAATCATGCAATTAAATTTGAAAAAATCTCAAATTGAATTTTAAAAAACTATTATTCATTTTATATTTTGGAGCGATGGAATTATATTATTATTAAATAAATTATATTATAATAACAATTATTGAAATAATTATTATTTAAAAGCATATACGTTTGTGTATAACATAACATAATATATATATATATATATATATATATATATATATATATATATATATATATTACTCTATAATTTATCTTATAAAAATTAAAAATAAGCATATTTATCTCCTTTTAGTTATTTAACAACATTTCAGTTCCAATTTTAATTGAACAAAAAATATATTTTTAATTGCATAAGTTGATGGTAATTAAACAAAATTATAACTTTTCAAACGTTACTTCAGTTGCAAATGCACTTTTACATTATTTGCAAAACATTGCTACCTGCTACCACTACATCAATTATCGCTGTCATGTAAACGAACGAACCCTTAGTCCACAAATGGGGAACTTGCCTTTGGCATCTTTGGAAGAGAAAAACAAAATTTTCAGCTACTTCATCTGTCATAAAACTGAGATATGAGGTATAAAATTTGGATCTTTCTGACCCAGTTTAATATTTGAATCTTTTTGACTCAGTCTTATTTTACTTTACTCAAATCAGTCGAAGGTTGTCTCAGACCATCCTTTAATAATATTCAAAATTAATTTAGTCCACAAATCCAATACACTATAGCACAATAAGAATTGCACAAAAAGCTCAAGGCTTGAAACCTGGCCTGAGCCTGGCTTAAAAAAGTCTGGTCTAGTTAAGGCTTAACCTTATCAAAGCCTAGCCTGCAGGCTGACTAATGATTGCATTTTTTAGCCCAATGTTTGATCTGGCCCGACCTAAAAAATGCTTGGTCTGGCCCGACTTGGAAAATGACTGGATCCGACCTAACTTAGTGACCGGCTGAATCAACCTCCTTTACTGACTTGTTTGGCTTGGTTAATGTTTGGTGTTGGTCAAGGCGTAACATATTACACAATCGATTGGCCCCACTCAACACCTCAAAACTCCCCAGTGGCCCAACCCATGAAACAAGCACTGTAGTGGGCAGCAGCGCAATGCCTCAACCTATGAATAAAAAAAGGACGAGCCTTAAGCCTTAATCCAACTGAGCTCCAAGAAGCCTTAAGCTAACACCCAACGGTTACAAACAAGCAAGACTGCTAAGTAGCAGAAGCAGGTAGCAGTAATCCCAACAACGACAATGACAAGTTTAAAGTTTATTAATTTTCGTTCTTTATTCATTCAATACATTATTATTAATTTTTATATTGTAATATATTAGTTTTAATTAATACATTAATAAAGTTTACACTTTTAATTTAATATGAATGAAGTTTAAAATTTTCACTTTCACAATTTATATTTTTTATAGTTTTATATTTTTATAATTTAATATTTTAAAGTTAGAAATGTTAAAAAAAGAAAAAAAGGTAAAGGCCTGGTCTAAGCGTGGACCGACTTTGGCTTAACCTGACTTTGTTAGCAGACCTAAAGCAAATCAAGTTTTTAACTCTAAAGTCTAGCATGGCCTGGTTTGTCCAGGGTCTAGGTTTGGTTCGATCTGAACCACGGTCAAGGTCTAAAAAGTCTGGATCAAACCAAGTTTTTACAGTCAAGCTTTAACACTATTCAAAAGTCAAGAGTCAAATCTAACTCTTTTAGGAATTCAGAAGTCAATAAAAAGGAAAATACTTGACTTTCACTTTTGTTTTTCTCAACTTCCAATCTTGCTCTCTATCTCCCACTGGTTTTCCTGAAGTCAATTACTTATCATATTTCAGTTCATTCTCTTTATCATAAGGTTTTAATTTTCATATATTTTTACATGGTCAAATTAGAATGTGCATGGTACATTTGTCTTAACTATTCATTACTCGTGATATTTAAATTGAAAAAAATATTACATTTTATCATTGATAGCTAATGTTTTATCCTCTATATTCCTCTATTCACTACTCGTGAATTTGAATGATTTTTTTTATTACATATTACCATTGATTTCTAATATTTTAACCTCTATAATTATTTGTGAATGATGATGTTAGGTAATTCAATATTATTTTGTTAAGAAAACAAAAATAAATTATAAATAATGTTTGTATTGTGAAGAAGTAATATATGCCATAGGAAAAAATTCAAAATTCAAAATTCAAAATTCAAAAATAATTAGCGAGTTAGTCAAATTTTATTTTATTTTATTAATACCATGCTAATCAAATAAATTGATTGTTAGTTTCTTCTAGAAAAAAAATAAAAATTAATATATATAAATCGTGCATATATTACGTTGCACGAGTTTTGTACTAACATTAATATGAAAAATTATATATATTGCAAATGTTCGTATCGACTTTTTGGTTACTTGTTACGTGAATAAATATTAGTACTAATTTTTTTTTAAAAAGTACTTTTTATAATTCTACTTAATTCTATATATTAATATATTTTATAAAATTATCGCAATAAATATATAACGCGACTCATCAATTATTGCTAGGATGTAAATGTAATTGACTACGTTGTGTTCAATAGGTTCCACTTGCGCTGAGCCAACAACACAAACCCACCCAATTTTGAGCAAAGTCACACACTTACCCTCCCTAGCAGCAAGCAGCTACCATGAACGGCAGCTTGGAGCTGAGAAGAAAAAACAAGGAAGCAGAAGAAGAAGGGGGATTAGAAACTTGGGAGAGAGCATACGCAGACGAGATATCATGGGAATCACTACAAGAAGACGAATCCGGACTTCGCCCAATCGACAACCAAACAATTCAAGCCGCCCAGTATCGGAGACAACTCCGCACATCTTCTACTTCTGCTCGTATTCAAAAGGGTCTCATTCGGTATCTCTATATCGTCATTGATGTCTCCAGGGTAAGTGTTTTCCCCCTACCAATTTCGGACTTTAATCGATATATTAAGCTTTTGTTAATGTATATGTAATTTAGTTGGGTTTTTGTAATTTGTTGTTTTAATCCTATTTGCTCATTGATTTTTTTCGATAAGTATGAATATTGGGTTAATTAGGTAAAATTTGGGAAGAATTTTACAAGTTAGGGACGTGGGTTGAACGTGGATCAATAGAGTGTGGTATGGAGTAATGGACTAATGGGTAACACTGTCTGAAGAATTGACCAATCTTTTATTATGTTCACATCTTTCATAGGCGGACTAAGTATGAAATCTACAAGTCTAAACATATGCTAAAAATAAGTCTTATTTATCTGACTTAGAAAGTAGGTATGGATCAGACAGCTAGGAGATTTAAAAAGACAAAGCAAAGTCTATGTAGTCGGGGGCAGTATAGGCAAGGATTAAGGCATGGTTATAGGTTTTATACAGGGGATAGTTATGGAAGGAGGGGTTTAATGGGCAGAGTCATGGTATTGGAGTGCAGAATTTAAGTGTGGTATGAAGAATGGACTTGGGTGTTACCATTTCAGGTGAAAATTTCTTGAACTTTTTAATTGGGTCTTTTTTGTTGTTTTGAAATTTAAATCTTGAACTATTGTTGTTGGTTTTGTTTGATTTGATTCTATCTTTGGGGATTCTGAATGATCAATAGAAAAGTAGGAAATGATGTAGGACAAGGCTCGAAAATAATTATCAATAGCAAGTAATGGAATATGAATCTAGGATTTAAGCTCTACGCTTAAATCTCTAAGGTCTAGAGTTTCAACTCCACGTCTATTAACTCTAGGAAATATCTCCACGATAAAATATATTCCAATGTTAATCTCAATAATTAATAATCTAAAGAATTGGAGATTACATCAGTATTTAAATAAAAACAAACCCTAGATTGTACTTGGGATTAAGAAAATGCTTAAAGACAAAAATAACCTAACTAATTAAAATAAGTACCAATCATCTAAAATAAGTCCATAACTAAATTACCAAAGTAAATAAATTAGTCACAGTGATCCCCATCAGGAAATCTGATTATCAGGAACAAAGAAAAATAAAAGTGTAATTGTTCTTTTGTTTTTCTATGTTCAATAATTATTTATGGCTTCATAATCTGGTGGGTATTATTAATTTGAATTCTACGCTATTTTTGTTTTCAGTGGAGGATTAGTTTTAGGAATACTGAAGAATGAGTAAAGATTGATACTTTATTGATATCAGTGTAGCTTGGAGGCCTCGTTTCTAGACTCTAGCTTTTGATTTACTCCCCCCCCCCCCCCCCCCCCCCCCTTCCCCAAAAAGAAAAAGAGAAGGAACTTATGTTTTTGTTCTTACTTTCTATCCCCTCTTTCCTGTTTTTATTGTTAGTATATGATGTTGGCCCACGATCATTTGAATGACTTGTAGCCAGCTGGTGAGATGGATTTCTGTCCAAGACGAATGTTTGTAGTTGCAAAACAAGTTGAGGCTTTTATTAGGGAATCCTTTGACTAAAATCCTCCAAGTCAAATTGGCCTGATAATACTATCAAAGATGGGGTTGCTCAGTGCTTGACAGATCTTGGTGGCAATCCTGAATCTTATATTAAAGCCTTGATGGGTAAATTGGGGTGCTCAGGTGATTCTTCCCTTCCGAATGCGTTAGATCTTGTTCGTGATTATCTAAATCAAATCCCATCACATGGTCACCGTTAGGCTCTTATCTTGTATTCCGCTCTTAGTACTTGTGATTCGGGGGATATAATGAAATCCATCCAGAGATTCAAGAAATCTAAAAATAGGCGTTCAGTGATTGGTTTATCGGCAAAAAATTTCGTATGTAAACATATATGCCAAGACTCTGGTGGATCATACTCAGTTGCATTGGACGAGGTGAGTTCAACTAATGGTCATAGAAGACTGCTTTCTAAACTTCAAGCCAGTTGGACGAATGCTTTTCCATCTAAATCGATTCCCCCCCCCCCCCCCCCCCCCCCCAATCCCCCATCCCCCATCCCAAAGTACATCTAAATAGATTTTTCATCAACATTATGACTTAATTGATAGCGGAGAGCAAGACAAAAGAAAGATGACAAAAAAGACGGAAGGTTTTAGAAAAATTTATAAACAACATATTACTGAGTTAGAGCTAAGAAAAGATGACTACCTTAATCAAATTAATGATTAGTTAAAAGGGAGAAATCTTCTGATAATCAAGTTAATCTTATTCGTAAGTACACTTCTCTAATTTATTACTTTTACTACAGCCCCACCTAAAAGAATTAGTGCTAGAGCATGCACCACCACCTCCAGCCATTGTAGAATTTGCAGTTGCAAACTTGATCAAAAGGGGGTTCCCACAAAGAGTAGCAGAAGGTGTTATCTCAATTTGTTCGTGTCATAAAGAGGCTAGGGTTGGTGGGGGTTACACTTGTCCAAGATGCAAGGCTCGTTTTTGTGAGCTACCCATCGAATGTTGCATCTGTGGATTAACCCTTGTTTCTTCTCCGCATTTGGCAAGGTCATATCACTATTTATTCCCCATAACATCGTTTGATGATGTGTCACTGATGCAGGACGAGGAAGATCCCGACAAGAAAATTGGTTGGTGCAGTATATTAAATGTTTTATACCTATTTATAATCTTCTAAACAAGTTTTTTAATTCAAATTGGACTCGAACAGATAAATAAAAACTAAATAAGATAATTACAAATTATGAAAACTAATTTAAGGGATAATATATGTTTTAGTCACTGTGCTATGACCCGATTTTCATTTTGGTTACCGACGTTTTTTTTGTGACAAACGCATTACTATAATCGTTAAAAGTTACAAAAAGGTCAGTTGTTAAAGTTTCGTCCAAAAAAGTGACGGAACTTGCTGAGCGTGCATATCACATGCGTTTTCAATGCTGAGTTGGTTGACTGTTATTGCTGATTTGGCAGTTGTTGTCATGTGTATTGTCACGTGCAT